>OY992876.1:114751820-115179320 GCA_963921405.1 Cepaea hortensis
GCAAATTAAGCAGGGTACGCGAGGTACTGATTGGAGGACAAGGGACAGCGACGTCACGTGATTCAAGAAAGGCGCCAACCCGAGAAGTAATATATACTTGAGGATCCAGTCAGTTTAGACAGTGTGGAACGAGCAAGAGTGCGGTAGCAGCAGATCCGAGGGCTGGGCGGTCGCCCAGCCCAGGAGGAAGTGTGAGTTTGGAACTCCAGCAATGGTTATGTCTATATATCAGGCTGTTTAGTGTCCAGGAAGATGGAGCGGCAGTATTAAGGACGGAAAAGATGCACATATCACGGTTTCGTCTGGACTGCTGAAGTAAAGTAGGATGGTCAAGGATCTGTGAACCATTTATCCCAGATAGATAAATCTGATGGAGTGGAACGCAAATTCCGAGGATCACAAAATGGCGTGCGAGCCATTTGAGAAGGACTGTTGGCTAAAGAAGACCGCTCGTTAGTTGCAGTAGATGGCTAAACGTCAAATAGGACAACCACTAGCCAGACTGCGATCGGAATCACACGGGAAACACTGCGATCGGAATCACACAGGAGACTAATGGCAAACATGATTGGAAAGGTCAAGTGGGATTCACGACAAACGAGAGGTTGAAGAAAGCAATCGTATTTCAGATATGAAACCCAGAAGGACAACGGGAGGCAGAAGAAGAATGTAAGTTGACGTAAGACTTAGACCTAATTAGTTTAATTGTATATTATAATCGGGTACCTTAGTTTAGAGAACTATAGCAAACTACCGTAGGTGAACTTACCGCGTAATCATGAACGACCGACAAATGTCAGGACTGGGTGCAGCGTCCTGCAAAGGGCCCACACCTAACTAGCTAGCTAACTATAATAGCAGTCTAAGCAAGGAAGCATTGGCAAACTACTGAACGTTAACCCGCTAAATGGATCACGACCCGGCAAAGGATCAGGACTGAATGCGACGTCTTGCATATGACCTATATTTAAATGGCCGAAATAGAGTGTTGGGAGTCATATTAATCGGAGAGATAAGCAGAGTGTGGATAAACTATGTATGTTCATGTAACCAAGCAATTAGACGTACACAATTAATGAGAACTAGGCGAGTGCAACATGTAAATATGGAACGGAAGGCTACTGCAAGATATAAACAACACAGAGGCCGGGTCTAGCAGACAAACGTGCACCTGAGAAGCGATCACGCTGGGTCAACCCAAACAATGAGACCGGATGACAATGGCTCGCCCTAGACGAAGCGGTATGGGAAAGAATGCGTGTCTTTTGTTCGCTGGACATAGGTGAAAGGAGGTCGCGCTTCTGCGGCTGTGTAGCTAAGGTGTAGTTAGGCTGGCCTGGCGTGGTACAGGCAACGAGTTCAGATCTTCGGGTGAATGGTTAAATACTTAATGTTGGCTGTAGGCGGCGCGTCGGGAAATAGGCGATAATAATATTAGTTAAACATATGTGTTCACAATAAGGTTCTTAATTTATGTTATGGCTAAGATATATTGATACTAGCGTAGATAGGGAAGCAATAGCTGGTAAGGACTTTGTAGGTAGTGAAAGACTAAGGTTGATAGTGACATAAAACTCACGGGTATTGTTTTATAATGTTTCAGACATCGTCTGGGTAAACTGGAGTCGCCTGGATAAACCAGGCATAACTGAATAAACAGTTACCCGCTGAACAAGTTGGATGGGAGCGAATTAAATCCCTGGGTATATGGATTGATAGATCAATCTGTGGATCAATGGGTATTTGGGCTGAACACATGTACCACTAATAAGCCTATGGAGAGATAGTTATGAAACAAAGGCCGGTGTAATTCCTAGCTTTAGTCTTCTTATTCATGCGGTTAGGAGGTGATTGTAGGTAGTATTTCTCTAACTTCTGGTTGTATAGTTTATTACATTATCTACCTCCCCTTGTGGCGACATGCAGTATTGTGTTGTTTTTTTGGAGTCGATTATACGTAGATGTGTCTTCAATGCATGTACTGGTTACTTTATGTGATTATGCTGTAGATTGTCACTCTGTTATTGTTCAAGAAGAAAATAAATATGTTTGAGTTGCCTTTTATTTCGACTTGTCAGTCTGAAGTAATATAAGTAGAGTAGTTTAGAGACTGTGAGGCTGTACATCTCTTCTATAACCTTATAACCTACACCACGAGACATTGATGGTGCAATAGTAATTAACTATTGTTCTCACGCGGAGACACGAACCTACATCTGTCGTATCCCTCACTCTCATCCTCTTTTTTCTCCTTCTCTCTCTCCATCTTTCTTTACTATCAAAGGTAGTGTGTAGTAGGCAGAGTTCGACTGAGGAACGAACTTTTAGGCTTCACACTATTTACATCATTTCCCTCATCATTCTTTTCTCTCTCTCCTCTCTCTCCTCCCTCCCTCCTCCTTCTTCTTCCTTTTTTTTTCTTTTGATCACACATGGCGTCGTCGGCAGGATATGTTTCCAGAATTTTCTGGGACCTTCCAGCTTAGTCCGGGAGCTCCCAGGAGATTCCATGTGAACTTTGTTTCTGTGGTGTCAGGTTCTACTACATAGTGAGATCGTATACATAGATTTGTCGCTTACAGTCAGTAGTTCGTGATTGCCTGCTCGATAGTTGTCTCAGTAAGTGTTCCTTTACTAGGCTACGTATCTCATAACTGGTTGGTAAATTGTCTGAACTATCTGTCGGCGAGGTCTCTACTAAGTCTGTTCAGTTAGAAACTCTTGTGTAAAGTACACCGGCCAAACCACCTCGCTACAAGAATACAGGAAAACCCAACATACAACAACAAAATACCCAGGGATAGCCAACTCAGAAGGAGAGTCAGCGCAGCGGAATCTGTCCGAAATAAGCTCAGACATCAGCTGAGCAGTGCAAAACAACGTAAAGGTGGCCTTATCTTTTCATCATTAAAGAGTATCAGAATAAAATACTCCACCGTTATACAAAGGTCACCCACTCTTCGTCCAGGTAGTCAAGAGTCATAATTGATGACAGGGCATGGCAGGCGAAACCCAGAGCCATGCAAAGTGCTTTGCCTGGCTGAACGCAATACGTTTGGTGGCAGTGGCCACATCTGAAGTCATCAGAACAATGTGTCTCCCCCCCCCCTTTTTTGTGTGTTGCCCTTCAAGGAACGACAACAAGGACTCATCGTGCTAGCGTGCCCCACCAGCGGCAGAGCGAGACGGGCTGTGCCGAAGTTACCAATGCCACATGTGCATACCAGAAATGCAAGCATGAACGATAACAATTAGATCATCATGAGGTGATATTCCCCTGTGTTTTATTTAGTGAGTTTATTATGGCTGTTGTGAAGAGACAAATGACAGTGTAACTCGTGGTAGTTAGAAAATCCCTTTATTTTAGAAGCGGGAACAGAGGTGGAATTCAGTGTACCAGCGTCTTCAAGTTTCATGATACCAGAATTAGACATGTTAACGGTGTTGGGCAGTGAACGACCAGTGACGCCCTATATTTCTGCCCGTGCATATAGAATAGACACTTTAAAGAAAACAATCGTAGAAATTCAGTGAAGAAGAAAACGGAATCCAGAGAGCACCCGCAAGCAGAAACATATTCCTTAGATATTTATCTCAGCATGACAATGAACAATAGTTAAATAATTAGTTAAACGTTCGTGGTGTAGTGTTGGTTCATAATTGAATGACAATTTTGGTGTAGTCACGTTTAGCCATCCTTTGTTTGTTTTACAGGTTGAACTTAGTTAGAAACATGTTATTTTGTTGTTTAAAGGAATATGACTACTTGATAGGATCAACTGTTGTGGCGCAGTAAGCTCCCTTGTTATTTCCATAGCGGAAGATGTCAAGTCGGGTATGCGAATGTTTTTAATTTTGTTTGCACCTCACTCTATCGTGTTGGGCAGACACAACTGCAGTATTAGGTGTCATAAGGACTACACATAGTTCAATGTCGTGTCAGGAGGCCAAGGAGACCATTTATAATCTGAGATTGCCCGAGTAGATGTTAATGCCGGTACATGTTGGTTTTAATGTGAAGGGGCATGGCGAAGAATATATGTTAGCGCCATGTCCGGGAACTGGGCAAACAAATGTTTTTTTAGAATTATTTCAGCGCCAGGGTGTCCAAGAACTGGGCACACATTTTTTTCAGAGTTGTTTCAGCGCCAAGAGAATAAAGCATAATGTCCAAGAACTGGGCATACTTTGGTTTGTGTCTGTGGCCACTAAATGTTGTCTACTTACGGCAGGGGCTGATTTGTTTTTGTGTACAGCGTCGGCGATTGTGAAGATTGCAGCTTCATGCTGATTTGTCCTTGCGAATAGGGGGGAATTTGTTGTTTTATTATGTGTGGTGGCCAGGCATTTGCCTGTCGTGTCACAGGAATTGTTACAATGTTTTTTTCAGATTCAAGGATGACTACATATGACCTAGTGGGTAGCACCGATGTGAATTTGATTGTTGGTTTTGTTGTTGTTACAGGGGAATGGCATATTAAGTGAATGCCTATATTGACACTGTTTTATTAATTTTGGTGCCCCTAAGTATTGCATCCATTGATTGATGGTTTTGTTTTCTGGGGAACCCCCAGCAGGCCAGGTAGTGCGCTGTTTTTATTGATAATATTACTTGGTTACTATTTTGTTAGGGTGCACGTCAGAAGTTTTAACTGCCTTATGCACTGGGAGAGCAGGGGGTGCAACCGGTATTTTTTTTATAATTATTATTTGGGGTGGAAGTTCCAAAAAGAGTTTTCCCCTTAGGCATCCAATATTGTTTATGGGGGATGTCAGATGCGGAGCCAGGGCTTCGATCTCAAGGAGGGATGACGCTATATTGATGGTGGGACCCATCAACTTTTGGTAGGTGGGTATGAGACAGTATGGGAAACGCTTTGCGCAAAAATCGCTCAAACTTGCCGGGAGAATATAAAATGGAATATTTTTGAAACCAAAAGGTCAAGGGCCAGGATTGTTTTTCTGATAGTCATAGGTTGAGTGGGAGTGCCGAATAGCGACAAGGCCACCCTCTATTGTTGACTAGCAATTTCTCATGGAGAGGAGTGCCAAATGTATTGTACTTTGGGTTCAAGCTGTCAGAGGGACAACAGCAAACTTTAGAGGCGGCATAATTTATTAGTACAGGCGGCATTGGAAGTGACCTTAGCTGTCAGAAGAGAACGCCACTCTCCAAATTTATGGTGGCGGGAAAAGGATGAACTCAGGACCATGAACTTCAGAGACAATGTAGATTTGGGTTAATGATATGAAGGTAGTATGCAAATTAAGCAGGGTACGCGAGGTACTGATTGGAGGACAAGGGACAGCGACGTCACGTGATTCAAGAAAGGCGCCAACCCGAGAAGTAATATATACTTGAGGATCCAGTCAGTTTAGACAGTGTGGAACGAGCAAGAGTGCGGTAGCAGCAGATCCGAGGGCTGGGCGGTCGCCCAGCCCAGGAGGAAGTGTGAGTTTGGAACTCCAGCAATGGTTATGTCTATATATCAGGCTGTTTAGTGTCCAGGAAGATGGAGCGGCAGTATTAAGGACGGAAAAGATGCACATATCACGGTTTCGTCTGGACTGCTGAAGTAAAGTAGGATGGTCAAGGATCTGTGAACCATTTATCCCAGATAGATAAATCTGATGGAGTGGAACGCAAATTCCGAGGATCACAAAATGGCGTGCGAGCCATTTGAGAAGGACTGTTGGCTAAAGAAGACCGCTCGTTAGTTGCAGTAGATGGCTAAACGTCAAATAGGACAACCACTAGCCAGACTGCGATCGGAATCACACGGGAAACACTGCGATCGGAATCACACAGGAGACTAATGGCAAACATGATTGGAAAGGTCAAGTGGGATTCACGACAAACGAGAGGTTGAAGAAAGCAATCGTATTTCAGATATGAAACCCAGAAGGACAACGGGAGGCAGAAGAAGAATGTAAGTTGACGTAAGACTTAGACCTAATTAGTTTAATTGTATATTATAATCGGGTACCTTAGTTTAGAGAACTATAGCAAACTACCGTAGGTGAACTTACCGCGTAATCATGAACGACCGACAAATGTCAGGACTGGGTGCAGCGTCCTGCAAAGGGCCCACACCTAACTAGCTAGCTAACTATAATAGCAGTCTAAGCAAGGAAGCATTGGCAAACTACTGAACGTTAACCCGCTAAATGGATCACGACCCGGCAAAGGATCAGGACTGAATGCGACGTCTTGCATATGACCTATATTTAAATGGCCGAAATAGAGTGTTGGGAGTCATATTAATCGGAGAGATAAGCAGAGTGTGGATAAACTATGTATGTTCATGTAACCAAGCAATTAGACGTACACAATTAATGAGAACTAGGCGAGTGCAACATGTAAATATGGAACGGAAGGCTACTGCAAGATATAAACAACACAGAGGCCGGGTCTAGCAGACAAACGTGCACCTGAGAAGCGATCACGCTGGGTCAACCCAAACAATGAGACCGGATGACAATGGCTCGCCCTAGACGAAGCGGTATGGGAAAGAATGCGTGTCTTTTGTTCGCTGGACATAGGTGAAAGGAGGTCGCGCTTCTGCGGCTGTGTAGCTAAGGTGTAGTTAGGCTGGCCTGGCGTGGTACAGGCAACGAGTTCAGATCTTCGGGTGAATGGTTAAATACTTAATGTTGGCTGTAGGCGGCGCGTCGGGAAATAGGCGATAATAATATTAGTTAAACATATGTGTTCACAATAAGGTTCTTAATTTATGTTATGGCTAAGATATATTGATACTAGCGTAGATAGGGAAGCAATAGCTGGTAAGGACTTTGTAGGTAGTGAAAGACTAAGGTTGATAGTGACATAAAACTCACGGGTATTGTTTTATAATGTTTCAGACATCGTCTGGGTAAACTGGAGTCGCCTGGATAAACCAGGCATAACTGAATAAACAGTTACCCGCTGAACAAGTTGGATGGGAGCGAATTAAATCCCTGGGTATATGGATTGATAGATCAATCTGTGGATCAATGGGTATTTGGGCTGAACACATGTACCACTAATAAGCCTATGGAGAGATAGTTATGAAACAAAGGCCGGTGTAATTCCTAGCTTTAGTCTTCTTATTCATGCGGTTAGGAGGTGATTGTAGGTAGTATTTCTCTAACTTCTGGTTGTATAGTTTATTACATTATCTACCTCCCCTTGTGGCGACATGCAGTATTGTGTTGTTTTTTTGGAGTCGATTATACGTAGATGTGTCTTCAATGCATGTACTGGTTACTTTATGTGATTATGCTGTAGATTGTCACTCTGTTATTGTTCAAGAAGAAAATAAATATGTTTGAGTTGCCTTTTATTTCGACTTGTCAGTCTGAAGTAATATAAGTAGAGTAGTTTAGAGACTGTGAGGCTGTACATCTCTTCTATAACCACGAGACATTGATGGTGCAATAGTAATTAACTATTGTTCTCACGCGGAGACACGAACCTACATCTGTCGTATCCCTCACTCTCATCCTCTTTTTTCTCCTTCTCTCTCTCCATCTTTCTTTACTATCAAAGGTAGTGTGTAGTAGGCAGAGTTCGACTGAGGAACGAACTTTTAGGCTTCACACTATTTACATCATTTCCCTCATCATTCTTTTCTCTCTCTCCTCTCTCTCCTCCCTCCCTCCTCCTTCTTCTTCCTTTTTTTTTCTTTTGATCACAAAAGGATACAGAATGAAGCTATGCGCATTATTCTTGGATGTACAAGAGATACAGCATGCAGGGCGATGCGTTACCTTCTTGATTTTCCAACCATTGAAGACAGAATACAAGTTTGCAGGGCACGCGCCTACCTCAGAATTAACGCAAACACACAACATCCACTACACAGTGAAATTGTGAAGGTGAAGGGCAGCAGGTTAAAAAGAGGACGGTCGTGGATGGGTCAAGCCGAAGACATTCTTCAACTGGTGTGTTCACTTGAGGACTTAGGACCTGGCGAGGAGTGGGTATAAGTACCAACAGATTTCTGCACATCCTTTTCAGTTTGCATCCAACTAGACAGAAAATGCAGACAAGAAAACTCGGCAGCTGTGGAGGCTGAAGTACAAGCGTTGATTTTCGAGAATTCGCTATACGGTGATGCTGTCATCTACACAGATGGGTCGGTCATCCGACATGTGAGAAGCTCGTGGGCCTTTACGGCTAGGGCCGGAGGGCGAATTGTGAAGGAGGACTCTGGTGCTTTTGCTGAGACCACAAGTAGCCTGACTATGGAAGTCATGGCAGTTAGTAAAGCAATAACATGGCTCGAGACACAGACATTCACTAGGGCATGAATCCTTAGCGACTCAATGAACATGCTCAAGAGGATAGAGATAGGGGAGATCCGAAGAGAATGGTTGCTGCCTCTGGAGCGGTCTCGGCTGGCAAAGATTAGTTTCATTTTCGTGCCAGGGCATGGTACAAGGAAATGAGCGGGCTGACAAGCTCGCAGGTGAGGCTACTGTGGAGGGCGGACGCGCCATGGACCAGGCTGACATTCTGAATGCTCTACGAGAAGTAAGACTTTTGCGTGAACCAAGTGATGACTGAATCCACAACCATGGCCAGACTGCGAGAACAGCAAATTTAAAGAGGGGTGGCCAAACAAGAACACTACGCTGGAAGCCAAAGAAGACTGATAAACCAACACAGAACTGGTGTCGTTAGCCGCTACACGCTGCGGGATTTGCTGAGGAGGGGATCCGAGCACTTATGGACTAAATGGTTCCATGTGCAATGAGGATGATCTGTCGACTAACTAACTAACATATATATATATATATATATATATATATATATATATATATATATATATATATATATATATATATATATATATATATATATATATATATATATATATTGTTCTTGTTTGGCCACTTCCGGTTTCAAGATGGCGACGGACGGTCGTGTTGTTTTGTGTTCGTTAACTTTTTCGCGTAGGGGATGGATTTATTCATCTCTTGCGTGTAATTGGTGTGCCAGGATGTAAAACCAGGAGTTTATACTCAAGATCTGCGCGGGTGCTACGGAGTTCGTGCATCGAGCGAAGCCTTCCTTGAGTGAATTTTCAGCAGCGTGTGTGGTTCTCAGCAGTCTGTGTTTACGTTTTTTCAACATGGCGGAACAACGTGTGTTTTCCGAGGGTTCAGCAGTCAACATAACGAAGCGGCGTGGTAGCCGCGCAGGGAGGAAGAAACAAGGTAAGCGCGGTGGTTTGAGGCGTTTTAGACTCAAGTGTCACCGTCTAGGACTCAGGAACATCCGTATTCTATATTGGAACTGTGCCAGTGTAAAACAACGGGGCTCTATTTTAGAAACCCTAGTTTACAGGAACGACATTGTAGCACTCCAGGAGACGAGACTGGGCGATCAGCCACTCCGAATTGCCGGCTTCAAATGTTTCTACAACAGACGACATCTGGGAACGGCGATTCTCGTTCGCGACAGCATGGTGGCGTCAGAGCTAGACATGTCCAGTTGGGACAGTGACGATATACAAATACAGGCGTTGAGAGTTCATTCCAGTGTACCATTCGTGTTGGTGAATGTTTATGCCCGCAATGGGAGTATGGACGCCCAGAAGTGGCAGTGCTTAAGTGGCATATTAGGCCACGAGAGGAATGTTATTTTCTGTGGTGACTTCAACGCTAAAGGCAGATCATGGGGAAACACTTCCTCCAATACACAAGGGGAGGAGCTCGAGACTGCACTGGAAACCATCGACCTGGTTTGTATCAACAGTGGCTGTGTCACCAGGACAGCAAGCCGTCCAGGCGATGAGGACAGTGCTATTGATCTGGCGCTAGTTTCACCTTTATTCACTACAGTGTGTAGATGGGGTGTCCTAGGACACCATGGCAGCGACCACCACCCTTGCAGCATATTGGTGGAGAAAGGCAGAACCAGGCAGCACAAGCTAAAGGTAAAGACGTTCCAGTATGACAGTACAGGGCAAGATGTGGTGAGTAAAATAAGACGTGACAAGCGCAGAACGTTTCAGGGCAGGAAAAAAAGCTGGGAGCAGCCACCGTGGTGGAGTTTCGAGGTGGATAAGGCGTGGGTGGATAAGCGTAGTGCTGTAAGGAGATGGAAAAATGCCAAGAAGAACAGAGCTGGTCATCCTAGTCCCTGCTTGCACTTAGAAAGAGAGATGCACACAAAAGTAAGCTATTTCAAAAAACTGGTCACGGTGGTTAAAAGGGAAAAATGGGCAGAGGTGTGTCAAAGGGTAAGCACAGACAAGTCACTGAAATTGTTCTGGCGACTACATAAAAGCATGAGTGGTGTAGTCAAGAATAAGAGCATTTCTGACTTCCAAGGTGCTGACCTCATCTGGCAGAGGACTGACGAAGACAAGGGCAAAGCCCTCTTTGAACGCTACCTTGAGCAGGGCAACCAGACAGACATGGGAGGTCGAAATCTGGCCAAGGAGGTCACCTCAGACAGATGCAAGGCCCAGAACACTCCGGATGAAGACACAGTGACAGTGAAAGAAATCAAGGCTGTGCTTCGACGATCAAAAAACAGTGCTCCAGGTCCTGATGGCATAAGATACGACGACATAAATAGGTGTACCGACAATGAGCTAGAGAAACTAGCAGACATGTACAACAACAGTATAGGGAGTGCTAGCATCAAGGAGGAATGGTTACACAGCTATCTGATTCCCTTGCCGAAGCCTGACAAAGACCACAAAAAAATTCAGGGATATCGAATTATAACCATGCAGAATACAATAGGCAAGCTGCTGGAGAAGGTAATTGCCAGGAAAATATCAAGCCAACTAGAGAGGCAAGGTGTTTTCCCACCTACCCTGGGTGGGTACCGTCCAAAAAGAGAAACCTGGACCAATGCAGCAGTCTTTGCCCAGGATGTCTATGAAGGTTTCCACTCAGGCACTGAAACCGTTGCTGCAGCGATTGATCTTGAGGACGCATACAACAGAGTACCACTGGATTTTTTAATGTTTCAGCTTCTTGAACTAAACGTAAGTCCATTCCTCCTTAGTTGGATCGCTGCAGCCCTCTTCCAACGGAAAGTAGTTTTTAGATGTGGCAGTTGGACTTCGGAACCAACAACAATATATCCTGGCCTACCACAGGGATCACCATTATCTCCGGTACTGTTCAACGCCTACACAGTGAGAATCACCAGTGAGCAGATCACTGGACCTGGCAGGACATTGTCATATGCCGATGATGTTTTAGTGTATCGTCAGGGTAAGGATAGAGAGGAGGTTGCTGGGGAACTACAAACCGAACTCAATCGCATAAGTACTTGGTGTGATGAAGCTGGGGCAATGGTTAACCCAACAAAGGCAACAGTGACTTGGTTCTCGTTGAATAATCATATTGTCAACAATCCAACACCAACTGTAATGCTGTGTTCAGAGACGGTGGAAAGAACGCAGGCAATGAATTACCTGGGGATACGGTTTGATCGAAGCCTTGCTTATAATGTGCACATAGACCAGGTGATAACAAAGGCCAAGCGGGGTTTGGCAGCGATGCGGGTGATGGCGGCAGCAAACTGTGAGCAGCGCCATCTATGTCTTCTGTACGAGGGGCTGGTCATGTCTGTTTTGGAGTATGCAATGGCAATCTTGACTCTCAGCCATAAGCAGATAGAAAGGATGGAAAGGATACAGAATGAAGCTATGCGCATTATTCTTGGATGTACAAGAGATACAGCATGCAGGGCGATGCGCTACCTTCTTGATTTTCCAACCATTGAAGAGAGAATACAAGTTTGCAGGGCACGCGCCTACCTCAGAATTAACGCAAACACACAACATCCACTGCATAGTGAAATTAGGAAGGTGAAGGGCAGCAGGTTAAAAGAGGACGGTCGTGGATGGGTCAAGCCGAAGACATTCTTCAACAGGTGTGTTCACTTGAGGACTTAGAACCTGGCGAGGAGTGGGTGCAAGTGCCAACAGACTTCTGCACATCCTTTTCAGTTTGCATCCAATTAGATAGAAAATGCAGACAAGAAAATCCGGCTGCTGTTGAGGCTGAAGTACAAGCGTTGATTTTCGAGAATTCGCTAGACGGTGACGCGGTCATCTACACAGATGGGTCGGTCGTCCGACATGTGAGAAGCTCATGGGCCTTTACAGCTCGGGCCGGAGGGAGAATTGTGAAGGAGGACTCTGGTGCTTTCACTGAAACCACAAGTAGCCTGACCATGGAAGTCATGGCAGTAAGTAAAGCAATAACATGGCTCGAGACACAGACATTCACCAGGGCTTGTTTCCTTAGCGACTCAATGAACATGATCAAGAGGATAGAGGAGGGGTCGATCCGAAGAGAATGGTTGCTGCCTCTGAAGCGGTCTCGGCTGGCAAAGATTAGTTTCATCTTCGTGCCAGGGCATGCGGGAGTACAAGGAAATGAGCGGGCTGACAAGCTCGCAGGTGAGGCTACTGTGGAGGGCGGACGCGCCATGGACCAGGCTGACATTCTGAATGCTCTACGTGATGTGAGACTTTTGCGAGAACCAAGTGATGACTGTGAATCTACAACAATGGCCAGACTGCTAGAGCATCAAATTAAAAGAGGTGTGGCCAAACAAGAACACTACGCAGGAAGCCAAAGAAGATTGATAAACCAACACAGAACTGGCGTCGTTAGCCGCTACACGCTGCGGGATTTGCTGAGGAGGGGATCCGAGCACTTATGGACTGAATGGTTCGATGTGCAGCGAGGATGATCTGTCGACTAACTAACTAACTAACATATATATATATATATATATATATATATATATAAACTGAGACTATTTAGACTACACACACTGTCAAACATGTAATTAACACGCCAGCACACACGAGTGCAACTACTACACACACACACGCACTCACACACGCACTCACACACACACACACACACACACTCACACACACAAACACCTACGACGGCGACACCCACACTACAGCGCACTACAAAGTACTTCAGTCCAGACCAGCAACACACAGACATGCATTCCTGCCGCGTCACCTGTCACACACATGATGTCAGATCTATAAATAGCCGTACCTTGCAGCTGTGCCATTTTTGCTGACATACACATTGGTGGCGAAACTGTATCCATGGCGCCTGCCTATCTTCAACTTAGGGCCTATTCCCCACCAGGCTAGCCTGTCTCCTACACACTTTACACACTCGTCCGTAACTTTCTACTTAAAGGCCGCGTTGTGTTGTTATAACCACTATCATGATGTGTTGTGCCGGACTGTGCTAGCGATCGTTTCCCGCGAAATCATGTTTTATGTGGCCTTGGTAAGTTTGACAGTGTCAGCGTGCCAACTGACTCAGCATTTTCTCGCTCCGAGGACCTACAGGTTAGATGTACTTGGTTGCCACGTGATACAACATGTGAACATAGAATCATGATGATTATCCTCATCATAATTATCCTAATGATCATCATCATCGTCATCGTCGTCGTCGTCATCATCATCATTATCATTATCATCGTCATCATCATCATCATCATTATCATCCTTATCATCATCATCATTTTTACCATCATCATCATTACCATCATCATCTTTATTACCATCATCATCATCATCATCATTATCATAATCCTTAACGTCATCACTGTACTTGAAGAAGACGGTATCAGCCAGCTCAGAGGATTAATCACACCATGCCGAATATAAAAGTAGATGGTCATAGACTAAGTGTTGTGGACAAATTCACATATCTTGGCAGCACTGTGTCACATCACGGCTCCATACTTTCAACCCCACTGAATGAAATGAATGGTCATCATCATTCTTGATGGACAAACAACTAACTGACCGACCGTCATCACAATCATCATCATCATCATCATCATCATCATCATCATCATCATCATCATCATCATCATTATCATTATCATCATCATCATCATCATCATCATCATCATCATCTTCATCATGTGACACAGTGCTGTGGTAGACTGTATAAGAATATGTGGGACAGAAATTGTATAAGCCTGCACATAAAGCTGAAAGTCTACAAAGCAGTCGTATTATCAACACTGCTAGATGCTTGTGAAACCTGGACTGTTTACCAGTGACACGCTAGGAAATTAAACCACTTCCACACAGTCTGCCTTAGGAAGCTATTGAAGATTAAATGGCAAGACAAGATCCCAGACACTGAAGTCCTAGAAAGATCGCCCATGCCCAGTATCCACACTTTACTATTGAAGAATCAGATTCGCTGGGCTGGTCACTTGACTCGTATGCCAGATCAGAGGCTCCCTAAACGAATTTTCTTTTAAGGCGAGCTGCGTTGTGGTAAACGCTCCCAAGGCGGCCAGAGGAAACGCTTTAAAGAGACTCCGAAGATCGCACTGAAAGCTTTTGGATTTCTTCACGACGCTTGGGAAACTGCTGCCAAAGACCGAAATTCGTGGCGTACATTATTATGCAAGGGTGTAGTCACTTGCGAAGCAAACAGGACTGCAAGAGTTGTGAAAAAAGGCAGGACAGAAAAACCACTGCAGGAGACCCTCCCCCTGGAACGCATTCTTTGCCCACATTGTTAAAGAACATTTTGAGCAAAAACCATCTTAGAACTCACGGCTCCATACTTTCAACCCCACTGAATGAAATGAATGGTCATCATCATTCTTGATGGACAAACAACTGACCGACCGTCATCACAATCATCATCATCATCATCATCATCATCATCATCATCATCATCATCATCATCATCATCATCATCATCATCATCATCATCATCATCATCATCATCATCATCATCATCATCATCATCATCATCATCATCATCATCATCATCATCATCATCATCACAATTACCATCATCATCATTATCATCCTCATGATCATTACCGTCATAATCATCATCATCATCATAATTACCATCATCACCATTATCGTTGTCATTATCATTGCTGTCATCATTATCATAATCATAATTATCAATTAGGTGGGTGGGTGGCTTGGTCGGTCGAATTCTACCCTTATTATCTCTCTGCTGTCATGCATTATTTCATGAGTACATCACTTATGAAGTTCAACGACAACAGCAGGACAACTTGCCTTAAATGCATGGAAAACGTGCATCTTATTTCATCTTATCTCATCATGTTCCTCTTGTACCTTGCGGTGTCGAGGTGAAGTATAAACAGCGGGAGAGTGCCCGCTTATGGGCTTCATGTATCGATATCCCCATGGACTCTGTTATTCCCTGCGTCCATCGGTCTCTTCCTCTGTTTCCCTCTGGTCTGTACATCTGTGCCTGTTGTGGTATACTGTTAGTTGGTAACCTACTTGCATGGCCAAACCATTTTACTTGCTGCTTTCTAATAAAATCTAGTGCTGCTTTAACCCCCAATTTAGTCCTGATTTCTTCATTTCTGATCTTATCTCTTCTTGATACATTGAGTATTCAAAACAATGTTTTCCCGTAGTGAATTTAAATAACGAAGACACAAACAATAGATTGCACGATTTATTGCCTGGCATATTTCGCTGCATCTCGTCAGGTACATACTGCAGAAATCACACAACTTACGTGAATTAACTAGATAAATCCTTCAAGTTGAAATATACACATATTCGCACAGTAATGTCAATTATCTACCACGGTAATTTTAAGCTGACTAACATGTCTTTCTGTTTGCACAATTCTGGCTTGTGTTGATTGATCATAATTGCTTCTGCAAATTTTAACAAGTGAGTATTTTGTGTGTTAAACAACACGCGAAAGGCAGTGTCTCTGTCAACCACATGGCCGCTTTCGATAATGTGCCTACCAATTGAAGACGCCGGGAGCTTCAGGTGTGTCGGCCCCACGAGGCTAGCATCTCCTGTGTGTTGTATCTTGTTGACCCATTGAGGTATGTGTTCTGACACTCGTTTGTTAAGCTGTTTCTATGTTCTACCAATGTAGAAGGCCTGGCATCTCCATGTGAATTGGTAAATATAGTTGTTTGTGGCGTACAGAGGAACAGGCTCTTTGACTGCTGGTGTAGGAATCGGTACGGTTTTATATCTAATGACTGGAGTTGCAGCACAGAATGTTCGGCCTACTGCTGTAGAAAGCCGATCTTGTAGACGTTGCATTACGTCATCCCCTCGAAAGGTTAGCTGGATGAATACCTTGAGTTTAGGGACTGTAGTTACGTCTGGTTTTGGTTTGGGCTGTTGGCAGTGGCGCTTTATAAATCCTGTGGAGTACCCATTCAGGTTTAAGACATTCTTCAGAGTTTCAAATTCCTCTGTCAGTGTGTCCTTGGTGCATATCTTTCTAGCACGGTCAAACAGGGTCCTTACTAAGCCCCGTTTGTACTGGACAGGTGTGAAGCTCTGAAAATTTAGGTATTGGCCAGTCCATGTTCCTTTGCGATACACCGATCTTTGAATTGTGCCGTCTGCTCTACGTCTCATTAGAATATCTAGGAACGGTAACGCTTCGTTGTGTTCGTGTTCCATAGATAGAGAGATGTTTTTATGCGTCTTGTTCATTGTGGCCTGGAACGATGTTGCTTGTAGCTCGTCTGTGGTGATAATTAGTATATCGTCCACATAACGACGGTAAAAGGCCAAGTTGTTGATGTCTGAGGATCTCTTTTCTTCTAAATGTGCCATGAAGATGTCCGCTAGAATAGGACCAAAAGGACTCCCTAAACATTGAGTATTTTTCTCAGGAATCTCATTTCTGTTGTTGTGATTTTTCTTTTCTCTTTTTCTGTCATTATCCAGGTTTGGCATTGGTAACATAGAGTGGGTAGGAAGATTGTTTTGTAAAGTGCTTTCTTAGTAGTTATTGATACATGTTTGTTCTTTAGTATTGGTGCCATTTGTCCAATGAGTTGGTTTGCCTTATTGCATCTATTTTCGATCTCGTCTTCTGATTTGCCATTTGATGATATTATACGTCCTAGGTACTTGAAACTCTTTACTTGTTTCAAGGGATGTTCGTTTAGGTGAATCGTTGTTGTTTTATCTTCTTTAGCTATAGTCATTACCTCTGTTTTGCTTGTGCTAATTTTCATGTTATGTTCCCTTCATATTTCGTTTAGACTATTCATGTGGTCTTGTAATTCAGCTTCTGATTTTGCTATTAGTGCTTGGTCGTCCGCAAACAGGAGTTCTCTAATGGTTAGATTTGCAGATGGTTCTTCTTCTGTGTTCTCGTCATGCGGTGTTCTCGCGGTCTCCATTTGGCTGGTTTCTTTACATATGTTGTCTATATATGTTATGAACAAGAGAGGGGACAGGACACAACCTTGTCGTACTCCAGATCTTATGGTGAAGGGTTCTGAGTGTCCTCCAGTTGCTCTCACTATGCATTCACTGTTGTTGTATAATTTCTACATAGGTTTGTTAGCTGTGTACTCACTCCATATTGTTTAAGGATTTCCCACAGCTTGTTTCTATCTACTCTATCAAATGCCTTTTCTTGGTCGACAAAGGCTAAGTAGAGTGGGAAAACGTGCAATTATCAATAATAAATGGCTCACTAACACTAATTTTTGACAATGGCGATTATAATTACCTAAGGTAGGTGTAACGTATCACAGTTAGGGGGATGTTTATTATACTAATTGTTATTTGAGATTATTATTATTAATTTTTGTTGTTTCTTATTTAGGGGGGCACCCCCCCCCCCCCCGATGTGTCTCCACCTTGCCGCGGTGGTGGGGGGGGGGGGGGGGCTTGCGTTTCCCAGTGACCCCAAGAGCATTGTCGACGGAAGCAAAACTACATGTCGGACAGCCCTTGGGTTAGGGACCAGACCAAGAGAGACACAACCTGCTGCTCTGCAGGTAGACAGGATAGCAGTCAAAATATCAAATCAGGCGCACGAAGCCACAGATGCTTGGTCCAGACACATACTGAAAGGCTCCACCTGGGGGATATGGCTGAACGCCTCTAAGCCATTAACCCTTGGATGTGAGAGCCAGGCCGATACTCACGTACTGCAAAACGGAAGTGAGATGCTGAGCACGCTACATGCTTAGTTCGGATACGTGTACGAAGGTTCTCAGCTGGGGGATATGAGGTATCCTCGGATGAGAGGGCCTGGCCGTTTTCTCTCTCAGATACACGGAGATAAGGCGCTGAGCCGGCGGCACATGCAGCATACCTCATGAGCGAGATCCAAGGGAACAAAGTTTCCCCAGTCGCACGAAATTATTGCGAAAAATGTCTGTATCTATACTCACAGAGAGTGTTGTCAAAGGTGGAAAAACATCTCAATGACACGAAATGGAACGCTTGGCTAGCGAATCCATTGCGGGGACCGAAGTCCGAAGCGAAAGCTTATCTAGTGGATGTCGCCCTAGTCTGTCCGTTCCTGGTTTGTTCTTGAGCGACCAGTGGCAAGCGAAATACCCAATACATGGAAGTGAGGAACCAATGCAGCCATGAGCAGGACGTGACAATTCCTCGGGTGAACCCAGTCACAGAGCAATATGTGCCGGCTCTGCAATTATGGAAGCCTCCTTGGATAGCGGGGAATGCCCATGGTCTGCCCCTGCCTTCCCTTGAGGGTCGACCGTGATGTCTTTGACCGTTCTACCCTGACCAGCTGAGACGTGGGCGACACAACAACAAAAAGTCTAACGTGCCTCGAAACCCGAGGAAGACTAACCTCATTAAAAATAAATGGACGAATGAATGAATGAATGAATGAATGAATGAAGTCTGTACTGAGATAGCATTTAAAAAGGTTGTGACTGTATCCAGGTAGGTAGGCAGGTGTAAGTAGGTGGTTAAGCATTCTAACCGCCGCTCATAAATCAAAGTGTAGGAAATGAACATGGAACGGGCGATAAACTGATAACTATCTGCATCGACAATCAACTGATGACAAGCAAAGATAGCTTGCTGCTGGTAATTCTAGTGTCAATCACAACCGCTCAAGTAGTACCTGCTAGCTGATTGTCTCTATCATCTCCAAGGTCACTACACATTATGTACTGCCCTAGGAGTGTGAAATGATAGACTGTCACATATACTAAGTCGTGACGTATTGCGGTAGGGTGACTGACACTTTCTCATCATCATCCAGTGCCTTGCTGGCTGGCGTGGACGATCATGTCTCTCCACAAATTACGATTTCCGACGTCATGGATAAATTCGTGTGTTGACTCCCTTCCGTGTCATGACACAATACTGTCTCACGCTGTCTTCCTCTATCTCTCTCCGCAAATCTTTCCGGTTGTCAACTCATGTTCCAGTTTTTGCCTTCTCATAATGTGACCAAAAACGATGACTGCCTCTTTCTGATGTTTGTGATAAGTTGTCTTTGCGACTCAGCTTCCCTTAAAACGTTTTGATTGCTCATTTTGACTGTCCAATTAATTGTCAGCATTCTTCTATAA
Source organism: Cepaea hortensis (assembly GCA_963921405.1). Classification (NCBI taxonomy): domain Eukaryota; kingdom Metazoa; phylum Mollusca; class Gastropoda; order Stylommatophora; family Helicidae; genus Cepaea; species Cepaea hortensis. The sequence continues at coordinate 114,771,181 of OY992876.1, forward strand.
AACCTCATCTCCAAGGCTTCCGGGATGTTTTCACCTGTGTACTAATTGTCTAGGATTCCCGACTGCATGTTAAAAGTGGTTCATGTAACATGCAAGAACTCTCTTTCTAACTTTCAAGGACAGTGACTTATTGCGCAAAACGTTCTTCATTTGATAAAATGTCCTATTCTGCTCTTTTTCTCAGTGCTGGTGACACTTTCTATCATCACTTTCCCTTCCTAGATTATACGGAAAATTTTCCACTAGTCTCTTTATTGGGGGTGGGGGAGTGCAATCGCTGGAGTGCAGTGGCTAGTTAGGTTTATGCCTGCACGGTGCTCATGTATTCGAACCTCCATCGAGACAGGGATTTTAAGAACAATGTCCTGGGCTCCGAGGTCGACCTAGGATAACGGAAACAGTACCAAGTGTATGGACTACGCTTGAGTTCAAAGTGATCAATCGCAAAAAAAAAAGTTTTGCGTTTAATGATAGGCTACGGGTGGTCTGATCTTCTGTAAGGCTACAAATGATGGGCAATGAGTGATGAAATTATGAAGAAACTGAAGGGAGTAGATGTGCAGTTATGAGGCGGCTGAGACAATCATGGACATGACAACGACAGAACTGTAACCGATTTGAGGTGTGATGGCCTGCTGGTGTTTGATGACTCGTTTGAACCAAGAGATTGAAAATGAGAAGCAATAATAGCTGCAGAAGCTGAAGCAGCAGCAACAGAATAATCTCATATCATCGTGTTCCTCTTGTATCTTGTGGTGTCGAGGTCTTCTTAGTTTTTATACGAGCAGCGTGAAAATTCCCTGCCGGCTTGCTAGACCAGTCGCAGGTTTAGGACACAAATCTGACCATAGGGAGTCCATCCCCCCTGGCGAGCCATAGCCCCTTAACCCATGACCTCGCTATCACGGTTTCCCGGTCTACTCCATGTGGAGGTGGGGATTGACTTGTGTAGTCTGCGGGTCATCGGCAGGCTACTAATTTTCACTTTTCACCCCTCCTGAGAGAGGCTAGCCAATCCTAACCCTGCCGGCTGCAGGGCCTGGCGCAGTCCACACCTTGTAGACCACATAATAATAACAATATTAATAATAACCTATCTATCTACCTATCTATCTACCTACCTACCTATAAACCTACCGATCTACCTACCTACCTACATACCTAACGATCTACCTATCTTCCTACCAACATACCTACCAACCTGCCTGCCTGCCCGCCTCCTGTCTACCTATCGTCCAGTTCATCTTTTTTTTCGTCTACCTACTTACCTACCGCTCATCCTACCTACCAAACCATATTTCTTCTCGCCCGTCCGCCCCCCCCCCCTCTCCCCACCCGCCCGCCCGTCTACCTACCTACTTGTTGTTTGTCCATCAAGAATGATGATGACCATTCATTTCATCCAGTGAGGTTGAAAGTAGGAGCCGTGAGTTCTAGGTTGGCTGATAAGGCCTATTTTTGCCTCGAAATGTTCTTTGACAATGTGGGCAAAGAATGCTTGAAATTCCAGGAGAAGGATCTCATGCAGTGGTTTTTCTGTAAAGCCTTTTTTTCACAGCTCTTGCAGTCCTGGTTGCTTCACAAGTGACTGCACCCTAGTGTACTCCATGAATTTCAGTCTTTGGCAGCAGTCTCCCAGGTGTCAAGATGAATCCCCAAAAAAACTTTAAGTGAGGTTATCAGAGTCTTTAAAGCGTTTCTTCTGGTCGCCTTGGGAGTGTTTACCACAACGCAGTTCGCCGTACAAAATTCGTTTAGGGAGCCTGCGATCTGTCATGGAGTTAAGTGACCAGCCCAGTGGATCTGATTCTCCATTAGCATAGTTTGGATACTGGGCATGGACGCTCTTTCTAGAACTTCAGTGATTGGGATCTTGTCTTGCCATTTATTTTCAATAGCTTCCTAAGACAGACTGTGTGGAAGTGGTTTAATTTCCTAGCGTGTCGCTTATAAACAGTCCAAGTTTCACAAGCATATAGCAGTGTGGATAATACAACTGCTTTGTAGACTTTCAGATTTGTTTGCAGGCTTATTCCATTTCTGTCCCATACATTCTTGTACAGTCTGTCAAAGGCCGCGCTGGCCATGGAGATTCTTGCATTCACTTCGTCGTCAGTTGTGGCAGCTTGTGACACGGTGCTGCCAAGATAGTTGAATTTGTCCACAACACTTAGTCTATGACCATTGACCATGGTATTCGGCACGGTGTGATTATTCCCTGGAGCTGGCTGGTACATAACTTCAGTCTTCTCCAAGTTGATATTGAGCCCAAAGGTGGCACAGGCATATGAGAAAGCTGAAACATTGTGTTGCATGTCTGCCTCTGAGTTGGCATAAAGGGCACAATCATCAGCAAACAGCAGCTCTCTGACGGTGTCGCTGTTAGTTTTGGTTTTAGCTTTTAGCCTTCTGAGACTGAACAACTTTCCATTCATGAAGTAGTTTATGTCTATTTCTATGTCGTTGTTCTCGAAGGCATTCGTCAGCATAGCTGAAAACATGAGACTGAACAGTGTTGGGGCTTCCTACCTACTTACCTACCTACCAATATACAGACCTATCTGCTGTCTACTTACCCAACTTCCCATACACCTACATAACTATCTTCCCCCCGCCTTCCTACTTACGTACAGATCTATTGATCTAAATACCTACCTACCTATCTATCTGCCTACCTATCCACCCATCCACCTACCTACTTACCAACCTACCTACCGTCTCGCTCGAACGCCTAGCTACCTACTTATCGATCGACCTAGCTACCTATCCACCCTCTTAACAACCGACCCACCCACACGCATACTTATATACTGACCTGCCTACCTACCAACCTACTGACCTACCTACCTACTGACCTACCTACCTACCTACCAACCTACTGACATACCTACCTACCTACCTACCTATCTTCCCGTCCTTTCGCTTACCTACCTTCCAACATACCCACCGCCTATCGCTCCACCTATTCATATGCCTATCTGCTCGTCTCTTCCTCCCCTCCCCTCACCCAAATCACCCAAGCAAGACACCAGTGTTTAAAGCCAGGTAAAATCCTAGCTACGGCGACTGCCAGCCTTCATCACGTCGTCCTATAGGTGTATGAGTTAATCTACAGCGAGGAGTGGACAATCTTCATCACGTCGTCCTGTAGGTGTATGGGTTAATCTACAGCGAGGAGTAGACAGTCTTCATCACGTCGTCCTGTAGGTGTATGGGTTAATCTACAGCGTGGAGTAGACAATCTTCATCACGTCGTCCTGTAGGTGTGTGGGTTAATCTACAGCGTGGAGTAGACAATCTTCATCACGTCGTCCTGTAGGTGTATGGGTTAATCTACAGCGTGGAGTAGACAATCTTCATCACGTCGTCCTGTAGGTGTATGGGTTAATCTACAGCGAGGAGTAGACAATCTTCATCACGTCGTCCTATAGGTGTATGGGTTAATCTACAGCGAGGAGTAGACAATCTTCATCACGTCGTCCTGTAGGTGTATGGGTTAATCTACAGCGAGGAGTAGACAATCTTCATCACGTCGTCCTATAGGTGTATGAGTTAATCTACAGCGAGGAGTAGACAATCTTCATCACGTCGTCCTGTAGGTGTATGAGTTAATCTACAGCGAGGAGTAGACAATCTTCATCACGTCGTCCTATAGGTGTATGGGTTAATCTACAGCGAGAATGAGGCAACCTTCAATACGTCTTGCTATAGGATAGATGTATAAATTAATCTACAACGAGGATGAGCCAATCTATAACACGTCTTCTTATATGTGAATGAGTTAATCTACAGCGAGGGTGAGAGCCTAGCGAGGCCGTTAGTTACCAAAAGCAGAAGAAATAAATCAACAGCTAGTTGTAGTAGATAATGTGTCTAGCGATCACCCCCTGACCCCCAGCCCCGCGTGGCTCCACTTCTACCCCGGCAACAAACAAGTATTAACATACTAAGCCAGCTGTTACGTGACGAGAAGTATCCGTCTTATACGAGCCCTAGGGGAGGTCAGGCTCTGCGCTGACATTTCTGTCCCATGAATCACCGCGTGAACGCTGCACGTCATTACGTCAGCAAGTAACGAACCCTTTTACTCGCGTTACGGTGTAGACAGTATATGGTGCTGCAGCCCTACTTGTGTAGGCCGATCGGGGGGGGGGGGGGGGGGGGTGATGTGGTGGGCTTCACGCCTGCCGCTTTTATTTCACAAAACAAATCCACTTACCATTTCATGCAGGGTTGACCCGAGAACCAAGGTTCGATCCCGTGCCCACTTAGCGGGCCACCAAGACTCCCCTGGAGGTCATGAAATTTACAATCTCTCCTCATGCTGTCTTCCCCCGTGACCACTGAGCCGACTATCGTGGTTCCTATGGAAGTCATGAAATATACAGTCTCTCCTCTTGCTGTCTTCCCTCCGTGTTCACCGGAAGTCATGAAATATACAATATCTCCTCTTGCTGTCTTCCCCCAGTGACCACTGGAAGTCATGAAATATACAATATCTCCTCTTGCTGCCTTTCCTCCGTGTTCACTGGAAGTCATGAAATATACAATATCTCCTCTTGCTGCCTTTCCTCCGTGTTCACTCCATCCATCCATCATGTGCCATGCCGGTAAGCGTGGGCGGTCATGTTCTGCCATCTCACCCGATCACCAGAGTCGTGGATCAGCTCCGTGTTTCTGTCTCGACTATGCCACAAGACCAAGCCATCCAGGTACTTGCTTCTAGGTCTTCCCCTTGGTCTGTTCCCCTCGATCTTACCAGTTGTCACCAAATTCTCCAATCCATTTCTTCTCATAACATGTCCAAAAAATTTTGACTGTCTACGTCTAATTTCTCTAATCAATTTACGATCTTCATTTGTTTCTTGAAGGACTTGTTCATTGGTCTTTCTGGCTGTCCATGGTATTCTTTGCATTTTCCTCAGAAACCACATCTCTACAGCCATCAGATGTTTTTCAGCCTGACTGCTCATTGTCCACGCTTCACATCCATACAAAAGTACAGGCTCAATGTAGCATCTCAACACTCTCTTTCTCGTTTCAATTGACATCTTTTTATTGGTCAATATGTTTTTCATCTTGCTAAAGGCTACTTTTGCCATGGCGATTCTTGTTCTAATCTCTTCAAGGCATCTCCCATCAGATGTTATTACTGTTCCGAGATAATTGTACCTGCTCACTTGTTGAAGAATATTCCCATTTACTTGTATATTACATTGTGGTATTTCGTCCTTCCTAGTGACGGCCATAATCTGTGTCTTTTTACAATTTAATTCTAACCCTAGTTGTTCACTGTGTGTCACAATCGCATCTACTAAATTTTGCAGGTCCTGTTCATTGTCTGCAATCAAGACTGTATCATCTGCATATCTAATGTTATTGATGCATCGTTCCCCAATGTTGATTCCTTCCATATCTTCAATATTTCTGAAAATACTTTCACTGTACAGGGAAAACAGATCTGGAGACATTACACATCCCTGTCTCACACCCCTTTTAATAGGCTGATATTGGCTTACTTCATTATCAACTCTTATGGCAGCTTGTTGTTTCCAATATATGTTTTTTACAAGTCTAAGATCTTTTCCATCAATTTGTAGATCTTCAAGCATCCTTATCATGTTGACATGTCTCACTTTATCAAAAGCCTTTGTGTAGTCAATAAAGCAAAGGTGTAGATCTTTGTTTACTTCTATAGAACGTTCGATTATGTTTCTCAGTATATACACAGCATTTACTGTACCCTTGCCTTCCACAAACCCACATTGTTCTTCTCCTATTTCAGGTTGTATTTTCCTCCTAACTCTTTGCATGATAATTCTTAGCAAAATCTTCGTGATGTGACTCATTATACTAATTGTTCGATGTTCACTGGAAGTAATGAAATATACAATATCTCCTCTTGCTGCCTTTCCTCCGTGTTCACTGGAAGTCATCAAATATACAGTCTCTCCTCTTGCTGTCTTCCCTCTGTGACCACTTGGAAATAATGAAATATAAAATATCTCCTCTTGCTGCCTATCCTCCGTGTTCACTGGAAGTCATGAAATATACAATATCTCCTCTTGCTGCCTTTCCTCCGTGTTCACTGGAAGTCATGAAATATACAGTCTCTCCTCTTGCTGTCTTCCCTCCGTGTTCATCGGAAGTCATGAAATATACAATATCTCCTCTTGCTGTCTTCCCTCAGTGACCACTGGAAGTCATGAAATATCCAATATCTCCTCTTGCTGTCTTTCCTCCGTGATCACTGGAAGTCATGAAATATACAATCTCTCCTCTTGCTGTCTTCCCTCCGTGTTCACCGGAAGTCATGAAATATACAATCTCTCCTCTTGCTGTCTTCCCTTCCGTGACCACTGAGGCGGCTGTCGTGGCTCCCATGAAAGTCATGAAATATACAAGATCTCCTCTTGCTGTCTTCCCTCAGTGACCACTGGAAGTCATGAAATATACAATATCTCCTCTTGCTGTCTTCCCTCCGTGTTCACCGGAAGTCATGAAATATACAATATCTCCTCTTGCTGTCTTCCCTCAGTGACCACTGGAAGTCATGAAATATACAATATCTCCTCTTGCTGTCTTTCCACCGTGATCACTGGAAGTCATGAAATATACAATATCTCCTCTTGCTGCCTTCCCTCCTTGTTCACCGGAAGTCATCAAACATACAGTCTCTCCTCTTGCTGTCTTCTCTCTGTGACCACTTGGAAATCATGAAATATACAATCTATCCTCTTGCTGTCTTCCCTCCGTGTTCATCGGAAGTCATGAAATATACAATATCTCCTCTTGCTGTCTTCCCTCAGTGACCACTGGAAGTCATGAAATATCCAATATCTCCTCTTGCTGTCTTTCCACCGTGATCACTGGAAGTCATGAAATATACAATATCTCCTCTTACTGTCTTCCCCCAGTGACCACTGGAAGTCATGAAATATACAATCTCTCCTCTTGATGTCTTCCCTCCGTGTTCACCGGAAGTCATGAAATATACAGTCTCTCCTCTTGCTGTCTTCCCTCAGTGTCCACTGAGTCGGCTACCGTGATCACCCTGGAAGTCATGACATATACAATCTCAACCCTTGATGTCTCTCCTCCGTGACCACCAGCACAGGTTCGAATCCGGTGTCCCGAATACAGTCTATTTTCCTGTTATGTAGCTTGATCTCGGGACCTCCGTCCCTGAGTCTTCTCCGAGTGCAAATCAATACGTAGACATGTTTAAAAAAAAACAAAAAAACATTGATGGTGGCTTTAGGGGTTTTTCCGATTTGGCTAGTTATGTCACGTTTCTCGGAGCCAGGCAAACAGACTGCCTGACCACTTCGCCACGGAGGCTCAATGTAGCCATGTGGCGGGGATGTCGCCATGTTTTTTTTTTGGGGGGGGGGGGGGGGTGTCGCCATGTGAAGGAAAAGTCGCCATGCGGAGGGGAGATAGTAAAGTGGAGGAGAGGTAGTCATGTGGAGGAGAGGTAGTCATGTGGAGGAGAGGTAGTCATGTGGAAGGGAAGGTAGCGCCTATGGAGGGGATGTCTTCACGTGGAGAGGAGGTAGTCATGTGGAGGGGAGGTAGTCATGTGGAGGAGAGGTAGTCATGTGGAGGGGAGGTAGTCATGTGAAGAGGAGCAAGCCACGTGGAATAATTATCGCAAAGTGTAGGGATGTCGCCTTGTGGAGAGGATGTCTCCGTGTGGTCACACGGAGAATGAGTTGCCACGTTGAGAGGAGGTCGACACTTGAAGGGGAGACCGCCACATGAAGTGGAGTTCATCACGTGGAGGGAAGATCGCCACGTAAGGAGAGATCGTCACGTGGAGGGAAGATCACCATGTACAGGAGAGGTTGTCTCGTGGAAGTTGTGGAGTATAATCCGGTGGTTGCAGTTTTCAATCGTTCATTCGTCTATTCTGTACTCGTTATTCTAGTTTTTGCCGGTCTCCATGGTCTAGGGGTTATACGACTTTCTACGTAATCCCGCATACTCTCGTGAGTAACGTGACGTTTGCTAGAATCGGTAGCGGTTCTCTCCGCGTTGGTAACTTATGGGGTATATGAGCCGGTCGCTCAGAAAGCAATGGCAAACTACTGAGCGTAATCTTGCCAAGAAATCAACAATCAGCTGAAAGCTGCTGATGTTGACAGCGATGTCTTGTAAAGGATATGCGAACAAATAAAAAAACATTCCAGTTTTTACTCCCCCTTGTGCGAGTGCCAACTAACACCTCAAATGTTTTCGCAACACTATATTGATGGTCATAGGTACCTCTACCTTCGTCATCATTAACAGTTATATCATACCTTATGTCCTGTTATTTTTCCTGCTACCACTATCTCAACAAGCCGGTCTCCCTGGCAGAGGGGTTAGCAGCTTTCTCCGTAACCCCGAATACTCTCGTGGTTGACGTGAGAATTGGAAGCGGTTCGAGTCGTGCCAGTGACTTATGAGAGTATGGAGCCGGTCGCTCAGAAAGTCGTGGCGTGCTGATGAGCATAATCTAGCCTTGGAATCAGCATACAGCTGAAAGATGCTGATGTTGACCGCAATATCCTGAAACAGGATGGAAACGCGGAAAAAAATATATCTCAACAACTCACCTTCTCTTGACATTCCCCTTCATCTCCTGTTTCCCTTGTCTCTCTCCTCCTACATCTCCTTTTTTCTCTGCCCCTTCTCTATTCCTATTCTTCTCCCTCTGTCTTCCTGCTTCTCTCTCTCCCTCTGTCTAACACTATTTTTCTTTGTCTCCCTGTTTCTACACCACCCCTGTCTCAGTATTCTTTATCTCTCGCTCTGTCTCTCCCCCTCGCTCTCCCTCTCTCTCTCTCTCTCTCTCTCTCTCTCTACCCTAGCTGTCTCTCCTGTCTTCCTGCCCCCCTCTCTCCATCACTGTCTCCCTGTCTATGAAGGCATTATCAGTCCCACGGTCTCCTTCTCTCTAGTTGTCCCCCTAACCAATTTCTTCTATCCCATATCGCCCTGTCTCTCCCACTGTCTCCAAGTTCTCCCTCTATCTCCCAGAACGTCTCTCATCAACTGTCTATCTTTCACCGTCTCCCCACCTTAACCCGCTCGTCTCCCGGTCTTTCCTCGTCTCCCCCCCCCCGCCCCCTGTTTCTCCCTGTCTCACTGTCTTTCCCACTGTCTCCCAGTTCTCTCTCTATCTCCAAGCACCTCTCTTTTCAGCTGTTTACCTGTCTTTCACCATCTCTCCATCTACTCCCGCTCGTCTCCCGGTTTATTACCGTCTGTCTCCCTGTCTCCATCCTCTCTATCCACACCTGTATCCCTATGTCTTCCACTGTCCATGTCAACTCCCTCTCTATCCACAGTTGTATCCCTGTCTCTTCCACTGTCTCCATGTCAACCACCTCTCTATCCACAATTGTATCCCCGTCTCTTCCCCTGACTCCATGTCAACTCCCTCTCTACCCACACTTGTATCCCTGTCTCCATGTCAACACCCTCTCTATTCACACGTGTATCCCCGTCTCTTCCACTGTCTCCCTGCCTCCATCCTCTCTCTCTACACTTGTATCCCCGTCTCTTCCACTGTCTCCATGTCAACTCCCTCTCTATTCACACGTGTATCCCCGTCTCTTCCACTGTCTCCATGTCAACTCCCTCTCTATTCACACGTGTATCCCTGTCTCTTCCCCTGTCTCCATGTCAACTCCCTCTCTATTCACACGTGTATCCCCGTCTCTTCCACTGTCTCCATGTCAACTCCCTCTCTATTCACACGTGTATCCCCGTCTCTTCCACTGTCTCCATGTCAACTCCCTCTCTATTCACACGTGTATCCCTGTCTCTTCCACTGTCTCCATGTCAACTCCCTCTCTATTCACACATGTATCCCTGTCTCTTCCACTGTCTCCCTGCCTCCATCCTCTCTATCCACACTTGTATCCCCGTCTCTTCCCCTGTCTCCATGTCAACTCCCTCTCTGTTCACAATTGTATCCCGGTCTCTTCCGTCGTCCATGTCAACTCCCTCTCTACTCACACTTGTATCCCGGTCTCTTCCACTATCCATGTCATCTCCCTCTCTACTCACACTTGTATCCTGGTCTCTTCCACTATCCATGTCAACTCCCTCGCTATCCACACTTGTATCCCGGTCTCTTCCACTATCCATGTCAACTCCCTCTCTATCCACACTTGTATCCCTGTCTCTTCCACTGTCTCCCTGCCTCCATCCTCTCTCTCCACACTTGTATCCCGGTCTCTTCCACTATCCATGTCAACTCCCTCTCTATGCACACTTGTATCCCTGTCTCTTCCCCTGTCTCCATGTCAGTTCCCTCTCTATCCACACCTGTCCCTTCATCTCTCTCGCTCTCCCCCGCTGTCTCCCAATGGACTGTGCGACCTTCTTGAACCTGCCCGGTGTGTGTATTGGCCGATAACGAATCTGCCTGCACCGTGTCACACTGGTGACTTTCCGCCCAGCAGCGGGAACAGCTTGTTGTGAATGAGTTCTGGCTCGGAATGTTGTCATATAGGGGAGGAAGGTAGGCCGTTGTTGTCTCTTGTCTATCTTATTTTGGTGATTATTGCGAGGATTGCGGGATGTGACTATAGCACTGGTTTGCGAGATGTGATTATGGTATAGAATTATAGTTTGTGTTTTATAGCACAGGACTGTGGGATATGGTTATAGCATGGGATTACAATTTGTGTTTTATAGCACAGGTTTGCGGGACGTGATTATAGTATAGGATTACAGTTTGTGTTTTATAGCACAGGATTGTGGGATGTGATTATAGCATAAGATTACAGTTTGTGCTTTGTAGCACATGACTGCGGAATGTGATTATAGTATAGGATTACAGTTTGTGTTTTATAGCACATGATTGCGCGATGTGATTATAGCATATGAATGCGGAATGCGATTATAGCATAGGATTACAGTTTGTGTTTTATATCACCTGATTTTGGGATGTAATTATAGCCAAGGATTTCGGGGTGTGATTATTGCATAAGACTGGGGATGTTATTATAGTATGTGATTACAGTTTGTGTTTTCTAGCACGGGATTACGGGATGTGATTATAGCATATAATTACAGTTTGTGTTTTATAGCACATGATTACAGTTTGTGTTTTATATCACATGGTCGGGCATATGTGATTATAGTATAGGATTACAGTGTAGCACATGATTACAGTTTGTTTTAAAAGATAGTATTGCAGCATGTGATTATATCATAGGATTATAGTTGATGACGATATAACAAAGTCGGGCTGGCGTTTGTAGACTAGGATTACTCTTTATACCTAGAACACGCTGAGATGCTGAGCGTGACAATGGGATTGCAAGAAACAGATACAACACACTACCTAAAATACATAGTGCAGGTGACCAATGGGAAGGGCTGGAAAGCTGCACCCATCAAACAAGCATTCAGATATAACCGGGAAAATCAAATAGAAATGATAAAGAAGAATGGGAGTCAACATAGCCCAATGTGTAAGAGAGCTGGCTCTTAAACTTCCGGTGTACTGATGCCGAGGTAGCGGGTTCAACCCCTACACTGGTCAGTTGCACTAAAATGTTGACTTCTCGTCCTTGACTTGAGGAAGTAAATTACAAATACCTTACAAGACAGAGTCGGTTCGCTTGATGGCGAAGGACACTGGTAATAGAGAAAGCTAGCCCACACGCACAAATCAGTCTAACGTGGAATACGCTCGAGTTCACACCTAGCAAGCAAAAAAGAAAATGCAAGGAGGATTATGATAAGATAAATAAACGATACGGAGATAAATGAATAAACACACAAAAAATATTGATTAAAGGAACAATTCAACGAAAATGAATTAAATGAAGATGTCTGAAATCAAAAACAGAAAAGGTGTTGAAGGAAGGAAGATGTTAGAATAATTAGATCAGTTGCGTAAACTGGTTATATGATTGAGAAAGAGCATCATTAATAGAAGAAAATAAACTAGAAGGTACACCTATATAACTAATGTTATCAAACATATATAGAAAGGAAAACCCTAGAAGGTACATCTATAGTAATCGGAGTAGTCACCTATGTTATCAAACATATGTAGAAAGGTAAAACCTAGAAGGTACATCTATAATACTAATCGGAGTAGTCACCAATGCAAACATATGAAGAAAGGAAAAATCTAGAAGGTACACTTGTACTAATCGGAGTAGTCACTGATGTTATCAAACATATGTAGAAAGGAAACACGGCTTGACCAGATGAAAAGACGGTAGCAGAATTGGAAGTTGAGAGAGAATTTGGTGTAGGGATCTTAATTAAACTGTTGAATGATATTTAAAACAGTGGATATATCTCTGGTTACGTGCCAAAATGATGTGGCCAGGGCCCCCTGGGATCACGTGTCTTGTGTGTAAAAACAGATACACTATCATTGTCTAGAGAGCATGGTGCAACAGGGAGTGACCAGAGGATCTGACTCGGAGGAAAGGCCAAACGGACACATAATCAGATGGCAGCAGGTACCATTAGTATTGGGACTCTTCGCTGGTTGTTGAAGATGAGGACGGAGCGAGTATTAGGAAAGTCCCGAGTGCTGTGATGTCGGTTCTTAACTCAACTCACCTATGTCGAAGTGTGTATTTATAGATTTTCGAAGAGAAGGGAAGAAATTGAATGTAAAGAATTCCGTACAGCCTCAGTCAATCTCATAAACCATGTCACCAAACTACTACCCAGTATTATAATAAGTAGATCAAGAATGAAAATTCAGATGGAAAATTGTGAAGAATAGCATGGATTTGTGGAAGGGAAAGGATAACTTTTCCAAAATATGCATTCCAGCACTAAACGAGATTGCAGTTGAAAAACAAAAATGCATACCCATGTGCTGTATAGATTACACCAAAGCATTTTATAAAGTAAGCAATATGAAATGATCGAAATGTTGCGGGTATTAAGATTGACGGGAAAGATCTCAGAATAATAAGCAAGACATTTCAGGAAATAAGTAGCAGCAATTAAAATAGGAAATAAAGAGGCGATTATGAACAGATAAAACGAGGAGTGATGAGTAAGAAGAAAGAAATACCACAATGTAATATACGGGTAAATGGGAATATTCTTAAACAAGAGAATCGGTACAATTATCTCGGGACAGTCATAATGTCTGATGGAAGGTGCCTTGAAGAGATTAGAACAAAAATCACCATGGCTAAGGTCGCCTTTTGAAAGATGGATAACATATTGATAAATAAATTATGTCATTTGCAACTAGAAAAAGAGCGTTGAAGTGCTACATAGAACCTGTACTTTTGTATGGGTGGGAAGCGTGGAGATTGAACAGACAAGCTGGAAAGCACCTAATGGCAGTGGACACGTGGTTTCTGAGGGAAATGCAAAGAATAAAGTGGACAGACAGAAAAACCAATGACCAAGTCCCACAAGAAACAGATGAAAACCGTACACTGATAGGAGCAATTATTCATAGGCAGTCACAAGTTTTTTGGCCACGTTATGAGAAGAAGTAAACTACAGAACTTGGAGAGAACTGGTAAAATTGTGGAGAAAAGAACCAGAGGAAGGCAGATAAGTAAATATATGGATAGCTTGGTCACGTGGCATGATCGAGACAAGAACATGAAGCTAATCCACGACTCTGGTGATCGAGTGAAATAACGAAACATGGCCGTCCACGTTTATCGGCATGGCACATGATGATGATGAAGGCACATATGTGACTTGTCGCCAGATCTCTGCTCTCTAAAGCGATATGATAATGCGAGAGCTCAAAGGCAGACCAGGAGTACGAGTTGGAGGTTGTGTTATAAATAATCTGCGTTATGCAGAAGACAATATTGATGGTTGAAAACGCAACATATCTGCAACAGCTGTTGGACATTGTGGTAATAGAAAGTGCAAAACAGGAATTTCTTTAAATATAAAGGGGGAGGGGGGGGGGGGAGAAGCTACTGTTAAATAGAAATAAAGATAATATCGTGGTCCGTATTTCATCATCATCAAGTGCCCTGCCAGCTGGCGTAGGCGTTCATGGCTCTTCACAGATCTCGGTCTTTGGTTTTCTGGATCAACTCTGCTGCTGATATTCCTCCGTGCCACCGTCTCAATCCATCTATCATCATTTCTCTTGGTCTGCCTCTGCCTCTCTTCCCCTCGATCTTTCCAGTTGTCACGATGTTCTCCAATGCCTCTCTTCTCATTACATGACCAAAGAAAACGGTTTGTCTCTTTCTTATTGTTGTATATAATGTTCTATTTTCATTAGCCTGTTTCAGGCAGTCGTCGTTAGATACTCTGGCAGTCCAAGGAATTCTCAACATTCGTCTCAGGAACCACATCTCTGTTGCTTCTAATTTCTTCTTAATTTGTTCATTTACATTCCAAGATTCTCTGCCATACACCAAAACTGGTTCTACATAGCATTTCAGCACTCTCTTTCTTACACTCAGTGATAGTGACCTATTGCACAAGATACTCTTCATTTTCTGAAATGCGGCCTTTGCTTGCCCTATTCTGCTCTTCATCTCTGTTGTACATCTTCCATCTGATGTTATAAATGTCCCTAGGTATCTACAATTATCCACTTGGTTAAGAATTGTTCCTTCTATTTCTATGTCACATTTTGGTGTCACCATTTTCTTTGATATCACCATTGTTACTGTTTTCTTGATATTCAAGGAGAGTCCTTTCCTTGCACTCTCTGTTACTACAGTGTCCAACAATTGTTGTAGGTCTGTTGATTTATCTGCCACCAATACTGTGTCATGTTTACCACTCAGTCTATATTTGGGAAACTGTAAACATTCATGTGTACCACTCGGTCTATAGTTGAGAAATGTTCAACATTCACGTTTACCACTCGGTCTATATTTGGGAAACTGTAAACATTCATGTGTAGCACTCCATCTATATTTGGGAATTGTTAAACATTCACGCGTACCTTTCGGTCTATATTTGCCAAACGGTAAACATCCACTTGTACCACTCGGTATATACTTGGGGAACGTTTAACATGTCTGTCTGCCACTCTGTCTATCTTGGAAACCTCGAGGAAGCATTTCTGTCAGTCGGTTGTTATTTGGAAAACTCCAATTCGTCATCCCTGTCTGTGTGTGTTCCTGGGGGACAGCGTAAAACTGCATATGTACTGCTGTATGACAGGGACATGTGTACAGTTTGGCTGTACAGCTCTATGCTTGAAAACACTTTAAAATGCCGTTGTTCTGCTCTATTTGTACTGGAAAGGGGAACAAATTAATAATTCATTTGTAACGCTCTATCTATATTTGTGAAATACTTAAACATGCATTTGTTTCGTGCTGTCTATCGTAATCATCATCTTCAGCATCATCATCTTCTTTTTCTTATTCTTCCTGTTCTTCTTCAAACTATTATAACTGCGCTCGTTCTTAAACAGCCATGCCTTGGTGCTGAGGTAGGGGGTTCAACTCCTTCACCGGTCAGTTGGACTAAAATGTTTACTTCTCGAGCTTGACTTGGTGACGTAAATAAATTACACATACCTCTGAAGTCGGAGTGGGTTCACCTGATGGCGAGGGACACCGGTAATAGGGAATGTTAATCCACAACGCAAAATTCAATCCAGTTCTACTAAAAGTGGCTCGTATGGACTACGCTTGAGTTCAAAGCAAGAAAGCACCAAAAAGAAATAGTATTTATCTTCTCATACTCATCCTTCTTCTTATCCTTCTTCTCACCCACACCCTCTTTTTCTTCCTCGTCCTCCTCTTTCTTTCTTTCTTTCTTTCTTTCTTTCTTTCTTTCTTTCTTTCTTTCTTTCTTTCTTTCTTTCTTGCTTTCTTGCTTTCTTTCTTTCTTTCATCTCCCAATGGAACATGCGGCCCTCAACCAGGCCACGTAAAGTAGGCTTGCTCGTGGTTAGTCCGATTCTACATACAAAGTCTCGTTCAGGACCATATAGCCAGTCTCGTTCAGGAGCAGATAGCCAGCCTGACGCCGACCCTCATTAGTAGCCTCTAACGAGACAGTGTTCCTGTTCTTTGCTTCCTTGTGCGACCTGGTAACACTGACCTGGGTTGCCTGTACCACTCTGGAACAACTTTGCACATGCGTTTGTACCTAGTATCTAGATCTGGTTCCTTGAGAGGTCGCAGAACTTGGATCTGATCTGGCCATGACTATAGTCTACCCTGAGTAAGACCAGAATCTACCCTGCCATAACCAGAATATATCCTGCTATAACCAGAATCAACCCTGCCATAACTAGAATCTACCCTTCCATAACCAGAATCTACTCTGTCATAATCAGAATCTATTCTGCTATAATCAGAATCTACCCTGCCATAACCAAAATCTACCCTTCCATAATCAGAATCTACCCAGCCATAGCCATAATCTACCTTGCCATAACCAGAATCTACCTTGTCATAACTAGAATCTAACCGGCCATAACCATAATCTACCCGGCCATAACCAGAATCTACCCTGAACAAGACAAAAACCTGATCTGGTCAAGCCCAGAATCTACCTTGGCTAAAACCAGAATCTACCCTGACCAGAATTGTTGTTCTTCTTCTTCTTCTTCTTCTTCTTCTTTCGTTCGCCTGAAACATGTCTACAACTGCAATGTCGTCTCTTGTATGAATCTAACAGTCTTTTTTAGTTCATTCAGCGGTCCATAGAGTGTATCTTCCACTGTTGTCTCTCTAGGCCAGAAGGTTCGCCTGGATATGTTGTATTTTGGACAGTCTTGGAGTAAGTGCTCTGCTGTCTGCGACGCCAAACCACATGTGCACATGGCTGAGTCACCAATCTTGAATTTTGTATACAAGTGGTTGCGTAATCTATTGTGTCCTGTTCTGAGGCGCAGAAGAATGACCTGTTCTGGTCTGTCCATAACGTGGTAGTCGTCTTGAGTAAGGTTTGGTGGCTTTCTGATTGATTTGATCATTCTTTTCTTTTGGTGGTATGTAATAGGCACATCAGGTTGTTCTTCTGTTGCTCCTTCCTTAGCCAATCGATCAGCTCTGTCGTTTCCGGGGACTCCACAGTGGGATGGTATCCACTGTATGGTGATCTTACGCTGACTTCTAAGTTCAGAAAGTAGTGTCCTTAGAACTGGCAATTTCCCAGACAGGAGCGCCTCTATTACGGATTTTGCATCTGTCAATATCACTGCAGGTTGTGTACCATGGCTGGTATTTTGTAATTTCTCTGTGGCTATCTTGATTGCCTCAATTTCAGCATCATAATTATGGCAGTACTTTCCTGTTGGAATTCTGGCCGTGTCTCTAGTATTATTTGGGTATTCTATGTACACTCCCGCTCCTCCATTTCGAACAGCATTTTGTGCTGACCCATCTGTGTAGACTCGGATCCAGAAGTCATGTGGGTATTCATCATCAAGGAAGCTGAGAGTGGCTGTTCTGCGCTGTACACTGTTCTGTTCTTCCTTGTCCAATATTCCTCTAACTTTTGACTGGATTTGTAGCGATATTCTATGTTCATCTTTCCACGGGGTTTGTTCTGGAATAGTTGTCAGGGGGATACCAACTGTGGGAAGATCGATGGTTTCTCTGCAGAGTTGTTTTGCCTGGTGGATGAAACTACTTCTTTTCAACCGCCCCATAGCTAAGTTTTCAAATCGGTTCTTCATAGGGTGGCCTGGCAAGCTGAGAAACCACAGGCTGCCGAGGTTGAGTACCAACGATGGCCAAGCCGCCCCGCGGATGTGAAGCGCCATCACCGCTACAGCCCATCCGCTTTATAATATGTAACCTCCTGTAACCCCCACAATATTGGTGCTTCACGCTGAACTGCCATCTTGCCGCCTTGTCATACGATAGTTATGCTTAAAAAAAATGTTTTGCGTATCCTTTTACAGGACTTAGCTGTCAACAGCAGCATCTTTCAGCTGTCTGTTGATCTCTTGGCAAGATTACGCTCAGTAGTTTGCCATTGCTTTCTGAGCGGCCGGCTCAGTATCCGCAAGTCACGAGCGGGGGTCGAACCACCTCAGTTCTCGCTCCGCTGCGAGACTCTGCGTGATAAACGGGATTACAGAGAGAAAGTGTTGTAACCCCACAGCCAGAGAGACCGGCATAGTTATGCTTAAAGAAGGCATAATCACCTCTCTGTAGCACAAACCCTGGGCTGAATTGTAGAAACCGTGTATTGCCCATGCAGTATTATCCCTCTCTCGGTAGAGTGAGTGGCACTTTGCCGTCTTTACAGACGAAAGTATGTGAATTGGAACAGAGCTAGAATTCCAAAGCACAATGCCTGGGCATTAAATCAGAGAGCATGTGTTGCACATGCAGCATGATCCCTCTCTTGCCTTGTTATCTCTAGTGGAAAGGATAACCAGTACGTTTGGAACAAGGTAGGCTGCAGACGCTGGCGGCTCAGAATCAAACCCCCAAGAGCAGGAGGTGGGTAGCGGTCAGGCTCTCACATCTGAGGGATTTGACTTAGAGACGTTCAATGCTCTAACTGTACTCCTGTAGGAGCTTCGATCCCAGACCCGTTGCCGGCCAAGATGTAGGATCTGGTCTACCCTGCCGTTACTTTAGTCTTTCCGTTGCATTTCCGCGCACTAGGATAACACATGTACCTGTCTCAATTGTACTCATTCACCCGAAGACGTTGGCACAAAGTGTGTGTGTGTGGGGGGGGGGGGGGGGGTATGGTGAGCGCCGCCCAACATTCGGCGCTAACAGGAAGCAGGTCTACTGTCATACGGTAGCTCCGTAATAGCCGAATAAGACCTGACTAACTTGGCGCTTAACTCATCTCTCCCAGCTAATCGTGTTCCTCTTGTATAAACAGCGGGAGAGTGCCAGCTTATGGGCTTCATGTATCGATATTCCCATGGACTCTGCTATTCCCTCCGTCCATCGTTTACGTGGTCGGCCTCTTCCGCTGCTTCCATCTGGTCTGTAAATCATTGCTTGTTATGGTATACTATTAGTTTATAAATGACAGAAATTAACACCGCAACCATCGTGATATTGGTGGCGTTCTCAATGAGGGCATTGACTGCAAGTTGTCGTAACCTAATGTACACGCAGAATCTGAGGTCATTGATCGAGTATAATCTACACGAACGTGTGTCAGCGACCGGGTTGTGCTTCAACTGGTGTTTGTGTAGTGTGTAAACATCGTACGTGGTTCGAGGTGTGTACAGGACAGCCTTCCTTCAGCACATACACATCCGTAGATGCTGCAGTATACAACCATAAACAACACACGAAGCATCTGAATGCAGTGCACGAACTTCGTAGGCCGGCCAGGATCTCAGTGTAATAGAATCACACACAACGTCATAAACTGATCATATTGTGCAACTGTCATAGACTAATCATGCCATGTAACTGTCATAAGTTTATCATGGTGTGTAACTGTCATAAGTTTATCATGTTGTATAACTGTCATAAGTTTATCTGTGTAACTGTCATTAGTTTACCACGTGTAACTGTCATAAGTTTATCATGTTGTGTAACTGTCATTAGTTTATCATGTGTGACTGTCATAAGTTTATCATGTTGTGTAACTGTCATAAGTTTATCATGGTGTGTAACTGTCATTAGTTTATCATGGTGTGTAACTGTCATAAGTTTATCATGTGTAACTGTCATTAGTTTATCATGGTGTGTAACTGTCATAAGTTTATCATGTGTAACTGTCATAAGTTTATCATGTGTAACTGTCATTAGTTTATCATGGTGTGTAACTGTCATTAGTTTATCATGTGTAACTGCCATAAGTTTATCATGGTGTGTAACTGTCATTAGTTTATCATGTGTAACTGTCATAAGTTTATCATGTTGTGTAACTGTCATTCGTTTATCATGTTGTGTAACTGTCATAAGTTTATCATGTTGTGTAACTGTCATAAGTTTATCATGTTGTGTAACTGTCATAAGTTTATCATGTTGTGTAACTGTCATAAGTTATCATGGTGTGTAACTGTCATAAGTTTATCATGGTGTGTAACTGTCATAAGTTTATCATGTTGTGTAACTGTCATAAGTTTATCATGTGTAACTGTCATTAGTTTATCATGTGTAACTGTCATAAGTTTATCATGTTGTGTAACTGTCATAAGTTTATCATGTTGTGTAACTGTCATTAGTTTATCATGTGTAACTGTCATAAGTTTATCATGTTGTGTAACTGTCATTAGTTTATCATGTGTAATTGTTATAAGTTTATCATGTATAACTGTCATAGGTTGACCGTGTTATGTAACTATAATAGATTGACCGTGTTGTGTAACTGTCATAAGTTTATCATATGTAACTGTCATAAGTTTAACATGTGTAATTGTCATAGGTTGACCGTGTTGTGTAACTGTCATAAGTTGATTCATAAGGTTATCACATGTAACTGTCATAAGTTTATCATGTGTAACTGTCATAAGTTTAACATGTGTAATTGTCATAGGTTGACCGTGTTGTATAATTGTCATAGGTTTACCGTGTTGTGTAACTGTTATAGGTTGACCGTGTTGTGTAACTGTCATAAGTTGATTCATAAGGTTATCATGCGTAACTGACATAAGTTTATCATGTGTAACTGTTATAAGTTTATGATGTATAACTGTCATAGGTTAACCGTGTTGTGTAACTATAATAGGTTGACCGTGTTGTGTAACTGTCATACGTTTATCACATGTAACTGTCATAAGTTTATCATGTGTAACTGTCATAAGTTTAACATGTGTAATTGTCATAGGTTGACCGTGTTGTGTAATTGTCATAGGTTGACCATGTTGTGTAAATGTCATATGTTGACCATGTTGTGTAACTGTCATAGGTTTATCATGTTGTGTAACTGTCATAAGTTTATCACGTTGTGTAACTGTCATAAGTTTACCATGTTGTGTAACTGTCATAGGTTTATCATGTTGTGTAACTGTCATAAGTTATCTTGCGTAACTGTCATAAATTGACAGTGTTGTGTAACTGTCATAAGTTTATTATGTTGTGTAACTGTCATAAGTTTATCATGTTGTGTAACTGTCATAAGTTGATCTTGCGTAACTGTCATAAATTGACAGTGTTGTGTAACTGTCATAAGTTTATCATGTTGTGTAACTGTCATAAGTTGACAGTGTTGTGTAACTGGTTGATTTGCGGACGCGATTAAGATTCACTCGACAATGACAAGGCACGTTATCTGCTGGACCCAGTTTATGACCTGCATGTACGCATGTTTGTCTGTGCGTGTGTGTGTGGTCTGGTTTATGTGGGGCAGGCTATATGATACGTGTGGTGCAGAAAGCCAGCTGTTCTGTCGTCCTTTCCCTGTTTGTTTTAATTATGTTGTCAAGAAGTAGGGAAAGTATGGTCCGAGACAGCTGTGTGGGGCGGTGAGGGAGCCGGTTTTTCTATCAGCTCTAGCAATATAATGGACTCTTTTCCTATCAGAAGGCGACCTGGTATATCCAGTGCTAGCGACCTTCCTTCATTTCTGTTATCTAGTATGTTCTTTTAACCCGCGTCTGGGGATTAGGTGATAGCGAGATGCGCAGATTTATAATTTCCCGACACATCGCTGCTGGTGATTTCGTGATGGACCGATTTGCGTTGACGTTCATGATATGAAACGTCGGGCGATTAAAATATCAATGGCAAACTACTGAATTGAACTGGTGAATCATAAATAGACAATACATGCTGGAGTTGATTGCAAAGTCCTGTAAAGGACATGCTAGTAACTTTCAGTGTGTTATTTAGTCCCTGCTTCTTTCCGAAGATTCGTGTCTCCTGGGCCAAGTCTGGGATTGCCTTTAAGACAGACATCTCCGTGGGTTTTATGGCAGGGGGTTAGGGGGGAAATGACAGTCAGAAGAAGAAACATGGTCTCTTCATTGCATAAAACAACGACTTGGTGCGTGTCAACTCGACTGGATTTCATACTCGTGCAAGTAAGTGTGTGTAAGTTTACTGCTACAACACAGACAGACAGACAGACAGACAGACAGACAGACAGACAGACAGACAGACAGACAGACGGACGGACGGACGGACGGACGGACGGACGGACGGACAGACAGACGCACGCACGCACGCACGCGCACTTGCACATACACAGAAAACAATGGTGACATAATTAGCAACACGCACATACATATACACACATACATGCACACCCAAACATAAACACTTATACATAAATACACTTACACGTACATACACACATACACAAATATACACAAACATTTACGCATACACAAACATACACACATGTACATACATCCACGTACGTATGTATGTACTTATGTGACACATATACATACACATAGTTGGGCACTGGGGCGACAATCAGATGACTTCAACAGCCTCCGAAATGACTTACTGGGTGATATCAATCAATCAATCAATCAATCAGGTGCTCTCTCCACAATGAAGGTTGGCTGCAATGGATCCCATTTGTATCGTTGTCTACCTCTTGCTCGCTTGCCTTCAGCATTTCCTCCATTAGTTAGTCAGTTAGTTAGTTAGTTAGTTAGTCTTTCCTCTTGAGCCTAAGGCGGCGCATAGGGCAGAAACCATGGCTCTCCATGTCCGGCGGTTCGCTGCTACTTGTTGTAGATCCTGGATGTTCACTTGGGCGTTGAATGAGCCTTCTCTGATGATGGTTCTACGCAGGTCTCTCTTGGTCTTCCCCGTTTTCTTTTCCCTACTGGTGACCATAAGAGGGCTTGGTTGGGGAGTCTTGTCTTGTCCATTCTGAGTACATGGCCGATGTAGTTCCAACGGCGTTTTCTTATAAAATTAGATACAATATCTTGCTTAGTCTCTTGTCTTATTTGCGTATTGGTTCTGAAATATGTCCAGAGGAGGTTTAGAATTCTTCTAAGATATTAGTTCTGAAAATTGTCTAATTTTTCCGCCATACCTGGTTTTTATTTCTTTTATCAACTCTCTTTTCATTCCCAGTTTTTCTAGAACCTATGTATTTGATTGTTTGTGTTTCCATGAAATAGGACACATTCTTCTGTATATCCACATCTCTAGGACCTCTATTCGGCTTTATAGTTGCTTGCTCAATGCCAGGATATATATATATATATATATATATATATATATATATATATATATATATATATATATATATATATATATATATACATATATATATACCGGTCTTTGTGGCTAAGGGCTTGCGAACGCGGTTTGTGAACCCGTATACCCGGGTTCGAAACACGGCGGTGCTGGTTTTTTCGAAAAAAAATGTATAGGGGCCGGTCGTTCAGAAAGCAATGGCAAACTACTGAACGTAACACTTGCCTAGTACATCAACAGCAGCTGAAAAATTGCTGGTGTTGGCTGCAACGTCCCGTAAGGGATACGCAACACAACTAAAATATATATATATATATATATATATATATATATATATATATATATATATATATATATATATATATATATATAAAAGAGACTGTATGTCCGTCCGTTCTTTATACGTTCGCGAACGGTCCATCCGATTGAGATGACATTTTCTACACGTTTTCTTTTCATTCCTGTGCAACTTTCTGTCATAGTTTTTTAGTGTAAAATCGGCTACTTACTTACTAAAATTTAATATTTCATTTTTCATTATAATTTCTATATAGCAAGGGGACTTAACTCTAGAAAGGTTATTTCCAGGGGCATAACTTTTAATACCATTTCTATATACTTTATAGTCATATTGTTGCATCGTTTTCAAAGATTTATAAACTCTTTGTCTATAGTTATTTACAGGCATATGAGTTATAATAAATAATGATATAATCTTTCAGGCATTTTCAAAGTTTTCATAAAAATAATGCATAATGCATAACATTGTCATGTAGGTGATTAAAAACAGTTTTCATTAAAAATAATGGATGGTGTGTGGAAGGACATTCTTTTAAGTTACTGTGTGAATTTAATAAGATGCTCCCCGCCAGGAGCTGGGCGAAGCCACGCCGGGTCAGATAGACAGACAGACAGACAGATAGTCGGGAACGGGAGCTTATATGACCACGTATATGAATTAAATGAGATGCTCCCCACCAGGGACTGTGTGAAGCCGGGCCGGGTCAGCCAGACAGACAGACAGACAGACAGACAAACAAGCAGACAGACAGACAGACAGACTGATAGATAGATAGATAGATCCCCTCCAGGGACTGGGCGAAGCCGGGCCGGGTCAGCTAGTGTGTGTGTGTGTGTGTGTGTGTGTATATATATATATATATATATATATATATATATATATATATATATATATATATATATCCTGGCATTGAGCAAGCAACTATATATATATTTGTGTGTGTGTGTGTGTGTTGTGCATTATGTATGTGTGTGTAATGATCTTTATATAGATATTTAAAAGTGTATGTGTGTGTATATACACAGTATATTTACATATCGTATACAACCTGCTAGACGTTATACTTTGCCCTCACGTAAACAGAATCGGCATTTACGAAACGCTACGATATACGATGTATAGATACCGATTTGGCAATCGCAAAGGCCGACCACTGCCCTAGAAACACGGTCACGTGGACACACAAGCAGGTTCTTGTCTCCCCCAACATGCAAATGCCAGGAATCCCTGTTCGCGCAGCCTCGACTGAGTTACGGGCCGAATGGAATGCCGCGATAAGACCTGCCTTGTTACGTCGAGGTTGCTTAAGTCGCAGGTGTCAATGGCTGTTGATCTTGCTGTTTTGCGAATTGGGCGAGGGGCGCGGTTGTTACAAAGTCCGATCTAGGTAGTTTATTTCTGTGTATAGACATGGGCTGTCACAAGGTGGTGTTGCGGATGTATTTCTTTTAAAATATTGACACGAAGCAATTTCCTGTATTGGGTCTGTGGTGTAACAGCATCATCCAATGCCTTGCCGCCTGGGTGGGCGTTCATGCCTCTCCACAAATTACGTTCTCCGACGTCATGGGCCAATTCGTGTGTTGACTCCCTTCCGTGCCATGACACAAGACTGCCAAGAATTTTTCTCACACGGCTTTCCACTATCTCTCTTTCCTAAAATCTTTCCGGTTGTCACAGTAGTAGTAGTAGTAGTAGTAGTAGTAGTAGTAGTAGTAGTAGTAGTAGTAGTAGTAGTAGTAGTAGTAGTAGTAGTAGTAGTAGTAGTAGTATAGTATGTCCACATTTGGTTGCCTTCATTCACGATCCATTATTTTGAAAACTGTCTGTTGCATCGTTATGAAATTTTTCCAGCCGTCTTATATTTACCCCCACCCAAGGAATATGTCTTTGAAAGGTCCAAAAACAACTTAAATCATTGAAAGCGGCGACATTGCTTTGATCTTTTGCTGAACAACTAGTGATTTCTCGCTAACGAAGTTATTTTTACGGTAATGTGAGACATGTCAATTCTGTTGACACACAAAGGCGTATCCGGATTCGTATGGGAGTGGGTGCAATGACAGAACTAGCTTAAAATCGACGGGGTCGGCTGCATTGCACGGGGTTTTTATCCCATATGGCTCAGTTTCTTTCCGCAGCGCGGAAAGCGTCGCACAAAGCACGAACTCCGTAGTTCCAGCGACGGCCCACGGGAGGCTCCGAAAAAATGCACTCGTGAAATGAAGGACGCGGCCCGGAATCGAACATACAACCTTCGGAGCCCGAGTCAGACGGCTTGACGACTTCACCACGGAGATTCCCGAGAGGGGTGCAATGTGTAATATTAGTAAAGACAGAGAATTTAGAGGCACGGGGTAAATAATTTGTAAATTAACAGGAAAGTAGAAGGAATATATTTCTTACCTTATTTTTCATTTACTTCTTGTTTCTTCAGTTGATGCTGATGCTGTAATGTTTAGGGCCTGCAATTCGTCTGAATAGTTGGAGCAAAATATCCCAGTAAGTGTGTACGTAGATTAAGCTCTGCTATCTGATCTGTGTCGGACGATTCCAGTAGGTAGATGATTGCTCTCGGTTGCATAAAATTCAATCCATCCTTTCTCCAATAGTCCTCTTCCTCTTTCAACACATGGTCCTGACGTTTTTTCCAGTAACTTTTATCAATATTTAATAGCGCGGACAGACAGACAGACAGACAGACAGACAGACAGACAGACAGACAGACAGGTAGGTAGGTAGGTAGATAGGCAGAAAGGTAGGTGGGTGGATGGCTGGGTGGATGGCTGGCTGGCTGACTGGGTGGGTGGGTGGGTCGGTCGGTCGGTCGGTCGGTTGGTCGGTCGGTCGGTGGGTCGGTCGGTTCCGGCCGGCAGATAGATATATAGATAGATGGATAGATGGATAGATGGATGGATGGATGGATGGATGGATGGATAGATAGATAGATAGATAGATAGATAGATAGATAGATAGATAGATAGATAGATAGATAGATAGATAGATAGATAAGATAGATAGATCGATCGATAGATAGATAGATAGATAGATAGATAGATAGATAGATAGATAGATAGATGATAGATAGATAGATAGATAGATAGATAGATAGATAGATAGATAGATAGATAGATAGATAGATAGATAGATAGATAGATAGATAGATAGATAGATAGATAGATAGATAGATAGATAGATAGATAGATAGATAGATAGATAGATAGATAGATAGATAGATAGATAGATAGATAGATAGATAGATAGATAGATAGATAGATAGATAGATAGATAGATAGATAGATAGATAGATAGATAGATAGATAGATAGATAGATAGATAGATAGATAGATAGATAGATAGATAGATAGATAGATAGATAGATAGATAGATAGATAGATAGATAGATAGATAGATAGATAGATAGATAGATAGATAGATAGATAGATAGATAGATAGATAGATAGATAGATAGATAGATAGATAGATAGATAGATAGATAGATAGATAGATAGATAGATAGATAGATAGATAGATAGATAGATAGATAGATAGATAGATAGATAGATAGATAGATAGATAGATAGATAGATAGATAGATAGATAGATAGATAGATAGATAGATAGATAGATAGATAGATAGATAGATAGATAGATAGATAGATAGATAGATAGATAGATAGATAGATAGATAGATAGATAGATAGATAGATAGATAGATAGATAGATAGATAGATAGATAGATAGATAGATAGATAGATAGATAGATAGATAGATAGATAGATAGATAGATAGATAGATAGATAGATAGATAGATAGATAGATAGATAGATAGATAGATAGATAGATAGATAGATAGATAGATAGATAGATAGATAGATAGATAGATAGATAGATAGATAGATAGATAGATAGATAGATAGATAGATAGATAGATAGATAGATAGATAGATAGATAGATAGATAGATAGATAGATAGATAGATAGATAGATAGATAGATAGATAGATAGATAGATAGATAGATAGATAGATAGATAGATAGATAGATAGATAGATAGATAGATAGATAGATAGATAGATAGATAGATCCATCGATCGATCCATCGATCGATCGATCCCCGCCAGAAGCCGGGCCTTGTCAGCTAATTTATTTCTATAATCACGTTTTATGAAAGAACCCCCATTTGGAGACACCTCTGAATCTTCGCGCTGTTTGTTTCAAAACGGAAATCACGTGAAAATTTTTAAAAATGCGGTTACGTGTCTTGGTGAAGCTGTAATACTGTTAAAATCATGGACGTAATCTCTAAGTCATAATTAATATACCGCATATAAACTAACTTTGAAATCTGCTTTAAAATCTCCAGAACAAAATTTTTTTTGTTGGGTGGACATAATGATAAGGTTATATACTAAATCTCATTATTTTCCATCAGTTGGTTACTGAGATATTCAATTTTATATTGAGGCAACAAAAAAAAACAAAAAAAAAACACACACTATAGTAGTAGTAGTAGTAGTAGGCCTCTTTCAGTCCTGTAGGACTAAAGAGTTGTGCCGTTGGGGAGGCACCTGACAGCGCCGCTTGTGACGGCATAGTCCAATGCGAGAATGACAATCTTTGCCACAATTTCCGCATTTGTAAGCCGAGGCAGGTCTCGCAGCAAGTGACTGCATTTTATGCTTGTGGTTGTCACATGTTCCAGTTTGTGTCTTCTCATAACGTGGCCAAAACACGGCGACTGCCTCTTTCTGAGTAGCGCTGTAACAGCGCCGTTACATCGTGTAAGCTTGAATGTTCGCTGATAGGTGGGCAATCATCCCTTCACTTACGCAGGCGACTAGCTGGGCCTCAAACCCGAACTCATGACAGTATCAGTGCAGTACGCTATCAGCTTCTATAACACCCCCGTTACGCCTGCAGCTGCTGTTGGGGTAACCTGAGGTGGCCTGGGTTCGATTCCCGGCGTGGGGAACAGTTAGTTTACTTGCATAATACATGGCTTCTCTGCCTTTGGGTTAAAGCCAAAGCTAAGTCACGTGTGAAGATGTGGCCACTGGGACCGGGGAAGAACAACAGAACTGACAACCGAGTCACTGGTCACGGACAACGGGGCCTTGGTGGACCACAGTGGCTAATGCGTGGAACAAAGTTATTCATTTGTAGGACTATTGAGGCTAATATGTGGAGCTAAAAACAGTCAAAAACTGTCATTTACTGCCAATATAGTACCTTGCGGTATATGGCAGAGAGTCTTTGACCCTGAAGAATTAAGGCCGCCTGGGTAGTGCAGTCGCCGCGAACTGTGCAGGTTAGGATTGTCTTTTTTGCCCCCGACAGATAAAAATATTCCACACCTTACCGAGGATTCGAACCCGGGTCTCCCGAAGAGGAATCTGTGGGGCTAATGGGGCGCATATGTGAGACTGAGCGGCTCGTATATGGGAACAGGGATCGGTGGACCACGGTGGGCAGAAAGTCTCATGTGTGGAACAAAGATATTCATATGTGGGACTAATGAGGCTGATATGTGGGGCTAATGAGGCTCATATATGGGACTAAGAGGCTGATATATGGGACTAAGAGACTGATATTTGGGACTAAGAGGCTGATATGTGGAACTGTGTGGCTGATATGTCGAACTTAGAGACTGATATGTGGGACTTAGAGACTGATATGTGGGACTGTGTGGTTGATATGTGGGACTGTGTGGTTGATATGTGGGATCTTGTGGTTGATATGTGGGGCTGTGTGGTTGAAATGTGGAACTGTGTGGTTGATATGTGGGACTGTGTGGCTGATATGGTGAACTTAGAGACTGATATGTGGGACTAAGAGGTTGATATGTGGAACTAAGAGACTGATATGTGGAACTAAGAGGCTGATTTGTGGAACTAAGAGGCTGATATGTGGATCTAAGAGACTGATATGTGGGACTGTGTGGCTGATATGTGGAACTTAGAGATTGATATGTGGAATTAAGAGGCTGATATGTGGAACTAAGAGGCTGATATTCGAATTATGAGACTGATGTGTGGAACTAAGAGGCTGATATTTGGAACTAAGATAACCATTTTACAAGGTCATATTTTAGAAGTTATCTTCCCAGCAGGCTATTCTTTTCATATTAAATTTCCATTACGTTTTGTACAATGGGACTGTTCTTGTTACATGTACAATGGGACTGTTCTTGTTACTTGTACATAGGAATTGTTCTTGTTACTTGTACATGGGGACTGTTCTTATTACTTTACGTGGGTACTATTCTTGTTATTTGTACATTGGGGACTGTTCTTGTTACTTGTACATGGGGAGTGTTCTTGTTACTTGTACATGGGTACTGTTCTTGTTACTTGTACATGGGGACCGTTCTTGTTATTTGTACATCGGGACTATTCTTGTTACTTGTAAATGGGGACCGTTCTTGTTACTTGTACATTGGGATTGTTCTTCTTACTTGTACATGGGGACTGTTCTTGTTACTTGTACACGAGGTCCGTTTTTGTTACTTGTACGTGAGCAATAGTTCAAGTACCACAGTTTCGTCATCAGACAATTTGAGTACAAGGGACATCCTGGTGTGTTACGTCGCTGTACACTTATCGCCAATAATTCGCTTGTGAAAATGTAACGTGCGCATTCGTGAGATTTGAATATGTGTTGGGGAAAACTTGAAGTGGGGAGAAAAATACATGATCAGACATGATGGCATCAGAATGCAAGTGGGTAACATACTACTTTACTAGCCGTGTGTTTTATTGAAGGACGGCGAGTCAGAATAATTTAGTCACATGACACGACCACGTCCAGTTAGCACTGAGAAGACGACGCTGAGAGCAAGGATATTTAGATCAGCGAAAGTAGGGCAAGAGTTAGACTATGCAAGCGACGGGTTAGCGAAATCAGAGCAAGATTCAGACTACTGAAGCGTCGGTTTGTTGAAACAGGACAAGATTCAGACTATTAAAGCGTCGGTTTGTTGAAACAGGACAAGATTCAGACTATTAAAGCGTCGGTTTGTTGAAACAGGGCAAGATTTAGACTACAAAAGCGTTGCTTTATCGAAACAGGGCAAGATTCAGACTCCGCAAGCGACGGATTAGCGGGAAGTTAGTATGAAATAAATTGGAGAACTTGGTGACAACTGGCAAGATTGAGGGGAAGACAGATTCCAATTCCAATTCCAATTTTCAAAACAAAAATTCTAAATTCGGCCTCGTTCAACCTGCCTCTTCAGCTGTGGTCATTGACGAGGTCCGTGGCTTTTGTGGGTTTATTCACCCTAATTCTTGTCTTGTGCTTTCTTACGAGTGAATCCTTTCTCGGACTGGTTAAGTAAGCGTTTGTGTCTGTGACGTCAGCTTGTGGGATGGTCGGCGGCTATCCTTTGTTCCCGTCTCTGGCAGTTTCTTTTGTAAGTGAAGGCTCATGGCTCGTTTGGCTTGACTGGTTGCAGTCCTTAAAAGGACTTTTTATTTTTTATTTTTTTTTGGGCCTCCTTTTTGTGTATTTTCTGTAGGAGCTTTTCTACGTTTCCATTTTCCTCCTGGCGCCTGTTTTCTTCTTCGAGTTTGAGTTTCTGTTGCCATTCGATTTTTTCCTCTGCGGTCAGAAATGGGACGATCTCTCCGTCATCTATATAGTATTGTCATGGGTGTTCGTCATTCGAGTATAAAGCTGGTTCTTCAGCGATACGGAAGGGCATTGATTTTCCCTTGTATTTCTTGTGCGTCTTTGCTTTTTCTTCCATGCGCCTTCTGTATTCCTTGCACCTGAGTTCGTATCTCCTCATTGTCTCCGCGAGTTCTTCATCGGTAAATAATGGTGGTATCGGCGCGTCCTCTCTGCCGTCGTCAGGGTGTTCATCTCGGTTTTCTTCGGATGTCTGGCGGGATATTGGCTTCTCCTTGAATGTCTCGGGCGTCGTGGTTGGGCTGCTGGCTTTCGCTTGCGATTCAGGCTCGGTCTCTTGGTTTTCGTTTTGCGGTTTCTCTGTAATTTTTTGTACGGCTTCTGTTGTTTTGTTTCGGAATATTTCCATTTCATCTTTCTGTAGTTCTCGCTCTGATTTAATGGCTTGTAGGATTTCTTCGTTCTCCTTCTTAATCCATGCCATATGTTCCACTTCTTGTTTGATGTTTTGCTGGATCTCCTTCATTTCCGCCAGTAGTTTTTCGTTGTCGCTGGTCGGAGTCGGCGTCAGCAGTGCCTAGACTTGTTTCTTCAACTCGTCTGTCTGGTTTTGCAGTTAATTTCTTTCTGCTTGTGATATACCCGTGGCTGTCTCGCACCTCCGCATTGTTTCGTTGTATGGTGTCTTTGTGTTGATGGCGAGCTTTAATACGTCTCTGTGTCGTTGCAGGTACAGACAGCCCAAGTATCTTGCTCCATGCTTGCCCAGGCAGTTGGCGCACTTTTTTTTGTTGCTGGATGCTCGAAAGTCCGTGTCCAGCTTGGCCAGCGGACACTCCTTGAAGGCGTGGTTATCGGCGCAGTACCGGCAGATTTCCGTCCTTCTGCGGCATGCTGGAGCATTGGGTGATCCTTGGGATGTATCTCGCTGGCTGCTGCATTCTCTTGTTGATTGATACTGTGGTTGGCATTACGCTGCTCTCCGACATCACCATTGCCAAGGTTGTGGGAATCTTGGAGTAGGTGAGGAGCCGTTCCGCCTTCAAGAATCGTATGTGAAGATTCTCTACTCGTAGCTGCTTCGTGATTTCTTCGTCTGATAGCTCCACTTGGATACGCTTGATAACCCACTTGATTGTCGGTGAGTCGGTGTTTCCGACTCTGGTGTCTTTCTCCTCCCTCTGCTTCTCAGTAGGTTTGTCTCTTGTTTGTAGTGGGTTGTCGTCTTCCTTCCTCGTGGTAACTTCGTTAAAGGATGCTTGAGGTTCTTGTTGTTTACTGCAGCTCGCCGGTGAGTTCACTCCGCTCGTCTTCTTATCGGCTACCACGCTGCACATCTTGGATACCGCGTGTTTCTTGGTGTTCTTGCCACGTGCCATCCCCCCCCCCCCACCCCCCACCCCCGTATCAGGTTTCTTGACTTGTTCAGTGCGAATGGGATACCACAGAATACCATGGATACGACAGAATACCTGTCCATATATATAAGTGAACAGTCTCTGAGCTTTAGTCAGCAGCAGAACAAGGACATACTTGAAAGATGGGCCAGAGATGCACTTAGCCAGAAACAGAACAACGACATACTTCAAAGATGGGCCACAGATGCACTTAGCCAATGATCCGAGCAGATGAAACCCGTCAGCCGTGTAAAAGCAGTTGTATGAAAGAAGTTCAACCCCGAATTAACCTTTCAGTCTATAAAGGTTGTGCGCCGAGACGCCCAATGTGGCAAATTAACACTAAGAGAAATGACGAAGTCAGATTTTTATAGTATAGTTTGACCAAACGTAAACAGTCAGAGAACATCATTCCCGATGGCTGAAATTCACGGTGGAGAGTCAGTTGCACGCCAGGCGTCGGTTGGATGTGTGTGTGTGTGTGTGGGGGGGGGGGGGGGGAGAAGAAATGAGGGAGTTGAAACTGAGGCTGTGGGGAGACAGAGACTGGTGAAAACATTTTAGCCAAGACAGGCTGTTTAAATGGAATACACCCACACCACACAGAGAACGAACGAACGAACGAACAAAGAGAGAGAGAGAGAGAGAGAGAGAGAGAGAGAGAGAGAGAGAGGGGGGGGGGGCATTTATCTCTTTGTCTTGTTCAATATGACGGATAGAATAAGAGGACTAGCCCACTGAATCGACACCGAAACACTCAGTTGTATGTAACTAAAGAGGAGCTGCCCATAACGGCCCACTTGATCATAAGAACTCGCCTGACGGTGTGCGGATCAAAGATGTCATTGCCAAAACAGAAGAGGAACGGACAACACACTACAATCTAAGCTCTACGGAGAGGTGGTCGTGTGCTTCAACGACCATCTCTACATTGTGTTTTAAAGTTAGTTGCATCTTCTTTTACAGGGCGCCGCAGTCAACCCCATCATTATTTGGCTGTTTATGATTTACCTGGCAAGTTTTTTTTTGCACACCCTTTACAGGACATCGCTGTCAACACCAGCATTTTACTGCTGTTCTTGATGTCTTGGCAAGTTTACGTTCAGTAGTTTGTCATTGCTTTCTGAAGGACCGGCCCCCATACCAATTCATTAAAATCCAGCGCAACGCGGTCTGCTGCCAAATCGCTCGCAGCTATGTTTCGAACGCGGGTAAGCGGAATTACTAACTGCGCCCACAACGCCATAGCCACGGAGCCGACTAGGCAAGTTTACGTTAAGTAATTTGCCTTTGTTTTCTGAACGAAAACCACCGTTACCACTGTACACAAGGCGGTCTGTTTCCAAATCGCCCGCAGAGGTTTCGAACGCGGTATGCGGGATTGCAAACAGAGTTCGTAATCCCTTTGTCACTGCGTCGGCTACATTACGACCCATCTGTTTATTGAAAACAATAGGTCACTTCACGAAAACCCATACATAATTCTCTGATGTGAACTGATCCCTGGGTGAAGCAAATAAACCTCCCAGCAAAGTCAGCACTTATACAACAACAGCCAGGCCAGGATGCATCACAGATTCACACAAAAGCCATGGTCGTTATCGCAGTCATCGGCGTGACAGCGAGCAACGGGTGAAGTCATCGGTGTGTCGGTTTTGATTGTAGAGGTTCGGGCGTGTTGCCACATCTGTGTCTTTATTTCACTGTAGTCTGTCTGACTGCCAAACAAGTCAAATAAGATCAGATGACAACAATCAAGCTTGGCTGTGTGCATCTCCAGCAGTTCACGATTCCCTGTTGCTATGCAATCTTTCTCTAAAAATTGTTTCACTGTTGCTATATAATCTTTCACTATAAATTCTTTCACTGTTGCTATACAATCTTTCACAATACATTCTTTCACTATTGCTATACAATCTTTCACTATCAATTCTTTCACTGTTGATATACAATCTTTCACTATACAACGCTGCTTCGACCCCTTCCCTCTTGCCATCTCATTCTTTGTCTCCTGGTTGCATGTAACAGGTCATCTGCACAGCGCTGCTCTCGTTATCCACTGCCGGGAAGCCTGTCCATCTTCCCTTAAACTGACACGATGATACAGTCGCTTTTAACTGATCCAGTGCTGAAGAATATCGCCCAAATGTGACCTCCCATTTGAAAGAGGGGCGATATACCGCCGTACTATGGTCATCGTACTGTGTGTTTTGTTTCGGGTATCTTCCGCAATACTCTTTGAACAGAAATTGACATTATAATACTTGTTCCTTTGATTGTGTTCCATGTTTTGTCCAAGCCCACTTTTTGTTGGGCACTGAATCAGTTAAGTGGCAACTAGAGATACAGGAGGCTGTGGGCAAAGGTGACGACCAGTGCCACAGGCTGTAGATTATTAGAATACGAAGGTGCTGTCACTGTTGCTATTAGAATGTCTGCCATGGTAGACTACCGTCTTTACAGATGACTAGTCAAGTATGATTCGACAAACGTGACGAGGAAAGAGGAAGATAAAGAGATTTTCTTTCCTTCGCTCGCTTTGAACTCAAGCGTAGTCTATACACGGTCTACTGCTTGTAGTGCGCTGGACTGATGTTTGCTTGTGGATAAGCTTTCCCTATTATCAGTGTCCCTCGTCATCGGCCGAACCAACTCTGACTTCTGAGGTACTTGTAGTTTACGTCCCAAAGTCAAGGATGAGAAGTTAACACTTTAGTCCAGCTGAAAATGCGGTTACACCCGCTAACTCTGCATCAACACACCGGAAGTTTAAGAACAAGCGCTCTTATCAATTCGGCTGTGCTGAGCTCAAGTAACGCAGCCACAACCTGGTGCTATGAATCC
This sequence comes from Cepaea hortensis, assembly GCA_963921405.1. Classification (NCBI taxonomy): domain Eukaryota; kingdom Metazoa; phylum Mollusca; class Gastropoda; order Stylommatophora; family Helicidae; genus Cepaea; species Cepaea hortensis. The sequence continues at coordinate 114,806,387 of OY992876.1, forward strand.
CATGAAAAAAAAATGTTTGCATATCCTTTACAGGACATCGCTGTCAACATCAGCATCTTATAGCTAATTGTTGATTTCTTGGCAAGGTTACGCTCAGTAGTTTGCCATTGCTTTCTGAGCGACCGGCTCACATACCCGGTAAGTTACCGACACGGTTAGAACCGCTACCGATTCTTGCCGTCGGCACGTTACTCACGAGAGTATAGGGGATTACGGAGAAAGTCACTAACGCCTAGACCAAGGAGACCGGCCTGGATCCATGAACAGACAGAAAATCTGCATTTTTCGCAGCAGGGCATGGGACTATCAAGAGCAGACAACTCCACAGCATGGGGGAGTAATCAAAACATTTATCTTTTTCCCTTGATGGCCCGGAGGCCGCTAAATCATCTCCGTTTCCTGGCCAAATAAATTTACATTCTTGTTTGGTCGTTAACTCAAACCCCGAGGTTCGACATTAATGTTTCTTCTGACATTGCATAACATTTCTTACGGAAGTGTCTCTTCTTATCATATGATTTTGATGTAATGCGGAAATGTTGGCCACATGTTTTATCCCATTCCTGTATATGTCGCGTCTTTATCAATTAGGACGTATTTATATACATGTAATAAATATGATTTTTTTTTTTTTAATAATCGTTTTTTAGACGTTGCATTGAAGTAGCGAGCCAGTGCATGATAGCATATTAAACATCATCAGGTGGCATATTCTGTTCTTTTTATAGGACGTCTCAATCAACCCATGCATATTTGGCTGTTTTCATTTTCTGGGCAATTTTACTGTTGGTAGTCAGTTGGGCTTAAACATTGACGTCAGAAAGCAATGGCAGACTACTGAACGTAAACTTGCACATACAATTCATAGTTCTGCAAAGGACATGCGCATTTTGTAAAGTTTACCATTGCTTTCTGGATGGCCGATGCTCATACCATCGTGAAAATCAACGCAAGGCGATCGGATTGTGTCCAGAACGTTGGTTAATTTACTCATCTCATCTCATCATGTTCCTCTTGTACCTTGCGGTGTCGAAGTGAAGTATAAGCATCGTGAGAGTGCCCGATTATGGGCTTCATGTATCGATAGTCCCAAGGACTCTGCTATTCCCTCCGTCCAACGTTTATGCGGTCGGCCTCTTCCTCTGTTTCCATCTGGTTTGTACATCATTGCTTGTTGTGGTATGCTGTTGAATGGTAACCTGCTTGCATGGCCAAACCATTTGACTTGTTCCTTTCTAATAAAATCTAGTGCTGCTATAACCCCCACTTTAGTCCTGATTTCTTCATTTCTGATCTTATCTCTTCTTGATACGTTGAGTATTCTTCCCAGGTTAATTTACAGCGGATCATAATGCTTAGCGACCTAAGACCTGGTACTATAGCGTCAGACGAGGATTCTAAGATGGTTAGCCGAGGCAGCAAGATCACTACCGCGTTTGACGCTGGACTCTCTGCGATGGGCAGCTGAGGCAGTAAGATCACGACCGCGTTTGACGCTGGACTCTCTGCGATGGTCAGCTGAGGCAGTAAGATCACGACCGCGTTTGATGCTGGACAAAAGCCAGGGACACCTATCGTGGTGGGGCCAGCCCACACACAATGTCCCTCAGTCTGCTCAGCGCTTTAAGGATAACCATACCTCCCGACCAGAACAGGACAAGATACTGGAGCTGGGTGGAAATGTACTGGTCAAAATCTTCAGACTCAGAAACGGACATTGTGGACTCAAGAGTACGTCTCTACAGAATGACTTTCACTGACTCACTTGCAGATGTGGATGCTTCAATCAAACCCCAAAGCATGTCCTACAAGCCTGCTTTGGCTTCACCGAGCCGAGGGAGGAAATCTGGCCTGCTGGAGCGACCCTTGGAGACCAACTCTGGAGAAGACCTCAAGTGAACCATCCTGCACGTGGCCCAGACCTGAAATTACACAAACATGGATCGTTGAAGGAGAAGCAAGTGAAGAAGGAGAGAATGAAGGTATTGGAAAACACGGGGAAGGAAAAATTGAAATCGTGATGGCAACAGTGAAATGCATAAGAATGCTTGCAGGTCTGGTAATTAGAGGCTTGAAGATGAGCAGTGATACACTCAACTTGGGGAGATAGTTGCTGATGTGGAGAGAGGGGTAGATTGAATTCGTCAGCAAAGAAATTCGGAGAAGAAGAAGAAGGGGAACAAGGAGAAGAGGAGAGGGGAGGGGGAAGAAAAAGAATAAGAAGTACGAGGGATGAAGGAAGGAAGGAAGCAAGGAAGGACAGATGGATATCTGGATGGATGAATGGATGGATCGAAGGATGCACCGAAGGATGGATGGATGGATCGAAGGATAGATAGAAGGATGGATGGATGAAATGATCAAAGGATGAATGGATGGATCGATTGATGGATTAAAGAAACGGAAAGCAAAAAGTATGCTGACGGAAAGAGAATCTTATAGGTAGGGAGGTGACAGAGTATGAGAGAGAGAGAGAGAGAGAGAGAGAGAGAGAGAGAGAGAGAGAGAGAGAGAGAGAGAGAGAGAGAGAGAGAAGGGGTGGTCTATAGGGGAAATGGAGTTGAAAAGAGTTGAATGAATGAGAGAAATACGAGTACCGGATAAAGAAGAAGGAGAAAGTGGACTGACAAGAAGGAGAAAATAAGAAGAGGAGGAAGACGACGAAGAAGAAGTAGGTGGAGGGGGAAATGAGTAAAAATGATGATGATGATGAACAAGGAGAACAAAAAAGAAGAAAAAGCAGAAAGTGAAAGTGAACAGCAGCAACAGCAGCAGCAGCAGCAGCAGCAGAAGAAGAAGAAGAAGAAGAAGAAGAAGAAGAAGAAGAAGAAGAAGAGGAAGAACAACAACAACAAACAACAACAACAACAACCAATGCGGCAACAACAGCAGCAGCAGAAGCAACAGCAACAACAACAAAGACTAGGTAACATACTTCAGGAAATAGGATTACCGGAAGGTCACAGAAAACCACTTCAAACAGAATGGTGCCTCCGCCGGTTCCCACCAAGCTTGACGACAGCAGCAACAAACAGAAGATCGCCAAGAATGCGGACTGCCGCCTAGTTACAGTTGTGCATTTGACAACATTTCAACGATATCACATGATTTATACACAGCGCGCCCAAGTCAGGATTTCTCTTATCACCGCACCGGCAGCCGGGTGAGGGGTGGGTGTCAGGGTTTTCCCACTATGCGCAGAAAGGAATGCGTCCTTTTATTTCCTGTAGTCCGTGTCACTTCATAAGAGGACCACACAAGATAGGTGACATCGTGCCCTAGACTGGCGGGGTTTTCAGCTTGGCCCGTGTAGGCTTCTGGGAGGTAGGTAAGTGTTCTATTAATGACATGACCCATCCAGTGCCGATCTTTAAAACACAATGATGCTTGTCCTGTGTAGGACGTTACCAGGCTGATAAACCGAATGCTCTGCGAGAAGTTAAGTCGTTTGCGAGAACCAAGTGATGACTGAGTTTACAAAAATGGTCAGAACAGCAAGTTAAAAAGAGGTGTGGCCAAACAAGAACAAAATACAGAAATCCAAAGCAGATTAATAAACGAACACAGAACTGGTGTCGTGAACCGCTACACGCTGCGGGTTTACTGAGGAAGTAATCCGAGCACTTATGGACTGAATGGTTCGATGTGCAATGATCTGTCAACTAACTAACTAACTAACTTTGTAGATCGTTACCATCAACCCCAGGTAGCTTTCTGAACGAAATGTCAACGCTGAAGCCCAACTGACCGGTGTTGGGGTGATTCTACTACAACGACATCGGCACACCCGATGTTTAAGGGCTACAACGATCTTTTACTTTCGGCCACGACAACCGCTCCAGTGCCGATTGCTATAAACATATGTATTAAGTACCATATATCCATTACGCCTCAAGGTGTCGAAAAGGGGCATTGATCTTTTAAAGATGTGGGATGCATGGGAGGTCATGGCCTATATCTAGGGGTTGTTTTTTTTTTTAGTTGGTTGGTTGGTGGCTTGCGTGGTTGATAACAGAGTTTTTATTATGATGTCCGTTGCACAGAGGGTTCAGGTCATTTGATCCTTCCTCGTGGCATTTCCTTCGGAAACAGTTTCCAGAAAATTGTTGTAATGTATGGTGCACATTTGTATGGGATTGGACCAACCCTAAGGCGGTCCTGGTCAGAACAAATAATCCAGATTGTGTTGGCAGGACGGACCCCAGTCTGATATAGACAATACCTTTGACGTGGTCAACAGGTTTATGACAAACAACGGAACCAAGTAAGAATCGGAGCATCCAGGCCAGCACAAGGATGATGCGTAGTATCAAGTCCAGTGAACAAATCTAACGAAGTGAACAAGTCCAACTAAGTGAACAAGCAACAATCGTCAGGCTCCAGACACGACGTAACAGGCTGAAATACCACTTGTTCAATAAACTAAAGATGGAAGATACTGGTAATGTAACCGTGGAACTTATAAAATGACAGCTGGACATCTGTTGCAAGAGTATAAAACATTATTTTTGCCTCCACACGTTTGAGTACAAACTCTATGGAGATGTCAGCAAGCTCAAATTGACTCTACTTTCGTTAAATATATTCAGACTTACATCTCAAGTATACGTAGAAGAAGAAGAAGAAGAAGAAGAAGAAGAAGAAGAAGAAGAAGAAGAAGAAGAAGAAGAAGAACCCCTACTACTATCTAGACAGGTGAGTGCACACACTTCTATACCACCGCGACTCCCTATTCGGCTATAGCACAGATTATTTTAAAACTAATGCTATATAGTGACGGTATTGACGTTTAACCCCAGAACTCTCCGCTTTCTCGTCACAGCCACATTTACGCCCCAACCGCTTTGTTATTATGATACACGCGGATTCAACTACAGACGTGTCCAGTCCACGACATGTTGTTTTTCATGTAGTTGTATTGGTGTGTGTTTATTGTTTCTGTCACGACGAAGACTTTGGCCGCAACGTTCATTTTTATTACTAGGAATGCTTACCGTCTACTTCTGGTGTTTTTATGATTAATTCATTAAGATTATTTTCAACAGTGAAAGGTAAAATATGACTTTCCCCACACATTTGCAATGCCTGAATAAACAGCTAGAAGACCACAGGGATAAAATAGGTCCAGAAAGGCGTTGCAGGCAACAAAAACTTGAGAACCCTCACTCCAGACTCTAGTAAATTTTATTGTAAAGTTTGTGTTTTTTTTTTTTTAAACGCCCAACGTTTGCAGCAATTTACGCGTGACGTCCTGTAGGCAGCCAAGGTTGCATGACGTCAGACGGTTAAAGTGTTGTGTTCCCACTGGCGCGCTAGTGGCAGACGGGATTAACACCTTGCAATAGATAAGCTTTCGCGGGCATTTTTGGCATTCCAGTTCAAACACCTGACAGGAGGTTTCATAAAACATGTCCTCTAACGCCCCGCTGGCAAGGAATATCAGAAATGTGGTTTAGAATGGCAGGAGACCATGAATGATTTTGGCAGAATTCAAAAGCTGGGCAATGTCATTTTAAAATGAAATATTTTAATACGGCGGTAATTTTATTTTTGCAATGTGAAATCTGGAATTTGGGATGAATTACTCTGTTTGTCGACGCGTGTTGCTATTCGTAGAGACGCCATTGAGTTGCTGTGAGAACTCGTTGACTCGAGCTGTGCATTACGGCATGACTTCAAGAATTGAAGACCGATGATGATAGGGTCCCATTTCGGTGACAGGCGACACACCCATTCCAAGAATGCTATTGAGCTCTTCCGGGGAAGAGTGCACAACGTGGGTGCGGAATGTCTATCATCATCATATCATCATGTAGGAAGTCCTTTGCAGAACGCCGCTTTCATTACGTCTCTTGATATCTTGGCATTTCTCACTTGCCATTCCTCTCTTGACATTTCTCTCTTGGCATTTCTGTCTTGACAGTTCTGTCTTGGCATTTCTCTCTTGACATTCCTTTCTTGGCATGTCTCTCTTGGCATTCCTCTCTTGGCATTTCTCGCTTGCAATTTCTCTTTTGGCATTTTCTCTCTTGTCATTTCGTTCTTGGCATTTTTCTCGTGCCATTTCTCTCTTGGCATTTCTCTCTTGCAATTTCTCTCTTAGCATTTCTCTCTTGGTATTTCTCTCTGGCCATTTCTTGCTTGCCATTTCTTACTTGCCATTTCTTGCTTGCCATTTCTGTCTTGCTATTTCTCTTTTGCCATTTCTCTCTTGTCATTTCTCTTTTGTCATTTCTGTCTTACCATTTATGTCTTGCTATTTCTCTCTTGTTATTTCTTTCTTGCCATTTCTGTCCTACCATTTCTATCTTGCCATTTCTGTTCTACCATTTCTCTCTTGCCTTTTCTGTGCTACCATTTTTCTCAAGCCATTTCTGTCCTACCATTCTCTCTTGACTTTTCTCTCTTACCATTTCTCTCTAGAAATTTCTCTCTTGCCATTTCTCTCTGGCTATTTCTCCAGCCTCAAGGACCCTCAGGGGGAAGGTGTCAGCAATATGCCATGTCTATCGTCGTGCTGTTCAACACGTACCTCTTTGTCCAGGAACTCTCCCTTCCTTTCTTCCATTCTTATTCTCAAAAAGCCACTGCAACGCTTAACAGGCCAAAGTATTTCAGTTTCCTAGACATGGTACCGTCCATGATCCAGATTATTTCCATGTTCAGATCTTGCAGAATTTCAACATTTTCTCCTTCTTGGCCAACGGTATTCTTAGAACGTGTCTGTGGTATTTGAGCTGAATGACTCTAATTTTATGTTTTTCTAGTTATTGCGAAAGTATCCACGACCATGTAAAGGTTGCATTACTAATGCCGGCATGTGTCTGACTTCTCTTCAGTCCACGTTGTTATTGTTTGTGGAGCTAAGATATTTCAAGTGTGTGGCATTTTACATTTCCTCGTTGTCGACTGTGATCTTTGGGTGGCATGTAGTTTCGCATGTGGACAGTATTTTTTATCTCGATCCGTATGAAGTTTGACACATTAACGCGTTCGCATCCATACTTAATAGAGCTGTACGGGTTCTTCTGCAATGCCAAGCCCAGAAGTTGTGAAGTCCCACTGCTTGTTTATAGCTTGTTGTTATATTCCGTGCATTCGTGGCAGAGTAGGCTTGCACGTTCTGTCTTGGCAAGAAGTCAGGGCAAGGGTAATTTGTGATTAGCCATTTGATTCCCAGCTGATTGCTTCATCATCTTACAACGTCCTGGTTTTGAAATTTGTTCCCAGTCATGTGTTATTTAGTCCAATCTTGGTTCTTGGTTTTAACAATCGACATTGGAGCTTTACGGACAGACCCATAGATGCCCAATATCTTTTTGCAAATGGCGTAAGGTGTAGATACTGTTCGTTTCAGTAACACGATAGTTGTAAGCACGTCGCACTCGTCTCACAGGCTATCATATGCACGCCTTCTGAAGAGCCAAGCACGATGTTATTTTTAAATAAATTAATTAGTTGCATATCCTTTTACAGGATGTCGATATCGAGAGAGAGAGAGAGAGAGAGAGAGAGAGAGAGAGAGAGAGAGAGAGAGAGAGAGAGAGAGAGAGAGAGAGAGCGAAAATAAAGATAGACAGAAAGAGAAGCTGGTCATTTCTATTACTGATCGCACTTAAATAGTCCCAGAAGCGTCTAATGTCGACTGATGTTCTTCCGCTTGAAGGGATAGTACAACACAGTTCATTGTATACGACTGTGTATCTTAGCAACTGGAAGCAAACCTAACTCTGCCTTTGGTGAGTTCCGTTTGTTTCAAACAATGCAATCAATCCAGAACCCAAACTTGGGTCATAAATTTAGCACGATGGAATCCCATGTAGGCCAGGAATCGAAGTATTTCTTCAACTCCTTATTCACCAATAAATAACAGGCAGGCTGATAATCATATTTAATTAACTCCTTATTCACTATGAATTACCAGGTAGACTGATAATCATATTTCTTTAACTTCTTATTTATGGTCCACGCCTGTAGCTTTGAGTTGGTGAAAGCAGTTTCACAATACCGACACACCGGGCTCGACTTCAGCGTAGGCGATTTGAGGGGAGATCATTTTGCGTTGATTTTCACAATGGTGTAAATGTCGGCCGTTCAAAAAGCGAAGGTTAACTTTTAAAAAAATGTTTTATTTGCATATCTTTTACAGGACATCGCTGTCAACATCAGCATCTTTCAGCTGATTGTTGATTTCTTGGCAAGATTACGCTCAGTAGTTTGCCATTGATTTCTGAGCGACCGGCTCACATGACCCGTAAGTTACCGACGCCGAGAGAACCGCTACCGATTCTCGCGCAACGTCACATTACTCACGAGAATATACGGGATTATGAAGAAGGTCGTGCAACCCCTAAAACCAGGGAGACCGGCAAAGGAAAACTACTGAACGTAAATTTGCTCAGACAATCACAAACAGCCAATGCTAGGGTTGTTTAAGACGTCCTGTAAAGGACACTTGTTTAGTTTAACCTTGTTCAATGTTGAATCTCAGATAGGCTAATTGTAATAGTATTTCTTTCATTCCTTATTCACTATGGAATCCCAGGCAGGCTAATTATAATAGTATTTCTTTCATTCCTTATTCACTGTGGAATCCAAGACCGGCTAGTTATAATAGTATTTCTTTCATTCCTTATTCACTGTGGAATCCCAGGCAGGCTAATTATAAAAATAGTATTTCTTTAATTCCTTGTTCACTATGGAATCCCAGGCAGGCTAATTATAATAGTATTTCTTTAATTCCTTATTGGCATTGGACTCCCAGATCTGCTAATTATGATGGTATTTTTTTAAATTCCTTATTCCCTATAGAACCCCAGATTATCATCATCATCATCATCATCATCATCATCATCATCATCATCATCATCATCATCATCATCATCATCATCATTATCATCATCATCAAGTGCCATGCCAGCTGGCGTGGACATTCATGACTCTCCACAGATCTCAGTCTGTGGTTTTCTAGATCAACTCTGCTGATGAAATGCATTGATTGGCACTCATAGAAGACAACAGAAAGATGTAGAAATTAACATATACATTCACCATCACGCGCTATGCCGATAAGCGTGGGCAGTCATGGCTCGCCGTCTCAAACGATCTCTAGAGTCTTAGATATGGACGGTCATGGCTCGCCGTCTCAAACGATCACTAGAGTCTTAGATATGGACGGTCATGGCTCGCCGTCTCAAACGATCTCTAGAGTCTTAGATATGGACGGTCATGGCTCGCCGTCTCAAACGATCTCTAGAGTCTCGTCTCAAACGATCTCTAGAGTCTTAGATATGGACGGCCATGGCTCGCCGTCTCAAACGATCTCTAGAGTCTTAGATATGGACGGTCATGGCGTCTCAAACGATCTCTAGTCTTAGATATGGACGGCCATGGCGCCGTCTCAAACGATCTCTAGAGTCTTAGATATGGACGGTCATGGCTCGCCGTCTCAAACGATCTCTAGAGTCTTAGATATGGACGGTCATGGCTCGCCGTCTCAGACGATCTCTAGAGTCTTAGATATGGACGGTCATGGCTCGCCGTCTCAAACGATCTCTAGAGTCTTATATATGGACGGTCATGGCGTCTCAAACGATCTCTAGAGTCTTAGATATGGACGGCCATGGCGCTGTCTCAAACGATCTCTAGTCTTAGATATGGACGGTCATGGCTCGCCGTCTCAGACGATCTCTAGTCTTAGATATGGACGGTCATGGCTCGCCGCCTCAAACGATCTCTAGAGTCTTAGATATGGACGGTCATGGCGTCTCAAACGATCTCTAGAGTCTTAGATATGGACGGCCATGGCGCTGTCTCAGACGATCTCTAGAGTCTTAGATATGGACGGTCATGGCTCGCCGTCTCAAACGATCTCTAGAGTCTCGTCTCAAACGATCTCTAGAGTCTTAGATATGGACGGTCATGGCTCGCTGTCTCAAACGATCACTAGAGTCTCAGATATGGACGGTCATGGCTCGCCGTCTCAAACGATCTCTAGAGTATCAGATATGGACGGTCATGGCTCGCCGTCTCAAACGATCTCTAGAGTCTTAGATATGGACGGTCATGGCTCGCCGTCTCAAACGATCTCTAGAGTCTTAGATATGGACGGTCATGGCTCGCCGTCTCAAACGATCTCTAGAGTATCAAATATGGAAGGTCATGGCTCGCCGTCTCAAACGATCTCTAGAGTCTTAGATATGGACGGTCATGGCTCGCCGTCTCAAACGATCTCTAGAGTCTTAGATATGGACGGTCATGGCTCGCCGTCTCAAACGATCTCTAGAGTATCAAATATGGAAGGTCATGGCTCGCCGTCTCAAACGATCTCTAGAGTCTTAGATATGGACGGTCATGGCTCGCCGTCTCAAACGATCTCTAGAGTCTTAGATATGGACGGTCATGGCTCGCCGTCTCAAACGATCTCTAGAGTCTCAGATATGGACGGTCATGGCTCGCTGTCTCAAACGATCACTAGAGTCTCAGATATGGACGGTCATGGCTCGCCGTCTCAAACGATCCCTAGATTCTTAGATATGGACGGTCATGGCTCGCCGTCTCAAACGATCTCTAGAGTCTTAGATATGGACGGTCATGGCTCGCCGTCTCAAACGATCTCTAGAGTCTTAGATCAACTCTGTGTTCTTGTCTCGATTATGCCATGTGACCAAGCTTTCCACATAATGTCTCGCTCTGCATTCCCCTTGCTCTTTTCCCATCCTTGTATAGAGACTATTAGACTAGTAAAAATGTGAAAGCTTTGAACACACTGTAATTAGACTTGTGATCTCCAAATGACGGCGGGTCCTCTCTGAAGTAACAAGTGTATTTGGACGCACGACCTACTAGACACTATTAAAATGGTGTCATCATTAGCTGGTTAAATAATCCAGAGTACTTGCCCTTGGTAGACTCTTCCTGTCGACGCGTACACAATATGTATCACGTGTGAAATAAAGGACTCGAAGAAAGGTTCTGGTGTCAAGAGTAGAGACAGAAATAGAAATGACGACACTAGAAGTCCCATAAACTCCACGCCCTGCATTGAATTTATACTGAGGCAACAAATAAAGAGCTCCGGACTTCTTGTGAACTTAATGCCCGATCAGCTACAGATTTCAGCATAACGGTTTATGTGTTTGTTATCTGATCTATGTTTGGTTAATGTATGCGTTGATGCAGTGGTTAAGACGTTGAGTTGACACTGACATGAGTGTTGAAGTCAGCTCTGGAAGTTCGCTCATCTCATCTCATCTTGTTCTTCTTGCACCTTGTGGTGTCGATGTGAAGTATAAACAGCGGGAGTGTACCCGTGTATGGGCTTCATATATCGAGATTTCCATGGACTCTGCTATTCCCTCTGTCCATCGTTACGAGATCGGCATCTTCATCTGCTTCCATTTGGTCTGCGCATCATTGCTTGTTGTGGTATACTGTTAGTTGGTCAGTCAGATTATCCGTCTGAGTTTTTCTACCAGCAGTATGGAAATCCCCTGCCGGCTTGCTAGGCCAGTCGCAGGTTTAGGACAGAGAGATCTGACCAAGGAGAGTCCATCCCCCCTGGCCAGCCACAGCCCAGATGGCCCATGCGGTCTACACCACGGGGAGGCGAGGTCTGCGCGTCATCGACAGGCTCATATTTTTCACTTTTCACCCCTCCTGAGAGAGGCTAGCCGATCCTAACCCTGCTGGCTGCAGGGCCAGGTGCAGTCCACACCTTGTAGACCTTGTAGAAGCTCGTTATGAGAGGTAATTACCGGCCATCTACTCCTCCCTGCACTCAGACGTACCAAATGTGATGGTCTTATCACTTCACATACCCACGCAAGTTCTTGCTACAGGACTTGCTTTTGTTTGATTCACATACATTTCAGAGAGCACTGGTGATGTTCTCATGGCTGGGAACACATCATGTTAATATGTTGACCTCGCCTTGACAACAAGTAGCCCGACCTGGCTACGGAGGTTATGGCAGTAATTTAAATTAAAGCATTAGCCTGGCTGGAGACGCAGACTTTCACCCAGACATGCTTTCTCGGTAACCTAATGAGTATACACAGGAAGATCGAAATGGGCTGGGCTCCAAGACAGTGGGTAGAGTCTCCGAGAAGGTGGAGCTGATACAAATCACCTTCAATTTTATACCAGGCCACGTGAGTGTAACATGAAATCATCAAGCTAATAGGCTTGGCAGCCGGGCTGTTGTAGACAGCGGGCGAGTATTGGACCGGGCTTGTATAGTGGATACCTCATAGAGGCAGGGCGATTAAACGAACCAAGACATGAATTTGAATCTGCAAGCTTGACAAAACTAAAGGAACATAAAGTCAAAAGGGGTGAAGCCAGACAAGAGTGCATGCAGGAGGAAAGGGGGGGGGGGAATAGTCAGTCAACACAGAACTGGTGACATCCAGTGCTACATGTTGGGGGAGGTACTGTGCAGGGGATCATAGCACTCATGGACTGAATGGTTCGATGTACAGTGACAACAATCTGAAGACTAACTAACGAATTAACTAACTAACTAACTAATCAACCGACTGACTGACTGACTGACTGACTGACTGACTGACTGACTAACTAACTAACTAACTAACTGCCTAACTAACTAACTATCTGACTGACTAACTTACTACCTACCTACCTGACTAACCGACTACTTACCTACCTAACTGACTACCTAGCTACTTAACAGACTAATTGACTACGTACCTACCTAACTGACTACCTAGCTACCTACCTAACTGACTGAATACCTACCTACCTACCTACCTACCTACCTGACTGACTACCTATATAGCTACCTACCTACCTGATTGAATACCTATCTACCTACCTAACTGATTGACTACCTATCTACCTACCTAAATGACTGACTACCTATCTACCTACCTACCTGACTGACTACCTATTTACCTACCTACCTACCTGACTGACTACCTATCTACCTACCTAACTGATTGACTTCCTATCTACCTACCTAACTGACTGACTACCTATCTACCTACCTAACTGACTGACTACCTATCTACCTAGCTAACTGACTGACCACCTATCTACCTACCTAACTGACTGACTACCTATCTACCTACCTAACTGACTGACTACATATCTACCTACCTAACTGACTGACTACCTATCTACCTACCTAACTGACTGACTACCTATCTACCTACCTAACTGACTGACTACCGATCTACCTACCTAACTGACTGACTACCGATCTACCTACCTAACTGACTGACTACCGATCTACCTACCTAACTGACTGACTACCTATCTACCTACCTAACTGACTACCTATCTACCTACCTAACTGACTACCTATCTACCTACCTAACTGACTGACTACCTATCTACCTACTTAACTGACTACCTATCTACCTACCTAACTGACTGACTACCTATCTACCTATCTAACTGACTGACTACCTATCTACCTACCTAACTGACTGACTACCTACCTAACTGACTACCTATCTACCTACCTAACTGACTGACTACCTATCTACCTACCTAACTGACTGACTACCTATCTACCTACCTAACTACCTAGCTACCTGGGTACCTATCTACCTACCTGGGTACCTATCTACCTACTTAACTGACTGACTACCTATCTACCTACCTAACTGATTGACTACCTATCTACCTACCTAACTGACTGACTACCTATCTACCTACCTAACTGACTGACTACCTATCTACCTACCTAACTGACTGACTACCTATCTACCTACCTAACTGACTGACTACCGATCTTCCTACCTAACTGACTGACTACCGATCTACCTACCTAACTGACTGACTACCTATCTACCTACCTAACTGACTACCTACCTAACTGACTACCTATCTACCTACCTAACTGACTGACTACCTATCTACCTACCTAACTGACTGACTACCTATCTACCTACCTAACTGACTGACTACCTATCTACCTACCTAACTGACTGACTATCTATCTACCTACCTAACTGACTACCTATCTACCTACCTAACTGACTACCTATCTACCTACCTAACTGACTGACTGCCTATCTACCTACCTAACTGACTGACTACCTATCTACCTACCTAACTGACTACCTAGCTACATACCTACCTACCTGGGTACTTATCTACCTACCTAACTGACTGACTACCCATCTACCTACCTAACTGACTGACTACCGATCTACCTACCTAACTGACTGACTACCTATCTACCTACCTAACTGACTACCTAGCTACCTACCTACCTGGGTACTTATCTACCTACCTAACTGACTGACTACCCATCTACCTACCTAACTGACTGACTACCTATCTACCTACCTAACTGACTGACTACCTACCTAACTGACTGACTGATTACCTACCTACCTAACTGACTGACTACCTACCTACCTAACTGACTGACTACCTACCTGTCTAATTGACTACCTACCTACCTAACTGAGTGACTACCTACCTACCTACCTAACTGACTACCTAGCTACCTACCTACCTGGGTACCTACCTACCTACCTGGGTACCTACCTACCTAACTGACTACCTAGCTACTTAACAGACTAATTGACTACCTACCTACCTACGTGGGTACCTATCTACCTACCTGCCTGACTGACTACCTATGTACCTACCTAAATGACTAATTACCTACCTACCTACCTAACTGACTGACTACCTAGCTACTTACCTACCTAATTGACTGACTACCTACCTACCTAACTGACTGACTACCTACCTAACTGACTACCTACCTACCTACCTACCTAACTGACTGACTACCTACCTAACTAGCTAACTGACTGACTACCTACCTACCTGACTGACTACTTATCTAACTGACGACCTATCTACCTACCCATCTAACTGACTGACTATCCACCTATCTAGCTACCTACCGTACTTAATTAACTAGCCAGCCAGCCAGCCAGCTTGCTAACCAGCCCACCCACGCACTGATTCACGCACTCACTAGCTAGTAGCTAGCTAGCTAAGTAAGTAAGTAAGTAATCTCTTGCCCCTTCAACACTATTAAATGTAGGCTTAGCTGTGTACCCTTTCACCTTTGCCACGAGTTAAGATCACCCCTGTTATGTCATAGTGGCGGTTGTGGGGACAGAATTTAGAATATGCAACATTCCTGCCAGCGTTCCGCTTGACGTGAACACACGATACAGGCCGCCTCCGTGTCGTTAGCTCGATTAGTGCACCTGAAATAGCCCCACATTCTCATCAACCTGCCTCCTACGTGGGCCCGTGTTTTAATGACGTCATTGTGCGGCATTATTCATTGACTAGCGGACGGAGCAAAGTGCAGGCCCATTGATGTCGTATTTCGCCTGCTGTCATCATTTTTCTGCATGTTCTGGGATATTTCTGCACACTGCTGTCAATTTGATTATTATTTTGTAAGTAGAGTGTCCAATACATTAGCAGTAAGTGATTCGTGGTGGCGCAAAGGCTAGCAAGATTGCCTGTTGGTCTGATAGTCTTGTGTTTGAATCTGTCTCGAGGCGTGGGAAAGGGTCCGTTATCTTAAATTAGCAGGAGAGGGAGACACAGACCCTGCTGCTCACCGGGATCGTTTGTTCGGAGAGTTGCTTCTGGTGTGTAAGTATCTACCTCAGCCCATCCGTCATTTTAAATTGAACAGTACAGTGTGTTTTATCTGTTCTTTCGAGTGGATTCGCGGCATGTGTGAAACTGCTCTCCGCACTTAAGTTAGTTGCATATCATTTACGGTTAACCCCAGCATTGTTTGGCTATTTGTGATTTCTTAGCAAGTTTACGTTCAGTAGTTTGCCATTGTTTTCTGAACGACCGGCACTCATACCATGTTGTAAACATCAACGCAAAGTGGTCTGCTGCCAAATCGTCCGCAGCTATGTTTGGAACGTTTTAATGCGGGATTGCGAACTGCGTCTGTAAGCCCTTCGGCACAGTAACAATTCTAAACTGGACGGTTGGCCGAGTGATTATCGAAAACAACTAAATCAACAGTCTACAAACTATATAAGGATAACTCACACCATTATAAAGTGTGAATTGTACTTGTTTTATTAGATATTTGATCCGTTTCCTTAGTGGAGTTTTAAAAATTCTAAATTGGACGGTTGGCCGACATATAATCGACAACAATTTGACTAAATCAGTGGTGTACAAAATTTCGTTGGCTATGGAAAAGGAGAGGAGGTGGGGACGGGGTGGGGGGTGTTGTGGGGCTAGGGTGGGAGGGGGGAATGCAGAACGATGTGAATTATGTGTGTTGTAGTAGATATCTGGGTCCGTTTTCTTGATGGTTACAGTTAGCAGCATGCCCTGTACAGCACGTTGCAATCAATGCCAGTAATTTATTAGTTGTTTGTAATTTACTAGAAGTTTTATTTACTTCTGTAGTTTGCCTTTGCTTTGGGAAGACCGACCTCTTATATCACCGAAATCAACGCACAGCGATCCGCTTCTGTATGGCAAGCAGCAGGTGTTGACCCCTTGCCTCGGTATGGGCGGAATGTTCAAATGTCTAGGCATATGGTGCTAGACCAATATTTGTATATGGCACTCGGTGTGTGATCTGAGCCGTCTCACGCCGGCCGTGTTTGCTTCCCAAGACATTTCTCGGTCCATTATTTTTGGCTGGGTCGACCTGGGAGCCCAGGTTAATTTTAAAAATCCGAATCTGCGTGACGTGGAATCAATCGACCGATCAATAAATCAATCAATAGGTCGACCGATCAATCAATCAATAGATCGATCAACCAATCGATCGGTCAATCGGGTGCCATCTCCACAATTAAGGTTGGCTGCAATGAATCTCCAACACTGTCTGTCTCTCGTCTGGATTGTGCATTATATCAGATGTGGAAACCGTTTCTTAAACTGTTAATACTTCTGGCGTGATAGCTGTCACATCAGCCATAGGGTGCTGTTGGTTATTATTATTATTATTATTATTATTATTGTTGTTGTTGTTGTTGTTGTTGTTGTTGTTGTTGTTGTTCTTCTTCTTCTTCTTCTTCTTCTTCTTCTTCTTCTTCTTCTTCTTCTTCTTCTTCTTCTTCTTCTTCTTCTTCTTCTTCTTCTTCACAATAACAAAACGCCTTTATTCAGCCCAGAAAAGAACAGTGCGTTTAATTAATGGTGAAAAGCTTACCGATAATTCTAACCTACATAAACGTCTTCAGTTACTGCCACTGCACAAACGCCTACTATGTAATAAGGCTAAACTAATTCACAAAATCCTGTTTCAAAATGCTCCAAACTACCTTTGGCCATTGTTTAAATATAACGCAAGACATAGCGATCGACTAAATATACTCTATGTCCCTAAACCTAGGATAGACTTATATAAAACAAGCTTAGCATTCTCTGCCGCTCAGTTGTGGAACAATCTTCCACAAGAAATCAAAGACACCACCAATCATTATACATACAGTCGCAACCTGTTTGAACACTACCTCAGTACAGACTATATTCCCCCATAAACAAACAAAAGACATCAAACAAGACAATAATAATGGTAAATTATCTCAAACGACAACTAGCCCAAAAACATTCCCATATATATGGCACGTTACACCTTCCTTAGGTATTTATAATGCCCATGTTAAACATGGCCTCATTGAGTCATGTATTATTGATTAATTTTCATGCGTTTTAATGCTTATTGTTCTTTGTTGTAAAAGATTTGCTTCATAAGTGATGTTGAATGAAAGAATGTATGAGAGGAAAGAAAGAAGAAGGGCAGAATATCAAACGGGCCTGCGTGCCCAATTCTTAACCCTTTGAAAATAAATATCGTTCGTTCGTTCGTTCGTTCGTTCGTTCGTTCGTTCGTTCGTTCGTTCGTTCGTTCGTTCGTTCGTTCGTTCGTTCGTTCGTTCGTTCGTTCGTTCGTTCGTTCGTTCGTTCGTTCGTTCGTTCGTTCGTTCGTTCGTTCGTTCGTTCGTTCGTTCGTTCGTTCGTTCTTCTTCTTCTTCTTCTTCTTCTTCTTCTTCTTCTTCTTCTTCTTCTTCTTCTTCTTCTTCTTCTTCTTCTTCTACTTCTTCTTCTTCTTCTTCTTCTACTTCTTCTTCTTCTTCTACTTCTTCTTCTACTTCTTCTTCTTCTTCTACTTCTTCTTCTTCTTCTTCTTCTTCTTCTTCTTCTTCTTCTTCTTCTTCTTCTTCTTCTTCTTCTTCTTCTTCTTCTTCTTCTT
The DNA here is from genome assembly GCA_963921405.1 of Cepaea hortensis. Classification (NCBI taxonomy): domain Eukaryota; kingdom Metazoa; phylum Mollusca; class Gastropoda; order Stylommatophora; family Helicidae; genus Cepaea; species Cepaea hortensis. Next base: position 114,824,574 of record OY992876.1, read on the forward strand.
CTTCTTCTTATTATTATTATTATTATTATTATTATTATTATTATTCCTTAGCAGTCACCCGCTGTATGTATGCCAAGTGTTAGGACCATCACATATTGTAGACCTGAGTGCACGGACTATTAGGTGGTCAGTCTTTCCCTCCCGTCGATATAGAACGTCGAGAGTTGATATCGAACTCTCGTCCCGTCGCGATCACACCATTGCCAGCTAAACGTCCTGCCTATTACAGCAATGTCGTCATTGAGTGCATTTGGTTAAGAAATATGATGAGCCTTGCGATATATTCGCAATATGTCACGATGATCGGTAACAGGGTTTATGCCTGTGAATATCTCACTTAAGGCCTGCCTGGAATAACGCTGAGAACTGGGGTTCTAACCTCCGCAAGTCGCCTAGTAGACGGAAGTACCGTAGATCATGACGGCTGGTTGTGTAGTTGTGTAGATATAAAGCCATGAGGATGCTTGATCTCTGCACGTCAAGATAGACGAGGAAAGATTGTGCATGAACTAACTCTATATTACTGGATACAAACATAAACAAGGTGAAAACGTTACCAGCCAAGGGATGTTTGTCAGGAACTATGATATCGTGAAGCTAATAGCATATGTCCATATTTGGACTAGATTGTAAAACAGCAAGTCAGTTGTTTTGGTCAAGAAATAAATTTATCACAAGCCAGTGGCCCAAATGTGTCCCAGTGATTTAACTTGACGGAAATACATAATGACGTCGCCACGGCAAACGAACGATTGACGGAATGTCTGAGGCTGTGAACACCACACCGTATAAACTTGAGGTGAACACTATACTGTATGAGGTAAACACCACAATGTATGAGGTGAACACTATACTGTATGAGGTGAACACCACAATGTATGAGGTAAAAACCACACTGTATGAGGTGAACACCTCAATGGATGAGGTGAAACTACAATGTATAAGGTGATACACAATGTATGAGGTGAACACCACACTGTATGAGGTGAGCACCACACTGTACGAGGTGAAAACTACAATGTATATGGTGAACACTACACTGTATGAGTTGAAACCACAATGTATGAGGTGAACACCACACTGTATGAGGGGAGAAACACAATGTATGAAGTAAAACCACAATGTACGAGATGAACACCACACTGTGTGAGGTGAAACCACAATGTGTGAGATGAACACCACACTGTGTGAGGTGAAACCACAATGTGTGAGATGAACACCACAAAATATGAGTGATCATCACACCGTATGAGGTGAACACCACACTGTATGAAGTGAACACCACACTGTATGAGGTGAACAGCACACTGTATGAGCTGAGCACCACACCGTATTAGGTGAACACCACACCATATTAGGTGAACACCACACCGTATTAGGTTAGCATCACACTGTATGAGGTAAACACAAGAATGTTTGAGTTGAAACCACAATGTATAAGGTGAACACCACACTGTATAATGTGAACACCACACTGTATAATGTGAACACCACACTGTATGAAATGAACACCACACTGTATGAGGTGGACACCACAATGTATAACATGAAACCACACTGTATGAGGTGGACACCACAATGTATGAGGTAAACATCACACTGTATGAGGTGAAATCACAATATATGAGGTGAACACCACACAGTATGATGTGAACACCACAACGTATGAGTCACACATCAAGGCTGGCTCCAGATGTTTCTTCTGAACTCTTCAGTCCCATGCACGTGTGGGATCAGCCTTTCTGTTCATGTATCAAACAAAGAATACTGCGTTATAATATCTGTTACGTTTGGTGTGATCATACTAAAAAAAAACAGGTCTGGCTAGATATTATAACATGCAGCACAGTATATGCTGCGACCTTTGAAAGTAATACACTCACGCCTTCTTCATTATGGGCATCGCCATCCCTCATACCCTTTGGCACTCATGGCTATACATGGTTCAAATGACTAATGGCAACATGTTGTAAACAACATAATTATTTTTACTGTTGTTTTTATTTTATTTGTGCGTATGTCAGTTGATATTATGTTTATTATCCGAACAGGGATTTTCCCGAGGAGTTAACAGTTATCTTAATTGGATATTTTGCTGGAGAGAAGTATAAATAAACAAACTTGTGGATTCAACGGATATTCGTCAGACACAGCAGAGGTGCGGGTATCCAGCATTATCCTAACTTTGAATTGGTACAACAATCCAGGAATCGTCCATAGAGGAGTTTGTATTACCCCACTACTCAAGTAAGTGAACTGTTGTACTTGCCACAACCCTGATATTGTTACCTTTACTGTGCAGTAAGTGAACTGTTGTACATGCCACAATCCTGACATTGTTATCTTTACTATCCAGTAAGTGAACTGTTGTATATGCCACAACACTGACATTGTTACCTTTACCGCCCAGTAAGTGAACTGTTGTACATGCCGCAATCCTGACATTGTTATCTTTACTGCCCAGTAAGTGAACTGTTGTACATGCCACAATCCTGACATTGTTATCTTTACTGTCCAGTAATTAAACTGTTGTACATGCCACAATCCTGACATTGTTATCTTTACTGTCCAGTAAGTAAACTGTTGTACATGCCACAATCCTGATATTGTTATCTTTACTGCCCAGTAAGTGAACTGTTTTACATGCCACAATCCTGACATTGTTATCTTTACTGCCCAGTAAGTGAACTGTTGTACATGCCACAATCCTGACATTGTTATCTTTACTGCCCAGTAAGTGAACTGTTGTACATGCCGCAATCCTGACATTGTTATCTTTACTGCCCAGTAAGTGAACTGTTGTACATGCCACAATCCTGACATTGTTATCTTTACTGTCCAGTAAGTAAACTGTTGTACATGCCACAATCCTGATATTGTTATCTTTACTGCCCAGTAAGTGAACTGTTGTACATGCCACAATCCTGACATTGTTATCTTTACTGCCCAGTAAGTGAACTGTTGTACATGCCACAATCCTGACATTGTTATCTTTACTGCCCAGTAAGTGAACTGTTGTACATGCCACAATCCTGACATTGTTATCTTTACTGCCCAGTAAGTGAACTGTTGTACATGCCACAATCCTGATATTGTTATCTTTATTGTACAGTAAGTGAACTGTTATACATGCCACAATCCTGACATTGTTATCTTTACTGCCCAGTAAGCGAGTATGCAAGTGTTCTATTATGAAGTTTTCTATCATAAAGTTGTCTATCATATAGTTTTCTATCTAAAAGTTTATATCATAAAATTTTCTATCATAAAATCTTCTATCATACAATTGTCTGTCATAAAGTTTTCTACCATAAAGCTACTTTATTCGTTGTACAGGGAGGTATAATTCTGGCTTTGGTAGCTTATAGTCTTTCATACATAATTTAAGAATGGTAGACACTCGCCTGTCACACCGATGATCTTGGATTCAATCTGCATCGGGGAGGTTTCGTATTTTTGGAAAGTGAAGTGGGTCGGTGTGATACCGATCACATCAACCACTGAGTGTCGGTTGGTCTACGGGTCTAGCACCATATGTCCGTTGCGTCTGAAGGCGTGTAGGATGTTCCTTTACTTAAAGACTGCTTAACAGACAGTATATTGCTTGACAGAGATTAGAATGGGTATCGGTTGTTTAACAGACAGTACATTACGTATAGAGAATTGTTTGACAGAGACTAGAATGGGTATCGGTTGTTTAACAGACAGTACATTAAGTATTAAGAGTCGTTTGATAGACATTAAATGGGAATATATCGTTTAACAGACAATACATTAAATATAGTTAGTTGTTTGACATACATTACAATGGGTATAAGCTGTTTGATTAACAGACAGTACACTAAGTGTAGAAAGTTGTTTCATAGACATTACAATGGGAATAATTGTTTAACCGACAGTACATTAAATATAGAACATACGGTCCAACATGGCGGATAGACTGTTGAGCTGATAAGACCTCGGAGTATTTTAGCTCTACGATTTGCTTACCCATTTTCCTCATGTTGGGCTGGTAGTAGTACATGGTTCCGCCGCCCAGCTACTGAGTTAAGTACGTGGAGCGACACTGTGGGCTGTGAATTTCGTGTGGAATGCTTTACATCTATCTGCAGTTGTTTGTATTGTGAACTACATGTTCAGAAAAATGGCAGACGACCGATTGCTGAGTTAGCTGGTTTTGCCTTAGGCAGTAATATGTGTGCAACTGCTGGTTTTCCAATGACTGCTGCTTCCATCGACAATAACATGTAAGTTTAATGACGGACTGCTGTGTTGGCTTTTATGCTTGTCCGTGCTATTGGTTTGTCGGAACTGTTGCCTGTTCGCATGGGAGAATGAGAAGCATAGCATTATGGGGTTATCCTTTACGGTGAAGTTGGAACCGCGACTAACGACAAACATTAAGTATAGATTGATGTTTGATAGACATTACAATGGATATAGGTTGTTTAACAGACAATATATTAAATATAGATAATTGTTTGATAGAGATTACAATGGGTATAGTCTGGTTAACAGACACAAAGTATAGATGGTTTGATGCAATTTGCAGTAGTTATAGGATATTTGACAGAAGGCAGACAATTCAGTAGGTAGCCAGGGTTGTATTTTATTGAAAATACAGCAGCTGTCGTCAGATCCCAGACAGACAGTGCAACATCTTGCAGTAACAATTATTCAGCAGACTATCTATTTAAACGCAGACCCCCGGACTCACTTTGGCGACAGCCGGTCTGCTCGCACATCGACTAGTTCAGTGGTTGAAGTATTTCACTTCACATCCCATCCCGGCCAAGCCTACACGCTGAACTATGGCAGCTGATTGAGACGATGTGCTTGTTGTTCACAGTTGCTGGTAACAGCTCTCGGTGTATCAACAACTCGGACGTCTGTGTCGGGTCTCTGGCTGATTGAGACGATGTGCTTGTTGTTGACAGTTGTTGGCAACAGCTCTCGGTGTATCATCAACTCAGACGTCTGTAGGTTAGATCGCTGGCTGATTGGGACGATGTGCTTGTTGTTCACAGTTGTTGGCAACAGCTCTCAGTGTATCATCAACTCAGACGTCTGTATGTTAGATCGCTGGCTGATTGGGACGATGTGCTTGTTGTTCACAGTTGTTGGCAACAGCTCTCAGTGTATCATCAACTCAGACGTCTGTAGGTTAGATCGTTGGCTGATTGGGACGATGTGCTTGTTGTTCACAGTTGTTGGCAATAGCTCTCGGTGTATCATCAACTCGGACGTCTGTAGGTTAGGTGTACATTATAATGGCTGATTAAGACGATGAGCTTGTTCACAGATGTTGGCAATAGCTCTCGGTGTATCATCAACTCGGACGTCTGTGGGTCAGGGTTGAACCAGACATGGGCTAGTGCGTGGGTTGATGTAATAGTTGAAACAGGCGTTTAACTAACAGCCCACACTATCATCATTGTTAGGGCGTAGCTTGCTCTTCTGTGGGAATCTGGTCAGGTACTGCTGAATGTTGTCTCCATAAACCGGAGGACATATTCCGACTAGGACTGTCCGCGTAAACCAGCTAGGACTGTCCCCTTAGTCTAGGACTATTGCATTTTCTGACGAGGACTGTCTCCTTAGTCTAGGACTATTGCATATTCCGACTAGGACTGTCCGCGCAGACCAGTTAGGGCTGCCACCGTAGTCCGGCTAGGAATGTCTGCGTAGTACAAGTACATCCTCTCTCTCTCTCTCTCTCTCCCTCTCTCTCTCTATCTCTCTCTCTCTCTCTCTCTCTCTCTCTCTCTCTCTCTCTCTCTCTCTCTCTCTCTCTCTCTCTCTCTCTCATCACATACACTGATAATGTCTCTTTCTGTTTTCCCCACCACACCTCGTACATCCTCTCTGCCCATCCCCGACCCTCCCATCACATGCACAGTTATCATTTGTCCTTACCATCACCTGCACACATATCCTCCGCCCCTCCTGACACATGCTTTCACATCCTCCCTTAATCCCTCCCATCACATGCTTTCACCCCCCCCCCCCCCCCCAAATCACATGCACAAATATGTAAATTCACACGCAGCAATTGCTATTTCCCAGGCCGGAGACCGGTACGGGAATGCCCATTCCAAGTTGTTTACACCACGCCATAGTCCGCCTAATCTATCTTCCTTTGCAACACTCAAGACACTCAACGGGTCTCAAACTGTATTGTGTAGTGGGCCAGATGTTCAAATAGAAATTTTACTAGCGCCTGGCCAAATGTATTTTATATGGATCAAATAAATGCACGTGAATTTATGGACGGTCCATTTGCTTCTTTTATCCTACTGTCTTTGTCGTGAAGCGTCGCGGAGAGGAGATAGATGTAATTGTCTGTTTTTAGCTTGTCTTGCTCCTTATACATAGTCATATTCGGTGTCTTCGGTGTCTCTTTTACCCCATCCATCCATTTCTTTCTGGGTTGTTCTCTCGTCTTATAACCCGATGTTCTCGTATGTGACGGGAAAGAGGTTGGATATGTATGCAAGTGACGGGAGAGAGGGAGGACATGTGTGCATGTGACGGGAGAGAGGTAGGATATGTATGCAAGTGACGGGAGAGAAGGAGGATATGTGTGCATGTGACGGGAGAGAGGTAGGATATGTGTGCAAGTGACGGGAGAGAGGGAGGATATGTGTGCAAGTGATGGAGAGGAGGATATGTGTGCATGTGACGGGAGAGAGGTAGGATATGTGTGCATGTGATGGAGAGAGGTAGGATATGTGTGCAAGTGATGGAGAGAGGTAGGATATGTGTGCAAGTGACGGGAGAGAGGTAGGATATGTGTGCAAGTGATGGAGAGAGGTAGGATATGTATACATGTGACGGGATATTAGGTAGGATATGTGTGCACGTAAGGGGAGAGAGGGAGGAAATGTGTGTATGTGACGAGAGAGAGAGAGAGGAGGAGGATGTGTGTACATGTGACCGAAGAGATGAAGCATATGTGTGCATGTGGCGGGAGAGAGGAAGGATATGTGTGCATGTGAAGAGAGAGAGAGAGAGAGAGAGAGAGAGAGAGAGAGAGAGAGAGAGAGAGAGAGAGAGGGGGATATGTGTGCATGTCACAGGTGAGAGGGAGGATATGTGTGCATGTGACGAGAGATAGGGAGGATATGTGTGCATGTGACGGGAGATAGGGAGGATATGTGTGCATGTGACGAGTGATAGGGAGGATATGTGTGCATGTGACGAGAGATAGGGAGGATATGTGTGCATGTGACGGGAGATAGGGAGGATATGTGTGCATGTGACGGGAGATAGGGAGGATATGTGTGCATGTGACGGGAGATAGGGAGGATATGTGTGCATGTGACGGGAGATAGGGAGGATATGTGTGCATGTGACGGGAGATAGGGAGGATATGTGTGCATGTGACGAGAGATAGGGAGGATATGTGTGCATGTGACGGGAGATAGGGAGGATATGTGTGCATGTGACGAGAGATAGGGAGGATATGTGTGCATGTGACGAGAGATAGGGAGGATATGTGTGCATGTGACGGGAGATAGGGAGGATATGTGTGCATGTGACGAGAGAGAGAGAGAAGCTGGATATGTGTGCATGTGACGGCAGGAAGGCAGGGTATGTGTGCATGTGACGTGACAGTGGGAATCTGTTAATAGCATGCCATTAAAATATTTTTTTTATTAGCGGACAGTGGGGAATGTTTTAATAACATGCAATGGGAATTTTTTCATAGCATGCAATGGGAATGTTTTAATAGCATAGTGTGGGCATACGTTAATAGCATGCAATGGGAATATTTTTTTTTTTAAAATAGCGGACAGTAGACATTTTTTAATAACGGACAGTGGGAATTGTTGAGTAGTTGGCAATGGGAATTTTTAAAAAATAGCGGACAGTAGTCATTTTAAAAAAAAATAACGGACAGTTGGAATTGTTTAGTAGCGGACAATGGGAATTTTGTTTTTAGTAGCGGACAGTGGGAATGTTTTCTTGGCATGCAATGGGAATATTTGTGTGTTAATGATATTCTGTTCGGTCACATGATACTTCATCAATGTCCAAAGGGAGTCCATGTCAATGCAGTCACAGGCCTTTTCATAGTGCACATATTAGGTAGTAAATGCATGTTGTGTGGTAGCCGTGGTATCGCAATGAATTGACGGTCGCCTGCCGACCCGGGGCGCATGAGTTCCATTTGTATCGGGGCGATTCGAATGTTAAAACTTGACGAGGCTTCCGGGTCGATCCAGCCCAAAACAAGTACCAAGACATGTAGTGGGGAGTAAAGGCGACCGGCTGATACCTGCCACATCAGCCACCGAGTGCCGTTTGGTCTATACAAAATGTAGGTCTACCACGATATACCCAATTCACCTTGGGTAAAAGGTACATGGACTTGACTGACCTACATGTCAATGTAGCGAGTGTGTTATGATACAATTCTGGACAGTCTTGTGGCATGGCATGGAAGCGAGTCAGCACATGAATTGATCCATTGCCCTCGGAGATGGCAGTTTATGGAGAAGCATGATCACCCAGGCCAGCCGGCAAAGCTCTTGATGATGACCCCTCATTCTTGTATTATTTTGTATAGAAGTATTCTAGGTGCAGTGGTTAGTATCTCAGGTTATTGTTTAAATTTAATGCAAAACAGCAAATGATTAAATAAATTGCATGTCCTAAAACATAGGATAGACTTATACAAAATACTCTGGCGATCAGTTGAGGAACAATCTAGCACGACGAAGCAAAGACACGACCAACTCTTATACATACAATCGCTAGCTATTCGAACACAATCTCAGTACAGACTCAGAAAACATTAGTTGTATATCCTTTACTGGACGTTGCAGTCAACCCCAGCATTTTATTTTTTGCTTTGCTGATTGTGGTTTCTTGGCAAGTTTACGTTCAGTGGTTTGAACAGGCCCTGCACAATTTAGCAGATGCGGTTGTTGCACACAGTGAATAGCTAGGGTTAGAACTGAATAGTAAGAAGACATAGATTATGGTCGTCACTGGGAAGAAGGAATACCACAGTGTGATGGGAGATGCCTTGATGAGATTAGAACAAGAATTGCCATTGCGAAGGTAGCCTTTTGCAAGATGAAAAACATACTGACCAATAAATAGATATCAATTGAAACGAGAAAAAGAGTGATAATGTGCTACATAGAACCTATACTTTTGTATGGATGTGAAGCGTGGACAATAAGCAGTCGAGCTGAAAAACAGCTGATGGCTGTGGAAATGTGGTTTCTGAAGAAAATGCAAAGAATACTACGGACAGACAGAAAAACCAATGAACAAGTCCTTCAAGAAACAAATGAAGATCGTAAACTGATTAGAGTCATTAGACGTAGACAGTCAACATTTTTTGGGCATGATATGAGAGGAAATGACTTGGAGAACTTGGTGACGACTGGCAAGATCAAAGGGAAGAGACCAAGAGGAAGACCGAGAAGTAAATACCTGGATGGCTTGGTCGCATGGCACGGTCGAGACATGAACACGGAGCTGATCCACGATTCTGGTGATCAAGTGAGATGGCAGAACATGACCGCCCACGCTCATCGGCATGACACATGATGGATGGATGGAGTTTGCATTGTGTACAGACTACACACCCCCTTCAAAACAATAATCATCATCTTGTCTTGCACTTTTGCAGTCAAGTGTCGTGGGGAGTAGAAGTTGACGTTTCAGCGCCCGATGTGTGGCACCAGATTGTGTCATTACGTGTGACAGTAGAATGTCTTTGTTGTCGTCAATACATTTTTTTCTCGGGCATCATTCGTGCTCTCGTAGCAGATCTTCCTTGATGTAGGGCCAGTGCTGGTAGTTGATGATGTTGCATTCTAACGAGATGGACAAACCATTTGGTCTCCTGTCGTTCAATACACAAGGTGTTGATCTCCTGGACAAACCATTTGATCTCCTGTCGTTCAATACACAAGGTGTTGATCTCCTGGACAAACCATTTGATCTCCTGTCGTTCAATACACAAGGTGTTGATCTCCTGGACAAACCATTTGATCTCCTGTCGTTCAATACACAAGGTGTTGATCTCCTGATAACATCATTTTGTACCCGGTCTCGGATAGTAAAGTTGGCAGCTCTTCTGATCACACAGGTGTTGATTTTGTGTAAGTGTGATTTGGATAATGTCTGCCATTGGTAGCATAGGGTTGGAACACTAATTAATATTAGTGATTCATGTAGAAGGGCAGAAAGTTGAATATAAGGTTCCTTCGTTCGTTGGTTTATTCGTTCTGTCTTTCGTTCGCTTGTTCGTCCGTTCGCTTGTTCGTTCGCTCGCTTGTTCGTTCGCTCGCTTGTTCGTTCGCTCGCTCGCTCGTTTGTTCGTTCGGTGCATCCAGCGTTCCCCCCTACGGGTGACATACTTGAGATCCGCTGAGGTTAGACGTCTACAGGCAGTGGGTCCACTAAGTAGCGCGACACACTGGACCAGGGGGCCTGCCCAAGTGCTCTATTAAGTTCAATGCTTAGCGTCCCCCCTCCCCCTCTTATGTCTCGAAAATGTGTGAAGGTTTTCAAGCTTCGTCACTGGCCGCGTCACGTGAGTGTGTACCGGCGCACATGTGATACATGCACGTGATGTGAAGGTTATGTGCGTGCGTGTATATGTGTGCTCAAGTTAGCGCCTATGTGTATTCTGGCGTGTGTGTGTATGCTGTCATGTGTGTGTACTCGTGCATATGTGTGTATGTGTGTGTATGTATGTATGCCTGGCAAGAGAAGGTCAACCAGAGAGACGAATGGAGACGAATAGAGAATTGTATCTGCAGCAAAGAACCTCAATGGCTCGGAATGCTGAAGAAGAAGATATATATATATATATATATATATATATATATATATATATCCTTTACAGGACGTCTCAGTAAACAGCAGCATGTTTGGCTGTTGTGATCTCTTGGCAAGTTTACGATCAGTAGTTTGCCATTGCGTTCTTAACGACCGGCAGGCATAGCATTTCGTAAAAATCCAACGCAAGGCGATCTGCTGCCAAATCGCCTGCAGCTGTGTTTCGAACGCGGGTATGTCCGATTACGAAGGCATCCGTAACACTTCGCCACGGAGCAGGCTTATATGTATTATATGTGTCTGTGTGTGTGTGTGCATGCATATCATGTCTGTCTGTCTGTCTGTGTGGGTGGTGGTGATGATGATGACGACGATGACGACGACGAGGACGTTGCTGAACGTGGTGATGATGATGATTTCAAAATCCAATAATAGTTTCTGCTATCTGGATTGGTCGAACCCCCTTCCGCCAACATCCTCTTTAGACATGACGCAAGACAGCAGGACAGAGAGAACACGACATATCGAGGTTGTTGTCATATACAACAGAGTCTGTCTTAGGCAGGAACTTGGCGCTACTGTATTTACAAAAATTAACAGCCCTTAATTGTGCTCGTAACAAAGCGTTAGTTCAGTGTAGGCAAAGCACATTTCCGGAACTACAGGCATGTGTTGTTGGTTGTTGGCTAGCGTCAGCAATTGCTCCACTTAACTTCTGCCGTTTCTTGTCTTCCGGATACCAGGCAGTCTGTGTGTAGTTCCCGTACCATGCTGCAGTGGTAGTGTAGAAAGTATGTGTAATTGTTCGCTTCCTCTTGTTAGATACGATCTGTGGAGTTGCGAGGTGTTTTGTGTACCGTGCCGGCGTGTAATCTGTGGCGTTAGGAGATTAAAATGTGACGTTAGGAGATGTAATCTGTGTCGTTATGAGATGTAATCTGTGACTTTAGGAGATGTAATCTGTGATGTTAGGAGATGTAATCTGTGACATTAAGAGATATGGTGTATGACGTTAAGAGATGTAATCTGTGACGTTAGGCGGTATGGTGTATGACGTTAGGAGATGTAATCTGGACGTTAGGAGATGCAATCTGTTACGTTAAGAAATATGGTAATTGACGTTAGGAGATGTAATCTGTGACGTTAAAAGATGTGGAATATGACGTTATAATATGCAGTCTATGACGTTAGGGGATGTAATCTGTGACGTTAGGAGATATAGTATGTGATTGTAGGAGATGTGGTATGTGACGTTGGGAGATGTAACCTTTGACGTTAATAGACATGGTATAGTACGTTAGAAGATGTAATCTTTGACGTAAGGAAATGTAATCTGTTACGTTAGGTGATGTATGAGATGTTAGGAGATGTAATCTTTGATGTTAGGAGATGTAATCTGTGACGTTACGAGATATAGTATGTGACGTTAGGAGATGTGGTATGTGACGTGTGGTGATGTGGTATTTTACGTTAAGAGATATATTAGCACTATTATATTGCAAGAGGCTGTTTCAGGTGGATTCGGCGAGTCACAGAGTCACACGGGCAAACTGTTAGCACTAATTATGTTGACATGTAGAGATCGGTAGAGACAGACAGACAGACATTCACACGGACAAACATACACATTTAAACTACATTTGAGCCCCATATTATTAGAGGTAGAACAACTCACATACGTGCACACCTAAACTTATACACACACTCACACACCTATTTATCAACCAACCTAATACTTTTCTACCTACCTACCTACCTACTTACCTTTCTTCTACATGCCTACCTACCTACGCCCGCTCGTACGCATGCATAGTAGATACATCATTGTTGTGTGCCTTGCTGATAAGCGTAGGCTGTCGTGGTCCATAATCTGACGCGATCACCAGAGTCGTGGATCAGCTCTGTGTTCTTGTCTCGACCATGCCATGTTGCTGAGCCATCTAGATAAATTTACCTCTCTGTCTTTCCCTTGTCGGCTGCGGCTGTGGCAAAGGGGATACCAAAGCATTTCGTAATCCTGCATTCCGCTTTCGAAATACAGCTGCGAGCGATTTGGCAGCGGACCGCCTTGCTTTGGTATAAAAAAATAAATAAATAAAAAACGGTCAAAAATGATGGGTTTTACTGCGACGTCCTGTAAAGGACATGCAACTAACTTGGACACTGGTTACTTAATCCCATAGCAACTTTAGCTACAAAATCTCCGCAATCATGAGCACGTATAGAAAGTGTTTGGTTTGAGTAGGTTGGGGACCTCGGCTCCATTAGACGAAAGCCAGGAGAAAGAAGACAATCATACTCATTGTTTGCCCCCGTATACAAATCCATAACTCAGTAACCAACTGGAGGAAAATGATGAGATTTAGCATATAACCTTATCATTATGTACACCCAACAAAAGAATGTTTGTTCTGGAGATTGCACAGCAAATCTCGATATTTGTTTGTATGCGGTATATCTTCTTCTTCTTTTGCTGCATTCATCTGGAATATTTTTGGACGTAATTGCGTTGTGCCATTTTACATCAGAGCTGCGCTATTGTCACCTTTCGACCAACACATCCGACTTCTGCAGGCATTTGTTTGCCGGGTTAACCTTCCCTTGTGTATGTGGTATATAATTTACGGGTCAGGGATGAAGTGCATATTATGAAATGTATTACATCTTGACATGGAAACATACATGTTCAATAATGAACATTCTCCGTGGTACACGGGAATTTCCTTAGGAGAAGAACGTCACATAGTGGAGCGGGAGTGTTAATATGTCGTTACCCGAATTGACGTGCATCACTGTAAAACAAGTGTGTTAGCGTGAATGCACTACACGTTCGCCAAAACATCAAAGAAATTTCACTGCTTTCCATGATTTAAGTTGCCTTTGGACCTATCAAAGACATATTCCTTGGTTGGGAGTAAATATAAGACGTCAGAAACCTTTCATGACGATGCAACAGATACTTTAAAAATAAATTGAACGTAAATGAGGGGAAACATTTGTGAACGCACTCTAATAAACCTCACTGTCTGAAAATAAGACCTTGACTTTTACATTCGGTTATTTTGATCTAACGAAACAGGCTGTTGTTTACTTTTCCGTGTGAAACTGAATAGACACTTCTAGATGTGTGATATGATATCACATATACTGTATATTATAAGATATGGGCAATGTACATATGTTTACATGATTGTTGACATATGCAGTGATGGCAGGGGGCAATGTAAATACGGACACCAGTACACCGTGAACAATCAAGTGATATATATGATGTTGGGGGGAGGGCTTGGCATATATATATATATATATATATATATATATATATATATACTTGTCTGGTTAGGAATAATTCTAGCAATGAGAATGTATTCATACTTAGTTACGTGCATACGTATATAACTACAGAACGTTTCATTGTAAAGATGCGTGCATACGTATATAACTACTGTACGTAACATTGTACACATAATCCACCTGGATCTGAGTTTGTTCGTAACTCCTGCAAAGAACATACAACATTTTTAAAGATACATGCATGGATTCACACACGCTGACACGAGGTATGTGTACAGACACACATACATACGTACAGACACACAGACATGCGTATAGACACACATACATACGTATAGACACACATACATACTACAGACACACAGACATGCGTATAGACACACATACATACGTACAGACATGCGTATAGACACACATACATACGTACATACATGCGTATAGACACACGTACATACGCACATACATGCGTATAGACACATACATACGTACAGACATACAGAATGCGTATAGACACACATACATACGTACACACACAGACATGCGTATAGACACACATACATACGTACAGATACACAGACATGCGTATAGACATACGTACATACTTACAGACACACAGACATACGTATAGACACACATATATACGTACACACACAGACATGCGTATAGACACACATACATACGTACAGACATGCTTATAGACACACATACACACATACATACGTACAGACACACAGACATGCGCATAGACACACACACATACGTACAGACATGCGCATAGACACACATACATACGTACATACATGCGTATAGACACACGTACATACGCACAGACATGCGTATAGACACATACATACGTACAGACATACAGAATGCGTATAGACACACATACATACGTACACACACAGACATGCGTATAGACACACATACATACGTACAGATACACAGACATGCGCATAGACACACATACATACGTACATACATGCGTATAGACACACATACATACGTACAGACATGCGCATAGACATACATACATACTTACAGACACACAGACATGCGTATAGACATACGTACATACTTACAGACACACAGACATGCGTATAGACACACATATATACGTACACACACAGACATGCGTATAGACACACATACATACGTACAGACACACAGACATGCGCATAGACACACACACATACGTGCAGACACACAGACATGCGTATAGACACACATACATACGTACAGACATGCGTATAGACACACACACAAACGTACAGACACACAGACATGCGTATAGACACACATACATACGTACAGATACACAGACATGCGTATAGATACACATACATACGTATAGACACACACACACACACATATATATATATATATATATATATATATATATATATATATATATACGTGTAGACACTTATACATACGTACAGACACACGCATACGTATAGACACACATACATAGTATAGAGACACACATACATAGTATAGAGACACATACATAGAACAGACACACATACATATAGACAGACATATGTACAGACAGACAGACATAGTATAGAGACACACATACGTATAGACACACATACATAGAACAGACACACATACATAGAACAGACACACATACATAGTATAGAGACACACATACGTATAGACACACATACATAGAATAGACACACATACGTATAGACACACATACATAGAACAGACACACATACATAGAACAGACACACATACATAGTACAGACACACATACATAGAACAGACACACATACATAGTATAGAGACACACATACGTATAGACACACATACATAGAACAGACACACATACATAGTATAGAGACACACATACGTATAGACACACATACATAGGACAGACACACATACATAGTATAGAGACACACATACGTATAGACACACAGACATAGTACAGACATACATACATATAGACAGACATATGTACAGACAGACATACATACAGACACACATACGTACATATAGACAGACATACGTACAGACAGACATACATACGTAAAGACACACAGACATATGTACAGACACATATACATATGTACAGACACACATACATACCTACAGACATACGTACAGACACACAGACATACGTACAGACACACAGACATACGTACAGACACACAGACATACGTACAGACACACAGACATACGTACAGACACAAGTATACGTACAGACACATATTCATATGTACAGACACACATACATACGTACAGATAGACAGACATACGTACAGACAGACATACATACAGACACACATACATACGTACAGACACACATACATACGTAAAGACACACAGACATACGTACAGACACATATACATATGTACAGACACACATACATACCTACAGACACACATACATACGTACAGACACACAGACATACGTACAGACACACAGACATACGTACAGACATATGTACAGACACACAGACATACGTACAGACACACAGACATACGTACAGACACACATACATACGTACAGACACACAGACAAAGTACAGACACATTATACATATGTACAGACACACATACATACGTACAGACACACATACATACGTACAGACACACAGACAAAGTACAGACACATTATACATATGTACAGACACACATACATACGTACAGACACACATACATGACAGAGACAGGCAGGTATATAGATCGCCAGTCTCACAGACAGTCAGACGGACGGATGGACAGAAGGACAGGTTTATCGACCTTCAGTCTCACAGACACAGACAGACAGGCAGGCAAGCAGACAGACAGACAGACAGACAGACAGATCGCTAGCCTCAGAGACAGTCAGGCGAACGGGCGGACAGAAGGGCAGGATTATCGACCTTCAGTCTCACAGGCAGACAGACAGACAGATAGACAGACAGAGAGACATGTGTGTCGATCTTCAGCCTCACAGACAGACAGACAGAGACAGAGTGACTGTCATGTATATCGACCTTCAACCTCACAGAGAGACAGGCACAGACAGGTATATCGACCGTCAGCCTCACGGATAGATAGCTTAGCGATTGTCAGACAGACAGACAGACAGGTATATCAACCGTCAGTCTCACAGACAGACACATCGACCGTAAACCTGACGTACAGACAGACAGCCGTATCGGCCTTGAACCTGATATACAGACAGACGTATCGAGCTTAATCATATATACAGACAGACGTATCGACCTTCCTCCGGCTGTACAGACAGACACCTCTGCGACTAGCTGCCGACAAAATACCTCAGACAGTACGTGAGCCGGAAGGGTAGGTTACAAGTGGCGTGGAGACATGCACCCTTGTAGCTTTGATCGTGAGTACACCGACAGTTTTGGGTTGCACCCATTCACTCTCCGCTGATTCACAGATCGGAATGCACGCACTACAAGCAGTTCGCCACCAGACAGACACACGCGCGCGCCGCGACCCACATTGTAAGTCCTGGCAGTGAGTGAGTAAAACTGCACGAGCTAGGGAAATAGGGTGGTTTCCGCGTTCGAACTGACAGAACCGTCACAACATTTGGCCGACTAGTATTCTGTGGTTGGTGGTTTAGATTACGAGATGTTTTGAACTTTCCTTTAGTAGTGGCGTGTTTTGTTTTTGTTGCTGACACTACGTTTGCATCACAAGTACAAGATAGTTTGCTTATTTGAAAATCGTGGTGGAGAAACGGATTTCGATGTTCTGTTCTCAGTGTTGCTGGATTAACGGCGATTCTCGTTTGTGTGTTTCATGAACAGGTGAGTTTGTTCATGTTTAGAGATTATTTCTGTTATGTTTAAACGTTAGTACAGTATTTTCGTGGTGGAAACACTAAAGTGATTCCGCAGGCGTATTTCTGCCCTGGCAATATGAAGTGTTTACATGTTTTAAGTCACGGCGTTATGGGGTTGGGTAGCTAGTTTTCTTCATCGCTGGGGATATTTCTCAGGCAAGCTTTAGAGCATTCTGAGCAGTATCCATTATTGTTTTGAGACTGTGGCAATTATAGCACCATTCTGGTCGACACTAAGAATACTGCTGATGCTGCAGGTTGAACCAGGATCACTGTCTTGGTATATCAGCTTGCTAACTACTGTGTAGCCGCAGTGGCGTGTGCTTTGTCGGTTGGTTGGTTGCTTGGTTGCTTGGTTGGTTGGTTGTTTGGTTGGCTGGTTGGTTAAGAATCTTCTACAAGAGAAGTTTTAACTCTTTGAGCCCCATGCATGGACGCCCAGATCGCCTGAACCGTGACAAGGCCTGGCATCCATCGGAGTGGGGTTAGTGTAACGACTGTCCTCTCCACCTGGTGCCATCTCCACGGGAGACTGCCTGTCAGAGCTATCCTCCTCCTCTCCACCTGGTGCCATCTCCACGGGAGACTGCCTGTCAGAGCTATCCTCCTCCTCTCCACCTGGTGCCATCTCCACGGGAGACTGCCTGTCAGAGCTATCCTCCTCCTCTCCACCTGGTGCCATCTCCACGGGAGACTGCCTGTCAGAGCTATCCTCCTCCTCTCCACCTGGTGCCATCTCCACGGGAGACTGCCTGTCAGAGCTATCCTCCTCCTCTCCAACCTCACAAGCCAGCGGGATGTGCACGACTAGTACTGAAACTTCCCATCTACCAAGAGGTCATTAGGATGTAAACGGCACATACAGATTGGCTGGTGATTATTTCTGAGCTGGTCATGGTTCCTCAACCACAGCTCTTGGCTTTCTCCGTGTCAACAAACTCCAGCCCAGTGTCCAGGGGCAAGCGTGCTTCTGATCGTGGAGTGCCGGGTTCGTGTCCTTGTGTGAGCGCTAGGAAGAATCGTGTCTCTACTTGTGTGTGTGTGTGTGTGTGTGTGTGTGTGTGTGTGTTTGTGTGTATATGTATATGTTTGTGTGTATATGTGTTTGTATGCGTATATATTTGTGTGTATGTGTTTGTGTGTGTGTGTGTGTGTGTGTGTATGTGTATGTCTGTGTTTGTGTGTGTGTAAAACCTATCTGAGGCGTATTGTATATATGGGGCAAGTGCCATTGCTACAGGTCATTCGGGTGATCGATGGCTGATGTGCTCAATTTAATGCCGGGCGCCTTTATCTCCTCGGACATGTCCTGGTATTCGTTCAGGCTGGCTCGACCCAGGAGCCCATGTTAATGTTGAACAATTCCCTCTTACATGGGCATTGAACACATGATCCCCGTGCCGACAGGCAAGCGCGCCAGATAACCGCGCTACCGCACACCCCTAGGAGTGCCCATTATCACGCGCAAAGACGTAATTACTATACGCTGCTAGTCGCATGTGGTCAACAAAGACGTGATTGCTATACGCTGCTAGTCGCATGTGGTCAACAAAGACGTGATTGCTATACGCTGCTACTCGCATGTGGTCAACAAAGACGTGATTGCTATACGCTGCTAGTCGCATGTGGTCAACAAAGACGTGATTGCTATACGCTGCTAGTCGCATGTGGTCAACAAAGACGTGATTGCTATACGCTGCTACTCGCATGTGGTCAACAAAGACGTGATTGCTATACGCTGCTAGTCGCATGTGGTCAACAAAGACGTGATTGCTATACGCTGCTACTCGCATGTGGTCAACAAAGACGTGATTGCTATACGCTGCTAGTCGCATGTGGTCAACAAAGACGTGATTGCTATACGCTGCTAGTCGCATGTGGTCAACAAAGACGTGATTGCTATACGCTGCTACTCGCATGTGGTCAACAAAGACGTGATTGCTATACGCTGCTAGTCGCATGTGGTCAACAAAGACGTGATTGCTATACGCTGCTAGTCGCATGTGGTCAACAAAGACGTGATTGCTATACGCTGCTAGTCGCATGTGGTCAACAAAGACGTGATTGCTATACGCTGCTAGTCGCATGTGGTCAACAAAGACGTGATTGCTATACGCTGCTAGTCGCATGTGGTCAACAGATCAGCACTTGATGGATTCAGTGGTCAATGTCACACCGGCAGCCTTCACTTTGCAGGAAATCTCGTGGTACCGGTTTTAGCCGGGAAGGGGGGGGGGGGGGGGTGGTAAAGCTATAAAGCTAGGGAACCTGGTCAGTGAATGAACAATCTCAAACAGATTCGGCGTCATGGCCGTCGGCCGACAGGCTAGAGTATTGACCTGTGCCATAGCTCTCTCTCTCTCTCTCTCTCTCTCTCTCTCTCTCTCTCTCTCTCTTTCTCTTACTCTCTCGACGTCGTGGCAATGACGATGTGAGGTGATAGACTCAAACAGAATACCTAAACCCCGTGACAATGATGAGTTGAGGTCTCACCTCATCCCATCAGGTTCCTCTTGTACCTTGTGGTGTCGAGGTGAGGTATAAACAGCGGGAGAATGCCCATGTATGGGCTTCATGTATTGAGATTCCCATGGTCTCTGTAATTCCCTTTATCCATCGTGTACGTGGCCGGCCTCTTTCTCTGCTTCCGTCTGGTCTGTACATCATTGCTTGTTGAGGTATGTTGTTATTTGGTAATCTAATTATATGGCCAAACCATTTAACCTGCTGTTTTCTGATAAAATCTAGCGCTGCTGTAACCCCAACTGTAATCCTGATTTCTTCATTTCTGATTTTCTCTCTTCTTGATACATTGAATGATTTGATGTGTCTAAATCAAATAGAATACTCATTCCCCCCTACCCCACCCCTCCCCCCTCACGTGCATGGGCTACGCTTGAGTTCAAAGCGAGCCAACGCATGCACGCACACACACACACACACACACGCGCGCACACACACACACACAAACCGAACAAATTATATTTTAATGCGACAAAAACAAAAATAATGACAATCGATAAAACAAATATGGCAGCAGATCTATTTATCTCATCTCAGATCTATTTATCTCATCTCAGATCTATTTATCGACTGGAAGAAATGACAGAAGGTGCATTGTTTTGAATATCCAGTCCAGGTTTTCTGCTGACTGCCGATGAAAAAGTGATGGCAAATTAAAATAACAACAAGCGTTGCTCTGTAACAACTTAAAGCAAACCCAACCTTTATGAACTGGAATAGAGAGAACAACACAAGTACGAGTACTTAGAGCATGCACATTTCCTATGGCAACAAATGGTGGTTTGAGCTGTCTATCCCAAACAGAATGTTCACACCGTCCGTGACACTGATCATCTAAGGTGTTTAACACAAACAGAATGTTCACACCGTCCATGACACTGATCATCTAACGTGTTTAACACAAACAGTATGTTCACACCGTCCATGACACTGATCATCTTACGTGTTTAACAACAAACAGAATGTTCACACCGTCCATGACAATAATCATCTAAGGTGTTTAACACAAACAGAATGTTGACACCGTCCATGACACTGATCATCTTAAGTGTTTAACACAAACAGAATGTTGACACCGTCCGTGACACTGATCATCTTAAGTGTTTAACACAAACAGAATGTTCACACCGTCCATGACACTGATCATCTTAAGTGTTTAACACAAACAAAATGATCACACCGTCCGTGACACTGATCATCTAAGGTATTTAACACAAACAGAATGTTCACACCGTCCATGACACTGATCATCTTAAGTGTTTAACACAAACCGAATTTTCACACCGTCCGTGACACTGATCATCTTAAGTGTTTAACACAAACAGAATGTTCACACCGTCCATGACACTGATCATCTTAAGTGTTTAACACAAACAGAATGTTCACACCGTCCATGACACTGATCATCTTAAGTGTTTAACACAAACAGAATGTTCACACCGTCCGTGACACTGATCATCTAAGGTGTTTAACACAAACAGAATGTTCACACCGTCCATGACACTGATCATCTTAAGTGTTTAACACAAACAGAATGTTGACACCGTCCGTGACACTGATCATCTTAAGTGTTTAACACAAACAGAATGTTCACACCGTCCATGACACTGATCATCTTAAGTGTTTAACACAAACATAATGTTCACACCGTCCGTGACACTGATCATCTAAGGTGTTTAACACAAACAGAATGTTCACACCGTCCATGACACTGATCATCTTAAGTGTTTAACACAAACCGAATTTTCACACCGTCCGTGACACTGATCATCTTAAGTGTTTAACACAAACAGAATGTTCACACCGTCCATGACACTGATCATCTTAAGTGTTTAACACAAACAGAATGTTGACACCGTCCGTGACACTGATCATCTTAAGTGTTTAACACAAACAGAATGTTCACACCGTCCATGACACTGATCATCTTAAGTGTTTAACACAAACATAATGTTCACACCGTCCGTGACACTGATCATCTAAGGTGTTTAACACAAACAGAATGTTCACACCGTCCATGACACTGATCATCTTAAGTGTTTAACACAAACCGAATTTTCACACCGTCACACCGTCCGTGACACTGATCATCTTAAGTGTTTAACACAAACAGAATGTTCACACCGTCCATGACACTGATCATCTTAAGTGTTTAACACAAACAGAATGTTCACACCGTCCATGACACTGATCATCTTAAGTGTTTAACACAAACAGAATGTTCACACCGTCCGTGACACTGATCATCTAAGGTGTTTAACACAAACAGAATGTTCACACCGTCCGTGACAATGAACATCTTACGTGTTTAACACAAACAGAATGTTCACACCGTCCGTGACACTGATCATCTTAAGTGTTTAACACAAACAGAATGTTCACACCGTCCGTGACAATGATCATCTAATGTGTTTAACACAAACAGAATGTTGACACCGTCCGTGACAATGATCATCGTAGGTGTTTAACACAAACAGAATGTTCACACCGTCCATGACACTGATCATCTTACGTGTTTAACACAAACAGAATGTTCACACCATCCGTGACACTGATCATCTAAGGTGTTTAACACAAACATAATGTTGACACCGTCCGTGACACTGATCATCTAAGGTGTTTAACACAAACAGAATGTTGACACCGTCCGTGACAATGATCATCGTAGGTGTTTAACACAAACAGAATGTTCACACCGTCCGTGACACTGATCATTTAAGGTGTTTAACACAAACAGAATGTTGACACCGTCCGTGACAATGATCATCTTAAGTGTTTAAACCAGCAAACCATCTGTCTTGCAATTCTCTTTCAGGTCATGATCTGCTTGTAAGTCAAGCAGCTCCAAATGTATGTCCTCTGTGGCTGTATTAGCTTCTGCACTAACAGGGGAACTGAGAATATTGAACTGTGGCTCTAAGTTCTTGAAATCTTGGAATCTCCATCCAAATTCTTCAATCAATGCATCTAATTGGGCTTTGTACTTTTCAGTCATTTCACCATAAATGGTTTCTTGTTTCAGCAAAGGGAGGTGACAAAATTTTTTTTCACTTGCTTGTCTGGAGTTTTGCCTGAAATGATTTTTACATGTACATACAATTCATGTGCAAACACACCATTGCCCTGAAGTTTGACATTCAGTTCATTTAACTTTTCCATAATTTAAATGGCAAACATAAAGTCTATCTTCCACGCTTTATTGACAATGTTAGTATTAAAGTCACATTCAATGCCCTTCATCTCTAGGAACATCACTATTTCTTCTGTGAATTCCCACACTCGCCTCAACTACTTGCCGAGACTCAGCCATCGAACACTGGTGTGGTACATGACATCGGAATGTTCAGTTTCCAAATAAATAATAAAGTAATGCCTTGAACTGTCTGTGATTAAGTCCTCTTCATCTGATGAGGTTGATGACACTGACAACTGTGTCAGTAACATGCTTGATATTCAAAACAGTTTTACATAGACTTTCTTGATGAATCATACAGTGAAGTGGTAATAATGTGTGGTATGGATATTCTGCTTTAATCTTATCACTTATTAACTTTACTAGACCTACATTTTTTACAGTCAAAGCACGAGTTCCGTCAGTTGTAACACTTGCCATCTTGTTCCAAACCAACCCAGTTCTTTCAATACAGTTAGTAACAGCATTGAATATATCATGGCCTGTGGTTGTGTCTTTGAGTGATTCAACACTCAGTAATTCTTCAGTGAGTTTGAAAGAAGTGTTTATTCCACTTATAAATATCAATAATTGGGCAGTATCATGTACGTCGGTACTCTCATCCAATGCAAGAGAGTATCACACAAATTTTTACTTGCATCTTGAAGTTTATGCATCAATTTGTCACGTATCTTGTCAACACGTCTGACCAAAGTTCTCCTTGATAAAGTAATATTGTCAAATCTGTTTGTTTGTTTGTTTGTTTGTTTTTCTTTTGTTTGTTCTGGACACATAATGTTTGCTGCATCTAGCAAACATTCCTTGATTAACTCGCCATCAGAAAATGGCTTGATCTGTTTTACAATTCTGTGTGACAGCACACGTCTAGCTTCAGTTGCAGCATTTTAAATTGAAGACTGTTTAGTGAAAACAGTTTGCTGTTTCTTCAAATTTTTCACTAACTCAAAACATTTCCTTTCCCTCCCTTCTGTTGTTACATAGTATCCGAAATAGAATTGTTTTGTTTGATAATGTCTTTTTAAATTGTACTCCTTGAAGACAGCCACTGACTCATGACACAACAAGCAAACTGATTTGCTACCAACTTTTATAAAACAGTAATTAGTTGTCCATTCATCATTAAAAACACGGCATTCATCTTCAATCTTTCGTTTGTTATTGACAATCATTGTTTTAATAAAATTCGAACAGATAGAATTGTACAAAACTTTAAAACTGAAATGAAACAAAACCTACTTCCGGCTGTGTGTAAAAATAAAATATTCAGAAAACAAGTAGTAAACTCAGAATAAATTTCAGAAAAATATCAAGACAACTACAACAAATAAATTAATTTGAACATTGTAAATGTAGAAATAATTTATAACAGCAAAAGACTTTTAAATTTTATATTAAAATAAATCATTTTATTCACCGAAGAAAAATATGTTTTTCATAAAAATCATCCTTATTAAATTTTTACATGTCGATAAATATTTCTCTATATAAAAATCGATAAATTTGCATTTTAGCATTACATGGTTGCAAATGTTGCTGTATGTAGCCAGGGGCCGGGTTGGGGTGAGCGCCCAATGGCTAGTGCATTCATCACCTATGCAGCAAAAGTCCAACTCCTGGCCTTCTCGTGGCGAAACTTTTTAACTAACTTGAGAAGGGGCGGCGGCGTGTCACTGGCGCCGAGAAATATCCAGAACGCTCTAGATGTGTATGCACGTACATGCATGCGCATACATGTGTGTGTGTGTGCCTACACACCTAAATTCGAGTAAGATCACAGTCTGCTCTAGCAAAGGAAAGGTGCTGAAGACGGAGGCAACCAGCCAGGAGGTGCACCACAGAAATCAGGATGCCACCAATCACGCGTAATGAAATATGTCGACTACTGCTAAATGTTACGGTACTTGACCCCCAGGCCATATGCCTCGAAAGGGTCCAACCACAGCTACTGTAGATCCTTCTCAGATGTCCTGTGGAGCCAGGGGACCTGAGAATAGAGCGTCTGGCCATACCAAACAAAGACTAAAACTAATGCACTGGAATGCGGAGGGAATCAGCAACAAAACAATAGAACTAGAAAACATCTTGGACCAAGAAAAGGTAAGCGTATGTTGCTTGCAAGAAACTCACCTCAACAAAAATGAAATGATGTCTTGGAAATTGCCAGTACTAAGGACACTACTTTCTGAACTTAGCAGCCAGCATAAGGTCACCATACAGTGAATACCTTCCCACTGTGGAGTACCAGGAAACGACAGAACTGATCGATTGGCTCAGCAAGGAGCAAAAGATGCACAGCTTGATGTGCCCGTTACATACCACCAAAAGAAAAGAATGATCAAATCAGTCAGAGGGCCACCAAAACCTGCTTAAGACGACTACCACGTTATGGACAGATCAGAACAAGTCATTACTCTGCGCCTCAGAACATGACACAATAGATTACGCAACCACATGTATACAAGATTCAAGATTGGTGAATCAGCCATGTGCACATGTGAATTATCGTCGCAGACAGCAGAGCACATACTCAAAGACTGCCCAAATTACAACATGTCTAGGGAAACCTTCTGGCCTAGAGAGACGATAGTGGAAGATAAACTCTATGGACTGCTGAGTGAACTATAAAGGACAGTTAAATTCATACAAGAGGCAACATTGCAGTTATAGACATATTTAAGGCGAACGAAAGAAGAAGAAGAAGCATTACATTACGAAGGCCAAGGACTGTTTAATAAAATAGATAATTAGAAAGAAATGTTATCAAAAATGTTAAAACAATCATAACGGTACATGAAATTCTGTAAAATTCAACACACAAAAAAACACTTAAAAACGAAGTAAATTTTTTTTAAATTTCTAAATGCCCTCGTGGGCCGCTTAAAATCAGTTGGCGGGCCGCATGTGGCCCGCGGGCCGTATTTTGCCCACCCCTGATCTAAGGTGTTTAACACAAACAGGGTATTCACGTCGCCCGTGGCAATGATCATATAAGGTGTTTAACAGAAATAGAACATTCACGCCAACCGTGACAGTGATGGTTTCAGTTGTCCTGCCCAAACAGAACATTCACGCCGACCGTGACAAAAATGGTGATAATGATCATCTAAGGTGTCTAACCCTAACAGAATATTCACACCGACCTTAACAAAGATGGTGTTAATGGTCACCTAGGGTGTTTAACCCTGAACAGAACATTCACGCTGACCGTGACAATGATGATCATCCAAGGTAGCCTATTTTGTAACATTTTCTAAATTGCTTTTTAATTATGTAACTTGCATAGTTGGATACCTCTTGACAAAATAAATCCAACGGTACCTTACTCAAGTCTGTAGGTCATTTCTAAGCCGAGATATTAATGTTTGTGTTCCGTTTATCATTTAATATAGAAAAAAACAAAACGATTTTGACCCTTTCACTTTTTCTGACCTACCTACACACTCGCACCAATGTTGGTTACACTGACGCCAAGGGATATTACCACTGCCGCTGTCTAACTCAAGGACAGATAACTACTACCAGATTATATATATGCACACGCACACAAAGATATATACACAACCACATCATGCTGTGATGACGTCAAACCGCGCGTGCAGTACCGCGCGCGGTCTTGTCAGCGCGAGGCCGTCATCGTAGATGCATTTTGACAAAACAAGTCCCGTTGGAAAGTTGCAAAATTATCAATGATCTTTTCCTTATAGAGTGAGGAAAATTACACATAAATACAATAATGGGTGTTTAATGTACACATACATTCATTATCATGTTAATCGCTCTGAATACTCCATACCAATATTAAATGGTCATAGCTGAAATGTGACAAGGAAAACTGCTATCTGCCGCCATTGAAATACCACATTACAGCATGCGATCTTCATAATTTCAGTGTGAGGTTGACTGCCAACTTAAATGGTTGAAAATTACAACATACACGTTAAAATGGATGCTAAATTTAAAACTACATAGTATAACAATGCAATACGTCTTTTAAAACGGTATTTACGGGTTTACTTACCACACAGAATAGGCAGTCTGGTTTTCCGGTATATCTAGGATTCCCGATTTGCCAGAAATGCAGAACGCAAAACTGGGTGGGAAAAACTATATCAAGTAATCGGTATCTGTTTTAACTCAATCTTGAAATAATTGTGGAATTTAACATCATGAATACGCTTACGGTCCCCATATCGGAGACACAAAAACAAATAACCGAAGATCACCGCAAAACAATATTTGGGTAAAATTCGGCAAACGTGAACCGAAGTACCTAATCTAAGGTATCTAACCCTAACAGAACATTCAGCCGACAGAGACAACGATGGTTTCAGTTGTCCTGCTCAAATAGAACATTCACGCCGATTGTGACAAAGATGGTGGTAATGATCATCCAAGGTGTTTAACCCAAACATAACATTCACGCTGACCGTGACAATGATGATCATATAAGTTAGTTAGTTAGTTAGTTAGTTAGTCGACAGATCATCCTCGTTGCACATCGAACCATTCAGTCCATAAGTGCTCGGATCCCCTCCTCAGCAAATCCCGCAGCGTGTAGCGGCTAACGACGCCAGTTCTGTGTTGGTTTATCAATCTTCTTTGGCCTCCTGCGTAGTGTTCTTGTTTGGCCATCCCTCTTTTAATTTGCTGCTCTCTCAGTCTGGCCATTGTTGTAGATTCACAGTCATCACTTGGTTCTCGCAAAAGTCTCACTTCTCGTAGAGCATTCAGAATGTCAGCCTGGTCCATGGCGCGTCCGCCCTCCAGAGTAGCCTCACCTGCGAGCTTGTCAGCCCGCTCATTTCCTTGTACTCCCGCATGCCCTGGCACGAAGATGAAACTAATCTTTGCCAGCCGAGACCGCTTCAGAGGCAGCAACCATTCTCTTCGGATCGACCCCTCCTCTATCCACTTGATCATGTTCATTGAGTCGCTAAGGAAACAAGCCCTAGTGAATGTCTGTGTCTCGAGCCATGTTATTGCTTTACTTACTGCCATGACTTCCATGGTCAGGCTACTTGTGGTTTCAGTGAAAGCACTAGAGTCCTCCTTCACAATTCTCCCTCCGGCCCGAGCTGTAAAGGCCCATGAGCTTCTCACATGTCGGACGACCGACCCATCTGTGTAGATGACCGCGTCACCGTCTAGCGAATTTTCGAAAATCAACGCTTGTACTTCAGCCTCAACAGCAGCCGGATTTTCTTGTCTGCATTTTCTATCTAGTTGGATGCAAACTGAAAAGGATGTGCAGAAGTCTGTTGGCACTTGCACCCACTCCTCGCCAGGTTCTAAGTCCTCAAGTGAACACACCTGTTGAAGAATGTCTTCGGCTTGACCCATCCACGACCGTCCTCTTTTTAACCTGCTGCCCTTCACCTTCCTAATTTCACTATGCAGTGGATGTTGTGTGTTTGCGTTAATTCTGAGGTAGGCGCGTGCCCTGCAAACTTGTATTCTCTCTTCAATGGTTGGAAAATCAAGAAGGTAGCGCATCGCCCTGCATGCTGTATCTCTTGTACACCCAAGAATAATGCGCATAGCTTCATTCTGTATCCTTTCCATCATTTCTATCTGCTTATGGCTGAGAGTCAAGATTGCCATCATATAAGTTGTTTAACTTTAACAAAACATTCACGTCAACCGTGACAAAAATGGTGATAGTGATCATATAAGTTGTCTAACCCTAACAGAACATTCACGCCAACCATGACAATGATAATCATCTAAGGTGTCTAAAACTAATAGAACATTCATGCCGACCGTGACAACGATGGTTTGAGTTGTCTGTCCGAACAGAACATCCACGCTGACCGTGACAATGATGATAATCTAAAGTATCTAACCCTAACAGAACATTGAAGCCGACCGTGACAATGATGGATTGAGGTGCCTAATCCAAAGAGAACATTCACGCCGACAGTGACAAAGCTACTTTCAATTGTCAGTTTTGTTGTGGAGGTGTGTGGGTGGGAGATATTTAAGGGTGGATGGGGGATGTGTGGGTGGGTGGGGAGATGTGTGTTGGTGGGGATAGTGGGTGGATAGGGATGTGTGTGCGTGTGGGGATGTGTGTTTGCGGGTATGTATGTGTGGGTGGGGATATGTGTGTGTGGTTGAGGGGATGTGTGTGTGTGTGGGAGGGGGATGTGTGTATGGGCGAGGGATGAGTGTATGGGTGGGTGGAGGATGTGTGGGTGAGTTGGTATGTGTGTTTTGGTATGTGTGTTTGTGGGGGAATGTGTATGTGGGGATGGGTGGGTGGGTGGATGGATATATGTGTGCCTGGGGGTGGATGTGTAGATGGATGGGGGTGTGGTGGATGGGGGATGTGTCTCATAACATAATATGTATTGTTTATGTTTACAATATTCATTTGACAATGTTTTTTCCAATGTATTGTGCACTACTAATGAATGAAAGATGAGTGAAATAAGGGCCGAATGTAAGAGGGGCCTGCGTGCCTAATTTGTTACTCTTGTAAAATAAAGTTAAATCAAATTAAAATCAATGTTCACGCCCACCGTGATAAAGGTGGTGATAATGATCATCTAAGGTGTCCCACCCCAACAGTACATTCGTGACAAAGATGGTTTGAATTGTCCTACTCAAACAAAACATTGACTAGATATTGTATAAATCAGCGACCAAGCTATAGTGCTCCTGTAAATATAAATGTGAAGTGGGGGTATTAGTAGTCATTTGACAGAAAGAACAAGAACAGATCTACCCAACAAGAACTCAATCATGAAGAAGGTTAGTTATTGAGACGAATAACAATGAGGAAACTAACATGTTCTGGGGTTTTGAAAAGACATGCTTATGAGTTTAAAGAATGGGTTTAAAGGGTAAGTCGATCGACTTCATTGCACCAGGTATGATCCCATATGGCTTGGTCTCTCTCTCATATATATATATATATATTGCGCTTGCTCGCTCGCTTTGAACTCAGCGTAGTCCATACACTACTTCTAGTAGTGCTGGACTGAATTGTGTGGTTTAGCTTTCCCTATAAAGTATCCCTCGCCATTAAGCACACTGGATGTTTAAGAACACGTGTACTTATCCATTCGGCCATGCTGACCTCCTTATAGGTGATATAATAAAACTGTAACTGATATTAACTATGAGAAGAATAAAGAAGAATAAACCAGAAATTATTGATGAGAAATGTGGGTTTTAGAGGGAATAATACACAAACAGTTCTGTATATTCTCAGGGCACTATTAAAAAGCTATAGAATTCAAAGCAGATATGTACTTATGCTTTAGTTACTACACAAAAGCGTTTGACAGTAAGCAAATGGTGTTTTTCCATCAAGAATGATGATGACCATTCATTTTATTCAGTGGGGTTGAAAGTTTGGAGTCGTGAGTTCTAAGATGGCTGGTAAGACCTATTTTGGCTCGAAATTTTCTTTGACAATGTGGGCAAAGAATGCTTGACTTTCCAGGAGGAGGATCTCATGCATTGGTTTTTCTGTCCGGCCTTTTTGTTCGCACCTCTTGCAGTCCTGTTTGCTTCACAAGTGGCTGCACCTTGCATAATGATGTACGCGACGAATTTCGGTCTTTGGCAGCAGTCTCCCAAGTGTCATGATTAATTCCTGAAGATAAGAAAACAGAATCCATGGGAATGTCGATATACGAAGCCCATAACCGGGCACTCTCACGAAGTTTATACTTCACCTCGACACCGCAAGGTATAAGAGGAACATGATGAGATGAGAGAGAGATAAGAAAATAATCAACTACTAGATAAATTAAGCATTGATGGCAAAGATAGGTGAATAATAAAGAATATGTATTGGCAACAATAGACGTAAGATATGAGACTTGAATCGTAAGATGGTACGTGATGGTGGAAATGACCAAGTGTTCACATGCATCCATTGTGGACGAACATTTACAGTGCGAATTGGTCTGATCAGTCACATTCGCTACCGCCATGGGTTGTAGTTATTGTGCTTTTTTAAGCACAATGTAACAAACTATCGTCTGTCAAGGCGGCAAGGTGTCAGGCATTGGCAGCAAGCAACAGATACAGGGCGTATTTGTAATGACTGTGCAGTGTTTGAAAATATTGCGGGTCCAAGTTTTGTATTTACCTATTATGTTGCATGAACTTTACAGGGGGCGAATACAAAACTTGCACAGGCAATATTTTGAAACACTGCACAGTCATTAAACATACACCCTATATAAGAATCAACACTCAGGAAGGAACACGTTAGTGCATAAATGTGGGTGTCAGACAATGTTATTATACAGCCGCTGACTTGTTTTCATTATACGCGACCATATTCTTCTTCTTCATTGGCCTTCACACGTCAGCATGAGCATATCCAAAGAAAGCAGCTGTCATCTTGGGTTTGTTGACATCTTCATATAGTTTGCTCTCAAATGAAGCAGGTGTTGATCAAAATACTTGTCTCTGGTCTGTATTATGTTGGACACTCCTGCAATAAACACTTAGCTGTGATTTTTACCAGCTCCATGATTACTTTCTTCAGTATCGCCTACCTTTGGTTTGTTAAACGAGTGATTTTTCAGCCTGTTGTGTCCTGTGCGGAGTTTGAAGACTTACTTGTTCTCATCAGTAGAGCTGGTAATTTGTTTAATCTTGTTGGTAGCCTGGATGTTCTGATTCCCACTTTGCTCTATATTTGTTCTTATAAACATCTTGACGCCATCATAGAGTATGTCTACTCAAGGCTGAGGTAGTCTTCCGCCGTCCTTTGCTAAGTTGAGTTGAGTAGAGTTGAGTAGAGTTAAGAACCGATATCACTGCACTCGGGGCATTCCCATATGCGCCAAGTCTTCATCTTCAACAGCCAGCGAAGAGTTCAAATACTAATGCGAAGCTTCCGGCTTTTTCATTCCCATGTATGTTGCAATTTGATGGGATCAATTGTGTTACACCCCTTTCGGATTTCTGGCATAGTACATGTAGTGCTGCCCTTGGATCTACTAATTGTGCACTGTTTCTGCTAGTTCTGCACTGTTTCTGCTCTTCAGTATTGAAACACCTTACTTCGCATCTGTAAAATGAGCTATTTGTTTCTCTTCATTTTTATTTGTCAATAGCATTTCTACTGCAGTTGTCAAGACCTCTATCTCTTGAGAGTATTCCAGTTGCAACTGACTATGTCTTCTATGCTCCATATTTTTACCTTCAGGACAATCCCTTCTTCTTTGTTCTTCTGTGCCGTTTCTGGCTGTTTTTCCTTCTTTCTGATTCATTCCGAGTGTTCTGCTTTTTGTTTTTTCAGTACCAGTAATGTTTTCTATCATCTCAGGCAGGTGTTGTCTCCAAGCTGGAAGTCTGTGTTCGTTGTTAATGGGTTTGGTTGTTGATATTTTTAGTTAAAAATCTGTTTGTTTTTGCAGATTCTACAAATTTGTTTCGTGTTAGTGAGCATACAGTGAGATCTATAGAAAACATACCGGAGGTCAAGGTTGGTGTTCATAATATAAATATTTAGTCTACAACCTCCAGCATGAGAATGGAGCTGGAAGCCGTAACAGCGGCATTCCGTTGGTTAGAGGAGACCACTCACTGCAACACACGTTGTGTTCATTGCAACACACATTGCATTCACTGCAACACACATTGTATTCATTGCAACACACATTGTATTCATTGCAACACACATTGCATTCACTGCAACACACATTGTATTCATTGCAACACACATTGCATTCATTGCGGATTCAAGGAGTATTCTTAGTAAGGTGGAGAAAGGAATGTTTCATTTGGAATGGCTATTCTCGCTTCAGAGGTCACAGATTGTGAGAATTGTATGGATATTTTGCCCTGGCCTTGCGGGAGTGCGGGGGAATGAACAGCCTGATAGGCTGGCAGGGAATACACCGCTTAGTGGTAGATTACCTATAGACAAGGGAGAGGTGGTCGTGCGCCTGTGGGATTAAGTGGAGAAGGTGGGGGAATAGATTGAAAACCCATATGTGGAAAGAATGAGATTGCGGGGGATATGCAGGGGTTCTGGGAGAATTTCAAACTGAGAGGGAAGACCATGAGAACTTTCAATCAGATAGCGGTGGAAACGACTAGTATCTTATATTATGACTCTTCGCTGGCTGTTGAACGAGGGGACTGTGCGCGTATGGGAATGTTCATGTGTTCTTTGCTCAACTCAACTCAATATAAATAGCTTACCGTATGCTGATGACACCGCCTTGCTAGCAACAAGCTAGACGGAGCTACAGGAAATGAAAGATCCAGTGGCTGTAGAAAGGGAAAAAGTGGGCCTTAGCTTGAATAATAGAACGACAGAAGTCAAGGTGATATCACAGAAACAGATTATGCCTAAATGTATAGTTGAAATAAATGCCGTTAATTTGTGGCAAGCACATAAATCCAAATATCCAGGCTCATGAATGCTCAGATGGAAGATGTATCACAGAGAAAAATAAAATAACAAGGGAAAACTGCATTTTATAAACCGAAGAACATTTTATGCTACAAAAATATGTCTAATGAGGTTTAAAAGGCGAACTTGTGCATGTTACATAGAAGCAGTCTCCACATATGTCTGCGAATACCGGACAATTAGCCAAACAAGCGACAACAAATTCCCAGAGGACTCAAATATCTGATTTCACAGAAGGATTCTGACAATCCCTGCACACGTAAAACAAATAATCTAAATGTGTTGAAAGAGGCTTTGATTCACAGATAAATTTACACAAACATCAGAAAATGAATGTTGGTTGGTTGTCGAATGTTGGTTGGTTGTCGAATGTTGACTGGTTGGGGAATGTTGGTGGTTGCTGATTGTTGACCGGTTGTCGAATGTTGGTTGGTTGTCGAATGTTGGTTGCTTGTCGCATGTTTGTTGGTTGCTAATTTTTGACTGGTTGGTGAATGTTGGTTGGTTTCTGATTGTTGACTAGTTGTCGAATGTTGATTGGCTGTCGAATGTTGGTTGGTTGGTTGTCGAATATTGGTTGGTTGGTTGCTGATTGTTGACTGGTTGGTGAAAGTTGATTGGTTGGTGATTGTTGGTTGGTTGATGAATGTTGACTGGTTGGTGAATGTTGGTGTTGGGTGATTGTTGACTAGTTGATGAGTGTCGGTTGGTTGAAGATTGTTGGTGATTGTTGTCCGGTTGGTGAATTTGGTTGGTTGATGATTGTTGTTTGGTGAATGTTGGTGGGTTGCTAATGATTGTTGGTTGGTGAATGTTGGTTGGTTTCGTGATTGTTGGTTTGAGCAGCCTCTAGTAGACTGTCATCCCTTAAGTCCGATCATTGACCTGCAGATTGTCCAGACAGTGAGAAAGGGCAGCCCGTAGTAGACTGTCATCCCTTAAGTCCGATCATTGACCTTCAGATTGTCCAGACAGTGAGAAAGGGCAGCCTCTAGTAGACTGTCATCCCATAAGCCCGATCATTGACCAGCAGATTGTCCAGACAGTAAGAAAAGGCAGCCTGTAGTAGACTTTCATCTTTCAAGACCGATTACCGGCCTGCCGGAGTGAGGTTAGGATAGAGACATTTCTCCCGACCTTGTACCAAAGTACCATCACCGCAGGGCTGTCTTACCAAGCTCTCCTCCCCCTTTCCAAATCCAGAAATCAGCGGGGTTTACACAGTCGATACTGAAACTTCACACCCATAGAAATGCATATTAGGATGTGACCAGGTCACGGTTCGGCACAGCACATACAGCAAAGACTAGGCTTTGTTCCATCATAACTCTTCGAGAAATTGTCAGCGTTCTTATGGCCAACAAACAAATGACCAGGGTGTTATGGGGATATGTGCCAGAAATAAAATTCATTATATTACGAAACAAACCAAATACAGTCATGGCAACGATTGCTTGAAAGAACTGTTAGCCAGACAGCCTTAACTGTCAATTGCAAACAGCAGCAGCAGCAACCAAAAGCGTTTGTCAAAATAGAACATTGAGAGACACACTGAAGTGATGTAGACAAACAAGAAGTCTGCAGCGGACTGACAGTTTTCTAACGAAGTCAATTATGTGATGTCTGTAGGCATTCATGTCCCCAAGTTGGTTGTAGATGACTCGCAGGAAGGCATGGTTTCTCTTAACCCTTACTGTTGATCCTGCTTCCGGACATTCGTCTGTATTGTATTGTAATAAATCAGGTAAGCAGTATATAGTCAAATGCAGCCTATTAAGCGTGTCGTGTAAGTCCATTAGGGAAGGTTGGTGCAGTAAACGTATTAATAAGATTTTGGATATGCTGTTTTCGCGCATCGTGGCACCTCTATTCTATTCATCGCTAGTCTATGATATGTTGTGGCACGTATATTCTATTCATCGCTAGTCTATGATATGTTGTGGCACGTATATTCTATTCATCGCCCCTCAACGGGTCGTTTGTCTATCAGTGCTATATTGTGCCATGTTCTGTTCATCCCCTCTCAATGGATCGTTTGTCTACCTATGATATATTGTGCCATACTTCTTCTTCTTCTTCTTCTTCTTCTTCTTCTTCTTCTTCTTCTTCTTCTTCTTCTTCTTCTTCTACTACTTCTGCGTTCATCCGCAGTGTTTTTGTCAGACGTAATTGCGTTGTGCCTGTTTACAGCAGAGCTGCGATACTTGCGCCTTTCGGCCGACATATCCAACTTCTGCGGGCATTTGTTGACCAGGTTAACCTTCCCTGGTGTTTCGAAGGACATTCGATTATCACTATTGTGGTGTCACCTATATCCCAGCTGGTCAAGTTAGAACGGCCGATGGCATCCCGGTCAGCCCTCAAGGGAAGGCAGGGGTAGAGCATGGACATTCCCTGCCATCCAAGGAGGCTTCCATGATTGCAGAGCCGACACATAGCGCTCTAGTACTGGGTTCACCCAATAAATCGTCACGCCCTACACATGGCTGCTTAGCCTCACTTCCATATATTTCGTTCACCACAGGCCGCTCCCCACGCAAACCAGGAGAGGTCAGTCTGCAGATGACATCCACCCAGCGAGCTTTCGGTTCGGACTTTCCACGAAAATTGGTTTGCTAGCCAATATTCCCATTGAATATTTCCATTCGTGCCTCTGGGTCGCTTTCTCGCTGTTGTGGTGTTATCCCTATCCCAACTGGTCCACCTAGAACAGCTGAAGACATCCCGGTCGGTCCTCAAGGGAAGACGGGCAGACCATGGGCATTCCCCGCCATCCAAGGAAGCTTCCATAATTGCAGAGCCGACACATGGCGCTCTGGTACTGGGTTCACCAAAGGAATCGTCACGCCCTGCACATGGCGGCTTAGCCTCACTTCCGTATAGTGACCCCCCCCCCCCCCCCCCATTCACCCTAGGATGTTCCTCCAAAGACCGCGAGGGGGGGGGGGGGGGGCGCAGTGTCCAGATGACATCCACACAGCGAGCTTTCGCTTCAGACCTCCACCTAATGGATTCGCTAGCCAGGGACATTCCATTTCGTGCCACTGGGACACTTTTTCTACCTATGATAACGCTAACTCAATGAGCTTTCGATACTGACTTTCCTCGTGATGGATTTGCTAGCGAAGCAATATTTCATTTTGTGCCAATAGGACGCTTTTTTTTATCTTTGACAACG
Organism: Cepaea hortensis; assembly: GCA_963921405.1. Lineage (NCBI taxonomy): Eukaryota > Metazoa > Mollusca > Gastropoda > Stylommatophora > Helicidae > Cepaea > Cepaea hortensis. Next base: position 114,861,769 of record OY992876.1, read on the forward strand.
TTCGCTCAATGCGCTGTCGATACTGACTTTCCTCGTAAGGGATTTGCTATTTCACCCTGGATAATGTCCACTCGATGGACTTTCTCTGCTGACTTTCTTCGTAATGAATCAGAGAGAGAGAGAGAGAGAGAGAGAGAGAGAGAGAGAGAGAGAGAGAGAGAGAGAGAGAGAGAGAGAGGGGGGGGGGGGCTTATCGAGAACTTCGTCGAACGATCGCACAAAAATTGCTATTTCGCCAGCTGAAACCGCGACTACGGCTTCGCGCTGCGGTCACATTCTCGAAACCCTTGCCTCACTAACTTGCGTCGGCTGGGAAGTTCCCGATTGGGTGCACCTCACACAGCCATCCAAGGTAACGAACGCCAGACGCGGGACTGATCTTACGCAGCAGACCACCCCTTACATGCATGTTAAATTCATCGCCTCTCATTGCCTACCTATGATATAGTGTGCCATGTTCTGTTCATCGCTTCTCAGTGGCGTCATTTGCCTACATATTAAATATTGTGCCATGCATGTTATATACATCGTCTTTCAAGGGGTCAATTGCCTACCTATGATATATTGTGGCATCCGTGTTATATATGTATCGCCTCTCAAGGGGTCATGTGCCTACATATGATATATTGTGCCATGCATGTTATGTACATCGATTCTTAAGGGGTCGTTTGTTTACTTATGATATATTGTGGCACCCATGTTTTATTCACCACTGCAGACGAGAATTGAACGCAGTTTCATATTCGACGTCATCCCGGGTGGAGGGTTCAAAATCATCCGCGGGCAAACTACTAATCGTAAAAATACCCAGTAAATCACACACATCCACTAAATGCTAAGCGTTGCAATCTTGTACAGGACATGCAACTAACTGTCACTTCATAGGTGTGTTGTCTGTCGGGGCACTGTGAGTTGTGTGTGATCTATCATGACACTGTGAGTTGTGTGTTGTCTATCGGGACACTGTGAGTTGTGTGTTGTCTGTCGGGACATTGAGAGGTGTGTGTTATCTGTCTATCGAGTAACTGAGAGTTGTGTGTTGTCTATCTGGTTACTGTGAGTTGTGTGTTGTCTATCGGGACATTGAGAGTTGTGTGTTGTCTATCGGGTAACTGAGAGTTGTGTGTTGTCTATCTGGTCACTGTGAGTTGTGTGTTATCTATCAGGACATTGAGAGTTGTGTGTTATCTATCGGGACATTGAGAGTTGTGTGTTGTCTATCGGGACATTGAGAGTTGTGTGTTGTCTATCGGGACATTGAGAGTTGTGTGTTATCTATCAGGACACTGTGAGTTGTGTGTTATCTATCAGGACACTCTGAGTTGTGTGTTATCTATCGGGACATTGAGAGTTGTATGTTGTCTATCGGGACATTGAGAGTTGTGTGTTATCTATCAGGACACTGTGAGTTGTGTGTTATCTATCAGGACACTGTGAGTTGTGTGTTATCTATCGGGACATTGAGAGTTGTGTGTTGTCTATCGGGACTTTGAGAGTTGTGTGTTATCTATCAGGACACTGTGAGTTGTGTGTTATCTATCAGGACACTGTGAGTGTGTGTGTTATCTATCGGGACATTGAGAGTTGTGTGTTGTCTATCGGGACATTGAGAGTTGTGTGTTATCTATCGGGACATTGAGAGTTGTGTGTTGTCTATCAGGACATTGAGAGTTGTGTGTTATCTATCGGGACATTGAGAGTTGTGTGTTGTCTTTCGGGACATTGAGAGTTGTGTTTTGTCTATCGAGTCACTGTGAGCTGTGTGTTATCTATCTGGTCACTGTGAGTTGTGTGTTGTCTATCGGGACACTGTGAGTTGTGTGTTGTCTCTCACGACATTCAGAGTTGTGTTTTGTCTATCGGGACATTGAGAGTTATGTTTTGTGTATCGGGACATTGAGAGTTGTGTGTTATCTATCGGAACATTGAGAGTTGTGTGTTATCTATCACGACACTTTAAGTTGTGTGTTGTCTATCTGGACACTGTGAGTTGTGTGTTGTCTATCGGGCAGTGGTTCTCAACCGGTGGGGAATTCCCCCCCAGGGGGGAATTTCAGGGTTTCCAGGGGGGGAATGAAGACCATTTCAAGATCGTGTTAATACAAGAACCGATTACTTGACATAGTTTTTCCCTTCATACTTTACAGTTATGTATGTCTCGTCCTTCTAAAATTCATTTTATAAAGTAAGTAGACCCACAAATCATGTTTTATGTGGATGTCTAGACTTGTTTTAGTATATGCTATTACATTTGCCTTCCACTTTTACGTATACTGTGTAGGGGTGAGGGGATTTTTAGATAGGAAATATAAAAGGGGGGGAATGACGTTCTGAAAATACGGTGAAGGGGGGGGGGAACGGGCCAAATTTTTGATAGGAAGGGGGGGAATGGTGTTCTGAAAATATGGTGAAGGGGGGAATGGGCCAAAAAAGGTTGAGAACCACTGGTCTATCGGGACACTGTGAGTTGTGTGTTGTCTATCGGGACACTGTGAGTTGTGTGTTGTCTATCGGAACATTGAGAGTTGTGTGTTGTCGATCAAGACACTGTGAGTTGTGTGTTGTCTATCAAGACACTGTGAGTTGTGTGTTATCTATCACGACACTGTGAGTTGTATGTTGTCTCTCGGGACACTGTGAGTTGTGTGTTGTCTCTCACGACATTGAGAGTTGTGTTTTGTCTATCGGGACATTGAGAGTTGTGTGTTGTCTATCGGGACATTGAGAGTTGTGTGTTGTCTATCGGGACATTGAGAGTTGTGTTTTGTCTATCCGGACATTGAGAGTTGTTTTTTGTCTATCGGGACATTGAGAGTTGTGTGTTGTCTATCGGGACATTGAGAGTTGTGTTTTGTCTATCGGGACATTGAGAGTTGTGTGTTGTCTATTCGGTCACTGTGAGTTGTGTGTTGTCGATCGGGTTACGGTGAGTTGTGTGTTCTATCGGGACATTGCGAGTTGTGTGTTCTATCCATTGGATCGCAACGGATGTTTTGTCTGTCGGAATTACAAACACTTGCACACTTCATGGCCACAGTTTGAGACTGCGGCATGTATCCCTCAGCTGGGAAGATCTTCCCGGCAGACACCAGCAGTTGTAAACACGTGGCAATAATTGTGTTTTTGTTCTGTTTTGTTTGTGCGGGTCACAAAACGCTGGCTGTGCTTCACATCTGGTAGTTGCTGATGATATACCGCGCAGCTGCTACTTCATTAGTAAGGCATACAGGAGCAAAGACCAGAAAATGAAGGTCTGATCATGTGCAAATATAATACGAAACTAAAACATTCCTTCACTTGTGTCTGGGCAGAACAGGACTACAATGATGTGGCAGAATCATTCAGGTGGGGCTCATTGGAAGAACTAAACAAATATCAGTGAATCAAAATGTGAAGAAAATATGCTGATGCTGGATAGGTGATACATTTAGGAAATCTGAGAATAGTATAACTAGAAATTCCACTGTCTGGAATCTACAGGGGAAAAGAAATAGAGAAAGACCCAAAACCGCACGGAGTAGAGAAAGAGAGACCAGAAATGGCTGATATGGAGAGAACATGGCTGAAGCTGTATAGGATAACTAACCAGTGATTTGGTTGGGGAGCTATGCTCCGATGGCAGATAAGGCCGAATAAATCTGTAATACAAGCTCTATTCTATTCGGTGAGGGAATTTACTATTTAAGCTTGATACACAACAGGTTCTGGAAAGTGCCAACCAACCATGATACCTCAGCATTTTACAATTCGCTAGACTTAAAGTTGTAGTATCATACTCGACGTATCTAGAGTGCATAAACTGAGGGATATGGGCTGACCGTACACCTTTTTAGCTAAACGACATTAGAAAAACACATTTAAAGACAGTGTCGATTTGAGATTTGTGGTGGCATACTTGACGTAACACTTGTAGCAGCAAACTTGACTTAACACTTGTAGAGGTATACTTGACTTAACACTTGTAGAGGTATACTTGACTTAACACTTGTATCGGCATACTTGACGCAACACTTGTAGCGGCATTCTTTACTTAACACTTGTAGCGGCATACTCGACGTAACACTTATAGAGCATACTCGACGTAATAGTCATAATGCTATAACTGATGTAAAACTTCTAACAGAATACCCGCTGTGAGACTGGTAACAGCACACTCGGCGCAAAACTTGAAACAGCATACTCGACGTAACACTTGTAGCAGCATACTCGACGTAACACTTGTAGCTGTATACTCGACGCTAGTATTATAGTAGCGTAAATGAAGTAAGATTTCTGATAGGGTACTCAACTGAAGACTTGTAGCTGCATACTGCAACAAGATTCAGGGCTGCCTTTCTCAACTTAACACGTGTTTTACACTTGACACCAGTCGAACAGCACTATAGTCAATGTAAGACTTGTAGCACCATGCTCGATGTAAGACTTGTAGCCCTATAATCAATGTAATACTTATAGCACTATACTCGATGTGAGACTTGTAGCACCATGATCGACTTAAGTCCATTCTTACCTTAAAAAGTATACACTTTTACCTGGCGTAAGACTAATAGTGCAACATTCGATTAAGATTTGTAACAGCATACTCGAATTAAATTGATAGCATACGCCAGGTAAGTTTTTTACACTAAACTCGACATAAAAGTTATAGAGTTATGCTTGACGTTAGATTTATAGCACCACAACCACACTCGACATACGGTTATGAGACAAACATTACTCTACGTAAGATTTCTGGGACTCTTTTGGACAAAAAAACCTGTAATACCATACTGGACATAAAACTTGTAGTACCATACTCGACGTAAAATATGTATTACTATACTCGACGTAAAACGCGTAGTGCCATACTCAACGTAAAACTTGTAGTACCATACTCGACGTAAAACTTGTAGGACCACACTCTACATAAAACTTGCAGTACCATACGCGACGGACAACGCGTTGCATCATACTCTAACAGCAACAACTTTAATAGTATACCGGCCGAAAGAATTGTAATAGCTTACTGGACGTAGATTTTTAACAGTAAACTTGAGGTGTTTACTATCATCATACTCGATGTAATACATGTAGCCTTATTCACAACGCAAAACGTCTGGTACCCATATTCCACGTAAGATTTATAGCAGCAGACGAGATGTAAATTATGTAGCACGACATTCAACTTTTGACTTATGTTGTTGTTTGTCTATCAAGAATGATTATGACTATTCACTTCATCCAGTGGGGTTGAAAGTATGGAGCCGTGAGTTCTAAGATGGTTGATAAGGCCTATTTTGCCTCGAAATGTTCTTTGACAATGTTGGCAGAGAATGCTTGACGTTCCAGGGGGAGGATCTCCTGCAGTGGTTTTTCTGTCCAACCTTTTTTCTACAGCTCTTGCAGTTCTGGTTGCTTCACAAGTGACGGCACCCTTGCGTATTGATGTACGCCACGAATTTCGGTCTTTGGCAGCAGTCTCCCAAGTGTCGTGATGAATTCCAAAGGCTTTAAGTGAGATCTTCAGAGTGTCTTTAAAGCGTTTCATACAGCCGCCTTGGGAGCGCTTAACACAACGCAGCTCGCCGTAAAAAAAAATTCGCTCAGGGAGCCTGTGGTCTGGCATGCGAGTCAAGTGACCAGCCCAGCCAGTCAGATTCATTATTAGTAGAGTGTGGATACTGGGCATGGACGCTCTTTCTAGGACTTCAGTGTCTTGGATCTTGTCTTGCCATTTAATCTTCAGTAGCTTTCTAAGGCAGACTGTGTGGAAGCGGTTTAATTTTCTAGCGTGTCGCTGGTAAACAGTCCATGTTTCACAAGCATATAGCAGTGTGGATAATACAACTGCTTTGTAGACTTTCAGCTTTGTTTGCAAGCTTATTCTATTTATGTCCAACACATTCTTCTACGGTCTTCCAAAGGCCGCGCTGGCCTTGGAGATTCTTGCATTCACTTTGTCGTCAGTTGTGGCAGTTTGTGATACAGAGCTGCCAAGATAGGTGAATTTGTCCACAACACTTTGTTTATGACCATTCACTTTGATATTCGGCATGATGTGATTATTCCCTGGAGCTGGCTCGTACGTAACTACAGTCTTCTCCACGTGGATATTGAGCCCAAAGTTAACACAGGCATATGAGAAAGCTGAAACATTGTGTTGCGTGTCTGCCTCTGAGTTGGCATATAGAGCGCAGTCATCAGCAACACGAGCGCTCTGACGGTGTCGCTAGTAGTTCTGGCTTTAGCTGTCAGCCTTCTGAGATTGAAAAACTGTCCATCCATGCGGAAGTTGATGTCTATCCCAATATCGTTGTTCTCGATGGAATTCGTCAGCATAGCTGGAAACATGAGGCTGAAAAGTGTTGGTGCCAGGACACAGCTTTGCTTCATTCCATTCGTGACAGGAAAGGGATCAGACAGTTCACTATTTTCCTGTCCTCTTGTCTGCATACCATCATGAAATAACCGCACTATCTGGACAAACTTTCGTGGACAGTCATATTTCGCCATAATCTTCCACAGTCCTTCTCTGCTGACTGTATCGAACACCTTGGTAAAATCAATGAAGGTGGAGAACATTTTGGAGTTCTGTTTCTGACATTTCTCTTGCAACTGCCATGCAGCGAAAATCATATCAACAGTTCCTCGTTCTTTTCTGAAGCCACATTGACTCTTAGGAAGAAGACCTTGGTCGATATGGGCTGTGAGACGATTGAGAAGAATTCTGGCGAGTATCTTCCCATCAGTTGAGAGCAAGGAGATGCCTCGGTGGTTGTCATAGGATTGGTAGTTTCCTTTAAGTTTGTAAAGGTGGACTATTGACGCGTCCTTGAAATCTTGTGGCATAGTTGTGCATATATATGTGCCATATGTTTGTAAAGACTTGGTGAAGCTGCTGTATTAGAACCGGTCCAACTGCCTTGTATATCCCTGCCGAGATGGAGTCAGGTTCAGGTGCCTTACCACTGGAAAGTGGCTGGATAGCTGTGTTTACTCCACTATAGTTGGCAGGTCAGCAAGAGTATCATTAGTGGGGACTTGAAGAAGGCAGCTGTTGGTTTCATCATCGTTGGAGGAGGTTGCATTTAGGATGTTGCTAAAATGCTCTGCCCAGCTTTGGGGAATTTCTTTCTTATCAGTGACTAATGTTCCCCCATCTGCACTAAAGGGGGGAGCTATGCCTGGTGGTGTAGGGCTATAGACCGCTTTCCGTTAGTCGTAGAAGTTTTTCATATGTCTGTCAGCAAAGCCTTGAATCTAATCAGCTTTGTTGCTCAGCCAGGAGTCCCGCATGTGCCGAAGTTTCCGCTGCACTACTCTCCGGATGTTATTGAAGACATCTTTTTTTTTAAATGTTGACTTCGGGTCGTTCAAGTATGCCTAGTGGAGAAGGTGTTTCTTGGCCAGGAATTGGTTGATGTCATAGGAATTTTCATGAAATCAGTCTTTATGCTTCCGGAAAGGGGGTGTGAGGGTGGGGCTGGGCCCATGATTTCCATAGCAGTGTTGTAAATGTTGTCCTTTAGGGCTCTCCACTCAGTTTTCGCATCTTGTTTAGCTGCAGCACTGGGTTTGAGGCGGTCTTCCAGCATATTTTCAAACAGCAGCTGCATTTTTTTTTTTTTTTTTTTAGGCGGAAGACATTTAGTTGTTGTTATTGTTGTTTTGTTCTTTTTTGCACTTTTACTCATTGAGGATGCCATTGTGGTTTGACGTGCATGTTTATTTTTTAGTCAATCAGACGATGGTCTGTCCAACATTCGGCACTGCACATGGATTTTTTCACCCGAACGTCTTGTCTGTCACTCCTCCTGACGATGACATATTTCGATGAGGTGCCAGTGTTTCGAGCGAGGGTGCATCCACCATGTCCTATTTCTTATGGGAAAAATTGTGTTGGTAATCAGGAAATCGTGTTCGGCACAGGTCTGAAGGAGGAGGGGTCCATTGCTGTTACAATTTCCGACTCCGTACTTTCCAATGATGCCACTCCAAGAGGCGGTGCCCGCCCATGCCTACTTTGGCATTGAAGTCCCCAAGGAGTATAAGTTTTTCTCCTTTGGGAACAGATATTAATACATTGTGCAGGTCCTCATAGAACTTGTACTTGACGTCATCTTCATTGATCATGGTTGGTGCGTAGACACTCACGATGGTTGCATGCTTCCTTCTGTTCAATAGGGATAACTTAATGGTCATAAGCCTGTCGTTTATAACCTTCGGATATCCAGCTAGTTTGCCAACCAGGGCCTACTTAATGGCAAATCCCACACATACTGGCTTCTTTCCTCACTCTTCCTTCCACTCCAGAAGAATGTATAGCCGGCAACAACTTCACAGTTTGACTTATAGCAACATATTCGACGTGAGATGAGTAACATCATACTAAATATAATACTTACGCAGCACACTCGACGTAAGACTGTTAGTCGCGCACGAAAGATAATAAATAGCACAATACTTGCTGTAAGACTTACATTTTCGCACTGCGAGCGCTAACAAGTCAAGTCGCATTATTCTGTCAAGAAGCCTGATCAGCGGGAAAATGTCACGTTGAAAGTCCAACAACAAGAAACACGCTGTTGCCAAGATGTGCAGCGTGGGAGTCGACAACAAGAAGAAGAACGTCGAGAGCCCACCTGCTAGCTGCATCAAAGAGCCTGATACTACAGCTATTACTGAAGTTACTACGAGGGAGAAGATTGACAGACCAACACAGTCAAGAACCAAGACAGCAGAGAAGAAGGAGGAGAAAGACACCAGAGTCGGAAACACTGACTCAAAAACAGTCCGATGGGTTGTCAAGCGGATTCCTGTGGAGCTGACAGATGAAGAAATCCTGAAGCAGCTACGTGAAGAGAATCTTCACATCCGATTCTTGAAGGCGGAGCGGCTTCTCGCCTACTCCAAGATACCTACAACCTTGGCAGTGGTGACATCGGAGGGCAGCGAGATGCCGACCACAGCATCATTCAAAAAGAGAATGCAGCAACCAGAGAGATTCATACCAAGAATCACGCAATGTTCCAGATGTCAGAAGGCCGGCCACAGTAGAGCTACGTGTCGCAGTAAGACGGAAATATGCCGATACTGCGCCGATCACCACGCCTTCAAGGAGTGTCCGCTGGCCAAGCTGGACACGGACTTCCGAGCACCCAACAACAAAAGAAAGTGCGCCAACTGCCTGGGCAAACATGGAACAAGATACCTGGGCTGTCCATACCTGCAGAGACACAGAGACGTCTTAAAAATCGCCATCATCACAAAGACACCATTCAAGGAAGCAATGCAGAGAGGCGAGACAGCCACGGGTATAGCATAAGCTGAAAGAGATCAACTTCAAAAGCAGATAGACGAGTTGAAGAAACAAGTCAAGGCACTGCTGACGACGACTCCGACCAGCGATAATGAGAAGCTGCTGGCCGACATGAAAGAAATCCAGCTCAACATCAAACAAGAGATTCAGCTCATGGCTGAGATGAAGAAGGAGAACGAAGAAATCCTACAAATGGTCAAGACCGAAAGAGAAGTGCATAGAGCTGAAATGGAACTCTTTCAAACCAAACCAACAGAAGCCACACAAGAACTCGCAGAAAAACCGCAAGAAGAAACCCAAGAGACAGAGTCTGAACAGCAAGCTAAAGCCAGCAGCCCAACCACAACGCCCAAGAGGGAACTACTATACCGTCGGATCTCTGAAGGAGGCACAGAATACCCAGTCGACAAGGAGGAACTCAAGCGCGAGGAATTCAGAAGGCGTTGGGAAGAAAAAGAAAAGAAGAAGCCTAAAAAATTCCGGGGGAAACCGATGGTATACCCACTAGTACACTACAACTGTGAGGCCGACTTCGAGTACTATATCGAGGACGGTGAAATCGTACCATGGTTGACCACGGAGGAAGAAAACGCTAGGCAGCAGATACGCAAACGCAACAGTGAAAACAGGCGTTAGGAGGAAAATGGAAACGTCGAAAAGGTCCTACAGAACCTACACAAGAAAGGAGACAAAAAGACCAAATAAAAAGTCCTTTTAAGGACTGCAACCAATCAAGCCAGGAGCCTGCACCAACAAAGAAAACAAGTGGAAACATGCACAAAGGACAGCCACCGACCGATCCCCCAGCTGGAGTGGGATAACGAAAAGTCCTTATAAGGACTGCAGCCAGACGAGCCTACACCAACAAAGAAAATCACAACAACAGAAGAGCACAAAGGATAGCCGCCGACCACTGCTGACGTCACAGACACAAACGCTACATAACCATTCCGAGATAGGACTCACAAGACAAGAATTAGGGCTAATAAACCCACAAAAACCACGTACCTCAATAATAACCACAGCTGATGAAGCAGGTTAGACGAGGTCGAATTTTGAATTTTTGTTTTTGAAATGGAATCGGAATCGGAATGTAAGACTTACAGCATTAAGCTCGACGCAACGTTTATAGCAGAATACTCAAGGGCAGTTTTATAGAACCATTCTAGATGTAAGGCTTGCAGCGGTATAATTGGCGAAGGAGTAGTATATTCAACGTAATATTTGTAGCAGCATACTCGACTTAATATTTATAGCTGCATACTCGATATCTTGTGTATAGCAACATACTCGGTGTAATATTTATAGCAGAAAACGTCATATGTATGGCAGCATACTCGACCACATATTTATAGCAGTATACACGACGACATATTTATAGCAGCAAACCCGATGCCGTATTTATAGCTACATACTTGATGTAATATTTATAGCAGCAAACATCATATTTAGGGCAGCAATTCTCGATGTAATATTTATAGTAGCATTTATTAATTCATTCAGTAGCATATCCTTTGCAGAACCTGGTTCCCATAAGAACCGTCAGGAAAACTTCACGATCATAAGCAAGATGTATCGCGTCCGATACACCCATCTGTAGATCATCCGCCACATCCCACACCCATCTTCTCTTTGGCCTTCCTCTTCCTCTCTTCCCAAGCATATACATCTCCATTATTGTTCTCTCCAAACTTTCATGATGTTTAAATATTTCAATGGTATTTGTTTATTGTCTTTAGTAGTCAACCTTCTTCAATATTCAGCTCTTATAGTATGGATGCATTTGTTCCTTTCTGATATTGTTCTGCGGCAGTTCCCTGTCAAGATGATCGCACTCAGTGTATCTCCAGGCATCACAGCCATTTGGTTGTTCGGGAATCAGCACGGCCCAATGGATATGAGCACCCGTTCTTAAACATCCGGTGTGCTGGTGTCGAGGTAGCGGGTTCAACCCCTCCACCGGTCAGTTGGACTAAATTGTTTGACTTCTCGTCCGTGACTTGGGGATGTAAACTACAAGTATCTAAGAAGTCGGAGTGGGTTCACCTGATGGCTAGGGACACTTTCTAATAGGGAAAGGTAATCCAAGCGCAAAAATCAGCCCAGTGCACTAGAAGTAGTAAAATTTGGTGGAACTGCGGTAAAGCTGTCACGATTATGGCCTACCCTTGAGTTCTAAGTGAGCGAATGTACACCAAAGGAAAAACACAAGCCTGTTTCTCACAAGTTGTGATGTCTATAATGTGTGTGTGTATGGGTGTGTATGCGTGTGTGCATGCGTGCGTGCTTGCGTACGTGCGTGCTTGCGTACGTGCTTGCGTACGTGCGTGCTTGCGTGGTTTCATAGTTCCCCGACACATGGAGTCGGGGTTCGAGAAGTTTTCCTCAAGATAGCTAGCGCTCGATCGCAGTTTTATCCGGTAAAGAGAATGATTAGAGGTCTTCGGGACTCAGCCGTGGGCCAATATGGGAGCAGATCGTTATGCGTTGATTATGATGATATGAGGCGTCGGAAAACAATGGCCCACTGAAAGATGCTGCATGTCCTCTGCAGGACGTTGCGATCAACTTCATGTTGATTTTCTACGCAACATTGTGTTCAGTAGTTTGCACCTGCTGTCTGAATGAGACTGGTGTGTGTGGCATGAACCCTCTACCCTGCCACCAGCGCGCAGACAGTGTAAACCTCTCGGCCACACAGACCACTAATCATCACATATAGCCAATAAATGCTGGGCTTGTTGCATTGTCCTGCCAAGAAGATGCAATTAACGTTTGCACACACACACAAACACACACACACACACACACACACAGATATATATATATATATATATATATATATATATATATATATATATATATATATATATATATATATCGGTCTTTGAACCTGTGTGGAACAGATTCCCTGTGTTAGTCATCGGAAAAGCGAACGAAATCGGAAGTCATCGGAATACATACGATGCCCAGTCTGTGGGACCCGACCCCCACCAACCTTCACCTTCACACAAATGCAACATTGTGGGAGTACGCAAAGATCACACCGGCTCATCTCCGCCAGCTTATTTTGGTCCAAAGGAAATAACATCCCGATTGTCCTCGGCCGTCAGTTTGAGTCTTTCTTTGTTTTTCTTTCTGATTTCCTGGCTATTTCGGAAGTTGCACACACATGCTTTTTTGTTTCACGTTGCGGGTGTTTTTCAAGTGCTGGAGATTTTGTTTTCGGGGAGGAGTAGTAGAGGCGGGGGTGGGATTTGTGCTTGATGCCTGCCTGCTCATCTTGAAGGTCCATTGTTTACACCAGAAGGTCTCGTGAAACTTGAATTGGCGTGTGCCTTTTAAATGCTTGGTTAATGTTTGTTTCATGCTTGTTTACTAACATGGTATTTTGATTGACAAATTCAACTAATGTGTAAATGAACTTTCGCCCCGTTGTGAAATTTACCTGCCCAAATATTCTATAACTGGCCGAGATAAAGAATTAATTCTGTCTGTCTGTCTGTCTGTCTGTCTGTCTGTCTGTATGTCTGTTGTCCGTCCGTCCGTCCGGCCAGCTATGGTAGCAAGCTATCTATCGGTCGATCGGTAGGTCGGTAGGTCGGTCGGTCGGCCGGCCGTCCGTCATGTATTTCCCATGCTATTTCAGTATCCTCCCGGACTCCAAGGCAGTTTATTTCTTCTTCTTTGATCTCCCAGTGGGGCATACGTCTTCAAGCAACTGCCGCCGAGCTCTTCATAGAAGAAAGAAGAAGAACTAGAAGACACACCAGACCGTCATTGAAGTAGAAGAAAGAATTGTTGGTATATTTTTTTCTGTATAGAACTATTCATCAATTGTTGCTATATTCTTTGTTTATAGAACTATTCATGAATCGTTGGTATGTGTTTTTCTTTATAGAACAATGCATGGATCGTTGGCATATTTTTTCTTTATAGAACTAGTCATGAACCGTTGATTTATTTTTCTTTATATAACTATCATTGATTGTTTGGTATATTTTTCTTTATGGAACTTTTCAAGAATCCTTGATATATTTTTTTCTTTATAGAACTACTAGACGACCTGGCCCAGCTTCGCCCACCCTCTGGCGGGGAGCGTCTCATTGAATTTAAATACATTTCTCTAAGCGCATAGAGTACGCGTTCGGCCCCTGCTGCCGTTCCCGTTGCTCGTCTGTTTCTGATGCTCCCTTTCCCGTTCCCGTTGCTTGTATTTCAGTTGGATCCGCGGGAGTGAGAACAACATCTGTACACAATTTCATCTCAATCGGATGGATCGTTCGGGAACGCATAAAGGACATACAAACAAACAAATAAACGTTGTCTTATATATATATATATATATATATATATATATATATATATATATATATATATATATATATATATATATATATATATATATAGAGAGAGAGAGAGAGAGAGAGAGAGATTCGTGAATCGTTGGTATATTCATTCATTATAGAACTATGTATGAATCGTTGGCATATTTTTTCTTTATAGAACTATACAGGAATCGTTGGTATATTTTTTTTTCTTTATAGAGCTATTCATGAATCGTTGGTATATATTTTTCTTTATAGAGCTATTCATGAATTGTTCTATAAAGAAACAATATACCAACGATTCATGAATTTGTCTTTATAGAACTATTCATGAATCGTTGGTAGATTGTTTCTTTATAGAACTATTCATGAATCGCTGGTATATATATTTCTTTTTTCTCTGTTGACAAGTAAAGTTTTCTGTGTGATGGGATCAGCAGTCTCGCGCCAACCATTTAGTCGTCTTCTACGGCATTCTTTAGCTGGCTCCGTGGCGAAAGTGTTACTGACGCAGTTCGTAATCCCGCATACCGCATTCTAAACACATCTGCGGGCGATTTGGCTGCAGACCGCCTTGCGTTGTTTTTTTGTGAAATGGTATGGGTGCGGATCGTTCAGAAATTAATGGCAAACTACTGAACGTAAACTTGCCAAGATATCACAAACAGCAAACAATGCTGGAGGTTGACTGCTACGTTCTATGAAGGATGTGCAACTAGCATTTTATTTTTAAAAATGACATGCATGACTGTTACATTTTTACTATGTGCACAGATATATGAAATGGGGAACGCTTTGAGACAACTAAGACAGTTAGTAAATCAATTCAGATGCATTATTTGGCCCTCATAGGAGTTGAAGGAAGATGTAGAGACTAGAAGATACACTAGACAGTCATAGAAGTAGAAGAACGAAGTAGAGATTAGAAGACACTAGGCCGTAATAGAAGTAGAAGAACAAAGTAGAGATTAGAAGACACACTAGACCATAATAGAAGTAGAAGAAAGAAATAGAGACTAGAAGACACACTAGACAGTCATAGACGTAGAAGAAAGAAATAGAGACTAGAAGATACACTAGACAGTCATAGACGTAGAAGAAAGAAATAGAGACTAGAAGACACACTAGACAGTCATAGACGTAGAAGAAAGAAATAGAGAATATAAGGCACACTAGGCCGTAATAGAAGTAGAAGAACGAAGTAGAGATTAGAGGACACACTAGACCATAATAGAAGTAGAAGAAAGAAATAGAGACTAAAAGACACACTAGACAGTCATAGACGTAGAAGAAAGAAATAGAGACTAGAAGACACACTAGACAGTCATAGACGTAGAAGAAAGAAATAGAGACTAGAAGACACACTAGACAGTCATAGACGTAGAAGAAAGAAATAGAGACTAGAAGACACACTAGACAGTCATAGACGTAGAAGAAAGAAATAGAGAATATAAGGCACACTAGGCCGTAATAGAAGTAGAAGAACGAAGTAGAGATTAGAGGACACACTAGGCTGTCATGAAAGTAGAAGAAAGAAGTAGAGACTAGAAGACACACTAGGCCGTAATAGAAGTAGAAGAAAGAAATAGAGAATAGAAGACACACTAGACAGTCATAGATGTAGAAGAAAGAAATAGAGACTAGAAGACACACTAGGCCGTAATAGGAGTAGAAGAAAGAAGTAGGACATAGGAGATTAGAGGACACACTAGACAGTCATAGACGTAGAAGAAAGAAGTAGAGACTAGAAGACACACTAGGCCGTAATAGAAGTAGAAGAACAAAGTAGAGATTAGAAGACACACTAGGCCGTAATAGAAGTAGAAGAACAAAGTAGAGATTAGAAGACACACTAGACCATAATAGAAGTAGAAGAAAGAAATAGAGACTAGAAGACACACTAGACAGTCATAGACGTAGAAGAAAGAAATAGAGACTAGAAGACACACTAGACAGTCATAGACGTAGAAGAAAGAAATAGAGACTAGAAGACACACTAGACAGTCATAGACGTAGAAGAAAGAAATAGAGAATATAAGGCACACTAGACCATAATAGAAGTAGAAGAAAGAAATAGAGACTAGAAGACACACTAGACAGTCATAGACGTAGAAGAAAGAAATAGAGACTAGAAGACACACTAGACAGTCATAGACGTAGAAGAAAGAAATAGAGACTAGAAGACACACTAGACAGTCATAGACGTAGAAGAAAGAAATAGAGAATATAAGGCACACTAGGCCGTAATAGAAGTAGAAGAACGAAGTAGAGATTAGAGGACACACTAGGCTGTCATGAAAGTAGAAGAAAGAAGTAGAGACTAGAAGACACACTAGGCCGTAATAGAAGTAGAAGAAAGAAATAGAGAATAGAAGACACACTAGACAGTCATAGATGTAGAAGAAAGAAATAGAGACTAGAAGACACACTAGGCCGTAATAGGAGTAGAAGAAAGAAGTAGAGACTAGAAGACACACTAGGCCGTAATAGAAGTAGAAGAAAGAAGTAGAGACTAGAAGACACACTAGACCGTAATAGAAGTAGAAGAAAGAAGAATAGACTAGAGGACACACTAAGCTAAGCAGTCATAGAAGTAGAGGAAAGAAATAGAGATTAGAGGACACACTAGACCGTCATAGATGTAGACGGATGAAGTAGAGACTACAGAACACACTCTCTGTTCCTGTACCTGTCTATTGTGTGTCTAGTCTCTGCTTCTTTCTTCTAATTCTACGAATGCCAAACAATACACGTGAATTGTTTATGATACAGTGTTACTGTGCTTTGTTTCCCTTACAGGTCGCGGTATCACTGGGGCAATGGCGGTTGATTTATTGATACAAAATGTTGCTAGGCTACTGCATAAACAAATACACACACAGAGCGCGAGAGTCAGTGAGTGAGAGAGATTGAGTGAGAGTGAGCGAGATAGAGAGAGAGAGAGAGAGAGAGAGTAGAGAGAGTGAGTGAGTGAGATAGTGAGTGAAAGTGGGATTGAGATATACAGTGAGAGAGTGAATGAGAGAGAGAATGTGTGTGTGTGTGTGTGTGTGTGTGAGAGAGAGAGAGAGAGAGAGAGAGAGAGAGAGAGAGAGAGAGAGAGAGAGAGAGTCGAACCATTCGTCCAAATGTCTGGATCATGTAAAAACAAAAGTGGAATCCCAACTAGAAGGGCATGGAAACGCAAACCAGAGGCGAAATAATACTCCCAAACACAATGCAGCAAAGCAGATTACTATACATTGGTCATCTCAACTCATTACATCGCAGCTAATAATATGTAATGGTTTCACATTTCCCACCCCTGTGTTTCTCAGTCTCTCTCATTCCTCTCTCTCTCTCTCTCTCTCTCTCTCTCTCTCTCTCTCTCTCTCTCTCTCTGTCCCTCTATTTCTCTCTGCTCCGCCCCTCCCTCTGTGTCCCTCTATGTTTATCCCACTCTGTCTCTCCTTTCTGTATCTATCCCTCTTTGTCTCTGTTTTCTGTCTCTTCTCTCTGTCTCTGTCCCTCTGTCTCTGTCACTCTCTGTCTCTCTCTCTATCTGTCTCTCTCTCTCTCTCTCTCTCTCTCTCTCTCTCATTAGGCCTGCCTCCCCCCCCCCCCCCCGCCCCAACCGCAGGTTTCCCTCTGCCTCGTTGTCTCACCACCCTCCGCGACATTTAACCCACCCCACTTCGCCACCCTTTTTAACAAGAACACAAACCGAGGCGGCGACGCGGGCGTCACCAAACGCAAGGACAGTTTCTGACGTCTGCAGTCCATTTCCAGTCCAGACGCGACGCCATATTGGCATATCCGGGACACCCATCTGAGACCACATTCTATAACGGTTCACACTTTATTCTTGTCCATCCGCCGCCCACACCCGGCTCGTGACGTCTGTTGCTGCGTTTAGCTCGGCCAGCCATGTGCGTCTTCTAAATGTGTACTGTTTGTTTGTTGATCTTTTGACACTGAGTTCCCGACATATTTGATTATTTGCGTAATTAGTTGCTATTTTATCGGTGTCCAGGTTTGTTATAATTGGCCCATCTCATTAGTGTCCGCGCGTGATGTATGTATGTATGTATGTATGTATGTATGTATGTATGTATGTATGTCTGTCTGTCTGTCTGTCTGTCTGTCTGTCTGTCTGTCTGTCTGTCTGTCTGTCTGTCTGTCTGTCTGTCTGTCTGTCTGTGTGTCTGTCTGTCTGTCTGTGTGTCTGTGTGTGTGTGTGTGTGTGTGTGTGTGTGTGTGTATGTATGTATGTATGTATGTATGTATGTATGTATGTATGTATGTATGTATGTATGTATGTATGTCTGTCTGTCTGTCTGTCTGTCTGTCTGTCTGTCTGTCTGTCTGTCTGTCTGTCTGTCTGTCTGTCTGTCTGTCTGTCTGTCTGTCTGTCTGTCTGTCTGTCTGTCTGTCTGTCTGTCTGTCTGTCTGTCTGTCTGTCTGTCTGTCTGTCTGTCTGTCTGTCTGTCTGTCTGTCTGCCTGCCTGCCTGCCTGCCTGCCTGCCTGCCTGCCTGCCTGCCTGCCTGCCTGCCTGCCTGCCTGCCTGCCTGCCTGCCTGCCTGCGTGCGTGCGTGCGTGCGTGCGTGCGTGCGTGCGTGCGTGCGCGTGCGCGCCTGTCTGTCTGTCTGTCTGTCTGTCTGTCTATCCATTTGACAATGTGTTTTTTTCCCCTATGCAAATGTAACATGCACATTTGATGAATGAAAGATGAGTGATCGAAAGGGCCGAATGTAAGACGGGCCTGCGTGCCCAATTTGTTACCCTTTTAAAATAAAGTTTGTTCGTTCGTTCTGTCTGTCTGTCTGTCTGTCTGTCTGTCTGTCTGAAAAATGGTTCAAATGATAACAGCGTCTTTGGTAATTATAGACCTATTTCCTTACTATCGTCGCTAAGAAGCCATTAGAAAAGCACATTCATAAAATAACATTACATCATTTAATTAATAACGATCTAATAATTGACAGCCAATCTGGGTTTCGACCTAGATATTCTTGCTATAGTGCTCTAACAAAAATGACAGATAACTGGCATTTTAACATCAACAATGGTAGCATTTGTGGAGCGGTGTTTGTAGACTTTAAATAAGCTTCTGATATGGTAGATCACAATATTTTAATTAGCAAACTGAAACAAATGAAGGCTAGTGCCAATATGGTGAACCTAATTGCGTCATTTTTATCCGACAGACAACAAGTCGTGTCCTTTAACAACCCTTTATCAATTCCTACACAGCTTAATATTGGTGTGCCTTAGAGCTCAATACTAGGTCCGCTGCTTTTCACAGTTTACATTAATGACCTTCTCTGTATCTCAATACTACATGCGATCTATTTGCAGACGATTGTACTATATATGCTAGTCATGAGAACCGTAGTGAATTAGAAAGTTATTTACAAAAAGAACTTGATAATCTTACTAGATGGAGCAATGAAAACCGCATCGACAAAACCAAACCCATGCTAATAACGACCATACAAAAACTTCAGACACTAGCCATAACTGCGGCAGCGCTCGAACTCCGCATAGACACGTTACCTATAGTTAATGTAAATGAACATAAGTCATTAGGTCTTTTAATTGATAGCCATTTAAATTGGAGCTCCCATGTCCACGTCCTTACCAAGAAAATAGCACAGAAAGTTTACCAACTTGCTAAAATGCAGCATTTCCTGGACGAAAGCACGCGAAAGTTATTCTATACATCCTATATTCAATCTCATCTCGATTATTGTTCCACTGTCTGGGATGGTTGCCCTAAATCCAGAGTGAAACGGCTTTGTTCTCTTCAAAAGTGGGCTATACGTCTAGATTCTGTCACAAAACACGCAGAAAGTGATAATCTGTATAGTCATCTAAGGCTTCTACCACTTCGAAAGCGTTTCCTTTTTTAACAAAGTCAAATTAGTGAATAAAGTAATATCTAAAAATACCCCAGAGTATCTTCAACCATTGATCCAATCTCATGCAATAAACAGCAAGCGCTTAAATTTATTATATGTCCCAAAACCTAGATTGGACTTATACAAAACTTGCTTTGCGTATTCTGGTGCCCACTTATGGAATGATCTTCCAACAGATCTGAAAACTCCAATGAGTCCCTACACATTCAACCGAAAACTCTTTCAATACTTACTCCATACCGACTATATGCCTCAATAAGTCACCTAGTGGTATCATTTTTCACAATGTGTGTGTGTGAGTGTGAAAGTGAGTGAGTGATTAATAGAGGATGTAAGAGAGTGAGTGAGAAAGAGTAAGTATGAGACAAAGAGAGCGAGACAGAGTGTGTATGTGTATGTGAGAGAGTAAGAGACAGTGATAGCGAGTGAGTGTGTATGTGTGAGAGAGAGTGAGAGAGAGAAACAATGAGAGAGAGAGAGAGAGAGAGAGAGAGAGAGAGAGAGAGAGAGAGAGAGAGAGAGAATGAGAGAGAGGTAGTGTAGTGTGCGTGAAAGAAAAATAAAAAGATTTACTATTGCATATTTCTTCTGTTTCCTCATATTTCATATTATCATTTTTACTGCCACTTGATTTTAACATGCACTATATGCACTGTGTATTTCATCATGTTTATGTCAATCCCAGGAATTATATTCTTTATTGAAGTGCATAACCTTTTCTTCGTTACACAATGCATAACACATTGTTTTCATTTTAACAAGTTTTCCATTTGGGGATGTGTGTGTGTGTGGGTGGATGGGTGAAGGATGTCTGTGTTGGAGGGGAGATGTGCCACATAACATGATAATATGCATTGTTTATGCTTACAACATTCATTTGACAATGTTTGTTTTTTTCCTACGTGAATGTACCATGCACTGTTGATAAACGAAAGATAAGTGATTGGAAGGGCCGAATGTAAGACGGGCCTACATGCCCAATTTGTAACCCTTTTAAAATAAAGTTCAATTCAATTCAATTCTGTCTGTCTGTCTGTCTGTCTGTCTGTCTGTCTGTCTGTCTGTCTGTCTGTCTGTCTTTTTGTCTGTCTGTCTGTCTGTCTGTCTGTTTGTCTGTCTGTCTGTCTGTTATATATATATATATATATATATATATATATATATATATATATATATATATATATATATATATATATATAATAGTTAGTCCTTCCTCTTGAGCCTAAGGCGGCGCATAGGGCAGAAGCCACGGCTCTCCATGTCCGGCGGTTCGCTGCTACTTGTTGTAGATCCTGGATGTTCACTTGGCCGTTGAATGAGCCTTCTCTGATGATGGTTCTACGCAGGTCTCTCTTGGTCTTCCCCGTTTTCTTTTCCCTACTGGTGACCATAAGAGGGCTTGGTTGGGGAGTCTTGTCTTTTTAATTCTGAGTACATAGCCGATGTAGTTTCCACGGCGTTTTCTTATAAAATTGGATACAATGTCTTGCTTAGTCTCTTGTCTTATTTGTGTATTGGTTCTGACATCTGTCCAGTGGAGGTTTAGAATTCTTCTAAGACATTTGTTCTCAAAATTGTCTAATTTTTTTTATCTACAGCTGCCGTTGATTTCCAACTCTCACATTCATACGTTAGCACTGGAATCACACAAGAGTTGAAGATTTTAAGTTTCGTATGTTTTCTGAGTGTCTTTGACTTTTTCAAGTACATGGTTGTTTAGTTTGGTGTCGTCTGAACTGTTGGTAAGATCAATAGTTTTTGTTTTTGCAGTGTTAATTTGGAGACCAATTTGTCCTGAAACATTTTGGAGATGGTTTATTTTCTCTTGGGCATCCAGGTGTGTTGAACTTAAAAGCACTATGTCGTCGGCAAAGTCCAGGTCTTCTAGAATTTTGTCAACCCAATGGATACCCCTATTTGTGTTGCTTGTGCATTTGCGCATGACCCAATCGATAGCTATTCCAAAGAGCATCGGTGACAAGATACAACCCTGTTTCACTCCCATTTCCACTGAGAACCAATATTTTAACATGCGGCTGCGAGTTCTAGACAATTAGTAAACAGGCGGAAAAAAAAAAAAACCAGGAAGCCTTGGAGATGTGGTGTTATAGAATGTCACCTGTCGTCCCTGGGGGGAAGTGGAATCAACAAGCACACTTTTTTAATCCTCTATCATCAGCTTGAGTGTGTGCGGACCTTTGTCTGCACACCCTCTTTCAGTCTCTGGATCACTATCTCACTCACTTCTTACCATAAGACATTACCCCTTTTCATATTCCTCCAGAACATACCCACACAACTCTGGCTTCTAACAAATGATAAAATAATTTAATAAAGAAAAGTGTCAAGTGTGTGCAATGTATGTGTATAGACTTCTGTAGTATAGTCTAGTGTGTATGTGAGATGAGACCAGTCAATTCATGATCATTCATCATAGTGTCCGGCCATACTACAACACAACACAGCAAGTCAGAGGGACCTCACCAAATGAAGCGTCTCTCCGGCCAGGAGTCGACTTATTTCCGTTACTCGTGGATAGTCTGGATGCCTGGTTACGATTGTTTAATATGGCATAATATTTTCCATGAATTCGGAACACACGATGTACTTAATATGTCTATTATAATCCTGAGACCTACGACACTTTCTCATATCTCACACAATTTTAAAGAAACCTTTATGTCAGGCTGCACAATGGTCCTGAATGTGTCTCTTTACTCTTCAACGTCTCTACATACTATAGTCATTGTTAATTGAAATATTCACAGTTAATAACAATCACTGTTTAGGGCACTCAACCACTGACAGATGAGCCCTTTGTATGATAAACCCTCTTGGTTTAGACGACACTATGATTTGTGGAACGGTGTCCCATTGCAGAGGCCATTTAGCAGAACTGCTCTCGATGTGACTGCCATTGTCCACACATGTGAGGTGTCCCTCATTTCTCAGATAGTCGAACCTGTCGAAAAGAGAACACCCGGTGAGAGCAACCCGATTCAGACCTACTATATGTGAGTGTAGGCCGAAGGCCACACTCAGATATTTATATCCTAATTAACATTGAACTAAACTCTGGCACAAGGTAGAGGAGTTCATCACATTGGCCTTAGACATAGTAAGAAAAGGAAAGACTAAAGGAAAAGCGAAGAAACTCTAGTAGACACCCTACCGGAAGATCCTACCATTAACATTTCCCTTATTCCCCCAACCACCCTCAATCTCACTGAATATCATCCCCCAACATTGGCGTTAACCTTCTGAGTTAAACAATATATTACTCGACCTAGTTTAAGCTACGCATCAGCCGGCTGCGACCGATGCTCCTAGACTAGGTTCACACAACGCACCATCACTACACTCGATTCCTAATCTCTACTACTTAACTACCTTATGTAAACTATTCCTGTCATGAATTGAAACCACAAATTGTCATTATAGACAAATGTTCATCGACGTTGATCGAAACAGCACACCGTTGTTTCTTTTCCAAATTGGAACAGGAGAAGCCTAACACTCCAGCTCGGTTTAATCAATTTGGCACACTGATTAAAACTTTCTGTTATTTTCAGACAGCCGAGAATTTTGCCTGAATGACGTCACCGACTTGGCTGGCAACCAAGTTAAGACGGC
Organism: Cepaea hortensis; assembly: GCA_963921405.1. Lineage (NCBI taxonomy): Eukaryota > Metazoa > Mollusca > Gastropoda > Stylommatophora > Helicidae > Cepaea > Cepaea hortensis. Next base: position 114,884,929 of record OY992876.1, read on the forward strand.
GCTCCCTCTCTCATCTTTAGATCCGGGTAAAAAAAAATATACCGACGAGTCTCCTTTGATACGGGGAAACTCTCAAAGAATCCTGGCGATGTTTGATCCGGGAAAAAGCTTTTCCCTACAACAAAGCGTTTCGGCGCCTATAGACGGCTGTCTCCGACAATCTATCATGCTGGTTCGACATCTCCGGTAATTCCGTGACATAGAAGAGTGCTGAAAATTAATTGAACAGCCAAAGTGAACAAACTGCACGTTTTAAGGGAAATTAAGTTGCAAAGACAACTTATCACAAACATCAGAAAGAGGCAGTTGTCGTTTTTTTAACTGTTATGAGAAATATAACAAATAAACAGGAACAGTACAGAATGTGACTTAGATATTAATATCCAAAAAACAAAAACTATGATAATGATAATTAGCAGTGGAAAGGAAAGGTCATCAATGAACATCACAGTAAACGGGCAGATACTAGAACAAGAAACAAGTTTCTCCTATCTTGGACATATAATAACAGATGATGACAGACGTGAAATAGACATCAAAGAGAGAATAAGAATGGTCAAAAATGCTTTCAAAGGCATGAAATCAGTATTAACATCTAGAGAGATTAATAACGCATTATAAATGAGAATTGTCAAATGCAACGTATATTCAACGTAAATATATGGCGCAGAAGCCTGGACATTGAACAAGCAACTAGAAAGTCCCATAGAAGCCCTGGAGATGTAGATATACATACGAATATGTCATGTTTCACGGAAACAAAAACAGTCAAATGCAGAGGTTCTAGAAAAACTAGGAAAGAAGAGAGAGTTGATGAAAGAAATAAAGAGGAGACAAGTAAAATATTTCGCATACTGGAAGGCAAGGTTGAGGCAAACGAGCAAGAGGTAGACAACGATAGAAGTGGGAAGATAACATCAAGAGATGGACGAACATCAGCCCTGACAGAATGTACAGTCGAGGCGAGAGACAGACAGTGTTGGAGATCCATTACAGCTTACAGCCAACCTTCATTGTGGAGACGGCACCCTTTGATTGACGAGAAGACAAAAAAAACTGGAGCATGTTGTAACAACCGGAAAGATTTGCAGAAACAGAGATAGAAGATGACAGCGGAAAAAGATTCTTGACAGTCTTGTGTCGTTGAACAGAAGGGAGTCAACAAACGAATTGAACCATGCTGTCGGAAATCGCGATTTATGGAGAGGCATAATCGCCCACACCAGCCGGCAAGGCACTGGATAATGATGATGATTTTGTTCTATTTATATGTTGATGTTAAGTCATATTATTGTTTTACATCATGTCATTCGATCATCGTTTAACATCACTCTCTGGTATATGTGAATGTCTCGTGCCTCGAAATAGCCAGTTCACTATCATTATACAAACCATTATACATGTATTATCATGATATTCTGAGTATAGTTATCAATAAATTCTTAACCAAGTGGTTAATTTTAAATACCTAGGGGCATTTATAACATCAGATGGAAGATGCACAATAGAGATTGAGAACAAGAAAGGGCAAGCAAAATCATTTAAGAAAATGAAGAGTATCTTATGCAATAAGTCATTATCATTGAATGTAAGAAAGAGTGTACTGAAGTGCTATATAGAAACTGTTTTGCTGTATGGCAGTGAATCTTGGAATGTAAATGAATAAATTAGAAAGAACTTGAAAGCAACAGAGATGTGATTCCTGAGACGAATGGTGCAAATTCTTTGGACTGCCAAAGTACTAACAACGATTGCCTGAAAGAAGCTAATGAAACTAGAACATTATATACAACAATTTTTAAAAAAAGACAAACAACTTTATTAGGTTGTGTGAAGAGGAGAGAGGCATCGGAGAACACCGTGACAACTAGAAAGATTGAGTGGAAGAGAGGGAGAGGCATCCCAAGAGAAATGATGCTGAATGGATTGAGGCGGTGGTATAGAGGAATATCATCAGCAGTGTTGATTCAGAAAACCAAAGACCGAGAGCTGGCATAGCACTAGATGATGATCAAGACCCGGAAGCAAATAAACACATGGTAGATTGTTTAACTCAGTTCTAGCCTAGTATTTTCCAAGCATATGTAAAAGTTTATGTGTGCATTTTTACTTACAGTATTTGTGGGGGAATCGTTATATTAACCTGGGTTGGGAGGTTGTCAGAGAGATCATCCGCCCTCCCTAGCTGGTCTTGCATATACGTGATTCTAGGCATCTAACTTCCTCTTTCCCACTTAGTGGGGGGTACCAATACCAGCTACTTTTACTTTTTCACGAGCAAATTCCAGTTGTGCATTTGTATATCCAGGTCGTCTCCCCCGATGTGTCTCCACCTTGCCGTGGTGGGGGTGCTTGAGTGTCCCACTGACCCCAAGCGCTATTCCGATGGATATTAACTACATATTGGACAGCTCTTGGGATAGGGACCAGACTAGGAGAGACACAACCTGCTGCTATGCAGGTAGACTGAGGATAGCAGTCTAAATCAGGTAAACGATGCCAATAATCTCAGTCCGGACATAACCTCTAAGGCTCCCAGCCGAGGTGTATGGCTGAACGTCTCTAAGCCATAAACCCTCGGAAGTGAGAGCCTGGCCGTCACAAACCTACATCAAAATTGAGGTGAGTTGCTGAGCACGCTACATGCTTGGCGCAGATACTCGTTCCATGGCTCTTAGCTGGGGGATATGAGGGATCCCCGGATGAGAGGGCCTGGCCGTTACTCGCTCACAGACGCACGGAGGTAAGGTTCTGAGCCGGCAGCACATGTAGCCTACCTCGTGAGCGAGTACTAAAGGTGGAAAAACACCTCGGTCGTACGTTCCGTAGATAGTCTGTAACCGTACTCATGGAGTGAGTGTAGTCAAAGGTGGAAAATTGTCTCGTTGACACGAAATGAAACGCTTGTCTTGCGAATCCATTACGTGGCAGCCCGAAGCAAAGCTGTGTGGAAGTCGAAATAAGAGTCTAACCTCGTCAAAAATGCTAGCTGAAGTCGGAAGTGCCAGCCTACGGGCGGCAAAATAAAAATGGCACTACGCAATTACGTCCGAGTGAAATGTCTTTCGTGACCGGAAAAGCTCTAACTAGTCTTCCCTCGTGCTAGGAACAGCTACTTAGTTTCCGAATGTCGCTCTTGTTCGGAACAGCTCTGACTAGGTAGTTTTCCGAATGTCCGACGTGTCTGGAACAGCTCTGACGGACACAACGACAAGCACATGTCCGAAAAACTCGCTGAGTGGATATTGACTGCAGACCAGTCTGGTCTGTGCGGGAACGACCCGGGGCGAACGAAATGCCCAATATATTGAAGTGAGGAATTAAAGCAGCCATGAGCAGGACGTGACGATTCCTTCGGTGAGCCCAGCACCAGGGTGCTATGTGCCGGCCCTGCAATTATGGAAGCCACCCTGGATGGCGGAAAATGCCATGGACTGTCCCTGCCTTCCTTTGAGGGACGACCGTTGTCTTCGACCGTTCCAACTTGGCCAGCTGGGTTGTGGACGGTACCGCAAACAGTGAGAGTCTCCCAGGAATGCTACCTGGTCACACACAAAAAAAAAGCACGCTAAAGCCGCTTGTGTTGGCCTACGGGTTTCGGCCCAAGGGCGCATAACAGACACACCGCAATCACATCTGGAAAAAAAAAAAAAAAAAACTCCGGATGAACGCAAAGAAGAAGAAGATATCCAGGTCATCATCATCATCCTCTGCCATGCCGGTAAGCGTGGACGGTCATGTTTCGCCATCTCAGTCGATCACCAGAGTCGTGGATCAACTCTGTGTGTTTGTCTCGACCATACATATACAGGAACGTTGTCTTTAATCAACCGAAAAGAGACACCTGTCCCGAGTTTGCTCATTTGGAATGCCAAAGTTGGGATTACTCGGCTGATATAGAATCCAGGGTAAAACTCATTTGCTGGCAAACATGCAGCAACTCATGTTGGGTAACACTTCCTGACGACTGGAAAGATATGTCGGAGAAGCAGACCAAGAGAAATAATGCTGGATGGAATGAGACGGTGGCTTGGAGAAATTGTGAATGATGGAGAAATAATGCTGGGTGAATGAAATAGTGGCTTGGAAAAATGATAAATTATGCATAAATAATGCTGGGTGAGTCGCTTGGAGAAATTATGCTAGGTGGAATGAGACGGTGGAATGAAATTTTTTGTCCTAAACCTGCGACTGGCCTAGTAAGCCGGCAGGGGATTTTTTCCTGCTCGAAGAAAACATAATATGCATTAACGGCTGACCCAAGTTAATTGGTTTGGCCATATAGCAAGATTGCTAACTAACAGTATACCACAGCAGGCAATGATGTACAGACCAGACGGAAGCAGAGGAAGGGCCGACCACGTAAACGATGGACAGAGGGAATTACGGAGTCCATGGGAATATCGATACATGAAGCCCATAAACGGGCATTCTCCAGGTATGTATGCTTCACCTCGACACCGCAAGGTACAAGACGAACCGGGTAAGATAATATGAGATGAGAGGAATGAGACTGTGGCTTGGAGAAATGATGCTGGGTAGAGTTAGACGGTGGCTTGGAGAAATGATGCTGGGTGGAGTTAGACGGTGGCTTGGAGAAATGATGCTGGGTGGAGTTAGACGGTGGCTTGGAGAAATGATGCTGGGTAGAGTTAGACGGTGGCTTGGAGAAATGATGCTGGGTAGAGTTAGACGGTGGCTTGGAGAAATGATACTGGATGGAGTTAGACGGTGGCTTGGAGAAATGAAGCTGGGTGAAGCGGGACTGTGGCTTGGAGAAATTAACTCTGGGTGGCGTGAGACCGTGGCTTGGAGAAATGAAATTATGCTGGGTGGGCTGGGATGGTGGCTTGGAGAAATATAATCAAAAGAGCTGATCCAGAATACCACGCACCGATGTCTGTAGTGTAACACGAACGCCTAGGCAGAACAATATAATGACATTGTCAATTTTATAGGGCTGAGTCGACTCCCGGACAGTACTGGGTGTAAAAAGAAATCATGCCACTGTTGGTGAGTGAATCTCAATCACCGTCTCAATGAGGAGTACTGGAGAGTTAACGTGTCGTAGGAAATGAGTTCAGCTGAAAATTACCTGGCTTAGAGTGAGTTGCGGTGTGTGGTAGAACATGAGTTAACCTGAAAATGTACGAGCTTCGAACGAGCTGACTTGTGTGTTAAAAATGTGCTGGCTCTCAGTGAGTTACAGTGTATGAAAGAAAATGAGTTAACCTGAAAATGTGCGGGCTTAAAGCGAGTTAGTATGTTGTAGAAAATTAGTTAACCTGAAAAAGAGGGCACTGTGAATAAGTTATCGTTTGTGCTACAGAAAGTTATCCTAAACATGTGCAGGCTTAGGGTGAGTACAGAAAGAGTTAAGGTGAAAATGTGCGCACTCAATCAATGGGAAAAGTGTTTCTAAATTGGGGCCAACCTATTTATGTCTGGGTGACGTCGGAGAAAGTTCACCCAGCCCGGCTATATTTAGATCAGCGATTCACCTTGCGTGCCATTCACGCGGGATAAGAGACTCAACCGATTGGCTCGTGCACGAGAGGGCAGCAAACGTGGTGAGTGTGAGTAAGTCAACTGTCGATGACGACGAGGCGGTTAGGCGGGAGGCACCGAGGGGGTTTTTCTCACAGAGGTGTGAGGATTCTGAGGGAAAGTTAGGTTCGTACATTTCCTATGTATTCATTGACTGCCATATTAGGAAACGGAGGTCGCGCGAATTTAGTATTTACTCGTCTTTTTCTCGGAAGTGAAAGGTAAGTGAAGGTTCACATTTCATGCCGTGATACTTATTGGGTATAAACGGTGTTAAAAGTTTTAATGCCGAAAGGATCGGCTTAATTGCACCAAGTTTTATCCCATATTGTTAGGTCCAGTGCCGTGCGGTAGATTTTCTCAGTATGATGCAAGTCTTTGAAATGCCGCCCCTTAAATGTTTTTTTTTTTCTTTTCGAAATGCCGGCCCTTAAATGTTTTCTTCTTTTCGAAATGCCGCCCCTTAAAGATTTGTAGTTATTGAATGATTAAAATTGTATTTAGATTTCGCCTCTTCTGCCGCCCTCTGACGGTGCCCGCCTGGTGGGTCCGCCTCTCTGTATCATAGCACGACACAGCCCTGGCTAGATCTCTTTCGGCAGATAGACCTACCGAAAGCGTCGCATAGAGCACGAATTCCGTGGCTCCAGCGAAGAGCCCTAGGAGTCTCAGAGAAAGTGGCTCTCGCGAATCGACTGATAAGAGTTCAAAAACTGAACCGCGATCTTCGGATCGCGAGGCAGGCGCCTTAACCAGTTGGCCACGTATATGGTATATGTTCTTTTTTATTAAAAAGGACGCTTTTGCAAACCTTCTGGTATATTGGGTATATGGGGCTTTTTCATAACGAAGACACAAACAATAGATTGCACTATTTATTGTCCGGCATATTTCGCTGCATCTCGTCAGGTACATACTGCAGAAATCACGCAACATAAAGTAACTAGATAATTCTTCCCAGCTGAAATTTACAACACACATATTCACGCAGTAATTTCAATTATATGTCTGGTCTTAGTCAAATATGACTGAGCTACCGTATGACAGTAGACGCTACTACCTGCTTTCTGATAGCGCCGAATGTTGCGCAGCACTCACCAAACCCGACACCCCACATTGTGCCAACGGCTTCGGGCGGAGGAGTGCAATTTGGAGGGTACAAGCCTTACCCTAGTACGAGGAAATGCAACCTAAGGACTAAATTTCATGGCAGGGCAGACCATGCCCTAAGCCTTGGTAGGTAACTGGTCTAGGATCGAAGTTCCGATAGGCGGGCAGTTAGAGCATTGCTTTCTTGGCCCGACAGATTCTGCAGTCCTGCTCCAGATGTTTTGATGATACTTTTCTCTGAAGTAAACGAGGCAGGCTGAGAGAGGGATTATGCTGCATGGGCAGCACATGGTCTATGCGATTCAGTCCAGGCTTTGTGCTATGTAGAGATTATTATGCCTTGTTTGAAGCACAATGTAAGAAACTATGGTCTGTTAGATGGCCAGGTGACAGTCAGTCCAGTACTGTAAAACACCCTCGTACACACCTTAGGCGCGTTGAGTGCTAGACTCGCATTGTATAGAACAATGGCAAGACAAGATCCCAGACACTGAAGTCCTAGAAAGAGCGTCCATGTCCAGTATCCACACTCTACTAATGAAGAATCAGATTCGCTGGGCTGGTCACTTAACTCGCATGCCAGATGACAGGCTCCCTAAACGAATTTTTTACAGCGAGTTGCATTGTGGTAAACGCTCCCAATGTGGCCAGAAGTAACACTTTAAAGACATGAAAATCTAATTGAATGCTTTTGGAATTCATCATGACACCTGGGAGACTGCAGTCAGAGACCGAAATTCGTGGCGTGCATCATTACGCAAGGGTGCAGTCACGTGTGAGGCAACCAGGACTGCAAGAGCTGTGAAGAAAAGGCAGGACAGAAAAACCACTGCATGAAAACCTCCTTCAGAAACGTCAAGCTTTCTTTGTCCACATTGTCAAAGAACATTTTGAGCCAAAATAGGCCTTATCAGCCATCTTAGAACTCACGGCTCCATACTTTCAACCCCACTGGATGAAATGAATGGTCATTATCATTCTTGATGGACAAACAAAAGGACAACATTGAACAATCATAAACCTGTGGCTTGATGTGGTCAGTATCAATCAACACTCGGTGGCTTGATGTGGTCAGTATCATTCAAAACTCGGTGGCTTGATGTGGTCAGTATCAATCAAAACTCAGTGGCTTGATGTGGTCAGTATCAATCAAAACTTCGTGGCTTGATGTGGTCAGTATCAATAAGCACTCGGTAGCTTGATGTGGTATCAATCAACGTTCAGTGGCTTGACGTGGTCAATATCAATCAACACTCGTGGGCTTGATGAAGTCAGTATCAATCAAAACTATGTGGCTTGATGTGGTCAGTATCAATCAAAACTCTGTGGCTTGATGTGGTCAGTATCAATCATCGGTGGCTTGGTGTGGTCAGTATCAATCAACACTCGGTAGCTTGGTGTAGTCAGTATCAGTCAACACTCGTGGGCTTGATGTGGTCAGTATCAATCAACACTCGTGGGCTTGATGTGGTCAGTATTAATCAACACTCGTGTGTTTGATGTGGTCAGTATCAATCAAGACTCGTGGGCTTGATGTAGTCAGTATCAATCAAAACTATGTGGCTTGACGTGGTCAGTATCAATCAACACTCGGTGGCTTGACGTGGTCAGTATCAATCAACTTTCCGTGGCTTGATGTCGTCAGTATCGATCATCGGTGGCTTGATGTGGTCAGTATCTGTCACAAAATAAAACCTTGCGTTTAACCAGTGATTATTATAGAGGCTTTCTGATTAAACGGACTATCTGCCAGCGACAACTATTTTAACTAACAGTAAAAACAAATCGGATGTCAAAATCCCAGGACAATATTTGTAGCTGCACGTGTACATCTGGTCGACGGATTGGGAACACTCGGTGGTGAGGGAGACGCGTCCCGGCATCGCTTTGACAGTTTATAAACAGGTTGGATTGAGAGCGGAAGTACTCAGCTCGGAAGTAAACAGTCCATTTGTCAGATAGAGTTTCCGGACATCACGCAGATTGGCAGATTGCTATTGACTACTGTTGTGGGGATCATACAGTAACTCGCTAGCTTGTTGGGGATGTCAAAACAAGTGATGACAACTCTGACAGTGACTAGGCCAGGGAAAATAGGTTCTTGACAATGGATGATATGCCCAAATAACACCTGCAGGACATCAACCATGTCACGTGACCAATTTTAGATTTTGCCATAAACCATGATTGGGAGAAACAGTGTTGACCAAAACCGTGGATTATGATGGACGTGTTTGTGGGAGAGCTCTACGGTGTTAGATTAATTTAATGTTAACTAGCATGTGTCGTTATGGCAAAGTGTAGTAGCCATCCCGGAATGAGGATAGTTTGCATAAGGTAGTCATATTGTATAATTAGTTCTAATTAATATAGACAGTAGTCTTGTTAAAACTAGAGAGTGATATTGGCTCTGCTAGGGTGAATAGAATACTGAGGTTGCCCTCTGTTTATTGGTCTTTCCTTATCATAGCCTGATTCGGACGTAGGTGAGAAGCTATAAGACTCTCTGACAGAGTAGTTAGCTGTAAAATAACAGAGCAGGGTAATAAGCTTACACCCAGCCGGTAGGATCAGTGACTAGTGCTCTCACATGATGTGTTGGTTTTCCCACAGGTTCCCCACCAGTTACTAGGAAACTCAACACTAGTTTTGAAGAAGTGCACTCCAATTGGACGACCACCAGTTGGACTCTAAAATGATTCTTACGGAAAAGGAATAACGTCCGAGAAGAAAGATGGTATATGTTTACGCTGGACTCATACTCAGAAGGGTTCACCATGGCATGGCCCAGAAGAGCCAGCCAATATAACGACTCCTGCGTGGTATGGTTCACATAGGATGGGTGATGATTGTTGATATATCACACATCAGACAAACATTGTTTAAGGAACGAGAACATTAACGGATAAGTCACATCGTGTGCTAGATTCCAGTGTAATATTACATATGACATATACTTGAACCTATATGAACACTAGTTAGGATCAAGTGTAGAAACATTAACAGTAAAACCTAAATACACTACAAAGGATTTGTGCATTCTTTAGGACCGATAGGAACTTACAAAGTTAGTTTGCAACCAGTCCGTAATCAATCTGTACTTACAAACAGTATCTATTTCGGATGATCATGAAGATGGATTACCAGGTGGCTACCGATGACAGTCAGTATCCGGCAAGAGGGTTTCGACACTGGGTGAGGTGCACTGGTTATGATTTAATGTGCTGTGGTGTGCCCTGGCAATGAAGAACTGACTATGCTAGTATCCGAAAGTCCGATCATACACACATTATAGAACACATCACACATTTTCTTCGCATACACGTCTCATATACGATACACTTTTCTTTTAATAAATTAATCTTTATTAATTTTTAGAAGCAAGAGTTGTTGAATATGTTGCGTTGGGGAAGTATGAGAGGGGGCATAGTACGACAGTGAGAGAGTGATAGGGAAAGGTGTCCATAGGCTGATGGAGTGTGTTGGACGGAAGCTGGTGGATTCTCCAAGATATTGATAAGGAAAAAAATATTATAATGTGGGTGTTGACTCTCCTCACTCCAGGGACGACACTTTAAAGGAGGACACGACAGTATCAATCAACACTCGTGGGCTTGATGTAGTCAGTATCAATCAAAACTCGGTGGCTTGATGTGGTCAGTATCAATAAGCACTCGTTAGCTTGATGTGGTATCAATCAACGCTCAATGGCTTGACGTGGTCAGTATCAATCAACACTCGTGGGCTTGATGGAGTCAGTATCAATCAAAACTATGTGGCTTGACGTGGTCAGTATCAAACAAAACTCTGTGGCTTCATGTGGTCAGTATCAATCATCGGTGGCTTGATGTGGTCAGTATCAATCAAAACTCGGTGGCTTGATGTGGTCAGTATCAATCATAACTCTGTGGCTTGATGTGGTCAGTATCAATCAAAACTCGGTGGCTTGATGTGGTCAGTATCAATCATAACTCTGTGGCTTGATGTGGTCAGTATCAATCAACACTCGGTGGCTTGATGTGGTCAGTATCATTCCTACTGCCTTTACTTCCCACGTCATTTCCTGTTTCCTATTGTACAATGGATCGACTTGGGAGCCCCGGTTAATTTTAAAAATCTGCTCTGGTGCGGAATGGATCCCATAACAACTGGGACGAACGAACGAACGGATTTTACTTTCAAAGGGTAACAAATTGGGCACGCAGGCCCGTCTTACATTCGGCCTTTCCAATCACTCATCTTTCGTTCATCAATAGTCCATAATACATTCACATAGGAAAAAAAAACATTGTCAAAAGAATGTTGTAAACATAAACAATGCTTATTACCATGTTATGAGACACATCCCCTACCCACCCACCAACCCATCCACCCACACATCCCACACACACACATCCCCCACCCACCAACCACAAACACACACACACACCCAGGAAAACATACATTCCCCATCCATCCACCCATCCCCCACATCCCATACCCACACACACACCCCACCTACACACATTTCCACCCCCCCACACACACACATCTCCCACTCACCACACATCCCCACCCACACATCCCCTACCCACCCACACATCCCCTACCCACCCACACATCCCCAGGCACACATACATGCACCCACCCACCCATCACCCACCCACACATCCCCCGACCTACACACATCTCCCCACCCACACACACACACATCCTTCACCCACCGACACTCACCCACCCACATATGCTCATACGGAAGTCGAGCGACTGGTAATATATTACCAGAGTTACACATATAAGTCAAGTCAGGAGATGATTCCTTGGTACGCCACGAGGTCTATGGTCCTCGCCCCATATTTTATTGCCCTAATCATGCGGGAGTGCGGGGGAATGAACAGGTTTATAGTTTGGCAGGGAATGAACCTGTTGGTGGTAGATTACCTATGGACAAGGGGGAGATGGTCGTGCGCTTTTTGTGGGACTTGGTGGAGAAAGCGGGGGAATAGATTGAGAACCCGTATGTAGAAAGAATAAGATTGCTGGGGATAGGTAGGGGTTCTGGAAGAATCTCAAAACTGAGAGGGAAGACCAGGAGAACTTTAAATCAGATAGCGGTTGGAATGATTAGTAGTATGCTCTTCGCTGGCTGTTGAACTAGGGGACGGAGCACGTATGGGAATGTCCTGAGTGCAGTGATGTCGGTTCTTAATTCAACTCAACTCAACTCAGCCCCATATTTTAGACCCATCGATACTCTACGGGTGATGTAACCCACACCACGCCGACTGCCTTTACTTCCCAACAGAGTTCCTGCTACCCATTGTTGGGCTGTGTACACCTGGGAGTCCACGTCAGTGATTTCAGAGCATCGGTGTTCGAACATATGGCCACCGGGTCGGCGGGCTAATGTGCTAGCCAAGTGTGTACACGGGTGTATGAGGGGCAAGCGAGTGTGCTAGCCAAGTGTGTACACGTGTGTGTGATGGGCAAACGAGTGTGCTAGCCAAGTGTGTACACGTGTGTATAAGGGGCAAGCGAGTGTGCTGGCCAAGTGTGTACACGTATGTATGAGGGGCAAGCGAGTGTGCTAGCCAAATGTGTACACGTATGTATGAGGGGCAAGCGAGTGTGCTAGCCAAGTGTGTACACGTATGTATAAGGGGCAAGAGAGTGTGCTAGCCAAGTGTGTATAAGGGGCAAGCGAGAGTGCTGGCCAAGTGTGTACACGTGTGTATGAGGGGCTAGCGAGTGTGCTAGCCAAGTGTGTACACGTGTGTATGAGGGGCTAGCGAGTGTGCTAGTCAAGTGTGTACACGTGTGTATGAGGGGCTAGCGAGTGTGCTAGCCAAGTGTGTATAAGGGGCAAGCGAGAGTGCTGGCCAAGTGTGTACACGTGTGTATGAGGGGCTAGCGAGTGTGCTAGCCAAGTGTGTACACGTGTGTATGAGGGGCTAGCGAGTGTGCTAGTCAAGTGTGTACACGTGTGTATGAGGGGCTAGCGAGTGTGCTAGTCAAGTGTGTACACGTGTGTATGAGGGGCTCTTTCAACCTTAGGGTGTATTGGATTTATGGTGCAAGCCTCATACTTGTGACACCCAGTCGGCACTCGACGGGTGATGTCAGTATCACGCCAGCCGACTTTACAGGGATAATAAACCGAGACAGAGATGATAAACCGGGACAGAGATGATAAACCGGGACAGAGATGATAAAACGGGACAGGAGTGATAAACTGACGGAGATGATAAACCGGGACAGAGATGATAAACTGGGACAGGGGTGATAAACTGACGGAAATGATAAACCGGGACAGATGTGATAAACCGGGACATAGATGATAAACCGGAACAGAGATGAGAAACTTTGGCATGAGTATAAACCGTGACAGGAGTGATAAACCGGGATTGAGGTGATAAATCGGAAAAGAGATGATAAACTGGGACAGAGATGATAAACCTGAACATGATGATAAACCGTCATAGGAGTGATAAACCGGGACTGAGATGATAAATCGGGACAGAGATGATAAATCGGGACAGAGATGATAAACTGGGACAGAGATAATAAACTGGAACATGATGATAAACCGGGACAGAGGTGAAAAACCTGAACAGAGATGATAAACCGGGACAGGAGTGACAAACCGGGACAGTATGATAAACTAGGACATGAGTGATACACCGGGACAGGGTTAATTAACCGGGACAGAGATGATAAACCGAGACAGGAGTGATAAACCTGAACAGGGGTGATAAACTATTGGTGTTAGTGTAGTTCTTTTAATGGATACCCTAGAGCACTTCTGCATGTGCTGTGAGAGAATCAGTCGCGTCATTAGAGTTGTTACACAGTACACTACTAGCCCATGTTGTCATCCCATCTCTGATCAATGATGTCACTCTATATGTGACTAATGATGTCACTCCATCTCTGACTAATGATGTCACCCTATATGTGACTAATGATGTCACTCCATATATGACTAATGTCACCCTATATGTGACTAATGATGTCACTCCATATATGACTAATGATGTCACTCCATCTCTGACTAATGATGTCACCCTATATGTGACTAATGATGTCACTCCATATATGACTAATGATGTCACCCTATATGTGACTAATGATGTCACTCCGTATCTGACTAATGATGTCACTCCATATCTGACTAATGATGTCACTCCATATCTGACTAATGATGTCACCCTATATGTGACTAATGATGTCACTCCATATCTGACTAATGATGTCACCCTATATGTGACTAATGATGTCACTCCATATCTGACTAATGATGTCACTCCATATCTGACTAATGATGTCACTCCATATCTGACTAATGATGTCACTCCATATCTGACTAATGATGTCACTCCATATCTGACTAATGATGTCACTCCATATCTGACTAATGATGTCACTCCATATCTGACTAATGATCTCACTCCATATCTGACTAATGATATCACAACATATCTGACTAATGATATCACTCCATATCTGACTAATGATGTCACTCCATATCTGACTAATGATGTCACTCCATATCTGACTAATGATGTCACTCCATATCTGACTAATGATGTCACTCCATATCTGACTAATGATGTCACTCCATATCTGACTAATGATGTCACCCTATAAGTGACTAATGATGTCACTCCATATCTGATCAATGATGTCACTCCATATCTGATCAATGATGTCACTCCATATCTGATCAATGATGTCACCCTATATCTGACTAATGATGTCACTCCATATCTGACTAATGATGTCACTCCATATCTGACTAATGATGTCACCCTATAAGTGACTAATGATGTCACTCCATATCTGATCAATGATGTCACCCTATATGTGACTAATGATGTCACTCCATATCTGACTAATGATGTCACTCCATATCTGATCAATGATGTCACTCCATATCTGATCAATGATGTCACCCTATATGTGACTAATGATGTCACTCCATATCTGACTAATGATGTCACTCCATATCTGACTAATGATGTCACCCTACATGTGACTAATGATGTCACTCCATATCTGACTAATGATGTCACCCTATATGTGACTAATGATGTCACTCCATATCTGACTAATGATGTCACTCCATATCTGACTAATGATGTCACCCTATATGTGACTAATGATGTCACTCCATATCTGACTAATGATGTCACTCCATATCTGACTAATGATGTCACTCCATATCTGACTAATGATGTCACCCTATATGTGACTAATGATGTCACTCCATATCTGACTAATGATGTCACCCTACATGTGACTAATGATGTCACTCCATATCTGACTAATGATGTCACCCTACATGTGACTAATGATGTCACTCCATATCTGATCAATGATGTCACCCTACATGTGACTAATGATGTCACTCCATATCTGATCAATGATGTCCCTCCATCTCTGACTAATGATGTCACCCTATATGTGACTAATGATGTCACTCCATATATGACTAATGATGTCACCCTATATGTGACTAATGATGTCACTCCATATCTGATCAATGATGTCACTCCATATCTGATCAATGATGTCACTCCATATCTGATCAATGATGTCACTCCATATCTGATCAATGATGTCACTCCATATCTGATCAATGATGTCACTCCATATCTGATCAATGATGTCACTCCATATCTGATCAATGATGTCACTCCATATTTGATCAATGATGTCACTCCATATCTGATCAATGATGTCACCCTATATGTGACTAATGATGTCACTCCATATCTGACTAATGATGTTACCCCCATCTCTGACTAATGATGTCACTCCATATCTGACTAATGATGTCACTCCATATCTGACTAATGATGTCACCCTATATGTGACTAATGATGTCACTCCATATCTGACTAATAATGTCACCCTATAAGTGACTAATGATGTCACTCCATATCTGACTAATGATGTCACTCCATATCTGACTAATGATGTCACCCTATATGTGACTAATGATGTCACTCCATATCTGACTAATAATGTCACACTATAAGTGACTAATGATGTCACTCCATATCTGACTAATGATGTCACCCTATATGTGACTAATGATGTCACTCCATATCTGACTAATGATGTCACCCTATATGTGACTAATGATGTCACCCTATATCTGACTAATGATGTCACTCCATATCTGACTAATGATGTCACTCCATATCTGACTAATGATGTCACCCTATATGTGACTAATGATGTCACCCTATATGTGACTAATGATGTCACCCTATATGTGACTAATGATGTCACCCTATATGTGACTAATGATGTCACTCCATATCTGACTAATGATGTCACCCTATATGTGACTAATGATGTCGCTCCATCTCTGACTAATTATGTCACCCCCATCTCTGACTAATGATGTCACTCCATCTATGACTAAAGATGTCACTCCATATGTGACTAATGATGTCACTCCATATCTGACTAATGATGTCACTCCATATCTGACTAATCTCGCCTCAGGTTATTTCTCTGACTAATTGTGTCATCTCAATATTTCTCTAATGGTGTCACCCATGTGTTTATATTTGTGACTATCGATGTCACCCTGAGTGACATATGACACCCTGAGTTGTATATCTGACTAATGGTGTCATCCTATTGGTTGTTTCTTTGACTAATGGTAGCACATCATGGTTTGTTTCTCTGAAT
The DNA here is from genome assembly GCA_963921405.1 of Cepaea hortensis. Lineage (NCBI taxonomy): Eukaryota > Metazoa > Mollusca > Gastropoda > Stylommatophora > Helicidae > Cepaea > Cepaea hortensis. Next base: position 114,901,270 of record OY992876.1, read on the forward strand.
ATTGGTGCTTCCCCAATGTTTATTTCTTTAAATAATGGCGTCACCTCTAAGGGTTTTTTCTTCGATTAATAGTGTCATTCCATTCGCGATACCTCTGACTAATGGTGTCATTCCATTGGTAACACCTCTGACTAATAGTTTCACTCCCTTGGTGACATCCCCAACTAATAGCGTAACCTCAATGACCTTATCTGAACTTATGGTATCACCCCAGCGGCAGTGACCGAGGATTTGACCCGGACACTAATTACCACCCCTCGACAACTCATAGCGTATAGAAAGTTAAAAAGTTAGTTGCATATCCTTTACAGGACGTTGCAATCAACACCAGTATGTTTTGCTGTTGTGATCTCTTGGCAAGTTTACGTTCAGTAGTTTTAGTTTATAGAACTAGCAATAAATCGGTGCCATCAACCGCCATACCAGCAGATCGCCTTCACACAAACACATCAATAACAACACCCCCGCAACCACAAACCGTAAGCGGTTTACTGATGAAGACATAAAGTGTCGACACGTCAGCGGCTGGGCACGTGTTGTAGCAACGTTGGCATTGGGATATAAACAATGTCAGGCGCTGTATGCTGCACGATTTAATGTGATGAGAGGTCAATCACAGCTGCAGAGCGTCGCACGAGTGAGTCCGGCTCATGGGAGACCTTACAAGGTGTCGTCATCAGAGGCAGTGACGCCAGAATGATTGACTGTATCTGTCATTTACGGCCTGTATAGTACCTAGCGGTGTATGGCAGAGGGGTCGTGAGCCTGAGGAAGTAAGGCCGCCTGGCTAATGCAGTCGCTGCGAACTGTGTAGGATAGGATTTTCCTTTTGTTCCCGACAGAAAAAAATCCACACCTTACCGAGGATTCGAACCCGGGTCTTCCGAAGGAGAGTCCGGCAATCTAGCCACTCGGCCAGCAGCATGCTTGTTATATGCAGGAAATATGCAGTAAATATGCATGCATTCGTGGAGTCTGCGTGGCTATATGGTTTCACCATCTGCCTCGCCATCCAAAGGTTGTGGATTCGATTGCCGCATACGTCGTTCGGTTCACGAGTGCAGTTTTGTCGGAGTCTCCTGGGGGTCGACGCTAGAGCTACGGAGTTCGTGTTCTGTGCGACGCTATCGGCACGCGGCTCCGCAGAAAGAGACCGAAACGTATGGGATACAACCCGGTGCAATGAAGTCGATTCTTTTGCCCTTTGAACCCTTTTCCCATTTTGATATGCATGCTTTCGGTACTCTGACTTTTATTTTATTTATCTCTTTTCGAGCCCTTACAGTTTTCATTGCTTTAGTTTTAGCAGGCAATGTGTGTTCATCTGTTAGTTGCTGTCATTCATGTCTCCATCGTCCATCAGCGGTGAACCTAGATGTTTAAAACTGTCCACTTTCTGTGATAATTATCTCCGTTGATAAATATATCTTTGACATGTTTTTTGTGATCGGATGTCCTTATGTTTGTGTTAGTCAATTATGACTGAGCTACTATATGACAGTGCCGGCTTCCTTGCCTAGAGGTTAGCGACTTTTCTCTGTAATCTCGTATACTCGCGTAGGTAACGTGACGACGGTGAGAATCAGCAGTGGTTCGAATCGCGTCGGTAACTTACGGGGTATGTGAGCCGGCCGCTCAGAAAGCATTGGCAAACTACTGAGCGTAATCTTGCCAAAAAATCAACAATCAGCTGAAAGATGCTGATGTTGACAGCAATGTCCTGTAAAGGATATGCAAACAAAAACTATATGACAGTAGACGGTACCATCTGCTTTTTGTTAGTGCCGAATGTTGTGTCAACGGATTCGGGCGGAGGAGTGCAATTTGGAGGGTACAAGCCTTATCCTGGTGCGAGGCAATACAACCTAAAGACTAAACATCATGGCATGGCAGACCAGGCCCTAGGCCTTGGTCGGCAGTTGGTCTTGGATCGAAGCCCAGACAGACATTGCTTGGCTGATCCGACAGCTTCTGCAGCTTGTCTTGTTCCAGACTTATTGGTGTTACCTTTCCCCTGGAGTAAACTAGGCAGGCCGAGAGAGGGATCATGCTGCATGGGCAACATGTGGTCTCTACAATTTAGACCAGGCGTTGTGTTATGGAGAGTGTTATTATGCCTTTTTTTTTCTAAAGCACAATAACTATCGTTTGTTAAGACGGCAAGGTGCCAGTACAGAACAATCTCGTATTTGAGTTTGTTGCAATGCGATAAAAACTTTGCTCTTTTCTTGCACTTTATTAGTTTCTCAATTCTCATTCGCGATGTTGATGGCAATACTGTGTCGTCAATATAACGATGTTCAGGCATTTTATTTATTTATTTATTTATTTATTTATTTGTTTATTTATTTATTTATTTATTTATTTATTTATTTGTTTATTTATTTATTTATTTATTTATTTGTGCCTGCTCGCCTTGAACTTAAGCATAGTCCATACAAACTACTTCTAGTAGCACTGGACTGATTTTTGCGTGTGGATTCGCTTTCCCTACTACCAGTGTCCCTCGCCATCAGGCGTCCCATTCCGACTTAAGAGGTACATATAATTTACGTCCCCAAGTCAAGTACAAGAAGTCAACATTTTAGTCCAACTGTTCAGTGTAGGGTTGATCAGATTACCTCGGCATCAGCACACCGGATGTTTAAGAACGAGCGTTCTTATATATTTGGCCATGCTGATCTCTGTTCGGGCATTTCAATTCCTCCCGTGTAAACATTGTTCCATGAGAATATTTTATCTAACATTGCTAATGATGTTTTCAGCATGTAATTTAAACATTGTTCCATGAGAATATTTTATCTAACATTGCTAATGATGTTTTCAGCATGTAATTTAAACATTGTTCCATGAGAATATTTTATCTAACATTGCTAATGATGTTTTCAGCATGTAATTTAAACATTGTTCCATGAGAATATTTTATCTAACATTGCTAATGATGTTTTCAGCATGTAATTTAAACATTGTTCCATGAGAATATTTTATCTAACATTGCTAATGATGTTTTCAGCATGTAATTTAAACATTGTTCCATGAGAATATTTTATCTAACATTGCTAATGATGTTTTCAGCATGTAATTTAAACATTGTTCCATGAGAATATTTTATCTAACATTGCTAATGATGTTTTCAGCATGTAATTTAAACATTGTTCCATGAGAATATTTTATCTAACATTGCTAATGATGTTTTCAGCATGTAATTTAAACATTGTTCCATGAGAATATTTTATCTAACATTGCTAATGATGTTTTCAGCATGTAATTTAAACATTGTTCCATGAGAATATTTTATCTAACATTGCTAATGATGTTTTCAGCATGTAATTTAAACATTGTTCCATGAGAATATTTTATCTAACATTGCTAATGATGTTTTCAGCATGTAATTTAAACACTGTTCCGTGAGAATATTTTATCTAACATTGCTAATGATGTTTTCAGCATGTAATTTAAACAGATAATGAAATACAATGCAGCCCTGTGTGACTCCGTGTTCTATTGCCCACCAGGCCGTTGTATCACCACATATTCTCACCGCTGCCTTTCGTTAACAGTAGAGCTGTATTAAGTGTAACGGGACTCCCAATTTCTTTTATTGCGTACAATTCTTCGCGTCCCACGCAGATTCCCTTTTGTAGTCTATAAAGCAAGAGTAAATATACAATGAACTCGCTGCTTTTTTCTCTCTCATTACCCTGACATTATCTGACTGCTCGGCACATTTGTGCAAGATCCTTCTGACTCCACGGCACATTTTTCCACGATCCTTCTGACTCCTCGGCACATTTGTTTACGATCCTGTGGATTCCTCAGCACATGTGGCTACGATCCTGCTGGATCAAAGCACACGTCCCGAAGCAGGAATACCCATTATGGGTCAGTGATGTGATATGGTCAACACAATGTGTAAACCTGACTGCACGGGGGGTATGTGGTGTGATGATAGGGTAATCCCAGTTTGCAGGCCTGACTGCATGGGGGTCTGTGATGTGATTAAAGGATAATCCCAGTTTGTAAGCCTGACTGCACGGGGGGTCTGTGATGTGATGATAGGATAATCCCAGTTTGTAAGCCTGACTGCACGGGGGTCTGTGATGTGATGATAGGATAATCCCAGTTTGTAGGCCTGACTGCATGGGGGTCTGTGATGTGATGATAGGGTAATCCCAGTTTGTAGGCCTGACTGCATGGGGGTCTGTGATGTGATGATAGGGTAATCCCAGTTTGTAGGCCTGACTGCACGGGGGAATACGTCTTAGCGAGACGACTGCACAGATGTAATGAGATGCACCAAGAATATCTGGCCTGTGGACAGAGCACAGACAACCACAAGAGCCACAACGAAATGGGTTGACAGTTCGGCGTCTATGCTGCACGCATCTTCATCACAAAAGGCCGTCTTTCTGTCGTGGTCACTTTCCTGTTTGGCTCTTTCGAAGATCACTGTTTATGCTCAAGAGAGCTTCTAAGGATGCATTCCGAACAAGTTACATGTCCTCACGTTACAGATCTCTAGTTACTCTCAATTACCTCTCACCCACTGACCTCTTTTATCGGCGCTAGTACTTTCACCTTTCATGTAGGTACTACATTTCCTTTGTTGATCTTTCGTGGCTGAGCCGCATTACTGCTGCCATGTCGTCATATACTCAAACAACATAATTTACTCGACGTCGTTAAGTGTATTCCTACTCCGTCTCCCCTCGTCTATCCCTCAAATCCATTTGACAGGCTTTGGAGGGATCATTTAGTAAACGAGTAATGACGAGTAATGATACTGTATACTGCACATCGCCCCTCCCCTTGCTCTACTTCGGTTGCCTATTTATTTATTAGTAAGCAAGTCAGGGGATCATACGAATATACCATCATTATGTGGATTTACAGGAGCATTAGCGTGTGAGCTGATGCCACCTTGTTAAAGGATTTGTGTCATCTAATTAAACTATATAAACCGTAGTGGTGGTTGTACGCGTTCATTGTGTTTTGCTGCTGCTGCGATGTTCGCAACACCCGGAGTTTTGTGTTTTGTTGCAGCGATGTTCGCCACCCGGAGTCATTGCTGTTTTTACGAATTATTTTCCTAAGGATTTCATGTTCTTTTTCTTCTTCTTCTTCTTCTTCTTCTTCTTCTTCTTCTTCTTCTTCTTCTTCTTCTTCTTCTTCTTCTTCTTCTTCTTCTTCTTTCTTTCTTTCTTTCTTTCTTCTTCTTATTCTTCTTCTTCTTCTTCTTCTTCTGCTGCTGCTTCTACTATTACTACTTTTACTACTACTACTACTACTACTACTACTACTACTACTACTACTACTACTACTACTACTACTACTACTACTACTACTACTACTACCGCTGTAGCTGCTGCTGCCAGTGCTGCTATTGCTACCACTGCAACTACTACTTCGTGGTCTGCAACTATTACGTATCCGTTGCTACCTCTTCTTCGCCTTCTTCCTGTTATGAGTTAGTTGTTGTTCGTGTTCTTGTTGTTGTTATTTTACCGCTGCTTCTTCTTCGTGCCTCCCCGCATTCTTTCGTTCTTTTTGTTTATCGTCGATATCCTCTTCTTCTTCGTCTTGAACCAGGAAACAAACTGTGCTTGCAGAAAGTATTGCTACTTATTATTTATTCAACACACACAGTCGAAGCAGCTTGTATTTATTGTTTATAACATCACGTTGACAACTTGGTGGTTAAATATGTGCATTAGTTTTGTTTGTTTATATCGCTGCAATATTCTGCTGAGTTCACGTGATCATCTGGTCACATGCATAAGTGCACCGATCTCCACCGCTGTAAGTTCAACAGCAGACAGCAGCTACCGTGCCAGCCCCTTATTCTTAAGTCCCTTAGTCACCTACCTCTTCGTGAACTTTTTCTGCGGTCTCTTATTGGCCTTACTGATCTTCAATCGGAGCGCTTGTATTCTGGATTTTTATTCGCTTGAATGTGGGTTCGAATCCGCAGGGGGGAGGGGGGGGGGGAGATGTTTACAAGTAGCCTGGTCTCCCAGGTTGACCCGGCCTAAAACCCGTACCAGGAAATGTCTTGGGAAGTGACGGCGGCGGCGTGATACTGATGACGTCAACCACCGAGTGCCGATTGGTCTATTCAAATATGGATCTAGCACCATATGAGTGGCCACTTAAGAGCGCTCGCTATTAAACTTCCCGTGAGCTGAAGCTGGGGTAGTAGATTCATTTCCTACACCGGTAAGTTGGGTTTAAGCGTTGACTTCTCGTTCAGAAAACAATGGCAAACTACTGAGCGTACATTTGTTTTTAAAATCCACCTGAGGTTGCTAACAACGTCCTGGATTGGAGTTGCAACATTTGTTTAAAAGCACCATATAACCAATGAGCCTCAAGGTGTGGAAAAAGATAACACCTGTACAAGATGTCTGCCTTCTACTGTTGTCTTCAAGTTAGTTGCCTGTCCTTAACAGCAGGTTGCAATAAATCCCAACATTAGTTAGCAGTTTGTGATTTTACATGCAATTTTACATTCAGTAGTTTATCATTTAGATGCACAGAACCGATTTTAACATACGCTGCGAATTCTTGAAAATTAGTAAACAGACGAGGAAAAAAAAAAAAAAAACATCCCTGTAAGCCTTGGAGATGTGGCTTTATAGAAGAATGCTGGAAATTAATTGGACAGCCAAAATGAGCAATCTGGACGTTTTAAGGGAAGCTGAGTCACAAAGACAACTTATCACAAACATCAGAAAGAAACAGTCATTATTTTTAAGTCTCATTATGAGAAGCTAAAAACTTGAATATGTTGTGACAATCGGCAAGTGTTGTTGAAATACAGAGAGAGGAACATAACGTGAGAAAATTCTGGACAGTCTTGTGTCATGGCACGGAAGGAAGTCAACATAGGAATTGATCCGGCAAGGCTATGAATGATGATGAATTTACCATTGCTTTCTGAAGACCGACGCTCAAACCATTCTGAAAATCAGTGCAATGCTGTCTGCTTCCACGTGGCCTGCTGCTGATTTCGAGCCCCTTTTGTGGGACTGTGAAACTACTTTAACTTCTCTTAGCCACAGACAATCAATCAATCAATCAATTAATCAGGCGCTGTCTCCATAATGAATGTTGGCTGCAATGGGTCTCCAACACTGTCTGTCTCTCGCCTTGATTGTACAATCTGTCAGGCTGCTGTTCGTCTATCTCTTGATGTTATCTTAGCAATTTTTCGATGTCTATCTCTTGCTTGCTTGCCTTCAACCCTTACCCTCCCGGATAGTTTTTGACGAGTATTAGAGTGTTATGTATTATAAAGTGGCCGAAATATTTAACTTGCATTTTTTTAAAATTTATTTCATCAACGCTCTTTTCATTCCCATTTTTTCCAAAACCTCTGTATTTGATTGTTTTTGTTTCCATGAACAAAAATCTAACTTTAAAAATGGCCACACTAAAGTTTAACTCATGTTTATTCTCTCTGTTGACAGATGTGGATGGCAAGCCGGTGTGCAACAATTAACTCCTGTTACCTGTCCCTCCACCGAATCAACCAATCATTGCTCAGAGATGGTATGCGTGACCTAGATACCATCAGCAGAAACCCGGGCAGCGCTTAGTACGCTCCCCCATCGTCACCAGTGATAGTAACTTGAGAACCCAGACAACAGTAACATCGAAGATCGTAAAAACAATCAAAATATACAAGCATTGCTCAACATGCTGCAACCAATCTGATGACAGTCCCTGCACAGTGACGTGAGATCTCGCTAGTCTGTACAGTGACGTGAGATCTCGCAAGCCTTACGTCTGTTAGTTGTACATATATCCATAAACATAAATAATGAAACACCCAACAACAGTCTTCGTCACATGTTCACCATCTCACCGGTGTGTTCTGTGACAGATAATGTGACAAGTAGAACTATTCGTCACATGTTGAAATGTTCGTTTACAGGAACATCACAGAAAGAAGCATACATAAAAGCTGGCATTGTGTTGCCCAAAAAGGGCAACAGCGAGACTAACTGTGATTGTTAAATATCCTAACCACATTTTATAGTAACGTTAGAAGGGTAGCAGGGTGTAGAATCAATGTACAGTCTAGCCGAACTTAGCCACCGAAAGTATTTGACAAAAACATCACTGATCTTACAACGGGAGGTTGCAACCAACTCCAACATTTGCTAGCTATTTGTGATTTAGTAAATAATTTAGTTCAGCAGTGTGCCCATGCTTTCAAAGCCGACGTCTCTTATTATCGAAAACAACGCAAAGCAGTCTTATTCCATATCGCCCGCGCTTTATTTCGAACCCTCCACTTGGTGTGTCGGAGGGTTGAGAAAGTGTGTTTAACTGTTCCCTTAAGCCATAGGTTTTGTTGGCATAGTAACGCAGAGACGTACATGACTCTTGCCAACGCAGAGAACACTTTATAAACTGTATGACCAAACAAAGCGCCCTTCGATAACTTAATTTTAATTACGGCCGTTTATTATACATTTTAGCACTTCCAAAAGTGATAACTTGTAATATTTTAATACTAATTTAAGTGATAACTTTTACAATTTTAACACTTCTAAAAGTGATAACTTTTAACATGTTAACACTTCCAAAACACTGCACGTTATCGTTGTTTCTAGAGCCCACGAGAAGTGTGTTTTCTAGTTTTTCTTAGTTGGACTTAAAGAATTCAGGCACGCCTCATCTGTAGTTGTATGTGGTATATGTTGCGTTGAGTGATGAAATCCTACAGTATTGAATAGTCTGAAGAGTACAGCCATTTGGTGCGAATCCCTTGGATGTTGTGATGTGCAAGCGTATGGTAGCAGGACATTTCTAAATTCTTCAACATCTATAGAAACAACATCTCCAGTAATAAAACACGTAGAGCTATTACTGACAGCGATAACAGCAGGACTTTAGTGATTGTGTTTCTGTGGGCATGCACAGTGGACGTATCGGCTCAGGGTCAGGACAAGCTCACAACAATCATCCACAGCAACAAGCGCACGGTCAGATCAGCAGGAGCAGCAGCAGCAGTAGCAGCTCAGCCTCCCCGGTGTCCACTGCTGCGTCCAACCAGTCAGCCATGTTGTCTGCTGGGCAGCCAACCGTACCTTCCGGTATTTTCAGGACAGGGGCAGACAATCCTCCACCTTCACTTAGATTCACGGCATCGGGCGGATATGGTCCAGCCCAGTACCCGTCTATTTATGGCATACACAGCCAATCTACGGGCCATGGAACCACGTTACAGCCTTACTCGACGTTTTTTCCCAGTTTTGGAGCGTCTAGTGCAGGTGGACACAGCTTCTGCCACGGAGCGTCAATACCTGGCGCGAGTCAAAGCCATTACCCGCAGATTGAATCTTATTCGGCCATGCTAGCTAGCATGGGCAGTCGTGTCCAGCATCACAGCACTCAAGGAACTGACAGGTAGGTTCGCATTTGAAATATTCTGTGGTGACATTTATCACAATAGACTATGTTTTCTTTTCTTTTTTTAAATAAAATATGCATAAACTTATTGGACAGTAAAGCTCCGGAAATGTAACCGAAGTAATGCAGCTTTACAGAAGACAATTACGGAAAACATAGGACATTACGGCTACTATCCTTCATCAAGAAACAAATGCTCAATACATACTATATAAACAGAGAGGAAACACTGCATTGACTTCATGAAAGCATAGTAACCGAATGAGATGAATGGAAAGATGGAAAAAAATGAGAACAATCAGAATAAAATTTTTAATGAAAAGGATTTGCTACTTATCTGAGAATAACACGCTTGTTGATTATAGAAAGGCGGAGAGACTTCAGAGTTCGCCTCTAGCTCTCGACATCTGGACATGAAACATTCTCTGGGGTGTTACAAAAATAAGACACACACATTTGTGCACGGAAGAATAGGTGACAAGCGTGGAGTTTTAGGCCTGGGTGCACGGAAGAATAGGTGACAATCGTGGAATTTTAGACCTTGGTGCACGTAGGAATAGGTGACCTGTGTGAAGTGATAGGCCTGGGTGCATGGAAGTATATGTGACCTGGGTGAAGTGATAGACCAGGGTGCATGTAGGAATAGGTGACCTGTGTGAAGTGATAGGCCTGGGTGCACGGAGGTATATGTGACCTGGGTGAAGTGATAGACCTGGGTGCATGGTGGAATAGGTGACCTGGGTGAAGTGATAGACCTGGGTGCACGGAGGATGGGTGACCTTGGTGAAGTAGCTCAGTCATATCTGACTCAGACCTGACAGTAAAAACAAAATACTGGTAATGAAATGTCGCTGATAAAACAATGCTGTGAATAGATTAGCGGAAATGTGAAGTATATTTCTCCAACATGACATGAAATAGACAAGAATAACGTTACACATTCCTATATGAAAGACAGGGTGTATTGTATGAAAATCAAAATGGCTTAAATGACAATACATTTCAACAATCCAAACAAATATTGGGCACTAAGAATACACAGTGATGACCTAAGTTGAATGCTAACTGCCGATGGCAATGTGATTTATGACAGAAATAAACAGAACAATAAACACGGCTCTGCAACAACTCAAGTAATTGTAGCCTTTGTGCCACAGACAGAACAACAACAGTCTGAGTTTAGTGAGCCTGTGGAAACACAGTGTGACACTTGGATACAAAACAAATAAATACAATGCACATATGCGCCATTGAATATAAATGCTGAAGAAGAGCGTAATAAATGCATTGTACGACAAAGAGAACAACCAGATACATCTAAAGCGCACACGCGCACGCACACACACACACATATACATATATATATATATATATAATATATATATATATATATATATATATATATATATATATATATATATAAGACTATTTGTTATTAACATTACCAGCTCCGTGGCAAAGGGGTTACGGACGCAGTTCGTAATCCCGCATACCGCGTTCGAAATACAGCTGCGGGAGATTTGGGCAGCAGACCGCCTTGCGTTGGTTTCTAATTTCTAATGAAATGGTATGGGTGCCGTTCGTTCGGAAAGCAATGGCAAACTACTGAAAGTAGACTTACTCAGGAATCACGAACAGCCAAAAATTATTTTTTTTTAAACATGAGTTGCACATCCTTTACAGGATCTCGCAATGAACCCCAGTAATTTTTGCCTATTTGTTATTTACTTGGCAATATTTACGTTCAGTAGTTTGCTATTGCTTTCCGGACGACCGACACTCATACCTCGGAATCAACACCAAGCGGTCCGTTTCCAAATGGCCCTCGGCAAATATCAAACCCGTGAATCGGTATGTCTGGGAATGATGAAACGCATTCATCGCCCCTTAGCTACGGGGTGGGTTATTAAGACCAGTAAAATAAAATGAAATGAAATACTTTGGACATGTAATAAACATGAATATATGGGAAAGATAATTATAGAGGGATGTGTGCCGAGAAGAGGAATGCCGCTGCGTAGATGGATTCAAGATATTATAGGTAAATTACATGTGAGCAACAGAAGCAGGAAATTTGGCTTGTAATAGAAAAACATTTCGAAGATTTTATGAGAGTGCAGTTTTGCATAGGCCACGCCATTGGATGATAATAATGTATCAAAATTAAAACCCAGATGGATTGAAAAGGATATTATCTTTAAGAAAATAGAACCAATATTCCGCTGAACAGCAGTGTGGGAGGAAGGGAGAAATGCAGATGTGTACTTTACCAGGGTTGGCTGTCTACCACGCGTAAGGAACAGGCAAAATCCGATCACCATCAACAGGCATAGTGGAATTATAACGAACAGACATAGCCATATCATTATGAATATAGTTCAATTGCAATGAGCACACATAGTCGAATTACAATGAACAAAGTCCAATTATAATGAACAGACACGGTCCAGTTATAATGAACAGAGGTAGTGCAGTTATAATGAACAGAGATAGTCCAACTACAATGAACAGACATAGTACCATTACAATGAACATAGTCAAATTATAATGAACAGACATAGTCCAATTATTATGAACAGACACAGCCCAATCAAGAGCAGTCTGCCGAAAGCGTCATACAAAGAACAAACTCCGTAGATCCAGCGACGATCCGCAGGAGCCTGAGAGAAAATTGCACTCGTGAAGCGAATGACAAAGTCCGAAATCGAATCTACTACCCTGATAATGCGAGACAGGTGGCATAACGACTTCGCCGCAGAGACGCGCCCCCTCTCTCCACTATACTCCCTCTCTCCACTATACTCCCTCTCTCCACTATACTCCCTCGACCCATTATACTCCCTCGACCCACTATACTCCCTCTCTCCACTATACTCCCTCTCTCCACTATACTCCCTCTCTCCACTATACTCCCTCTCTCCACTATACTCCCTCTCTCCACTATACTCCCTCGACCCACTATACTCCCTCGACCCACTATACCCCCTCTCTCTACTATACTCCCTCGACCCACTATACTCCCTCGACCCACTATACCCCATCTCTCCACTATACCCCATCTCTCCACTATACTCCCTCTCTCCAATATACTCCCTCGACCCACTATACTCCCTCGACCCACTATACCCCCTCTCTCCACTATACTCCCTCGACCCACTATACTCCCTCGACCCACTATACCCCCTCTCTCCACTATACCCCCTCTCTCCACTATACCCCCTCTCTCCACTATACTCCCTCTCTCGACTATACTCCCTCTTTCCACTATACTACCTCTCTCCACTATACTCCCTCTCTCCACTATACTCCCTATCTCCACTATACTCCCTCGACCCACTATACTCCCTCTCTCCACTATACTCCCTCGGCCCACTATACTCCCTCGACCCACTATACCCCCTCTCTCTACTATACTCCCTCGACCCACTATACTCCCTCGACCAACTATACCCCCTCTCTCCACTATACCCCATCTCTCCACTATACTCCCTCTCTCCACTATACTCCCTCGACCCACTATACTCCCTCGACCCACTATACTCCCTCGACCCACTATACCCCCTCTCTCCACTATACTCCCTCGACCCACTATACTCCCTCGACCCACTATACCCCCTCTCTCCACTATACTCCCTCGACCCACTATACCCCCTCTCTGCACTATACTCCTTCTCTCCACTATACCCCCTCTCTCCACTATACTCCCTCTCTCCACTATACTCCCTCGACCCACTATACCCTCTCGACCCACTGTACTCCCTCGACCCACTATACCCCCTCGACCCACTATATTCCCTCGACCCACTATACCCCCTCGACCCACTATACTCCCTAGACCCACTATACTCCCTCGATCCACTATACCCCCTCGATCCACTATACTCCCTCGACCCGCTATACTCCCTCGACCCACTATACCCCCTCTCTCCACTATACTCCCTCGACCCACTATACCCCCTCTCTCCACTATACTCCCTCGACCCACTATACTCCCTCGACCCACTATACCCCCTCTCTCCACTATACTCCCTCGACCCACTATACCCCCTCTCTACACTATACTCCCTCGACCCACTATACTCCCTCGACCCACTATACTCCCTCGACCCAGTACCTACGAAATACAAATATGGACGAGCTTCAGTTCTCTGGATAGGGGTGGACCCCACCTTATACAGTTGGGAATAGGGCAATTTTCGGGATGCTCTAGGAAATGTCTGGAAAGGAAAAGGGACGAAGATGGGAACTGGCAACTCCAGTGATGTTGTGGCGTAGAATATGTCACTTCACCAAGGTCACCTATTACTCCGTGCACCCACGTGTGTCAGTTCACCCAGGTCACCTATTACTCCGTGCAGCAAGGTCTATTACTTCACCCAGGTCACTCATTCCTCAGTGCACCCAGGTCTATCACTTCACAAAGGTCACCTATTACTCCGTGCACCAGGTCTATTACTTCATCCAGGTCACCTAATACTTTGTGCACCCAGGTCTAACACTCCACTCAGGTCACCTATTTCTCCGTGCACCCAGGTCTAACACTCCACTCAGGTCACCTATTTCTCCGTGCACCCAGGTCACCTATTCCTCCGTGCACCCAGGTCTATCACTTCATCCAGGTCACCTATTCCTCCGTGCACCCAGGTCTATCACTTCACCAGGTCACCTATTCCACCGTGCACCCAGGTCTATCACTTCATCCAGGTCACCTATTCCTCCGTGCACCCAGGTCTATCACTTCATCCAGGTCACCTATTCCTCCGTGCACCCAGGTCTATCACTTCATCCAGGTCACCTATTCCTCCGTGCACCAAGGTCTATCACTTCATCCAGGTCACCTATTCCTCCGTGCACCCAGGTCTATCACTTCATCCAGGTCACCTATTCCTCCGTGCACCCAGGTCTATCACTTCATCCAGGTCACATATTCCTCCGTGCACCCAGGTCTATCACTTCACACAGGTCACCTATTCCTCCGTGCACTCAGGTCTAACACACCACTCAGGTCACCTATTCCTCCGTGCAAGCAGGTCTATCACTTCACCCAGGTCTATCACTTCACTCAGGTCTATCACTTCACCCAGGTCACCTATTTCTCCGTGCACCGTGCTGCCCAAATCATCCGCAGTTGTATTTCGAACGCGGTATGCGGGATTACGAATAGCGTCCGTAACGCCTTCGCCACGGAGCAGGCAATGCTAATAACAAATCGTCTTATATATATATACTAGCTGACCCGGCCCGGCTTCGCCCAGTCCTTGGTGGGGAGCATCTCATTTAATTCATATAAGTAGTCATATAAGTTCCCGTTCCCGTTACCGACTGTCTGTCTGTCTGTCTGTCTGTCTGTCTGTCTGTCTGTCTGTCTGTCTGTCTGTCTGTCTGTCTGTCTGTCTGTCTGACCCGGCCCGGCATTGCCCAGCTCCTGGTGTGGAGCATCTCATTTAATTCATATAAGTAGTCATATAAGTTCCCGTTCCCGACTCTCTGTCTACATATATCTTATATATATATATAATAGACGGATAGGTAGACAGACAGACAGACAGACAGACAGACAGACAGACAGACAGACAGACAAACAGACAGACAGACATATATGTGTGGTTTCTGAATGATGTTATTTGTCAACGGATCAATGTACAACGTTAAGGAATGCAGAGGATGATCCAGACTTCAGTCCTTCACATGCTACCCTCATTCACGCGTTTAGCCTACAAATCAAACCTACACAATTGGGTGGACTGTTAGGCCACGGAGTGTGAACTCGCCTGTGTCCGTAGTGTCGATGTGTGTAGGTGTAAGCAACATGTCCCCAACGCCCTCGCATGCTCTAATGTCAAATCATTTGAGTATTACCTGTTAGAAAGTATCAGAAATGCTCTGAGTTCACCGAAGGCTGGAGCTCGAATGCCCACAAACTACCGTTAGGTAGTTATGCCACGTACTGTATGACGTGGCATTTGTTTATTCTCGGTGCTCCATTGTGCAGCGAAAAGGTGGGGAGAATCTCATTTAATTCATATTTTCTTGGCCCTTATAAAAGGCCAGATAAAAATTATTACATGTACAAATAAATTTACGGTAGATAACTTCTTCAATTAAGCACCAAAAGATGAGTCATATAAGTTCTCGTTCCCGTTACCGACTATCTGTCTGTCTGTCTGCTTGTCTGACTGTCTGTCTGTCTGTCTGTCAAATAGACCCATCCCTCTGTCTCTCCCTCGTCTATCCCTCCCTCCCTCCCTGTCTATCTGTCTGCCTACCCGTCCCTCCGTCTCTCCCTCCGTCTCTCCATCCCTCCCTCCCTCCCTCCCTGTCTGTCTGTCTGTCTGTCTGTTTGTCTATCTATCTATCTCTGTCTGTCTGTCTGTCTGTCTAATAGACCCATCCCACCGTCTATCCCTCCCTCCCTCCCTGTCTTTTTGTCTATCTATCTATCTATCTATCTATCTATCTATCTATCTATCTATCTATCTATCTATCTATCTATCTATCTATCTATCTGTCTGTCTGTCTGTCTGTCTGTCTGTCTGTCTGTCTGTCTGCCTGACCCGGCCCGGGTTCGCTCAGTCCCTGGTGTGGAGCATCTCATTTAATTCTGAGTAGGTAAGAATCCGCTCTGCCTTCAAAATGTTGACGTGAAGATTTTCTTCCTGCAGCTGCTTCTGTATTTGTTGATCAGTAAGCTCCATTTTTAGCCGCTTGACCACCCATCTGACTGTGTTTGAATCAGTGTTTCTGATTCTGGTGTCTTGGTCCTCCTTCCTCTCACAAGTTTTTGTGTTCGTCTGTGGGTAGTCGTCGCTCTTCTTATTGGTAGTTTCATTGACTGTAGGTTCAGATACTTTATTACAGCTTGCATGCAGACTCTCCAAAGGCAGGTTCGTCTTCTTGATAGTCTGGTCGGTTTTCTCACTATGCATCTTGGAAGCTGCTTGTTTCTTTGTGCTATTACGACGTGCCATTTTCCCCCCGTATCAGACTGCTTGAAATGTGTAAGGCGTCTTGGCTTGATAGCGCTGAGAAGTGCTGTCAAGCGAATCGTGTCGATATGATGGCGGAAAACACTAAAGATGCGATGATATTGTTCAACATCTTTTAGATAACTTCTTAAGTATAGAAAGATGAGTTACAATGTTATGCATTATGCATTATTTTTATGTAAACTTTGAAAATGTCTAAAAGATTGTATCATTATTTATTATAACTCATATGCCGGTACATAACTATAGACAAAGAGTTTATAAATCATTGAAAACGATACAACAATATGACTATAAGTTATACAACAATGTTATTAAAAGTTATGCCCCTTGAAATAACTTTTTATAGAGTTAAGTCCCTTAGCTAATGTGTAGTCACGTCATTTTCTTCCCTTTCCCTGGCGTTTTGGTTCGGGGATTCTTTCATCATCATCATCATATATTTACGTACGTATTTTGGGAGGGGGAGGAGGGAGGAGGAGGAAGAAGGAAAACAAACTATGACAGTTGACAGCTCTGGAATGAAAGTAAGGCGTGTAGAAAATTTCATCTCAATCGGATGGGCCGTTAGCGAAAAAATAAAGGACATACATATTTACATACATACATATTTACATACATACACTTTGATTTATATATATAGATATATATATATACATATATATATATATGTGTGTGTGTGTGTGTGTGTGTGTGTTGTGTGTGTGATAGATTGGAAAAGAGAAGAGGAATAGAGAGAGAGACAGGGGGAGGGGGGAGGAGAGAAGGGAAAGAAGAGAATGAGGGAAATGAGATGAAATAGGGCGAAGCCTAAGGGGTCGTTCCTCACTCGAGCTCTGCCTACAACTCACTATCTTTGGTAATAAGGGACGGTAAAGCAAGAAGAGCAAAGAAAGAGAAGATGAAAAAGATGAGGAGACAAAGGAAGAGAGGAAGGGATAGGAGATGTACTGTTGGTACAACATTCACAGTTAGTAAGTAGACGAGCTAGTGTTGATGCTACACTGGGAGAAAGACTACTGTACTTCTAATGTTGATGCTGTACTATTAGGACAGTGGTTCTCTACCTTTTTTGGCTCATGCCCACTTCACCATATGTTGAGAATGTTTTTCCTCCCCTTTCGTATGTCCTCCCTATAAATTCCCCCTCCCCCACCCTGCCCCTACATAGTATACGTAAAATGGAAGCTAACTTTAATAACACATACGAGAACAACTTTATACGTCTACATAAAACGTGATTTGTGGGCCTACTTACGTTATAAGACGAATATCAGAAGGGCGAGGAGTACAGAACCGTAAAGTATGGAGGGAAAAACAATATCAAGTAATCGGTTCTTGTATTAATGCGATCTTGAAATAATCTTCACACCCCCCCCCCGCCCCCATGGAAACCCTAAAATCCTCCCCCCCCCCCCCAGAGGGAATTCCCCACCGGTTGAGAACCACTGTGCTAGGAGAACTATTGGACTATTAGTGTTGATGTTGTATTGCTAGAACAATTGGACTATTAGTGTTGATGCTGTATTGCTAGAACAATTGGACTATTAGTGTTGATGCTGTATTGCTAGAACAATTGGACTATAAGTGTTGATGCTGTATTGCTAGAACAATTGGACTATTACTATTGATGCTGTTTTGCTAGAACAGTTGGACTATTATTGTTGATGCTGCATTGCTAGAACAATTGGACTATTAGTGATGTTGTATTGCTAGAACAATTGGACTATTAGTGTTGATGCTGTATTGCTAGAACAATTGGACTATTAGTGTTGATGCTGTATTGCTAGAACAATTGGACTATTAGTGTTGGTGTTGTATTGCTAGAACAATTGGACTATGAGTTTTGATGCTGTATTGCTAGAACAATTGGACCATTAGTGTTGATGCTGTATTGCTAGAACAATTGGACTATTAGTGTTGGTGTTGTATTGCTAGAACAATTGGACTATTAGTGTTGATGCTGTATTGCTAGAACAATTGGACTATTAGTGTTGATGCTGTATTGCTAGAACAATTGGACTATTAGTGTTGATGTTGTATTGCTAGAACAATTGGACTATTAGTGTTGGTGCTGTATTGCTAGAACAATTGGACTATTAGTGTTGGTGCTGTATTGCTATAACAATTGGACTATTAGTGTTGATGCTGTATTGCTAGAACAATTGGACTATTAGTGTTGATGCTGTATTGCTAGAACAGTTGGACTATTAGTGTTGGTGTTGTATTGCTAGAACAATTGGACTATTAGTGTTGGTGCTGTATTGCTAGAACAATTGGACTATTAGTGTTGGTGTTGTATTGCTAGAACAATTGGACTATTAGTATTGATGCTGTATTGCTAGAACAATTGGACTATTAGTGTTGGTGTTGTATTGCTAGAACAATTGGACTATTAGTGTTGGTGTTGTATTGCTAGAACAATTGGACTATTAGTGTTGATGCTGTATTGCTAGAACAATTGGACTATTAGTGTTGGTGTTGTATTGCTAGAACAATTGGACTATTAGTGTTGATGCTGTATTGCTAGAACAATTGGACTATTAGTGTTGGTGTTGTATTGCTAGAACAATTGGACTATTAGTGTTGATGCTGTATTGCTAGAACAATTGGACTATTAGTGTTGATGCTGTATTGCTAGAACAATTGGACTATTAGTGTTGATGCTGTATTGCTAGAACAATTGGACTATTAGTATTGATGTTGTATTGCTAGAACAATTGGACTATTAGTGTTGGTGCTGTATTGCTAGAACAATTGGACTATTAGTGTTGGTGCTGTATTGCTATAACAATTGGACTATTAGTGTTGATGCTATATTGCTAGAACAATTGGACTATTAGTGTTGATGCTGTATTGCTAGAACAATTGGACTATTAGTGTTGATGCTGTATTGCTAGAACAATTGGACTATAAGTGTTGGTGCTGTATTGCTATAACAATTGGACTATTAGTGTTGATGCTGTATTGCTAGAACAATTGGACTATTAGTGTTGGTGCTGTATTGCTAGAACAATTGGACTATTAGTGTTGGTGCTGTATTGCTATAACAATTGGACTATTAGTGTTGATGTTGTATTTCAAGTTGAGCTATTGTTGTTGGTGTTGTATTGCTAGGAGACCTATTGCACTGTTGGTATAGATTAGAGGGGAGTCGTGACAGAGATCACTGGCTAAAAAAGTACAGGGCTCGTCTCCAGAATCGGGTTATAATGTTTCTTTCCAATGATCATAATACACGTCCCCTTGATCTCACGGATAGTGAGATAAGACGCTTAACTCTTTCGTATAAGTACGAAAAACAGGAGGCTCAAATGCTGCGCAACTTCAAAAATCCCATGGCAGTTATAAATCGCAAAGAGTAGGTCTTTACCTTGCTTCCATTGCAAAATTGTTAGAAAAGAAACCGTATCCATGGGTAGATAAAGCTCCATACCTTCGACGGAATATATCTAGAGCAGTGGTTCTTCTTCTTCTTCTTCTGCGTTCATCCGGATTTTTTTTTTTCGGATGTGACTGCGTTGTGCCTGTTTACAGCAGAGCTGCGTTCTTGCGCCGTTAGGCCGACACATCCGACTTCTGCGGGCATTTGTTGACCGGGTTAACCTTGCCGGAGAGCAGTGGTTCTGAACCGGTAGAGAATTCCCCCCCCCCTTGGGGGGGGGGAGATTTTGGGGTTTCCGGGGGGGGGGGGATGGAATTAAGATTACGGCAAGATAGCATTACTACAAGAACCTTGTTTTTCCATCCATACTTTACGGTTCTGTACTTCTCGCTCTTCTGAAATCACGTTTTATGTAGGCGTCTAGACTTGTTCTAGTATGTGTTATTAAATTTAGCTTCTACTTTTACGTATACAGTGTAGGGGCGGGGGGAGAGATTTATAGGGAGGAAATACGAAAAGGGGGAAATGACATTCTGAACATATGGTAAAGGGGTGCATGGCCCAAAAAAAGGGTTGAGAACCACTGGTCTAGAGTAAGCAAACCTAAGACAAATGCATGTCGAAATGGGACACACTGACCTGTGTGTTGAGTTGAGTCAAGAACCGACATCACTGCACTCGGGGCATTCCCATCAGTGCTCAGTCCTCATCTTCAACAGCCAGCGTAGAGTTTCAATACTAATGATGCCCGTTACAATCTGATTATATATCCGTCTGGCTTTACCGCTGTGTGACGACTGTCGACCAGATCCTCTGACCACCTCCTGCTGCTGCATTCTCTCTAGACCATGACAGTCTATCTGATCTTCTGCATTATTCTCTCTAGACCATGACAGTCTATCTGATCTTCTGCATTATTCTCTCTAGACCATGACAGTCTATCTGATCTTCTGCATTATTCTCTCTAGACCATGACAGTCTATCTGATCGTCTGCATTAATCACACGCTTCCAGAGGGTCTTCACCACATCTGCCTTATCGTGTATCAGATCCCCCATTAACTTGCTTGTGACGCACTCGCCTTGAGAGAGAGAGAGAGAGAGAGAGAGAGAGAGAGAGAGAGAGAGAGAGAAAGAGAGAGAGAGAGAGACCAAGAAGAAGAGCTAACCACTGTGCCACTCTCTCCTGTGATAGGATGGGTTCAAACAGTTTTCACTAGACTATTTCTTTGCGGGCCCTATGTCGAAGGGGTTACGTTCTTTGCATATTGTAGCAGCCATAGTTTTCTCGTCCTCATCTTCTGTCCTTTATTCTCCAATGGAACGTAACCCCCCCCCCCCCCCATCTCCCCTCCCCAGCCAACCCTTACCAAGGCGCCCTGTCCCGCTGCTGTGTATTTTACTCCCCTCCATGTCCTCCCCATATTAACCATCGGTGTCCCTAATTCTCTTCTCCGGGTGTTTTTAGATCTGCCTCTATATGGTTGGCCCAGCGGGTTAGTGACATGTGACTTTCTGGTTACACTATTGTCGGGTCTTCTCAGTGTGTGTTCAGCTCAGCGCCAACGTCTTGTTCTCCTCTCTTGATTCACTGGTATGGGTATAGATCTCTCCATGAGCTCCACATTTGTGATTCTGTCATATCACTTTAGTCCTTCTTTTCTGTGTGGAAATCAATTAATGAATGTTGGTAGTTTATTAGTAATAAATTGTTTTGGAAATTATAAATGTCATTACTGTATTGTATTTTGTTTCTTTTTCTATGAATATCAGGACCTCCAGAATGCAAGCTCCTGGAATGCCGGGTTCCCAGCAGATGAGCCCTTTCCTGTCGCCGTCATCCCTCATGGTATCATCAGCAGGACCATATGCCAATATGCAATCCAGCACTCGGCCACACTGCCCGGACACTCGATCACCCAGTCCTGGGCCATCTTCCGCCATCCACAACACTGGATCCGCAAGCGTACACCAAGATTCACTCTCATCTCACCATCTGGAGAAACATGTTAGTAGAAAGGGGAGCTTAAGCCTGCATGGTAGGGAACGAGACGTTCCAAGAGAGTTAAGACTGTATGGAAACGCAGCCAGCTTGCGCGAAGACAAACTAACACTCTCTCCTGGTTCTTATTCGGTTAGTGGACACGTCCCAAAGGTTTCTTTTGATTCAGTTGTGAAGGAATATGGAGGAGGCGGAGATTGTTCAGCGGGAAGATGTGATATCTATACTCGAACATCCCTAAGTGGGAAAGAAGGAAGTTTGAAGCACAGGATTCTAGTTCGTCCTTCAGATTCTGATGTGCCTGAGGAACTTTCTATGACCGGCATTCACGGTCTGAAAGATGAGCCTTCCCCAAAACGGCCGAAGATGTCTAGTTCTGGGTCTATATCTTACAGTACTCAAACTACTCTAGAAAATCCTGATGATCAGGAATCAGACATTCACCATCTGCCCAAACCACATCCAACGTCTCATCGTTCAGTATCCAAAAGCAACAGCGTCACTTGTGGAAAGGATGAAGCCTGTAAGCATTTGGATGCAAACTTCGCGGATTATCCGGGTGACCAGCCTATGTCATACCAGCAAGCTGATTCCGAGGACAGGCGAAGAGACAATGTCCAGAAGCAACAACAGTATGACTCCTCCCCAACACGATCCTCAGCTTCTGCTTCCCTGTCTTCTGGAGATCCATCGTCCAATCTTCAGTACCCTTCTCATTTCTTAAAAGGCTCCATCATTCAGCTTGCCAATGGAACCCTAAAGCGAGTTGAAGATCTGAAAACAGAGGACTTTGTCAACAGTGCTGAGATCTCCGCAGATCTGAAGGTGGACTCCAGCACAGTGGTGAAGATTGAGGAGCACATTGATAGTGGGACAGCCATGCTCAGCTTCTGTGTTGGCGAACATAGAGTACCGGTAAGTAGTTGTCTTCAAACATCCACCAGGGTTAAAGTATTATAGTAAGAGATTTCATTGCACTGAATTAAATCCCAAATGGCTCAGTCTTATTTCCACAGACCGACCTGCTGAAAGCGTCGTGCGGAGCTCGAACCCCTTGGCTGCAACGGCAACCCCCAGGGTCTCCGGGACAAAATCAAACATTGAACGGGTGGACAGAGTAATGGAGTCCGAAAAACGAACCCATGGCATTCGTAGCGCCAGGCGGGCGACTTGACTACTTGGCCACAGAGACCCCCAAAGCATACTCAGTGTAGTGACCTTATGTATAGGCTATCCCATGGTAGATCCAGGCTGGTCAAGTGTTAGGTCTCCACTATTACTGAGTCACGGGGTAACAAGCTGCGGCGGCCAGTTACATTTTTGCTACTGTCCTTCCAAGGAAATATCTGGTGCCCATTTTACGAGACCTGGTCCATATCAGAGCTCACACTGGACGAAATCCAATATCACCACAACTGGGAACTGTTGAGTTGAGTTGAGTTGAGTTGAGCTAAGGACCGACATCACTGACTCAGGATATTCCCATACACGCTCCGTCCCCTCCTTTAACAGCCAGCGAAGAGTCACACTACTAATCGTTCCCACCGATATTTGATTGAAAGCTCTCCTGGTCTTCCCTCTCAGTTTTGAGATTCTACCAGAACCCCTGCCAATCCCCTTTTCCACATACGGGTTCTCAGTCTGTTTCTCCACCTGGTCCCACAGGCACACGACCACCTCTCCTTTATCCATAGGTAATCTACCACCAAGAAGTGTATTCCCTGCCAGCCTATCAGCCTGTTCATATCCCCCGCAAGGCCAGAGCAAAAAATCCATTCAATTCGCACAATCTGTGATCTCTAAAGCGAGGTGAACCATTCCACACGAAACATTCCTTTCTCCACCTTACTAAGCATACTCCTTGAGCCCGTGATGAAGACAGTGTGTATTGCAGTGGTCTACTCTAATCACCGGAATGCTGCCGTGGCTGCTTCCATCTCTAAGTGATGTTGAATGAAAGAATGTATAAGAGGAGATAGAGAAGGGCAGAATGTCAGACGTGCCCAATTCTTAACCCTTTGAAAATAGAGATTTTCTTTCTTTCTTTCTTTCTTTCTTTCTTTCTTTCTTTCTTTCTTTCTTTCTTTCTTTCTTTCTTTCTTTCTTTCTGGGAACTGTTTGGATAAGCAAGGGGTACTGACCAGCATGACTACGCGACTGGCTTGCATACATACCAATAGTGACCGCTACATAGTTACATTAATACATTATTTGTCTGAGGAGTGGCGGTTGCATAGTAACACATCAGCTAAACATTGGTTGGTGGGTTGGTTTGTTTATTGGTTGGCTTGGTGTTTTTTTAATTGGTTCTATGGTTGATGAATTTGTTGGTTGATTAGTTGTTTGACTGATGAGTTGATTGCTGTAAAGACAGAATCACACACTTAAAAAGGTAGCGATGTACACAAATGGGGTGGAACAGATAAATATATCAGAATAAGAATACAGAAGACGAGAGGAGCTTTTATAACACTTGGAAATGTGTGGAAGTTACAAGAAATTAGTTATTTAGTTAGTTAGTTAGTTAGTTAGTTAGTTAGTTAGTTAGTTAGTTAGTTAGTTAGTTAGTTAGTTAGTTAGTTAGTTAGTTAGTTAGTTAGTTTAGTTAGTTAGTTAGTTAGTTAGTTAGGTTAAGTTAAGTGTAGGGTAGTTAGTTAGTTAGTTAGCTAGTTAGTTAGTTAGTTAGTTAGTTAGTTAGTTAGTTAGATAGTTAGTTAAGTTAAGTTAAGTAGAGCATTAAGAATGTCAGCCTGGTCCATGGCGCGTCCGCCCTCCACCGTAGCCTCACCTGCGAGCTTGTCAGCCCGCTCATTTCCTTGTACTCCCGCATCATGCCCTGGCACGAAGATGAAACTAATCTTTGCCAGACGAGACTGCTCCAGAGACAGCAACCATTCTCTTCGGATCTACCCCTCCTCTATCCTCTTGATCATGTTCATTGAGTCGCTAAGGAAACATGCCCCAATGAATCTCTGTGTCTCTAGCCATGTTATTGCTTTACTTACTGCCATGACTTCCATAGTCAGGCTACTTGTGGTTTCAGTGAAAGCACCAGAGTCCTCCTTCACAATTCTCCCTCCGGCCCGAGCCGTAAAGGCCCATCAGCTTCTCACATATCGGACGACCGACCCATCTGCGTAGATGACAGCATCACCGTCTAGCGAATTCTCGAAAATAAACGCTTGTACTTCAGCCTCCACAGCAGCCGGATTTTCTTGTCTGCATTTTCTATCTAGTTGGATGCAAACTGAAAAGGATGTGCAGAAATCTGTTGGCACTTGTACCCACTCCTCGCCAGGTTCTAAGTCCTCAAGTGAACACATCTATTGAAGAATGTCTTCGGCTTGACCCATCCACGACCGTCCTCTTTTTAACCTGCTGCCCTTCACTTTCATAATTTCACTATGCAGTGGATATTGTATGTTTGCGTTAACTCTGAGGTAGGCGCGTGCCCTGCAAACTTGTATTCTCTCTTCAATGGTTGGAAAATCAAGAAGGTAACGCATCGCCCTGCATGCTGTATCTCTTGTACATCCAAGAATAATGCACATAGCTTCATTCTGTATCATTTCCATCCTTTCTATCTGCTTACGGCTGAGAGTCAGGGTTGCCATTGCATACTCAAAAACAGACATGACCAGCCCCTCATATAGAAGACATAGATGGCGCTGCTCACAGTTTGCTGCCGCCATCACCCGCATCGCAGCCAAACCCCGCTTGGCCTTTGTTATCACCTGGTCTATGTGCTCATTATAAGTAAGGCTTCGATCAAACCGTATTCCCAGGTAATTCATTGCCTGCGATCTTTCCACCGTCTCTGAACACAGCTTTACAGTTGGTGTTGGAATGTTGACAATATGATTATTCAACGAGAACCAAGTCACTGTTGCCTTTGTTGGGTTGACCATTGCCCCAGCTTCATCACACCAAGGACTTATGCGATTGAGTTCGGTTTGTAGTTCCACAGCTACCTGCTCTCTATCCTTACCCTGACGATACACTAAACATCATCGGCATATGACAATGTCCTACCAGGTCCAGTGATCTGCTCACTGGTGATTCTCACTGTGTAGGCGTTGAACAGTACTGTAGATAATGGTGATCCCTGTGGTAGGCCAGGATATATTGTTGTTGGTTCCGAAGTCCAACTGCCACATGTAAAAACCACTTTCCGTTGGAAGAAGGCTGCAGCAATCCAACTAAGGAGGAATGGGCTTCAAGAAGCTGAAGCATTAAAACATCCAATGGTACTCTGTTGTACGCGTCCTCAAGATCAGTCGCTGCAGCAAAGGTTTCAAAGCCTGAGTGGAAACCGTCATAGACATCATGGGCAAAAACTGCTGCATTCGTCCAGGTTTCTCTTTTTGGACGGTACCCACCCAGGGTAGTTGGGAAAACACCTTGCCTCTCTAGCTGGCTTGATATTTTCCTGGCAATTAACTTCTCCAGCAGCTTGCCTATTGTATTCTGCGTGGTTATAAATTAGACCCAGCACTAAACTTGGAATATTCAATTCCTTATATTAAATCAGGGGTGGCCAACACGAGGCCCGCGGGCCGCATGTGGCCCGCCGGTAGTCTTGTTGCGGCCCGCGGAGTGAGAAACGACGGTGTGGTCGAAGCTCTAGCACGTTTGCTTGTTTACTTTAATTTAACAAAAAAAAATTAAGTGCGTGGCCCGGCAGGAAATATTATTTCTGAAATTTGGCTCGCCTGCTGAAAAGGTTGGCCACACCTGCATTATATCATCACTACTGTATGGATAAGAAACATGACGAACAACAAAGACGACTACATATAACTGCAAACATTCACTACTTGGTTTCTGCGTAACATAGAAGACATAAGATGGTATGATATAATCACTAAGGAGTGGACTTATCAAATACGAATAAACCAATAGATAAAGAAAACACGCTGAGAACGGACTGGCCATACAATGGAGAAACCCGAGAATAGTATAACTAGAAATATCCTTAACCTGTAGACCACAGGACAAAAGCAAAAGAGGGTGGCCTATAAACTCAACGAGAAGAGAAGTAGAAACAGAAATTAACAATATGAAAAGGCAAAGGGTAGAGCTGTATGGAAAGCGCTATATGGACAGAGCTGTATGGAAAGCGCTATATGGACAGAGCTGTATGGAAAGCGCTATATGGACAGAGCTGTATGGAAAGCGCTATATGGACAGAGCTGTATGGAAAGCGCTATATGGACAGAGCTGTATGGAAAGCGCTATATGGACAGAGCTGTATGGAAAGCGCTATATGGACAGAGCTGTATGGAAAGCGCTATATGGACAGAGCTGTATGGAAAGCGCTATATGGACAGAGCTGTATGGAAAGCGCTATATGGACAGAGCTGTATGGAAAGCGCTATATGGACAGAGCTGTATGGAAAGCGCTATATGGACAGAGCTGTATGGAAAGCGCTATATGGACAGAGCTGTATGGAAAGCGCTATATGGACAGAGCTGTATGGAAAGCGCTATATGGACAGAGCTGTATGGAAAGCGCTATATGGACAGAGCTGTATGGAAAGCGCTATATGGACAGAGCTGTATGGAAAGCGCTATATGGACAGCGCTGTATGGAAAGCGCTATATGGACAGAGCTGCATGGGATAGCTGCAGGGACAGGGTTTCATGGACATAGCTGCATGGACAGAGATTCATGTACAGAGCTGCATGGACAGAGATTTATGGACAGAGCTGCATAGACAGAGATTCATGGACAGAGATTCATGGACAGAGATTCATGGACAGAGATTCATGGACAGAGATTCATGGATAGAGATTCATGGATAGAGATTCGTGGACAGAGATTCAAGGATAGAGATTCATGGACAGAGATTCATGGACAGAGCTGCGTGGACAGAGCTACGTAGACAGAGCCACGTGGACAGAGCTGCATGGACAGAGCTGCATGGACAGAGGTGAGTGGAATTGCTGAAGATGGGAGGGCTTCAAGTGAGTTGGTTCAGTGTCTTGTGTCCCAATGGGGGATCAAAAGAAGATGCTTATAATTATTCACTTCTTCTTCTGCTGCTCATCCTCTTCCTCCTCCTCGCATTTGACTCTCCTTCCCCATCCTCTCTCTCTCTCTCTGTCTCTGTCTCTCTGTCTCACGGTCTCTTTCTCCCTCTCTCTCTTCCTTGGCTTTCCCTTGCTGTTCTGCCTTTACATGACAATAAAAACAATCTGACCCGAAGCAATGTCCTGTCATGTGTCAGTGATGTGATAGGACCATCACATGTTGCAGGCCTGGATGCACGGAGGTTTTTCTGACCAGTCTTTCCCTCACTTAGCAGGCAACGAGTCTTGTCCGGCCGTGCTCGTGGCATTATCAGTGCAGCTTTCTATCAACCTTGCTAACGTGCCCACTTACCTTCATCTGTCAACATCAGTACCTGCAAAGAAATCTGAGACCAGCTGAAGCTTGCTGATATCCCCATAGAGTATGGCCTCGAACAAAGTATGTCAGTGCCAAACGTACATTTATTCGTCTTGGCTTGTGGGTCACGGAAAATATTTAGTTGTCGTTGTATTATTTCCACGGTTATATTCTACACTATCAGTGATCAGTGTATCTGTCATTGCGTTGGTAAGCACCGGAATCACGGAGATACAGTACATGGGTCAGCTGCCTGTTCCTTGAGTTGATTCTATAATCGATGTCACTGTACTGGGGATTCTTCCATGCGCGCTCCATCCTCATCTTTATAACAACCACACAAGAGCCCCAGTGCTATGGTATCAGTTGCAATCTGATTATGTGTCCGTCTGGCCTTTCCTCTGAGTGTCGGTCAGTCCCTCTGGTCATTCTCTGTCGCACCACTATTTCCAGGCAATGATGGTGTATCTGGTCTTCCATACTATACACACGATTCCCAAAGGGCCGTGACCTCATCTGCCTTATCATGCACTAATAATAATATCATCGCCTGTTATTACATGTTCTATAGTCGCTTGTTGGTTCACAAACCTTTCTGTTTACTTTTATATTAATTGTTAGCCTCTATTTTATATTGTTAATTTTCATTGTTTTATTTTCAAAAAAATAACATGCGCTTGTTTTGAAAGCTACAAGGATTCATTATTTCATTGCAGGTCACGGTAGAAGCAACTCTGGAGCATCCATTCTTCGTGTTCGGACAAGGATGGTCTTCCTGCTCTGTGTCAAGAACCTTGGCGAGATATGGACTGGACTGCCAGAAGCTGAACGTGGGTGACGTCTGTATCTCTCTCACACACAAAGATGTTAACCTGAAAGCGGCGGAGATCAGTCAGCAGCAGCAGCAGCAGCAGCAAGAGCAAGGCTACAAGGCTGATCAACAATACAAATTCACCATGACATCCAGCACCGATACCTCAAAACACCAAAGTCCGTCTCCGCCAAACACGTCACCGTCACCGCTACCCGCAGTTTCTGAAAGTCCTTCGACGGCTTCCTCATCACAACAACTTGAGCACACGCACACCAATAATCGTCAATCGCCTGCTCCGTCTGTATCTACCCCAGCTACCAAGAGGCATCCATCTCAGACGGATCTGCCCCCTCCTTCTTCAAATATTGTCCTTGTGAAAAGGGAGAACAACAATTCCCACAAGAGGGACTTCAACAGAGCTGCGAATGATTTGACGCAGAAGGAATCACCGGAAGAGGATGATTCAGATTCAGTTGCATCGCTGCGTAAGAGAAGACAATCAGTGTCAGACCACAACGCTGCCAAAGCTGATTATGAACGAGAAAGGGATAAACATCAAGAAACTGGTGTCGCGCAGAAAAATGAAGAGGAGAGTTTGCGTGCCGGCTCCGGCAATAATGGTCATCATGGGTGACACGGATATGGCATCATCACACAATGCGGCAAAATGCACAAGTGAAGCAGACGTTGAGAGGTTGTCCAGATGGCCAGAATAAGACGAGGTGTTTGGTCCCAGCTACATGGCAGCAGATACAGCATGATCAATGAACTTAATGCTGACGAAGAAGGCAAGTGGAGGCGAAGAGAAGCAAACGCAACAGAAAAAGAAGAGGGAAAATGAAGCAGGAGGCGGGGAATGACCGCAGGCATTCCAACTAAAGACAGTGACACCTGTGTTCTTTAGTTGTGTACATTTAACTGTCAGTTTATTAACACGGTTAATCCCGTGTACGCTTGCATTTTAACATGTTAACTACACGTTTACAACAATCCTCAAGTTATTGCTGACGATGGCCTTCCCCTGGAGAGAACACGAACTGATACGCATACATTCAGGACAGGAGCGAGGAGGTCAAACGGTTTGTTGCTGGTGGAATGTTGATCAATATTTTAAGATATACGATAATACATATGTGTGTTTGTGTTGGGGGGGGGGGGGGGGGTGCGCTATATATTAGATACTGGGCGTATCTGAGATACTAGCAATGTCCTGGGAGTGTAGTTTTGGTTTTGGTCATGTCAAATGTATACATGTTTGGTGTTTACCAACTGATCTGTTAGCGCAGGAGAGCCTGGCATATGTTACCGCAATATGTAATATGAGAATGGGGGCGGAGACAGTCACTGCGGCGTTCCATTGGCTGTAGGACAGGCAGCACACTCATGTCGTGATTGTAACGTCGTGCTGAGAATGGCGAAGACAGGCTTGCTTCATGCAGAGTGGTATGCTTCAGTTAAAAAAGTCAAAGATAAAGAGCATACATTGGATCTTTTCCCAGGACATGCTGATGTGGGAAACGAACAAGCGGATCAGTTGGCTGGATCTGCGTGGGGGGGGGGGGGAGTATTGGTGCGCGATAAGGCAGATTTGGTCAGGACCCTTTGAGGTAGTGTTTATAGGGTGGAAGAACAGATACATCATCATTGCTTGTAGAGAATGGTTGTGTATAGAATGACCAGAGGATCTGGCTGACACTCAGTCAGTTCTCCGAGGAAAGGCCAGACGAACACATAATCAGATTGCAACGGGTGCCAATAGTATTGGGACTCTTCCCTTGTTGGAAATGAGGACTGAGCGCGTGTGGAAATATCCCTACAGAAGCAATGTCGGTTCTTGACTCAACTCAGCTCAATTCAAATCAACTCAGCTCAATAACAAAACAAAAGCAAAAACAAAAATAGAAAAAGACAAACAGTTTTTGTTATACTACACTTCAGTCGCTAAACTTATCGTACTATGACAGTCAGTCAGTCAGTCAGTCACGGTTCCAACTTCACGGCAACGGGTCGTCCCCATTATGCTCCGTTCCTGTGCCAGTGAATATCACACAAAATGCTCCTTACTGTCCAAAGTGAAAAGTGAAACAAACAGGAGTCTCGGCAAGCCAACAGCGCGCACAGATACACTGTGCATAATGCCGCCGCCAGAATGCCAACACAAAAGTCCTCCACGAAAATTACAGTTCATCGTCGATGGAATCGGCAGTCCTTAGAAAGACTTCATTGACCCAGGTTTTCTCACTTGGCTCGGTCTCTTTCCGCAGGGCGACCCGCCGCACAAAGCACGAACTCCGTAGCTCCAGCGTCGACTTCCAGGAGTCTCCTGAAAAATGCACTCGTGAACCAAAAAGGCAAACCAGTCAATTCAGCAACAGCCGGTTGCCATTGTTCCGAACATGCAGTTCACTGTACAAACAAGAGCGAATAGATGTAAAAGCATTCCACGTGAATTTCACAGCTCACAATGTCGCGCCACTCACTCACTCAGTAGCAGGGCGACGGAACCATATACTACCAGTCCAACATGAGGAAAATGCGAATGCAAACCGTAGCCACAAGGATAAACATTCCAGAGGCCGTAGCGGTTCAATGCCTATCCGCCATGTTGGGGACAGTGTAATAACAAAGGCATCAGTTGAAGCCGTAATGGGGTTGAGTGTTAAGTGTTGAGTTAAGAACTGACATCATTGCACTCTGTGCATTCCCAAAAGCGCTCAGTCCTCATCTTCAACAGCCAGCGAAGAGTTCCAATACTAATGGTGCCCGTCTACAATCTGATTATATACCCGTCTTACTTTACCTCTGAGTGACGACTGTCGATCAAAACCCCTGACCATCCTTTGCTGCCGCAGACTGTCTAGACCAGTGTTTCCCAACCTTTTTTGTGCCATGCCCCACTTAAGCCTTTCTAAAATTCATATTGCCCCCCTCCCCCGCCCCATGCCCCCCCCCCTAACATATACATTATTTTTAATATTCAAAAATTGAAATGTTCACTAAAGAAACTTGAATGATAGGTTTTAGGAAGAAATCACTAGGTAATTATTGAGCAAACACAGTAAGTAAATTTTCAAAACATATAATGGAGAACTGAAATTCAAGTACAAAATAATTTTAATGAAAGATTTTTCTATATTATTTTAATTATTAGTAATTATTTATTATTTAAATTTAGTGAGATCCTTGCGCTTGATGCTTGCTGCAAAGAGATCTTATGTCAGGTTCCAATTTAGTTAACTTCAGTCTCAAGTCTCCCCGTTTTGTTATATTCAGCCGATTTCTTCCATTTTCGAATTGCCCCCCCCCCCCCTAACAGTCAAATTATCCCCCTGTGGGGCGTGGGCCCCACGTTGGGAAACACTGGTCTAGACCATGTTAGTCTATCTGTTCCCATTATTCACGTGCTCCAAGATTGCCTTCACCACATCTGCCTTATCATGCATCAAATTTCCCCTTAATAATGCGGCACTAGCCAATCTGTCTACCTGCTCATTTCCAACCACACCCGTGTGTCCCGCAGAAAAGATCACAACGGTAATAGGAAGAATATGGGTATTATCTGAGTAATAGGAGACATACATTGAAAGGTACTAATCGACATTTATAGTTTCAGTTTGTGTATATTGTTTGTCTTCGTTATTCAGACTATCTGGCACCCATTTTAGATCAGCTTGAGGCCACCCCAATGCTACTCTTGGAGAACGATATTCATGTCACTGCTGATCATTGAACCGGTGCCACTGGCTTGGTAAACAACTTTTTCTGCCTTCTATACTTCTGTTTTCTAAGCTTCTGCTTTATATGCTTCTGGTTTCTATACTTCTGCTTTCTATGCTTTGCTTTCTACACTTCAGCTCTTCTAAATTTATGTTTTTTTATACATCTGCCTTCTATATTTCTGCTTTATATGCTGCTGACCAAACAGCTATTTCTATATTTATGCATACTTTACTTCTTTCATCTATACTTTCTACACCTCTGCTTTCTACATCAGCTTTCTATACTTCTGAAATATCGTTGTTTATGAAGTATAGTTGTTCTTGTTGAAGTGCCCTGTCTATGTGTATATGCATGTATGTATGTATATACAAGTGTGCACAAATTAAACAGATATTCAGACACAAGAAGATTATGTCAGATTGTGAAGCTGCCTTCTTCTGTGTACATAGTCTGAAACAGGTATACAAAATATAAGTGTCTGCCACCTTAGGTGGCTTGTGTTATTCTGAAATTGCGGGTCACCGTGGCTAAGTTGTTAAGCCACGTACCTCGTCCTCCGGTGGCTACGGGTTCGCTTCCCGACTCAGTCATTCGGTTCACGGATGCAGTTTTCTCGCATACTCCTGAGGGTCGTCGTTGGAGCTACGGAGTTTGCGCTCTGTGCGATGCTTTCGGCAGGACACCCTACGGAAAGAGAACGAGCCTTATTAAATAAAGCCCGGTGAAATAAAGTCCATCCTCTCTCCTTTATTCTGAATTGTGAAGGGGATAGAAACCCGTGTCTACGTGATAATGTCATATTGGAAAATGATGGGAGGTCCACATTTTTCTGGACCATGCGTGATGTGATCTGAATCACGTCAGTTGTCTGGCAAGATTGGATGTTGCTTTCTAACAGACTCACCCTGGGGATCGACACAGCCTCCCAAAGTGGTTACCAGAAAACTATCAGGTAAGATGGTCGGCGAAGTACCCCACATCAACGTAAGGAGAGTCGCCTGATCTAGAATATAAGGCCAATGTGAGTTTAAAATAAATAAAACATAAAAGTCCCGTTTACATGCCTAATATATACAATATACATACAATATATTTGGACATATTGATCCCGATCCAAATGTGTATAGACCAAACAGTTTCTCAATGGGTAGTGTGGTCGATATCACGTCGTCCGCCTTTATTTCCCACGACATTTTCTGGAGCCCATTTTAGGCTGTGTCGACCTGGGAACCGGGGTCAATTTAAAGATCTGAAACCACCCCGCTGTGGGTAAGGTAGGTGTGCATCTAGACATTACGCAACCACGGTTCCTTTATGGACCCAGTACCGTACTCCAAATAGGTAATACTTCTGCCTTCCATACTTCTGCATTAATAGTTCATTACTTGTTGATAGTTTCATCGACGATGAACTGTAATTTTAGTGGCGGACTCTTGTGTTGTCATTCTGGCAGCGGCCTTATGAATGTATGCCTGTGCGTGCTGTTGGTTTGTCAGGACTGTCTGTTCCAGTTTTCACATGTCTGATATTCACTGGCACAGGAACGGGGCATAATATGGGGGGGGGGGGGGGGTGACCCTTTGTCGTGAAGTTGGAACCGCGACTAACGGCTAATGTTTTAATCATAGGGGTTGAAAATAAAGACAAAAATGTGGTTATAGTTAACATTTGCTTCGCTCTTTCAATGCATAATTATTATGGAGATGTTTGAATTGCCAACATTCCAACTGCTTCTTTGTTATCTTGGATGTGTTTTCTGCTTGTAAATAAAATTGCCCGCATACACATATATTATCTTCCTGTGGAAATCGCGTCCTTGTCAGTGAAATTGTCCCCACTCCGTGAATGTACCCATTTCATGAGTTTAACATTTCTATCCATTCTGTTGGAGGTCGGCGTGGCCGCGGGGCTCAACTGATCCAGTGCCGAAGGATAATATATCGCCAAATTTGACCTCCCATTTGAACAGAAGGACGATTGCTTCGTTTCGTGGTATCTTGAGTAATTTCAATGCTCGATGAACAGAAATTTACACTACAATACTTGTTCATTTGATTTTCGACCATGTTTGGTTCAAGCCTACTGTTTGTTTGGCACTGAATCAGTTAATGCGCTCACGCTTAGACTTCCTGTCCGCTGTGGATGGAGTTGTGGGTTAAGTTCTCACCCTGGTCAGTTGGACACAAGTGTTGGCTTCTCGTTCAGAAAACAATTGAATATTTCCAGGAACTGCCGGATGGACAAAAGATAAGACTGCAACTGGTGGTCAGCATGACCGAATGAATAATAGCACTCGCTCTAAAACTTCCGATGTGCTGATGCCGAGGTTGTGGGTTCAACCTCTACTCTGGCCAGCTGGACTAAAATGTTGAGTTCTGGTCCTTGACTTGAGGACGTAAATTACAAGTATCTCATTAGTCAGAGTGAGTTATTATGATGGCCAGGGACACTGGTAATAGGGAAAGCGAACCCATACGCACATATCAGTCCAGTTTACTAAAAAAAAAAAGTAGTAGTCTGTGCAAAGACAACGCTTGAGTTCAAAGTGAGCAGGGAGAAAAGACTGCAACTGGCATCATTAGTATTGGGACTTTTCGCTGGCTGTAGAAGATCAGGAGGGAGCTCGTATGGGAATGTCCCGAGTCTGTTCTTGGTTCATCTCATTCGGTCTATTTCATGAAATGTGCAGTTTCCCTAACTGGGTATAATATATTTACGCAATTTTTGGGAACTGTCTATGTCATGAATTTGACATTTTTCCCCATTCTATTTAATGGTTTCACAAGATGAAAGTCCGGTTTACCGGCTGGAGAAAAGGTTTGCCCAATTCATGAAATGTGCAGTTTCACGAACTGGGCACAACAAATGTGAAGCAATCGCGAGACTGAAATCAAGAGATTTCTCGTCAGAATCGTTACAAATATTATACGTACTCACCATGCCCTTAAGCATTTAAACATAGAAGATGTTGCATGCTAAATGAGTTATAATGTGTCAATGTTTGCACAGACAGATTGCATATAACTGTTCTGTGTTAAATCTGTGATTAATGCTGATACTGATGTCTACTTTGTGCTTATATCACGTGTTGATGTGAAATTATTAAACATTTAACAGAAAACATTTGACGTAATTGTCACTGGGCTTTTCTTCTTTCAATAGATAATACAAGCGTCTCAACCACGTATTAGTGATTTTCTTATCTCATATGCTGTGGGACCTTGGTGCTCATATCTGCCACAGATTTGCCAACAGTCAATCAATCAGGTGCCATCTCCACAATGAAGGTTGCATTTAATGGATCTCCAACACTGTTTTGTATCTTGCCCTGACTATAAATTATGTCAGACTGCTGTTCGTCCATCTCTGGATGTTATCTTCCCACTTGTATCGTTTTCTACCTCTTGCTCGCTTACCCTAAACCTTACCCTCCAGTATGGCTTTGATAAGAGTTTTATATCTGTTAACGTGGCCCAAATACTTCACTTGCCTCTTTTTTTTTTATTTATTTCATCAACTCTCTTTTCATTCCCAGTTTTCCTAGAACGTCTGTGTTTGATTATTTGTGCTTCCATGAAATACGACATATTCTTAAGTATATCCACATCTCCAGGGCGTCTAATGTTGAGGCATTACCAAGCAGGAAAGACTAAACAAATAGGCTGAAAAATCCAACACTAACGCACAGTCAAACAATTGTTCTCCTTCTTTCGTTCACTTGAAATGTATTGTCTATATCTGCAGTGTAAACCTCCCTGTCTTTATGTTATTTTATTTCACTCAGTAGTCCATAGAGTTTATCTTCCACTGTTGTCTCTCTAGGCCAGAAGGTTTGTCTAGATATATCGTATTCAT
This sequence comes from Cepaea hortensis, assembly GCA_963921405.1. Lineage (NCBI taxonomy): Eukaryota > Metazoa > Mollusca > Gastropoda > Stylommatophora > Helicidae > Cepaea > Cepaea hortensis. The sequence continues at coordinate 114,937,842 of OY992876.1, forward strand.
GGCAGTCCTGGAGTATGTGCTCTGCTGTTTGCGGCGCGAGTTCATATGTACACATGCTGATTCACCAATCTTGAATTTTATATACATATATGGTTGCGTAAACGATTGTGTCATGTTCTGAGGCGCAGAATAATGATTTGGTCCTGTTTGTCCATCCAAGAGCAACATTTCATAGATACCAGTTGTCGCAATACCGAAAAGAAAACAAAACAAACAATAGAGAGAGAGAGAGAGGAGAGAGAGAGAGAGAGAGGCGCAGTGCTAGCATACCTAAGAGCAGCACTCTATGAACTATAATAAATCCGAAAGAGTTGTAATACAATGGATCCAGTCACAATTTTTGGTCACGTTATGAGAAGAAATACATTGGAGAACTTGGTGACAACTGGCAAGATCGAGGGGAAGAGAACAAGGGGAAGACAGAGAAGTAAATACCTGGATGGCTTGACCACGTGGCATGGTCGAGACAAGAACACTGAGCTGATCCACGACTCGGGTTATCGAGTGAGATGGCGAATCATGACCGATCACACTTATCGGCACAGCACATAATGATGAATCACAATGCAGTATACTTGGAAATTAGGAGATTGGAAGACTGGCAAAGGAGGACGGACGACTATCTCATCCTTATATAGACATAACCCATAATGAGGCAAAGAGGTTTATAAAAAGTAAGTAATTGTAGAACCAAATGGGAATCAGAGCATCCAGGCCACTAGAAAGATGATGCATATTAATTATCACCTCGACCTAAAAGAACAAGTAGCAATCTTCAGGTTCCGCATGGGACACAACAGGCTGAAATGCCACTTGTTCAATAAACTAAAGACATGAGACGTGATGACTTAACTGTGTAACCGGTAAAATAACAGCTGCTGCAGTAGTCTAACATGTGCAGAGTGTAGAATATCAATTTGGCCTGCACCTGCTCCGTTTGAGGACAAAGCTCTGTGAAGGTGTCAGTCAGTAAGCTCTAGTTGACTGCTACTTTCTTTACATATGTTCATATTGACATCAGAAGGTGGACGAAGAAAAACAACACATAGATTTTAAAATGCAACATACTGTACTATCAAGCAAGATGCACTGACAATATAGTCAAATACTATCAAGTAGGATACACTGAACAGACAGGCTGAGAAATTGAAATTAATATACTATTAAATACAAAACACTAAACATACAGGCTGACAAATCCAACATAATGTACTATTAAGTACAGAGCACTGAAAATACAGGCTAAGAAATCCAACATAATGTATTATTAAGTACAAAATACTGAACATACAGATTGAGAAATCCAATATAAAATAGTATCAAGTAGTATACACTGAACATATAGGCTGAGAAATCCAACATAATGTAATCTCAAGTACGAAACGAGGAACAAATAGTCTGAGAAATCCAACATAATATACTATTAAGTACAAAACACTGAACATACAGGCTGAGAATATCAAAATAATGTACTATTAAGTACAAAACACTGAACATACAGGCTGAAAAATCCAACATAATGTACTATTAAGTACAAACACTGAACATACAGGCTGAAAAATCCAACATAATGTACTATTAAGTACAAACACTGAACATACAGGCTGAAAAATTCAACATGATGTACTATTAAGTACAAAACACTGAACATACAGGCTGAAAAATCCAACATAATGTACTATTAAGTACAAAACACTGAACATACAGGCTGAGAAAAAAAAAAGACTACCACTATCTCACGGAGTTAGTTCTGCCAAATGATACTTCAGATCACACTAAGGACGCTCAGTGCAGTTCTGTTGTTGGTCGGTTTTCTAATGTTGACATCGTTACCAGGACAGCGGCCGTAGAATGTACTGTATTAAATTGTCGAGGGATGTTTTGGGGTGCGTCTGGGGTTTTTTGTTTTCCATTTATCCAAGAAAGTGACAGATTCATCCACTCCCCAGAGATCATCGATGATGGTAGGAGCTGGATGGCATCATCGGATCCCTAGAGAAAAGCATCATGAGCAAAGAAGACATGAACAATAGATTGCACGATTTATTGCCTGGCATATGTCGCTTCACCTCGTCGTGTACATACAGCAGAATTCACACAACATAAACTGATGCAACAAGATAAATCCTTCAAGCTGAAATATACAACATATATAAGGGGCGTTCATTTGAAATCCGTTCGTGCCGCACCGCGCATAACTGCGTACGTTGAACATGATCATGTCATAGTCATGTGATAAGTACTGACCAATGAATGAAAGAGAAAATGCTTATCGTCCCATGATGCATAGGTTCTGTTTCTGACCGTTGAGAAAATGGCCGAGCGGTGATTCAATTTCTTTCATTTAAAGGATGTCGACCAGTGGACATTCATCGAAGAATGAAGGCAACGTACGGTAACGAATGTGTGTCGAAGACAACAGGAACAGACAGGGACTGGGTACGAATGTTTCGGAAAGGACGTCAATTTAAGACAGATCTTCGACGGTCGGGTCGAGCGCATATTGTTGCAACAGAAAAAAAAACCATCGCCAAAATTGATGCATCAGTACAGATGAACCGTTGTCGAAGCATGCGAAATAATTTGATGTGTCAATTGGGACAATTCAAAATTTTGTTCGTAAGAAACTGCAATATCGGAAGGTGTGTTCACAGTGGGTACCACGGATGTTGACGGACCACCAAAAAGAGGAACTCAGAGGATGGTGTTTGAACCACTTGCAGCGTTACAGAGTGGAGGGTGATGCATTTCTTCACCGCATAGTGGCAAGCGATGAATCATGGTGTCACCACTTTGAGACGAGCAGCAAAAGAGAGAGCATGCAATAGAAGCATGCTGGATCACCACAAGCCAAAAAATTCAAGTTACAGGTTTCCGCTGGTAAGGTTATGCTGAGCGCATTTTTTGACCATGAAGGGCTATTGTTGGCCGACTTCAAAGAACCTTGTGTCAACATCAACTCTACCCACTACTTGCAAACACTAGACAAGCTGCAAAAAGCCATCTAGAATAAACGACCCGGCATGCTTTCTCGCGGTGTGATTATGTTGCACTATAATGCTCGTCCGCATGTCGCAAAGATTGTGCATGAAGTATTAGCTTGGAAGAAGTGGGAAATGCTGCAACATCCAGCCTAAAGTCTTGATTTGTCACAGTGTGATTTTCATTTCTTCGGACCTCTAAAAAAAAAGCTCTTAAGGGGCAATTATTTCACACAGATGCAGACGTAATGAACGCGGTAAACACTTGGTTCAGTGAGCAACCACAATCCTTTTTTTTTTTTTGCGGACGACATTCGCCGCCTACCTAAGCAATGGGATGCTTGCCTGAATGCCTACGGCGACTTCTTCTGACCACCCCATGGTGCATAATTCATTCAAAATGAATGCTTTGTTTAATTCTACCACACCTGTTAATGTTTCTTTCATGCTTTTGTAATAAAGCCATTGGAACGGGTTTCAAATAAACGACCCTTATAGTTAGTTAGTATTGGTTCCAACTTCGCGGCAAAGGGTCGCCCTAATACGCTCCGTTTCTGTGCCAGAGAAAAATACTGTGACTTCCGTGGAGCAAAAAGAAGAAGTTAAAAGGAGGTAGTTGGTTAATTCCGGTCAGCTGGACATAAGTGTAGACTTCTCGTCCTTAACTGGAGAACAGCGGGTAGCGCTGAATAAGATTTGCAACAACTGATACATGACAATTCGCGCCCCGGTGATATAATCATCTACACGGTTGGCTCTATACTAACAGGCAAATGACGTTCAATGGTTTCATAACGAATGGAAAGAACGGTTTTAAGTGCAGGAGAGCTTAGCATATGATACCACAACATCTAGTCTGAGAATGAAGGTGGAGGGAGTCACTAGGGCTGGCAGAAGGACAACGGACTCACGGGGAATGCTGAGAAGGGCGGAAACATGCATATTTCGTGCAGAGTGGCATACTTCAATTAATCAAAAAAGATAGGGAGCATACGTTTGGATTGTTTTTTGTCTAGGACACGCTGGTGTGGTGGGACACGAAGAGTCGGAGAAATTGGCTGGGCTTGCATTGTTGAGTGGTGTGTTGTTGCATGATAAGGCAGATGAGGTCAGAGTCTCTGTGGGATCATGTGTATGGCATGGAAGAACAGCTTGGGGAGAAGGAGAGATAGGGAGTGACCAGAGGATTTGGCCGAGAAAAGGTCAGACATAATCGGACTGCTACTGGTACCATTAACATTGGGACTATTCGTTGGCTGTTAAAGATAAAGACTGAGCACTTATAGGATTGTCTCGTGTGCTGTGAAGGTCTGCAAAGCATCGGTTACGTCGTGATAGTGATCATCATGGTGTGCCATGTCGATTAGCGTGATTGTTCATTATTCGCCATCTCACACGGTCACCAGTCTTGGATCAGGCCTATGTTCTTGTCCCGATTATGTCATGTGGTCAAGACATCCTGGTATTTATTCCTCTGCATTCTTCTTGCTCTGTTTCCATACTTTGTGCCAGTTGTCACTAAGTTGTCCAATGTATTTCTCCTCATAATGTGCCCAAAATAATCTTATCTGTGTACGTTTAATTTCTGGATCCAATTTTTCCAATTCCAATTCCTATTTTCAAAACAAAAATTCCAAATTCGGCCTCGTTCAACCTGCGTCTTTCAGCTGTGGTTATTGTTGAGGTCCGTGGTTTTTGTGGGTTCATTCACCTTAACTCTTGTCTTGTGAGTCCTATCTCGGACTGGTTATGTTGGTTTGTGTCTGTGACGTCAGCAGGTGGACCGGTCGGCGGCTGTCCTTTGTGCATGTTTCCTCTTGTGGTTTTCTTTGTTGGTGCAGGCTCCTGGCTCGTCTGGCTTGACTGATTGCAGTCCTTAAAAGGACTTTTTATTTGGTATTTTTGCCTCCATTTCTGTGTAGTGCCTGTAGAAGCTTTCCTATGTTATTTACCTCCTTGCGTTTTTGTTTTTTTTCACTTTCGCGTTTAAGGTCTTGTTGTCTTTCGATTGCTTCCTCTGCGGTCAGCCATGGGATGATCTCTCCGTCCTCTATATAGTACTCGATGCTGGTATCATAGTCATAGTGTAGTTCAGGGTATTCTGTCGGTTTCCCCCTGGATTTCTTCACCTTCTTTCCTTTTGCTTCCTGTCTCCTTATGTATTCCTCGTGCCTGAGTCTCTCTTGCCTTGCCCGTTTCTTTTCTGCTTCTATGCACTCCTCCATTTCCTCCAGAGTAGGTTCCTTTGTAAACCACTTCATGGCGTCGAAAGGTTCCTGGTCTTGTCTTTCTTCGCCTGTCTGGCGGGATGTTTGTTTCCCCTTGGGTGTTTCGGGCGTCGTGGTTCGGCTGCTGGTTTTATCTTGCTGTTCCGGTTTGGTTTTTTGTTGGTTTTCTTGCGGCTTCTCTGTGGTTTCTTGCATGGCTTCTGTTGGTTTGTTTTGAGTTGATTTCATTTAAGCTTTTAGCCCCTCTCTCTCTCTCTCTCTCTCTCTCTCTCTCTCTCTCTCTCTCTGTTCTTATGGTGCGTAGCATTTCTTCTTTTTCCTGCTTCAACGCGTCCATCTGTTCCACTTCTTGCTTGATGTTTTGCTGGATCTCCTTTATTTCCGCCAGTAGGTTCTCGTTGTCGCTGGTCGGATTCGGCGTCAGCAGTGCCTTGACTTGTTTCTTTAACTCGTCGATCTGGCTTTGTAGTTGTGCTCTTTCATCTTGCGAGATGCCCGTGGCTATCTCGCACCTCCGCATTGCTTCCTTATACGGCGTCTTGGTGTTGATGGCGATCTTTAACACGTCTCTGTATCTTTGAAGGTACGGACAGCCCAAGTATCTTGCTCCATGCTTGCCCAGGCAGTTGGCGCACGTTCTGTTGTTGTTGGGTGCTCGGAAGTCCGTGTCCAGCTTGGCCAGCGGACATTCCTTGAAGGCGTGGTGATCGGCGCAGTACCGGCATATTTCCGTTTTACTACGACATGCTGCTCTGCTGTGGCCGGCCTTCTGGCGTCTGGAACATTGGTTGACTCTTGGGATGAATCTCTCTGGCTGCGTTCTCTTGTTGATTGATGCTGTGGTCGGCATCTCGCTACCTTCTGTCCTCACCACCGCCAAGGTTGTAGGAATCTTGGAGTAGGTGAGGAGCCGCTCCGCCTTCAAGAATCGGATGTGGAGATTCTCTTCTCGAAGCTGCGTCATGATTTCTTCGTCTGATTGCTCCACTTGGATACGCTTGACAACCCACTTGCTTGTCGGTGAGTCGGTGTTTCCGACTCTGGTGTCTTTCTCCTCTCTCTGCTTCTCCGTAGGTTTGGCTCTTGTCTGTGGTGGGCTGTCGATCTTCTCCCTCGTGGTAACTTCAGTAGTGGCTGTAGTTTCAGGTTCTTTGTTACAGCTCGCAGGCTGGCTCTCCACGTTCTTTGTCTTGTCGGTTCCCACGCTGCACATCTTGGATGCCGCGAGTTTCTTGTTGTTGGACTTTCAGCCATTTTCACCCGTATCAGGCTGCTTGACTTGTTCAGGCGACTTGTCTTGTTAGCGTTCGCAGTGCGAATACGCACGACGAAAAAGATCAATTTTTCGTTTTCACAAGTTTCTTATAGGGCTTGCTCGTTTGTTTATCTTTCCGTCTTCGGCGGTCTTTGCATTTCTCCGGAAACCATATTTCCACTGAGATATAGATGTTTCTCAACTTTTCTGTTTAGTGTTCATTTTTCACATCCATATAAAATGATAGGTTCAAAATAGCATTTCAACGCCCTTTTTCTCACTGCACTTGGCAGCTTAGTTTAGTTTAGTCGATGGATCAACATCACAGCACACGGGTGTAACCCATAAGTACTCCGTGCTCCTCCTAACTCAAACCTGAGAAACTCAGCTTAGTGCACGAACTCCGTAGCACCGGCGATCATCCTGAAATACTTTGGGTAGATTTTTAATTCGAAATTTTGCCGGGCAGCGCCGTTAGGCTACTCTTTTTCAATTTCCAACTGCCAAGGGATTTTTTACATGCGCAACAATACACACGGGCGTCCGATCTCACTACCCGAGTACCAGGGGAAATATTATTACTAGAAGTCCACGTGAAAAAGTCCCGATCCTCACCGGGACCTCCAGCTTTCGAGGCGGACACCGTACCTCGAGACCACGCGTACCCCCCCCCCCCCCCCCCCCCCGACTTGGCAGCTTTTTATTGTTAAGTATATTTTCCATCTTACAAAAAGCTACACTTGCCGTTTCGATTCTTTTGTAATCTCTTCAAGGCACCTCCCATCACATGTTATGACTGTTGCTTGATCGTTGTACCGATTCACTTATTTAGGATTTCCCATTTACTGGAATGTTAGATTGTGGTATTTCTTTCTTCTTGGAGACGTCCATAATCAGTATTTCTTACACTTTAATTCTAACCCTAGTTGTTCAATGTGTACAGTAATGTCTACTAATCTACTAAATGATGCAGATCCTGTTTGTTGTCTGAAGTAAACACCGTATCATATGCGTATCTCCCCTCTGCTGTGTGTCCACCGTGACGAGGTAGAGGGGCTTGTGCGTCCCAATGACCCCAAGAGCTATGCCGACGGTAGCACAGCTACTGGTAGGGCCACCCATGTCGGACAGGTCAAGGGAGAGGGACCAGACGAAGAGACGCACAAACCTGCTGCCTTGTAGGTAGACTGGGGACAGTCAAAGGCTAGGGAAAGCATCCCGAATAAATGCTTGTCGAAATCGGATGTACTGAGCCACAGGCTTGACAAAGCAGTGCAACGTAAAACCTGCTGCCTTGTAGGTAGACTGGGGACAGTCAAAGGCTAGGGAAAGCATCCCGAATAAATGCTTGTCGAAATCGGATGTACTGAGCCACAGGCTTGACAAAGCAGTGCAACGTAACTTAATTCATGATGTCACAAATCAAAATTAATCGATATGGTGCTAATCCCGTGAAGTCCCATCAGGCGGCGATAGTGCCGGGCCCCCTGCCTCGAGGGGGTCCACCCATGACTACTGGTGGTCACCTTCCCCTGTGCTGTGGAGTCAAGGCACAGAGGAGTAGGTTAAGAGCTATTGACCAAATACCCCGGACACTCAACATACTACAGTGGAATGCCGAAGGAGTTTACAAGAAGAAAGACTCCCTAACACAGCGTCTTCATAAAGATAGAATAGATGTGGCATGCATTCAAGAGACACACCTCAACGCCAATCACAAATTCTCAGTCAGAGGATATCAGGCCACACGTTTCGACCGCGAAGGACACAAAGGAGGAGTTCTAATACTTACACGAAATACAATACCTTGCAGCGAAGTATCTGTGATCTCTGACAACCAAACGGAAATTATAGGTGTTGATATAATGATAAAGGACGTGAAAATAAGAATCTACAATCTGTATAGCCCAGCAGATAAGGACCTTACACTCTCAAACATGAAAATAACTGACACAAACTGCATTATTGTCGGAGACTTTAATAGCCGTTCAGAAAGATGGGGATACCCAGATACTGACAAAAGAGGAGATGAATTGGAGGACTGGGAAATAGACTCAAATCTCCATCTACTCAACAAAGCGGATGACACACCGAGCTTCTACTCCAGAAGATGGCTTACCACTTCTACTCCAGACTTAGCTTTCTGCACAGGAGACATCCTCCACAAAATCGATCGCCATGTGCTGGACCAATTAGCAGGTAGTGACCACAGACCAATCAAGCTTGAAATGAATATGGAGTATGTTCCACAGGAGCAAAAGCCCTTGCCCCGCTGGAATTACAAACGAGCAGATTGGGACAGATTTGCCATACTAACAGACAAATATTGTGAAAACATAAATACACGATATGGCAACATAAAGCAAATGGTGGAAAGTCTAAACAGAGCGATAATACAGGCAGCCACTGAGTCCATTCCTAGAGGAGCGAGGAAAAATTACAAACCATACTGGACTGAAGAACTACAAAGTTTGGAGGACAAAGTTGAAGATGCCAGGAAGACAGCAGAGAGAGAACAAACAATTGAAGCGAACATCTCTCTCAAAGCCATCTCAGCAAAATATAAAAGAACAGTAAATCAAACAACAAGAGATTGTTGGAGGGAAAAAACAGAAAACCTGAATTTTGACAGGGATGGAAACAAACTATGGAAACTAGTGAAAGCCATGAACAATGAAGGACCTAGAAACAAACAAATAACAATTAAACAAGGAAATGCCTTGCTTACAGGAAAAAAGGCTGCAAATGCACTAATGGAACACTATGCAAATGCAAACAACATTGATATTACAACCGAACAGAAGAAAGCAATCAAAGACAAACAGATACATCATAGAAATACAGAGACAGCAGCAGAATATATGATGGCAAATCTAACAATGGAAGAAATGGAACAGGCAATGAATACCCTAAAAAAGAAGAAATCACCAGGAAAGGATGGAATCACAAATGAAATGCTAATAGGACTAGGCACCAAGGCAAAGAAGAAACTACTAGCAGTCCTAAATAACAGCTGGAAGAGAGGAATAGTCCCACAGGCATGGAAGGAAGCTATACTAATACCAGTCCCAAAGAAAGGAAAAGACCTGGAAGAACCAAATGGCTATCGACCTATCAGTCTACTTAGCTGTGTAGGAAAATTAATGGAACGCATTATCAATGGCAGGCTAACATGGCATCTGGAAGAAAACAAACTCTTAACACAACACCAAGCAGGATTCAGAAAGTACAGATCCACTGAAGATCAAATAACCTATATAGCTCAGGAAATAGAGGATGCCTTCCAAGAGAAAAAGCACACACTAGCAGCCTGGATAGATTTAGAAAAAGCATTTGATAAAGTATGGAAGGAAGGACTGAAAGTAAAACTGCAAAAAATGCATGTTTGTGGAAAAATGTATAAATGGATCAGCCACTACCTTGAGAACAGAACTGCCAGGACAAAAGTACAAGGACAAACAAGCAAAATGATGCTGTTGGAGCAAGGTGTCCCCCAAGGAGGAGTTCTTTCACCAACATTATTCCTAGCATATATAAATGACATCACAGAAAATTTTCCAGCCAGAGTACACACATCCTCCTTTGCAGATGACCTAGCCATATGGACATCTGAAGAATATATTAGTACAGCTAACAGCAGAATACAGCAAGCCTTATTAGCGCTAGAGGACTGGTCAAAATCATGGCTAGTGAAGATAAGTGAGGAGAAAACAACATGCACAGTGTTCTCCCTCTCAAATAAAACTCAGCAACCTAAGCTGGTATTGAATGGAAAAATATTGCGCCATGAAGAAAATCCAAACTATCTAGGAGTCACCTTTGATCGTCGCCTGACATGGAAGACACAGGTTGAGAAAAATCGAACAAGAGCAAGGCAGAGAATGGCAATCATGAAAAAGCTTGCTGGTACAACATGGGGAGCAGATGAGAAAGTTCTCAAGAAGTTATATACTGGACGGGTGAGGCCAGTACTGGAATATGGCATTGCAGCTTGGGCAACAGCAGCTAAGTCAAACTTTAACAAAATAAGTAGAGTCCAAAACCAAGGAATGCGAATCATAACTGGAAGCCTGAAGACAACGCCTATTAATGAACTAGAAAAGATCACTTGTTTACAACCAATGCAGGATAGAAGAGATAGCAGAGCCCAGCAACAAGCAGAAAAATTCAGAAGATTGACAGACCACCCTATGTACAACAGATTTAATGGTTTTGGAAAGGGAAGACTGAAGCGTACCAACTTTGTAGAAACTGCAAAACGAAGGATTAGGGCAGATCCTATACTTAACATATCAACAGTCAAGCCCATTTACAATGCACACAAGTTCCCAGCTTGGAGACAGCAGCAACTGCCTGAGATGATAGAAAACATTCCTGGTATTGAGAAAAAGAACACTCAGCATGAAACCGAAAGAAGAGAAATAACCCTAAACTACATAAAAGAACATTACCCAAGCAGGAATTGGACCCATGCATATACAGATGGATCAGCCAAAAATTCAATAGAGAATGGAGGAGGAGGAATTCTCCTAAATTTAAAAAATGGAGTGAAAAAAACACATTCAATGGCAACTGGAAAATTTTCAAGTAACTTCAAAGCGGAGGTAGAGGCTCTGAAAACTGCAGCAGAAATGCTCCTGATGGAGGAAAATAAAGAGAAGCAAATAGCTATCTTCACAGATGCAAAGTCAGCTGTCTCAATACTGAAGAGCAATAACAGCACAGAACTAGCTGACCTACGAGCAACACTCCATGGTCTATGCCAGAAATCCAAAAAAGTTGTAATACAGTGGATCCCATCACATTGCAGTATACCTGGAAACGAAGAGGCTGACAGACTGGCAAAAGAGGGCGGACGACTACCACAGCCTGACATAGACATAACCTATAATGAGGCAAAGAGGTTGATAAAAAGCACTTATAGAACCAAATGGGAATCAGAGCATCCAGGCCATCAGAAGGATGATGCATATTACAAACTCGACCGAAGAGAACAAGTAGCAATCTTCAGACTCCGCACAGGACATAACAGGCTGAAATACCACTTGTTCAATAAACTAAAGATAGGAGATACCGATGAATGTAATTGTAGAACTGGAAAAATGACAGCAAAACATTTGCTGCAGGATTGCCCAACGTATGCAGAACAGAGAAAGATATTTTGGCCCACACCTGCTTCATTTGAGGACAAGCTCTATGGAGATATCAACAAGCTCAAGTTGACCGCAGCTTACTTTAACTACATACAGGTTGACATTTAAAGGTGCATGAAGACCCAGAGGCATGAAATGGAATATTGCTTGGATAGCAAATCCATTATGTGGAAAGTCCGAATCAAAAGCCCATTGTGTGGGCTTCATAAAAGGTGGAAAAGTGTCCTAGTGGCATGAAATGGAATATTGCTTGGATAGCAAATCCATTACGTGGAAAGTCTGAATCAAAAGCCCACTGTGTGGGCTTCATAAAAGGTGGAAAAGTGTCCTAGTGGCACGAAATGGAATATTGCTTGGATAGCAAATCCATTACATGGAAAGTCCGAATCGAAAGCTCACTGTGTGGATGTCATCTGCAGACTGCATACTTCTAGTTTCCGGAAGAACAGCCTATGGTGAACGGAAGGCCCAATATACGGAAGTGAGGCTAAGCAGCCATGTGCAGGACGTGACGATTCCTTGGGTGAGCCCAGTACCAGAGCGCTATGTATCGGCTCTGCAAGTATGGAAGCCTCCTTGGATGGCGGGGAATGCCCATGGTCTGCCCCTGCCTTCCCTTGAGGGCTGACCAGGATCTTTGGCTGTTCTATATGGGCCAGCTGGGATGGGGGATAACACCACAACAGTGAGAGTCAAACGTCCTAAGAAACCCCCGGGAAGGTTAACCCGGTCAACAAATGCCCGCAGAAGTCGGATGTGTCGGCCTAACGGCGCAAGAACGCAGCTCTGCTGTAAACAGGCACAACGTAGTCACATCCGGAAAAAAAAACTCCGGATGATCGCAGAAGAAGAAGATATGCGTATCTCATATAATTGATGTGATGAAGATAACCGAATTGGACGGTTTATTAAATACAGGGTGCATTTTTAATGACTATGCACTGTTTGAAAATATTGCCGGTCCAAGTTTTGTATTCACCCTCTGTAAAGTTCATGCAACATAATAGGTAAATACAAAACTTGGACCGGCAATATTTTCAAACACTGCACAATCATTAAAAATACACCCTATAATAAATTAGGGTAAAAAGATTGTTAAAAAACCAAATCTATAATAGTATCAACCTCCTGTTTCCCTTACTGTAGTAACTAAACAGTACACAAGGGAAACAATACAACTATATGCCCAGCTGATATGATTGTGAAATTGCGTCCCCTGCTGGTGACTGAAAAATAAAATTGTGGTTTTCTTTTATTTGTAATTATACAATTGTTTGGATGTCAGCGTGGCTGAATGTGTGCTGATGCCAAGGTACCGGGTTCAACCCCTACAATGTCAGTTGGACTAAAATGTTCACTTCTTGTCCTTGACTTCTTCTTCTTCTTCTTCTTCTTCAGCGTTCCGAGCCATTGAGGTTCTTTGCTGCAAATACAATCCGTCTCCATTCGTCTCTCTGGTTGACCTTCTCTTGCCAGTAGTTGATTCCAAGTGCTTGTAGGTCTGTATATGTATTATCTCTCCACCGCCTTCTTGGTCTACCTCGGGGTCTACGGTCATTTATTTCCTGAGTGTAAGCGAGTTTTGTTTCCCTATTATCTTCCATTCTTTCTATATGCCCCAGCCATTGTAGTCTATTAGCCTTCATGATACCAGTGATTAGCGGGGACTTAAACAGATCATAAATGTCTTTGTTACTTCTTCTTTTCCACTCTCCACTTTGTGTATCCCTAATGGGTCCAAAGATGCGTCTTAAAATTTTGTTCTCAAAGGTTTGTAACAAGGCTTCGTCTCCTTTCGTTGTACTCCAGGTTTCAGAGCCATACAGCACAACTGGTCTGATCAGTGTTTTGTATATTGTGATTTTGGTGTTACGAGATAGCGCCTTTGATTTTAGTAGATGTTGTAGTGCATAGTATATCTTATTTCCAGAGTTGATTCTAGTTTGTATTTCTTCCCTTATGATGTTGGAGCAGTTGAAGGTCGTACCCAGGTATTTGTATGTTTCCGTTCTTTTAATGGTCATATTATCTATTTGTATGTGGCCAGAGTTTCTAGCCATTCCGTCTCTTGAAATTACCATATATTCTGTCTTATCTTGGTTGATAACCAGCCCCATCTGTTGGGCTTTTTCCTTTAAGTGAGTCAATATTTCCAATGTCTTTTGTTCACTTTGCCCTATAATAGCTATATCATCTGCATAACCAAGCAGCTTGGATGTTCCTCCAATATCACATTCCTCCTTTACCTTCCTTACAACTTTCTCTAGAGCCAGATTGAAGAGTAGCGGCGATAGTGCATCACCCTGTTTCAAGCCAGATGTTATTTGGAAGGGGTCTGATTTCCTGCCTTTATATGTTACTATATTATAAGTATCTTCCATGCATAGTCTGGTCATGTTGATTAACTTCCTTGGTATTCCAAATTCCTGCATAGCATTCCATAGACTATTCCTGTGGACACTATCATAAGCCTTTTTAAAATCCACAAAAATGTTATGGAGATCTCTTTTATATTCCCAATGTTTCTCGGCTATTTGTCGTAAGATAAATATCTGATCTATTGTTGATCTGTTTTGTCTAAACCCCGCCTGGTAGTCATCTAATATGTCTTCTGAATATGGTTTTAGTCTATTTAGTAATACTGCGGATAGTATCTTATAGCTATTGTCTTTGTCCTTGACTTGGGGACCTAAATTGCAAGTATTGTACTGTAACTCAGAAGTCGAGGGTGAGGGAGATGGGAGTGAAGCGGGACGCTCCAGATATGAACATTTGTTAAAATCACAAGGCATTTGATTAACCAACACAGAACTGATGCAATCAGTCGATATCCGCTGGCGGAGATGTTAAGGTGTGATCAGGGTACCTATAGATCTGTCCGAAGTGTAATGATGATCTTTACTAATCACTAGTGTAAGAAAAGCTAATAAAAATAATTGTATTCATAATCAAATATTTATGATTTGTTTGTAATTTCGTCGCTTACAGTGATTTCTTTAAGAGTAAGGGGCTTTAATTACCCCTGAGTCAATTTATTTCCTAGCAATTGTGAAAAGCACTGGGCTTACACCGTATTCTCTGAAATAAGAAACCGTTAGGCCTCTTTAACTCTCAAAGCTTGCCCACGGGACTTCCTGTTTGTCGTCTTTATCCGAAATCAACATGGGTAATGCATTGAATGGCTAAGAAGTCTTAAGAGTTTTTTTTTTTTTAGCATATCCTTTACAGGACTTAGCTGTCAACACCAGCATCTTTCAGCTGTATGTTGATCTCTTGGCAAGATTACGCTCAGTAGTTTGCCATTGCTTTCTGAGCGGCCGGCTCAGTATCCCGCAAGTCACGAGCGGGGGTCGAACCACCTCAGTTCTCGCTCCGCTACGAGACTCTGCGTGATAAACGGGATTACAGAGAGAAAGTGTTGTAACCCCACAGCCAGAGAGACCGGCAGTCTTAAGAGTGCTGCAAGAAATAAATGCTTGGAGCATGTCTTATATGGCTAAAAAGACTACTATCTAAGTACAAGAAATAATTTCTCAGGAAAATTCAGAGTGTCATGAACGAAAAGTAAAACCTATGAGCAAGAAACAAATAAAACCCGTATATTGATTCGAGAAATTAGACCCAGTCAAGGTTTTTTTTTAGCACATTGTGAAGATAAATAACGTACTACAGGAGACAAATGAAAATCGTAAATTTTTTAGAGAAATTAGACGTAGACAGTCAAAATTTTTTGGACATGTTATGAGAAGAAATGGATTGGAGAACTTAGTGACAACTGGCAAGATCGAAGGGAACAGACCAAGAGGAAGACCGAAAGGAAAATACCTGGATGGCTTGACCACATGGCATGGACGAGACATAAACACTGAGCTGATCCACGACGCTGGTGATCGAGTGAAATGGCAAGTCATGGCCGCCCACGCTTTCCGGCATGGCACATGATTGATTGAAGATAAATAAATTAGATCATTCTCACATCCGGTCAAGATAATGGCCAATTTTTATGACATTATGAGACAGTGGACGTATACTAGGGTTTGAAGATTGAGCACAACCCACCACTAGCAACGCTGATCGTATTCCGGTACGAGCCTTGGGCCTTTTCCACGTCAGATTGGAAGCACTAGACTCGAGTTTCGCTCTAGTTTGGGTGCGTTAGTAGTGCATATCTCTGACTGGGCCCAGGATCTAATTCCATGCCACTGGCGTGTGAGGCGGGTGTGTAACCACTTGACCGCATGGTTCACGCTAGACGCGACCAAATTAACACACTAGAATATCACATCATCCATTGTAGGCTACAGTTTATTACTTCCAATACGACGTGGACAAGGCCCTGGGTTTGTACTGGAATAAGATCAGCGTTGTCAGTAATAAGTTGTGCTCAATCTTCAAACATCAAATCCCGAAACAACAAAATAAATAAATAAATATACTACGGTACTCGGCAAACCAAAGAACACATACCAAACTTAACTTTTCCACAAATGTTTTCACAAAACAAACGCGACAAGTTGTGGGTTGTGGGGGGCACGTCTTTCGTTCTCGAGTGAATTTTTGCAGAGACTCCTGAGGGTCGTCGCTGGAGCTACAGAGTTCGTGCTTTGTGCGACGCTTTCCGCGCTGCGGAAATAGACTGAGCCATATGGGATAGAACCTTGTGCAATGAAGTCGGCCCTGTCGACTTTTAACCGACTTTAAAAAAAAATTATTTTAGAAATAGATTAAACATAAAATGTTGCAGGTTCTTTGCTCTGCGTTGCCAATAATCCCAGGTTAATGTTCTAGAAGTTTTACATTCAGTAGTTTGCTATTGAAAGGCATTGGAGAACATCGTGACAACTGGAAAGATCGAGGGGAAGAGAGGCAGAGGCCGACCAAGAGAAATGATCCTGGATGGAATGAGACTGTGGCATGGAGGAACATCATCAGCAGAGTCGATCCAGAAAACCAAACCAAATACCTTGATCTGTGGAGAGTCATGAATGCCTACGCCAGCTGGCATGGCACTTGATGATGATGAGGCTGCCATTGTAATTCCAACAAACCACACACAACATACATTTGGAGGCTGAAATATCACTTCTTTAATATATAAAAGATAGGAGATATTGACGAATGTAACTGTAAAACTGGCAAAATGACGCCTACACATGTGCTACAAGAGTACTCAACATATATAGGTAGAGCACACATAATTTGTCTTAGCTTACACCCACTTCACATTTGAGGACCAACTATATAGATATGTCAGCAGCCTGAAATGGTACTTTCTCTAAACACGTTAAGGTTGACTTCTGAACATATACGAGGAAGAAGATTTATTCTGTCCTACATAATGAATCATATTTTGTTCTTTTCCTGGCAAATCGAAACAATGTGTATACATTATCTATTTTTTGCGGAATGCAAATAGTTTATAATTCTGACGTTCTGCTATAATCTAGGATTGTTGTTCTTTTTAAGAACACGCAGATAATTCATCTTTTGCAACCAACACCAGGTTAACAAAGACCATCCATCCATCATGTGTCATGCCGATACGCGGTCATGTTCTGTCATCCCACTCGATCACTAGAGTCGTTGATCGGCTCCGTGTCCCTATGGAGCACCCATTTACGCAGTTTCTCTGATTATCGATAAGACTGCTGTACATGATATTCTTGGTATCTGTAAAGAGGGTAGTTTGCTATTGCTTTCCTTCGTGTTCATTGGCACCTTTCCGTCTTGACAGACGATAGTTTGGTACATTGTGCTTCAAAAAAGCTTAATAACTACGATCCATGGCGGTGGCGAGTGTGGCTGGTAAGGCCAATTCTTGCTGCAAATGTTTGCCCACAGTAGGTGCATGTGAAAACATGGTAATTTCCACCATTTTGCACCATCTTACGTCTCTCACGCTCTGTGTGTGCTTTATCTGCAATCATTTTCTCCTTTGTCTTTATTCCATTTCTGATAGTTGCCCTCCATGCAACACGTTCAGCGGCGACGTGCTCCCAATGTGCATTATCAATGCCTGTATCAATCATGTCCCGCTTACACACATCTTTGTATCGTAGTAGAGGCCGACCCTGAGATCTCCTACCCGTCTGTAATTCACCAAAAAAGATGTCCTTTGGTATTCTACCATCATCCATCCTCCTAACGTGCCCTATCCATCTAAGTCTACGAAGACTGAGCATGGAATACACCGTCACACAACCTGATCTTTCCAATACTTCAGTATTTGTGATTTTGTCTTGCCACTTGATACCAAGTATTCTTCGCAGACACCGCATATGAAAGCTGTTTAAACGTTTCTCTTGGCGTGAGTAAGTTGTCCAGGTTTCACTGCCATAAAGAAGAGTACTAAGGACACAGGCTTGGTAGACGAGAAGTTTTGTTTTGGCAGTAAGCTTCCTGTTCTCCCAGACTCTTTTTGCTAACATGTTCATTGTTGTTGCTGCCTTGCCAATCCTGATGTTGATTTCCTGATCCTAGATATGTAAAATGGTCTACTATCTCCAGTTCGGCGTCGTCAATAAAGATTGATGGTACACCATGTGCACCTTGTGACATAATCTGTGTCTTCTTTTTGTTAATTTTCGTGTTATGTAATTCATTATTCTGCCATTGTTTTGTTCAAAGGAATAAAATGAATTCGTTCTAAAATTACTGAACTCTGGACACATCTAGAAACACAAAATCACAACCCACAGATAGAAAGTACATGGATCTTTAGAAAGATGTTATGTACAAGGTGAGCCGCTCGTAAACAACCTGTGGGGTTCCCAGATAAAGTCGCTATTTTTCATTCAACCGAACCCAATCCTCGCTGGAGACTATGTTCTTTTACTGCGCATGCCCAGTGACATCCAATAAGGACTTAGCCGTTGAGTCTGTGTCCGCCATCTAACTCCGAGTAGCTGAAGTCACAATTTCACTAAAATGTCTTCTGTCGACGAGGACCAGTCATCCCAGCCTTCTTCTGTAAGTAAAATGAAATCTTAAATTCATTTTATTAGTATCTTTTATTGTTTAGTTCATGAAATACAGCGGTTCGCTTGGGTAAAACGTGAGACGGACGGCAAGCTTTTTGCGACTAAGTCCCAAAGATGGCTGAAATTTTTCTAAGTTCCAACACAACAGCTAAGTTGGCTTTCCCACATGGTTGAGCCATATACCGTTTACCGCAGGTTTCGTGTCACCATTTCTTTGGCGTTGTAGTTATCAATATCAGTGTTTTCTAATCAAATACTGCTGACATGAGATTAATATATATTTAAAATTGTATATTTTCAATACTTTTTTGAAAGAAATTTAAACGGCTCACGTTTTCTAAATTTTTTCTTTGTTTCGCAGGATGGTGGTGTCGTTGTAGATGACCTAAAATCAGGTATGTATGAATGATTTACATATCGCATATATATTTCATATTTTGTACACTTTCAAGTACTTAACGCTAAACACATTTGGCAACTGTGTAACACTAACGTCTTAGATTAATTTACAATATTACACTGATTTTTTAAACCATATCTTTATAATTTAATTTATGTTTCCATCTCTCTGGCGTTGTCATATGTTGTACATTAATTATTGTAGAAAACTATTCTCTGCTTTATAGCCTGTAGTTTCATATGTGCACTTGAAACAGGTAATTAGATCATCTAATATTTATGATTTCAAGACTTAAAAAAGGTATAGTACAGACCTACTCTACAGGTCTACTGACCCAAACACTTGTTTAAACTGTTACAGGGAAATAATAATTAATTTTTTAATTAATATACATCAAAATGTGGGGGAAAAGTGTGATATATAGAGTTCTTCTAACAGCCTTTTATTTCACCGATTTGATTTTAACATTTTAACCTATTTTATTTTGTTCCATTATTTAAAATAAATTCTAACACATTTATTACATTTTTTGGTGAGTAGAGGGCTTAATTCAGGGAAAGGAAGGTAGACCAAGAAAAATTAAAAAATAGGCTGTTAATGCAGATATACGTGGAATTATTAAAAAGCTTCAGGACCAAAGGTCTGAATTATTTGATGATATTTAATAAAACAGATATGTAAAAACATATCTGGTACCCTATATGATTGCTGTATAAGAACATGTTCTTAAATCAAGTGCCTTGCCGACTGGCGTGGGAGATATGTTTCTCTACAAATTGTAGTTTCCAATGGCATGGATCAGATCTTTCCAATTGTCACCACATGTTCCAGTTTTTGTCTTCTCATAATGTGACCAAAAAGTGCGGCCTGCCTCTTTCTGATGTTTGGGATAAGTTGTCTTTGCGACTTAGCCTCCCTCAAAATGTCCACATTACTTACTTTGGTTGTCCAAGGAATTTCCAGCATTTCTTTTATAAAACCACATCTCCAAGGTTTCTAGGGATTCAAAACTTGTTTACTAATTGTCCAGGATTTACAACAGTATGTTAAAACTGGTTCTATATAACATACTTGAACTCTTATTTTCTGACTTCTAATAACAAGGATTTATTGCATAAAATATTCTTCATCAAGAAAAGGCATTTGATAGAGTAGATAGAAACAAGCTGTGGGAAATCCTTAAACAATATGGAGTGAGTACACATCTAACAAACCTATGTAGAAGCTTATACAACAACAGTGAATGCATAGTGAGAGCAACAGGAGGACACTCAGAACCCTTCACCATAAGATCTGAAGTACGACAAGGTTGTGTCCTGTCCCCTCTCTTGTTCATAACATATATAGACAACATATGTAAAGAAACCAGCCAAGCAGAGACCGCAAGAACACAGCATGACGAGAACACAAAAGAAGAACCATCTGCAAATCTAACCATTAGAGAACTCCTGTTTGTGGACGACAAGCACTAATAACAAAATCAGAAGCTGAATTACAAGACCACATTAATAGTCTAAATGAAATGTGTAGGGAACATAACATAAAAATTAGCACATGTAAAACAGAGGTATTGACTATGACTAAAGAAGAAAAAGCAACAACGATTCACCTAAACGAACATCCCTTGAAACAAGTAAAGAGTTTCAAGTACCTAGGAAGTATAATGGCAAATCAGAAGACGAGATTGAAAATAAATGCAATAAGGTAAACCAACTCATTGGACAAAGGGAGGCTCTATTCGCAATTGCGAATAGAAAAAAATTATATTCGCAATCGAATTGCGGGAAGTAACAAACATGTCACAGCGTCTGCTCACTAGTCAATTTTAGTTTGGGCCATTAAGAAGTCTAAGAAGGCGGTTAATTTAAATAGGAATGTTCACTGTTGCGAGTTTAATTCTGCCAAACTCTCCGTATTTTTTAATGAATCACCCTTCTTCTTACTTCTGTCCGTTCTTTTGGCATCCCGTTTTATTTTTACATTACGTTAGCCCTGTTTAAATATCAAGAATAATTTTTCAGAACTGGTATCCCCAATACAAATAACGATCCCAACAAATAATTGTGTCCCCAGGCGAGTTCAAGAATTGTTAACTTTCGTTTCTGTACACTTACTGTTACCAGGCATCCATGTTTTTTTACTTTACCGTCCTACTATTTACTATTTATGTCCTGATAATATCGCAGCAGTGATGATTCTATTAATTTGACACTTTCTATGGCTTCCATTGCATCCTCTCTGAGTGACTCTGTTCTGGTCCAAGCTGACAGTAACATGCTTCGCTTCAGAGAGACATGACTAGGCAATTCAAACACCAGATTTCGATTGACTGGTCTCATTAATTAATAAATAAACAAGGATAAGGAAATGCTACTTATATAAAGTGCAGGAAAACCCGGTATATCTGAAGCAGGTGGACAACAGAGAGGAGAGAGATAGATAATGAAGATAGTGTGAGAGACAGAGATATGAGAAAGATGTGTTGAAAGACATTAAAGAGTGGTAAAGACAAGAAAGGGAGAGGTAGGAGATCGAGACTTAAAGCGAACGAGAGAGAGAGAGAAGAAGAAGAAGAAGAACTCGTGTTCGGGTGGCTAAGTTCTTTTACCAAGACAACAAAAGTAGAGGACAGATAAGAACAAAAAGACAAGTGTGCAGGTTCTTGTGCAGCAAGATAAACAACACCGAATACACAAAACCCGTAGAAAACATACGCCTAAAGCGAAATCATCAGACTAGCATTGGTGTCTGAAAATGAATAAAAAAAATGTTGCCTCCCCGGCGGGGAATCGAACCTCGAGCTCCCGTGTACCAGGCGGAGACACTAACCACTAAGCTACCGAGGACACGCTGATAACAACAATATATTGTAATATGGACACACGCATAGGAATAATCACGTGACCTACTTCGATTGCGAATATAATTTTTTTATATTCGCAATTCCATCAGTCACTTCGTCGGACAAATGGCACCAATTCTAAAGGACAAACATGTATCAATAACTACTAAGAAAGCATTTTACAACACAATCTTCCTACCAACTCTATGTTACCAATGCCAAACCTGGACAATGACAGAAAAAGAGAAAAGAAAAATCACAACAGAAATGAGATTCCTGAGAAGAATACTCAACGTATCAAGAAGAGATAAGATCAGAAATGAAGAAATCAGGACTAAAGTGGGGGTTATAGCTGCATGAGATTTTATTAGAAGGCAGCAAGTCAAATGGTTTGGCCATGCAAGTAGGTTACCAACTAACAGTATACCACAACAAGCAATGATGTACAGACCAGAGGGAAGCAGAGGAAGAGGCCGACCACGTAAACGATGGGTGCAGGGAATAACGGGAGTTCATGGGAATATCGATACATGAAGCCCATAAGTGGGCACTCTCCCGCTGTTTATACTTCACCTCGACACCGCAAGGTGCAAGGGGAACATGATGAGATGAGATGAATAGTCTTCATTTGATAGAATGCAGTTTTTGCTTGTCCTGTTCTGTTCTTTATTCCTGTAATGCATCTTCCATCTCATGTTATTCATGTGCCTAGATATTTGAATTTCTGTATTTGCCCCAAAATATTTACTTTAATTGTACATTTAAATCCAATATTTTTAATATGAATGTTATTAATACGGCTGTGACAAGGTTACAGCGTCTGAACACTCATGAGATGGTTTCCAGATGTAAAGTAATCATTTCATCTTGTAAAATTGATGTGGCTTAATTTAAAAGTATAAAAATGTCTGTTCATGTACTGCTTGTATACTACTAAAACTGCCCCAAAAAAACCCTTTCCCTAATTGAAACTAGTAAGGAAACTACACCTGGTTGCACAATGTGACCTACTTCCCATGTCACATATGTTAAATAGTGCATGACCCTGAGCATACACATAAATAGTCAGTTCCTGCAGCGAATATATGTTTCATGTTTATTATCTCTCATAGCATGCTGGTTGTGTGTGGCCAACCCTCTGCCATTCCCTCATTTTGTTTTGATTATCCTGGATGTATGGGACACAAACTCAGATAACACGGTTTCATATTTACATTATTGACGAGGCAAAGAATACCATGGACAGACAGAAAAACCAATGACCAAGTCCTACAAGAAACAAATGAACATCGTAAACTGGTTAGAGAAATTAGACGTAGACAGTCAAAATTTTTTGGTCATGCCATGAGAAGAAATAAATTGGAGAACTTGGTGACTACTGGCAAGATTTAGGGGAATGCAGAGAAGTAAATACTTGGATGGCTTGGCCACGTGGTAAGGTTGAGACAAGAACACTGAGCTGATCTACGATGACTCTGGTGATTGATGTGAGATGGAAAAGCATGATCGCCCACGCTTATCAGCGTGGCACATGATTTATGAATGAATGATTGATGAGCACACAAAAAATAGGGAGAAAATTACAGGAGATATGACCATGTCGTGCGCCAGCTGTATCTGTACTGTTTTCAAGAGGTAAAGGTGGTCTCATAGCTGAGACTGCTGTTGGATGTGAGTTATTAGGCCTTCATATGTTCTAGGCCATAGCATATGAGATGTGAGTGCCATTACCTTCCTTGTCACCTTTTCTTTGGAAAATTGTCCTGGTGCCCATTTTTTTAAAAACCCCAGAGCCGTATCTACTGGAAATGAAATAATCCTGCTTGTGCTGGGTCTTGATAGGGACAAGGCGAGCACACTCAGCACGATGCCACCACAGTGCCATTGTTAGAGCATTGTTAAAATTGTGCACCTCGCCACACTGTCACAAATTCAATAATCTTTACCTAGGTTAGGTTCTAGGTTATTCATTAGAAGAAACAGGAGAGATAGAGCTAGCACATGGCTAACATTTAATGTCATTGTAGCTTTAAAAAACTAAAAGTGTTTGCCCGTAGATATAGATCTGTGACATATTTACAAGCAACATATAGCTGACTCTAGGAATGAAATGTTCTAACATTAACAGTTCTGTTGATGTGAAGTTAACATACCAGCAAGCATGAAACTTCAAGGTAATCATGTTCACAAGTCACATTAATATTGCCTTGTTGCTTTCTTTTATTATTGAAATGTTCGTGTTGTTGTTTTCTTATTCTTTGTGACTTTTTTTTTTTGGCATGCATTTTCTCTTTTGCAATTCATTTTTTTGGCCCCTGATCAGTAAAGATATTTCTCATAAAATACAAAAGGAAATTGAGGATGATAGTTAATATTTACATGGCTTTTCCATGCCTTGAGGCATATTGGATATATTATGCTAGTCCTATATGCATAGAGCAACCAGCACTCAATATCATACTGGACACCTCTGCTTCCCAGAACATGTTACTGTACCCACCTTAGCTCAGGTAAATGACAAGAATCCCCAGTTGGAGGGGATACAGAACATATGTCTACCAGGCCTGTCGACAGGCATGTTAGCCACTACAGCTCTCTTGCATGCAATATCAACATGTCGGATACAACCCCACAACCCTTTACAGGGCAGACGCTTGTCCGTTTTGTAGCCCTGAATGGGCAAGATTTTTTCAGGTTCTGTAAAATTTCGGGTCGCGTTAGTAAAAACATCACAAATAAGGTGTTAGTCAACCGATATTAGTTAAACAAACAACACAATGACGGGAAAAGCATGCAGAATATGTTACTCATGTGATTGTTGCCGGTATTTATATTTACGAAATACGGCATGTTTGTGATTTTCCGTCACCTATACGGCCATTAACAAACACATTTTCAGAATCATAATCACTTTCTTTAAAGTCCGACTCACGACTGCTAATGCAAAGTAACGCTTTGCACTGATATCTAGCTCCGATTAATAATCAACTTCGTGCCCTTTAATGTCATTTAAATTGAACAGAGCGAAATCTCGGCTATCACTTGAAGAATCGCCGAAATCCATTTTGAAAAACGGCGTAAAAATCCCGAAAACTATCACAAAAAGTCCGTTCAAATTCATTGCAGCGCATTTACAAATGGCGGCCATGTTGTCAAGCTCTCGGCGATAGTGAAAGTAGCCGTCGGAAGTGTCGGAAAGCCGAGAGATCGCGTTTTTACAATGCATAATAGTATCGGCCGCTACGCTCGTTTTATGCGATTGGCCGGTAATGGCCGCTATGCCCTGTAAAGGGTTAATGTTACACCATCTCATTTGATTGATGCCTTGGGTAGGAGGAAGAAACACTCTGGTAGAAATAAACAAGTTGACAAGATACAGAGGTAGGCATGTGCAGTTGCCCAGGGTGGTTCCACTTGATGTTCCCTGGGGTTCTTGCTGGTTGTGCCAAGTTATGCACACATTTTCTGGTCAGACAAATGTAGCGAAATTCAATGTTCAGTATAAATATGAGTCATTCATCTGACAACAGGCTTAAATTCAGACACATTTATGTGTAGATAAGTCAGTAAGGCAATCACAAGTTTGTATGTTAAACATAAAACTACGAGATATGAAATAGGAAATCATTTGTTATTGTCCCTACATCACTCCTTATTTCTCAACATAGAAGACTTTGGGAATACTGCAAAAGCCATGTTTGCATAAATGATTTTCACTTTTTAGCAGCTGAAAAAAAACTGAAAATTGCATGGGGCTAAGCCTGTGGTGTAAGCTGGATGTTCAAGAAGTTTCTACCCTAGACAATTTTCTCCTGAACAGTTGATCTATTTGGGGGTTTGGCATTGGTATGAAGAGCAGTGCCAGTAGACCTGGGCATTATTTTTCAAATTGCATGACAATGTAAATAATACTAGGGACACGGCCAGAGTACCAACAGGAAAGTTCTGCCATAATTATGATGCTGAAATTGAGGCAATCAAGATAGCCACAGAGAAATTAGTAAATACCAGCCATGGTACACAACTTGTGGTGCTATCCCATCCATCCATCATGTGTCATGCCGCTAAGCGTGGGCAGTCATGTGCTGCCATGTCACTCAATCACCAGAGTCGAGGATCAGCTCTGTGTTCCTGTCTCGACCATACCACATGGCCAAGTCATCCAGGTATTTACTTCTCTGTTTTTTCCTTGGTCTCTTCCCTTCGATCTTGCCAGTCGTCACCAAGTTCTCCAATTCATTTCTTCTCATAACATGCCCAAAAAAGTTTTGACTGTCTACGTCTACGCTCCTGTCTGGGAAATTGCCAGTACTAAGGACAATACTTTCTGAACTTAGCAGTTCAGAAACCCATTACATACCACCAAAAGAAAAGAATGATCAAATCAGTCAGAAAGCCACGAAAACCTGCTCAAGACGACTATCACTTTATGGACAGACCAGAAGTCATTCTGCGCCTCAGAACAGGACACAATAGATTACGCAACCACATGTATACAAATTCAAGATTGGTGAATCAAACATGTGCACATGTGGATTGGCATTGCAGACAGCAGAGCACATACTTCAAGACTGCCCAAAATATAACATTTATAGGCAAACCTGGCCTAGAGAGATGACTGGAAGATCAACTTTATGGACCGCTGGGTGAACTAAAAAAGACAGTTAAATTCATACAAGAGACAACATTGCAGTTATAGACATATTTCAAGTGAACGAAAGAAGTGTATGAAAATGTATCATTAGAACTTGACAGAATGATGCATTATTCACATGTGTCAGATTTCTGGTGCAATCTTCAAGCATGGTTGACATTTCCAACACCACTTGCGCACAGCACATAGTATGCGTGTATGAATGCGGTAGTTACCATCTGCCACACATGGAATCAGGTTAGATGGATATGCCACAGAATGACACCTTTTGAAACTGCAAACAACCATTTCTCAACTATCTTGTATCATTTTGTGGCTTACTGACTTAACCCTTGTAGGAGTAAATATGATTTAGCATGGCCGAGCGGATGCATTGCATATGCTAAGCTTTTTAAAGTAATCACAGTTATAGATTAATATTTGCATAATTCAGCAATTGAACCTCACAGAATATATATATATTCTGTGAGGTATATATGTGTGTGTGTGTGTACACGCATACTCACTCTCAATCACTCACTCTCTCTCCTCCTCTCTCTCCTCTCTCTCCTCTCTTTCTCTCTCTCCTCTCTTTTCTCTCTCTCTCTCTCTCTCTCTCTCTCTCTCTCTCTCTCTCTCTCTTCCTTCCTCTCTCTCTCTCTCTCTGCTCTCTCTCCTTCCTCTCTCTCTCTCTCTCTCTCTCTCTCTCTCTCTCTCTCTCTCTCTCTCTCTCTCTCTCTCTCTCTCTCTCTCTCTCTCTCTCTCTCTCTCTAGGTCATCATTTAAGAGACACAGACTGTTGCTCCTTTTTGAGAAATGATCACTGCTCCTCTTGAACTTGGTAGTGTTCACATTTCCAGCACAACAGCTGCTTGCAAACTTCCATTCTACCTAGACAGCAAGGTGATGTCACACACAATCTACATAAACCGCACATTTTAGTGCAGTCTGCCTCAATTGTCTTTTCTTCAAAAGTACATCTTAGTGAGAGAATGCAAGACGCTATCTGTTACAGTGTGTGTCATCACCAGGGCTGGTTAATTAATTTGCAGTTAAAGGTTAAAAGGGAACAGTTAACTCATGTGTTATTATCTGAACATGTCTTTTTTTTTTTAAACAGCAACGAACCATGGTTTGAAAGTGAATGGACTTAGTGAGGACTCCATTGGTTCTGCCAATGAAAATGGTGACGGTTTTGTGAGGCCCAAGGAGAATGGTCTGGTGAATCATGTTAAAGATAAAGATAAGCACGGAAGTGGGCACCAACATTCATCTTCTTACAAAAGCAGTAGCTCTGACAAAGATAAGCACCACAGCTCAAGCAGTTCCAAGCACAAAGATGGGAGCTCAAGTTCTTCCAAGCATGGGAGTTCGAGCTCATCCAAGAGTAAAGAGAGCTCTAAGCACAAAGATGGTCATAGTTCCTCCTCCTCGTCATCCAAACACAGAGAGGGTAGCAATTCACAGCACAGTTCATCTAGGCACAAGGAGGGAAGCAGTTCGTCTTCATCTCACAAAGACAAGGACAAAAGTAGCAGTTCCAGCTCCAAGCCTAAAGAAAGTAGCTCATCATCTTCATTACCAGACAAGCACAGCAGCAGTAGCAAGCATAAGGACAGCAGCAGTAGCAGCTCCAAACATAAAGATAGTCACAGCAGCAGCAGTAAAACAAAGGACAGCAGCAGCAGCAAAGATAAAAGCAGTAGTTCATCCTCCACTGATAAGTCCAAAGATGCCAGCAGAGAAAAGAGTTCGTCTTCATCTGACAGACACAAAGATAAAAGCAAGGAAAATAAGGATAAAGATAAGTCCAAGTTGTCATCTAAGTCTCGAGAAGAAGAGAAGCATACATCCTCTGAAAAGGATAAGCTGAAAACTAAAGGAGATAATAATCAGGATAAAAGCACCAACTCAATCTCCAAAAGCAAGGAGACCTTGGAACACATTAAAGAAGAGGTGCAGATAAAAACTGAAGCAATGGATGTAAAGTCAGAGGATTATTCTGACATTGAAGTGACAGCAAAGAAAGAGGCTTCTCTTTCTCCTGTAAAGAAAGAGGCCTCTCTTTCACCTATAAAGAAAGAGGCCTCTCTTTCACCCGTAAAGACTGAAAGACAGTCTGTTTCCCCTGTTAAGAGACCAGCCATCAAATCTGATGAAGAGAGTGAAGATGATGATAAGCCTTTGGTAAGTTGTTTATGTATGTTGTTGTCAAACCACTATCTTATATCCCCACTAAAGTAATGTTTTTTTTTAGTTTTTTTTTAAAGCTGTACTGCATGTGTGGAACAACTGGCCTGACCAGGGCAAGTTGTGGGAATTCACATGTGAATACAGTCATAGAACAGCCTGCCTACCATCTTTGGTAGTGCTGGAAGGGTTTTAGAAGGGTGGGGGTTTAATTGCAGGATGACTACACAAAACACAAGCTTCTGGAAGCAGAACAAGTGATTTGTTGTACACCTGGCAACTAACAAACCTCACCACAATCGCAAGAGACCTTGTTTTGTTTTGAATTGTTTCCTTAAAGTTATTGCATATCCTCTACAAGACGTAACCATTAACCCCAGCATTTTTTGGCCATTTGTGATTTCTTTACAAGTTTACGTTCAGTAGTTTGCCATTGCATTCTGAACATCCAGCACCCATACCATTGTATGAAAACCAGCGCAAGGCAGATTGCTTCCAAATTGTCTGCAGCTGTGTTTCGAATGCGGGATTGCGAATTGCATTCGTAACCCCTTTGTCACAGCGTAGTGTTCTGCTAATTGGCATGGCTTGTCATGCCTCTCAGTTACTGTACTTTAGCAATATCTGCTTTTGTGCAGTCCTTCCCTGTCTTGATACTAGATTATTTTTTCACTGTTTTCTTTAGATTTACCAATTGTTACAATATGTTCTTGCTTTGTTTTCTTTTCACGAAGTGGCTCAAAAATGTTGTTACCTCCTGTTCGTCACAAGCTGTGTGTCTGGAAATCTTTCAAAACACTTAAATTACTCATTGTGGTTCTTTAGGGTATTCTTTATAAACCCATATTTATATGACTACAAAGGATGATCACTCTTGTTCAGCTTTCACAACTAACCATAGGTTACAGGTGGTTCTCGGTAACATGCGGGTAGATTCTGTTCTCTAATGAATTATATGGTCAGCATGGCCGAATGGATAAGAATGCATGTTCTTAAATATCCAGTGTGCTGATGCCGAGGTAAGGGGTTCAACCCCTACACCGGACAGTTGGACTAAAATTTTGACCTCTTGTCCTTGACTTGGGGGCGCAAATTACAAGTACCTCTAAAAACGGAGTGGGTTTGCCTGATGGCAAGGGCCACTGTTAATAGGGAAAGCTAATCCACACGCAAAATTCAGTTAAATGTGAGGAAGCTAAAAAAAAAAAACATGTACGCAGCTTAAACAACTAACTTTCATAAGTCATCTTGTGATCTTGTTTATCAAAAGGAGGCTTGCAGCTGAAATGTCTGTTTGCACAATTTTAACCAATTAAGCATGTGAGGATATTATAATATTATATTCCTGATCTTCAGCTAGTATAGCTTAGTGTTCTCAGACAAGGGAACAACATGGATCAAGTGTGCAGTTTAAATGTTCCTTTGCAGTTGAAAGTTGTACACTGTAGACGCAGTTGGAAGTTGTACACTTTAGGCGCCGCTGAAAGTTGTACACTGTAGGCGCAGTTGAAAGTTGTATACAGGCTGTAAATGCCATTTCTCTGACAATATTGAACATTTTAAAACCATATTTGTAATATATGTGGATTCAAGGAACCTTACTGGTCCTACAGAGTTTGTGCACAGTGCCAGGAATTTCCTTGTGTAATATATGGGAGCCAGCTTCATGGCTTAGAGGTTATGACTTTTCTCCGTAATCTCGTATACTCTCGTCGGTTAACGTGATGACGGTAAGAATCAGCAGTGGTTCGAATCGCATTGGTAACTTACGGGGTATGTAAGCCGGCCGCTCAGAAAGCAATGGCAAACTACTGAGCGTAATCTTGCCAAGAAATCAACATACAGCTGAAAGATGCTGGTGTTGACAACGATGTCCTGTAAAGGATATGCAAAAAAAAAAAATATATATATGGGAAGACATTGGGGCACTTCTGAGATTGTGTTCAGTGCAGGTGATCCCATACAAAGCTGAAACCTGGATTGACTGACCAAAAACAGCTGTGGCAGATAAAGGGTAACATAGAATTTCACTTGTAGACTGGCCAACTATGGGGGATACACATGGCTAAGCAGAATTGCTTTTGTAGAATAAGCTAAAATGAAATCATAAACGGCGGATACAATGGATACCCAGGAAATTTGTTATTGTGAGTGGCATGGTGTTGACACCATATGCTAAACCTGTCCTATGTTACAACTATTGATCACATGTTCAGACAAGTTAGAAGCATGTTGGCACTGTATGAAGTGTTAAAGAAAAGAACAAATCTGTCAGCATGTAGTGCAGTTTTGTCCCCTTCTACCAGGTTGACTGTTCTAATGTTAGCTTATGCATACAGGTTCGCATTGCATTCTTTTAAAGTTATTTATTCTCCACAGTCTGTGCGCAAAAAGGAATCCAAACCAGTAAAGAGGCCGAAGGAAGAATCTGACTATGAAGAAGAATACAATGAAGAAGATGAAGATAGTGATGTACCTTTATCAGTGAGGTATGCTTATCTTTAAGGTTATTGTAAAATGGATTTTATTATACGATCATCAATTTTTTGGCAGTCAACTTTGTGTTTCATTGACTATTCTATAACTGTCTGGTCTGTGCTATCATAAGTTTTTGTTATTCTTAACACATACTTTTTAATGCTTCTATTTTGTCTGTAAATGTTACATGTGGCAAAATAGTTGGGTATCAGTCTTTCACATCTTAAATTTGAACTGATAAAATGATTATTAATCTATCTGGGGTAACTGAAACGCAGTCTACACATTATGTGGCAGCAACTATGGCTAGTAGCAGTAGCCTGTATACCCTTTCCTTTACAGCCTCCTCATGGATCACTATCTATCCATCTCTGTTCTCTGACATTCTAAGGTTGATATCTGACGCCCTGCAATTATACTTTTTCATGTTCATCTTTGCTTAGCATTTTTCTCTAGTCGCATATTTCTGTTTTTCTCTGATCTCATGTGTTATTAATTTTATCTTTTTTGTCATGGTTTCTTGTACTCCATACATAGTTATGATTTTGATAGTCATGGCATTAGTCGCTCTAGCTGAATAGTCCTGGATGTGGCAATAAGATCATGCTATATATATTAATTAGTAACCTATCCTAGGAATGAGTAGCAGCAGTTTGATATGAGTATTTTCAATACTTGTCACACATAGATATAAAAAAGAGGATTATGGTAGCAATGAATGTTGTCCCTAAGATTTTTTGGCATAAACATAGAAAGCATATGAAAACAAGTTTAACTGCGAGGAATAATAAACATTCTTAATATACTGATGTCACAGTGTTGCTAGATACAAGACCTTGTGGTTCAAGTAAACAGACATGATGGACAATGTGGATAGAACATTAATATATATGCCAAAATTTTGTTGTGATGAACAGTGTTAGTTGACAGATCATCCTCATTGCACATCGAACCATTCAGTCCATACGTGATGAACAATATTGTTCATCAACATTGTGTTGTGATGAACAATATTGTTCATCAACATTGTGTTGTGATGAACAGTATTGTATTGTACATTGTAAATGCATTACTATATGCTTGGGGGTCTTGCCAGCTTATAAGAGGAATTTCTGATAAGAAGAACAATTCAGTCAACAGGAAGATAATAGAACAGATTTCTCCTGTCATGGACATGTAGTTACAGATGATGGCAGAAGTAAAATAGAATTCAAAAAGAGAATGGAAATGGCTAAAAATATTTTCAGTAAAATGAACAAAGGTAAGATCTAGAAGGATCTATACATTAAAAATGAGAATTGTCAAATGTTAATATACATTAAACACTACAATATGGCATGGAAACGGTGAACAAGCAATTGGAAAGTTGAAATGAGGTCCTAAAGCACTCAGGTGTACAACAAATGTGGTATTTCATGGAAACAAAAACAGTGGAATACAGAAGCTCTTGAGAGGTTGTGAATGAAAAGAGCATTGATGAAAGAAGTGAAATAGAGACAAGTGAAACAATTTGACCACATTAAAAGATTTAGCACTCTTATATAAAACTATCTCAGGAAGGTTAACCTGGTTAACAAATGCCCACAGAAGTCGGATGTGACGGCCGAAAGGTGCAATTATTGTAGCTTTGCTGTAAACAGGCACAACGCAATTACGCCCAAAAAATATTCAGGATAAACACAGAATAAGAAGAAGATATAAAACTGTAATGTTGCATGTCCATTGTAGGGCTGAGCAATCAACTCCAGTTGATTTTCTGGCAATTTTATGTTTAGTAGTTTGCCATTGTTTTCTGAACAAGAAGTCATTTAAATCCAACTAAATACCGGTGTACATGGAAGGAATGTGGAACCCTCTGCCCTGCCAACATCTCACCGGCAGTTTAAAAGTGAGCGAAAAGTTGGCAGGTAAACAAGAGGCAGACAGGGTTACAAGTGTGACAGTCAGGTGACACATCAAGTGATGTGTGAACTGTCATAATGTGCAGTCTTTGCAGGAGACAATGTGTTGGAGATTCACTGCAGCCAGTCTTCATTGTGGAGATGACACCTGTTTCATTTGATTGATATAATCCAGTTGCTGTATCCAGGGCTCTTTCCATACATGTTTATGCTTTTACATGTGCACACACATTTATAGTTTTTGTAGAAATCACACAATCCTATTAGATTTAGGTAGTAATAATAACGTGGATAGGCCTTAGGTTCATACCAGAATAAGATCAGCGTTGCCAGTAGTGGGCTGTGCTCAATATTTAAATACTGTATCAATCAATCAATCATGTGCCATGCCGGAAAGCGTGGGCGGTCATGACTCGCCATTTCACTCGATCCCCAGTGTCGTGGATCAGCTCAGTGTTCCTGTCTCGTCCATGCCATGTGGCCAGGCCATCCAGGTATTTTCCTCTTGGTCTGTTCCCTTTGATCTTGCCAGTTGTCACCAAGTTCTCCAATCCATTTTTTCTCATAACATGTCCAAAAAATTTTGACTGTCTACGTCTAATTTCTCTAATCAGTTTACGATGTTCATTTGTCTCCTGTAGTACTTGGTCATTGGTTTTTCTGTCTGTCCATGGTATTCTTTGCATTTTCCTCAGAAACCACATTTCTGCAGCCATCAGATGTTTTTCAGCTTGACTGCCCATTGTCCAAGTTTCACATCCATACAAAAGAACAGGCTCTATGTATCCCCTCAACACTCTTTTTCTCGTTTCAATTGACATCTTTTTATTGGTCAGAATGTTTTTCATCTTGCTAAAGGCTACTTTCGCCATGGCGATTCTTGTTCAGATGTTATGACTGTTCCAAGATAATTGTACCGATTCACTTGTTGAAGAATATTTCCATTTACTTGCATATTACATTGTGGCACTTCTTCCTTCCTAGTGACGACCATAACCTGAGTCTTTTTACAATTTAATTCTAACCCCAGCTGCTCACTGTGTACAACAACCGCATCTACTAATTGTTGCAGGTCCTGCGCATTGTCTGCAATTAATACTGTATCATCTGCATATCTAATGTTATTGATGTTTCGTCCTCCAATGCTGATTTCATTTATATCCTCTACATTTCTGAAAATATTTTCACTGTATAGGGAAAAAAGATCTGGAGACATCACACATCCCTGCCTAACACCTCTCTTAATTGGCTGATACTGTCCCACTTCATTATCAATCCTTATTGCAGCTTGTTGTTTCCAATATATGTTCTTCATAAGTCTAATGTCTTTCCCATCAATTTGTAGATCTGCAAGCATATTCACCATGTTGACATGTCTAACTCTATCAAAAGCCTTTGTATAGTCAATAAAGCAAAGATGTATATCCTTGTTTACTTCTATGGCACGTTCAATAACTGTTCGCAGCATATACACAGCATTTACTGTACCCTTTCCTTCTACAAACCCACATTGTTCTTCCCCTATTTCAGGTTGTATCTTCTTCCTCACTCTTTGCATGATAATTCTTAGCAAAATCTTTGTGATGTGACTCATTATACTAATTGTTCTATGTTGATCACATTCCAAGGTTCCTGATTTCTTTGGGATTGCAATAAATACAGTTACATAATTCAGGAGGTATATCTCCAGTATCATATAATGTGTTCAGCAGTCTGGTGACTTGCTCTAGTCCAAATTCTTCTAAAGCTTTAATCATTTCTGTTGTGATGTTATCTGCACCGGGGGCCTTGCCAGCTTTCATATGCTTAAGAACATTTTGAACCTCCATCTCCAAAATTGGCGGTCCTTCATTATTAAATCTAATATCATACTGTTTGTCTCTGTTATCTGTAATACTGTATGCAATTGGATATTTGTTTGTAAGGAGAAACGATTCTCACAATTATGATTCAGGACATTTACTTCATTCATTGGTTTGCACATATGATTCTTGTAGAAACAAGGCCAAGAAATTGAAAACTGAGAAGAAAGTAGCTAAAAAAGTGCCTGCAGTCGAGTCACCGAAGAAGGCAACCCCAGCGCCCAAGAAAAAAGTAAGTGTAGTGAGTATGTCTAGGTTGGATCTTGCTTGTATGCAGCGTGGGGTTGATTGCCTGTGGCCTTCTGTGTCTTCATGTTTCCCAGTTTTGGATTGGGCAACATGATTTTAAAATATAATATATAACTGCTGTGAGTATGTCAAGTGTTGCGACCATTCCATTGTGTAAGCCTGAGTGCACAAAGAAATAGGTGGTCAGTATTTTTCCCTGGTAGCGAACATTAAGCCATTGAACCCTGATTGTCTGTCTGATCACGCTCGTGCCTTGTCAACGCAACATCCTAACCATCACACCAACATGCACACTACATTGACTTGCTAACAGTAATCTGGATATGGTCTAGTCTCAACGGTTCACATTCTGAATATGCCTTGGTGGCATTTACGTGGAGTTAATATGTTAGCAACCTAGCACAGGTGTGACAGCTGGTGGGAGAATCAATACAGTTCTAGTCAAATGTGAACTCTTCTCTTATTTGACCACAGTGACATAAAACAATGATGTGTCTGTAATTTCAGATTTGTGTGTATGAGTTTGTTTATATATGTGTATGTATTTCAGAGAGAGAGAGATTGATTTTGATGGAATTCTTATTTCCAATGAGTAAAAAGACGAGGAAAAAAACAATTGGCGCAGCTTGTGGGATAGCCACAAGTCGTGGCTGATAACGATTGTAGGAATTTTATGGCATGTGACAGATATTGTTTATGAGCCAGAATACATCAGACTTAATGACACCTAGCATACTTAATGAAAAAGAGCAAATAGAAGATAAATACCTAGATTAATTGACCAAATACTTCATATGAGACTGCTCATGTCTACCAGCATGGCCGATGAGATATCACCAAGAGATATCAAAATCTAGATTTGTGCAGTATGATGTGGCAGTGTTATCGATACAATGTGGACAAATTCCCTGTGAAAGATATTGAGTTGGTTTGCATCAACCATTGTTTCATTTTAGCTTGCTAATGTCAAGCACAAACAACTGAGACCAAGCACACTTGATGCTTTAACCCTTTACAGGGCAGACGCTTGTCCGTTTTGTAGCCCTGAACGGGCAAGATTTTTTCAGGTTCTGTAAAATTTCGGGTCGCGTTAGTAAAAACATCACAAATAAGGTGTTAGTCAATCGATTTTAGTTAAATAAACAACACAATGACGGGAAAAGCATGCAGAATATGTTACTCACGTGATTGTTGCCGGTAATCCATATATGAACACAAATATTTACGAAATACGGCATGTTGTTTGTGATTTTCCGTCATCTATACGGCAATTTACAAACACATTTTCAGAATCATAATCACTTTCTTTAAAGTCCGACTCACGACTGCTAATGCAAAGTAACGCTTTGCACTGATATCTAGCTCCGATTAATAATCAACTTCGTGCCCTTTAATGTCATTTAAATTGAACAGAGCGAAATCTCGGCTATCACTTGAAGAATCGCAGAAATCCATTTTGAAAAACAGCGTAAAAATCCCGAAAACTATCAAAAAAAGTTTGTTCAAATTCATTGTAGCGCGTTTACAAATGGCGGCCACGTTGTCAAGCTATCGGCGAATGTGAAAGTAGCCGTCGGAAGTGTCGGAAAGCCGAGAGATCGCGTTTTTACAATGCATAATAGTATCGGCCGGAATCGGACGCTACGACCGTTTTAAGCGATCGGCCGGTAATGGCCGCTATGCCCTGTAAAGGGTTAATGAGTTTAATTTTGTCCGTAGATCTCTGACATTTTGCAATTATATTTCCTCTTGCAATTATTTTGATATCATACATAATCAATTTTAAGTTTGTGAGTGAGATATCAGGTTGTTTTTGGCAGTCAGTATAACTGAATGGATAAAAGCACCTGTCTTAAACACGGGGTGCTGATGTCGAGGTATTGGGTTCACTAGTAATAGGTAAAGCTAATCCACATGCAGAAATCAGTCCAGTGCACTATACGTAGTAGAATGTGTATGGTGCTTGAGTTTAAAGCGAGCGAACAAAAAAAAAAAAATTTCTCTGAGCGATGATTGGCTCTGTTTGTCATAGTACATCTGTTCTCTTTAGACTGCCCATAATCTCTAGTCTGCATATTCTTCACCTGATCATATCTTTCATATAATCATTGTAATACAAATTGTGTGTACTTCAAAGGCTGTTAAGAACAAGAAAGAAATAAAAGAAGAAACTGAAGATGAGCCAGTCAAGAAAAAGAAGAAAGGTGAAGAAGAGCAGGCAGTTTGGAAATGGTGGGTTTGATTGATGTTTGTTGTGTCTTGGACAAGTATCTGCTTTGTAACATATGTAACTTATTGATAGTTTCACAGTTTACCTGACATCAGCTGCAGGTGATATCAGAACATAACACTTTGCGTTGAATTTGATGTTATGGGGCATCAACCATTCAGAAAGCAGTGACAGTTCGTAAATACAAGCAGTCAATACATGTTGAGTATGATAGCAACAGCGTGCAAAGGACATGGCAATATTGTTACTATGCACATAAAACAAGAATTCCTTATGAACACTTCGCTGACCAAGTTCGGTAATAATGACATTTCTGGTAAATACCCTTGATGACCACATTCCATGAATGTTGAATTGGTTTTATGCCTGCAAATAGTAACCACACGCACACACCAAACATGACATTGCTCCACACAGCCTTGGAATATTTAATTTAACTTGAAAAACCTTTGACACCTATTTGAGGAGGGTGGGCAGATTTGGCTGTGTGACATCTTCAGAACTTGTAAGCTCAAGATAACTGAGTGAGTGTTACACCACTGACAAATGGGAAAGCCAGCATGCATGGCAGACTGCAAGATACACAAACGCTGCAGAAAACTAAGTCAGTCTTGTTTTTGTTGCCAAGGTTGCAATATACCTCAGTGTTTGATATCCGGCATCAAATTTTACACCATGCTTGGTGATTATCAGCAATCGTGTGAGTCCTGCACATGCCACAGTTACACCTACCACAATCCCAGGTAATTAAGTCAACAGCTGAAGACTGCAATCTGAGATGTTTAGTTAGCCAATCAATCTTCAAACACGGACACAAAACATTTATAGAAGTAGCAATGGCGATGTTTAATGGTTTTCATATTTCATTACATATTCTCTTAGTATTTCCAGATATGCTAAATATGCTGTCAATCATTCAATCAGAATATCTGTCAAATTTATTTTATTATTGGCATCATTGTTCCTAGCAGTTCATTACACTACATTAAATAGTGTCACATACACTTTGGAACCACATTATTGTTTTTAAAGGCCTCTGCACATTTTATAGCCATATTCATGATGGCGACCAAGATCACGTCGATCACATTGTATAAAATATGTTTATCAAATATGGTACCATTTTTTTTCTTGTGACACTGAAATTTCAAAACCTGTGATCTGTTTTTTCCTAATTCTAAAATGAATTTTTCAGAACAGTGCAGCAATTTTTGAAGTAATGTGAAACACTCTATGCTATTTGTCTTATTGACTGACACTGTATCCTTGACAGGTGGGAGGAGCAACGAGAAGACTCTTCGGTCAAGTGGACATTTCTGGAACATAAGGGCCCTGTCTTTGCTCCATTGTACGAACCTTTACCCAAAAATGTTCGCTTTTATTATGATGGTAAGTGCTCATTCTGTATGTGTGTGTGTTTGTAAGCAAGATCTTTCTGGACGAGGTCTGTACAAGCAGGTTTTCATTACCTCTATTGTTCTTGTAATCCATGGCTTGTGAGGTCTGCCTCATGCTGTCTGTTGTATCTAAATGTCAATGCTGTCTGAGGATAGTCTTGTTACGTGATTGTCACGGTTGATATAGTACCAGCTCGGTTCCTAACAGCATCATTCTGATACTATGCTAGGTGCTGCATTGGTTGAGACAAATATTAATTTATTTATGACATACATCAATGTAATTATCAGAAAATAGTCCACCCTATATGGTGGGATATGTGTGTGTGTGTGTGAGCAAAGTGATAGGCCTTGAAATGTACTAAGTCAACAATTTATTAGAAAGTATAGTTAGTTGCCTTCCTTGCCACATTTCCTCCCTAGATAAATCTTGTACACATTATAGGAAGCTGTGTGTGACAGATTTAGAGGAGACTAGGTCAAGCACACATGGAATTTCAGAAGATGAAAAGTATCTTATATAATAAAAGTCACTCTCATTAAACGTCAGGAAGAGAAATGTTATTTAGAACCTTTTATGCTGTATGGCAGTGAACAAACTTGAGAAGAGCTTGGAAGCAACGACATGCAGTTTTAAAAACTGGTGGTTTTCCAACACCAGTATTAAATTGGGCTTAAATGTTGATAGAAAGCAATGGCAAACTACCAAACATAAAATTGCCTAGAAACATACCTGTGATTGATTGCAGTACAAAGGACATGCATTTGAAACCTTGGACTCCAGTAGTAACTCATAAGAGCCTGGAAGAGGCTCATGAAAGTAGAACATTATGCAACTATTAGAAAGAGGTGAACAATATTCTTTGGTCTTGTATTGAGAAGAGAGACATGGTGATGACTGGAAAGATCAGCAGAAGCAGACCAGGAGAAATGATACTGGTGGGTTTAAGATGTTGGCATGGATGAATATCATCAGTAGAGTAGAATTGATCCAGAACACCCAGAGATCTGTAGAGATGGGTGAACGCTATTTGACGGGACACATGATAATGGTGGTGTTTTTTTCCTTCTCCTCCTCCTTCCTGTATTCTTTCTATTTTTTGGTTTGCCTCAAACTCTCAAGATGCAAATTCAATATTTAAAGAAAGCAATGGTGTTAGCCATGAAGGCTTGTAATCACCATTATTGACTAGAAGAGATAACTGAAGACTCACACAGGGAATAGAAAAGTAGTACAAAGATGCAGGATTTGAGATTGTCCTTCAGAAGAGGTTCTCTACAGAGTGTTTGAAGGTTGTGGAGAACATGGTTCAAAGGGTTAGTGTACAATTTAGAACAACTATGTAGGGTTTATTTTTAATGACTGTGCAGTGTTTGAAAATATTGCCGGTCCAAATTTTGTATTCACCCTCTGTAAAGTTCATGCAACATAGTAGGTAAATACAAAACTTGGACCGGCAATATTTTCAAACACTGCACAGTCATTAAAAATACACTCTGTACTATGGAAGCATGTTGTTATTGTTGGCTATTGCTTGTAGTGTATGTATATACAGTATTAACATGTTGGCATATTTGTTCAGGGAAGCCAATGGAACTGACTCGTGATACAGAGGAAGTTGCAGTCTTCTATGGCCGCATGCTTGACCATGATTATACCACACGAGATGTCTTTAATAACAACTTTATGAAGGATTGGAGGAAGGTAATTTCTTTCTTGCTCATATTCTGTCTTTCAGAATGACCAGCCTTCAGTGTGCAGTATGATGCTTCCTTAGTGTCTGGCTACTTTAGAAGGCAGGGTGGTGTAATTGTCACCTCCAGCTTGGGCATAGCTGATATGATTCACAGTGTGGGTGGTGTGGATTGTTGTTAAATAAGAAATGGCTAGTGTGCACAAGTACTGGAGCAGTGGATGGGCTGTTTAGTCTCTTCAGATAAGGGCCAGAAAACTTGGTAGACCAATCTGTTGCACATGCTGAAAATAGAAAATAGCAGGCTTAGCATGCTGCTGTGCAAGTGAAATTTCAAACTGTAAACCAGAAAAACTACCCACAAAAGCATTTTATAGCATGTGTGACCCAGGTATATGCAGTTGGATCCAACCTTGCTGCAGAGTTTGTGAGTCTCTGGGATTCTTGTGTGATCTGTGGGAGAACCCTAGAGTACGTGTGGAGATATTCGCATGCAATGAAAGTGCAAACCAGTGAAACTATTTAATGCATGTTGAACATGTGAAACACATTTTACAGAAAGACTACAGGTATGAGCACTGCTATCATCCAACCTGGCTCTGTTTCTGTCAAGCAACCTGCCAAGAAAATTTCACAAAACAGAAACTCTGTAGCGCCCTCGACGAACGTACAGAAGTCTACAGAAACAAATTGCACTCGTCTGAATCAAGCTGGCCAAAAACAAACCCACCACTGTCAGAACATGAAGCAGGCACCCTAACAATTTGACCATGGATGAAATAAATTTGCCATCTCCCATCATGTGCCCCTACTGCTCCCTGTAGGACTAGTGTTTCTGCTAAAGATTTTCTTCACCTGTCCAGTGAAAATTGAAACTTCACTTAGCTTAGAGAAAGACCTAAAAACACACAAAGAGAAGAAGAGACAGAAATAAATGATAAAGGAAGGCATAGAACTGCATGGGGTAGTTCAGGGTGGGATGACATGGAGTGAGTTGTTTGAGGACCATTGCCCTAGTGGGGGATAAAGGGTGAAAGAAGACCTGTCTAGGGCAATTGTTAATTGCTCTGTTGTTTCCTGGAATTGTTGGGTGTGTAGTGTTGAGTCAACTCAGTTGATTTTGTCTGTTGTTGCCGTTGTTAGAGCTTCTTTTATAATCTCCACATAATGTTAGATGGTGTGTGGCTGAGGGGTGTTGGTGCTCTCTGGCTCAGAAGTGACCAGCGAATTCACTTCCAGGATTGGACTGAGAATTTGTTGTACTGAA
Organism: Cepaea hortensis; assembly: GCA_963921405.1. Lineage (NCBI taxonomy): Eukaryota > Metazoa > Mollusca > Gastropoda > Stylommatophora > Helicidae > Cepaea > Cepaea hortensis. The sequence continues at coordinate 114,979,582 of OY992876.1, forward strand.
TGAAACATGTTGAAATGTTCAGTTTGTGGATGTTGATTTGTTGTACTGGATGAAACGTTGAAATATTGTTGGTGGATGTGTGTTGTTTGTTAAGTTCAGATGTTCAGTTAGTGGATGTGTTGATTTGTTACACTGGAGATGAATCAGGTTGAAATGTTCATTTTGTGGAAGTTTGTGGGTTGCTTAGTCATTGAAGTATTGTGTTTCAGCTTCTCTTTATTTGTTGAATTGTTGTGTCATTTGCTTGTTAACACTGAACTATGCAGCAGTACATTGTTGATAACGATGTGGTCTTGACTGTCTGTTGCAGGTTATGACCTCTGAGGAAAAGGCTAAAATTACGGACTTGAAGAAGTGTAACTTCCATGAAATTCTAGATTACTTCAAGAAGAAGACAGAAGAAAGGAAGGCCATGTCTAAAGAGGAAAAGCAGGTTTGTTTTATAGGCAATAGCCCATGGGATATCATTGTAGCATGTGAGATACTCTTGTAGCACATAAGATACTCTTGTAGCCCATGTGATACCATTGTAGTGCTTGAGATATCACTGTAGCACATGAGATCTTTGTAGCATGTGAGATGGCAAGTGCGATATTGTAGAACGTGAGATCTCAGTGTAGTACATGATCAGTAATCCCTTCCTTGAGAGGGGTGTAAACCTAGGGCCAGCAGGCCAGTGCTTTAGCTACTACATTATTGTGGCTTCACTTGTTTTGGGTCTCTAAATTGTTCAGTGTGGTAGCATAGTGTTTAGTGCACTGGCCTATCAAGGCAGTGGTTTGAGCTCAATCCCCATTTGTAAGGTGATTTTCTTTGTCTGTTCTCTACAACTCTATGGTCAAACCAGTGTTTTACAATGAATGCTGTGTGATTTCTAAGAATTTAGTAGTTATTTTATTTCTAATTTACTACTTGAAGTACTGTGATTTTTAAATTGCACTGAGTTGATGCTTTCATCATGCTACCCCTCCAACCCATGATTGGGTTATTTTGATTTTGTAAAATCTTATAACATAAAGGTGTGACTATAAATGTGGTATACAATTTATTTCACAGAAGTTGAAAAAAGAAAATGAAGAAATCGTTAAACAGTATGGCTGGTGCATTATTGACAATCATAAAGAGAAGATTGGCAACTTCAAAATTGAGCCGCCGAGCTTATTCCGAGGTCGTGGTGATCATCCAAAACAGGGCATGTTGAAGAAGAGAATCAACCCTGAGGACGTCATTATCAATTGTAGCAAGTAAGTACTGCAGTGAGAATAGTAGTTCTAGTGTGGGAGTACAGGCTTGCCAGTTTTGGCTACTTGTAGAGAGTGTACAGGCATGGTAATATGTACCAGTCAAAAATGTGCAGTGCCACATTCGGGTCAATTTTGAAAGAGTTCTATTTGTAACATCCTCTGTGTCATCCTAATTTATGTTTTGTCTGAATTCTTGTGATTTTTGTCACTGCTGTTTGTTACCATCTAATTTAATACATGTTTTACATCTGGCCACCAATCCGGCCAGTGACTTGGTCATTGATTCCCAGCCAGTTCAGGCCAAGCCTTTTGTGTACTTGTACATGATTGGTGGGAATTTGTAGCTAAATCCATCTATAGGATGAGCTGGCCAGTCTTGCGCTAACACTCCTTAGTCATCTGCTCTTCCGTCTTTTCTTTTTACCTTTGAGATTCCTATAGTGAAGTATAGGCCACAACCAGGCGCGCCCAAACATGTAGGTCACTTCATGTATGGTTGGATGTTTGTGGATGGTTAATCTTTTGCAATATGCATAGGAGGTCGTTACAGGGTGGAAGCGTCAAAGTAATATCTGCCTGGGATCGAATAAGTTCTGCATGAGGTAATCTTTTCCCAACTATCATCATTAAAACACAAGTTTATTATACCAAAATGTCAGTTCATGGGTAGTGTCTCTTAAATGTCATTTCCCAAAAGACATAAACAGCCAATCTTATCAGTCTAAGATAGTGATTCTCAACCAGTGGGGAATTTCTCTTCCCCCCCCCCCCCCCACCAGGTGGGAATTTTAGGGTTTCCAAAGGGGGGGGGGGGGGAAATTAAGATTAATTCAAGATCGCATTAATACAAGAACCAGTTACTTGATATTGTTTTTCTCTCTATATTTTACGGTTCTGTACTTCTCGCCCTAATGAAATTTGTTTTATAACATAAGTAGACCCGCAAACCACGTTTTATGTAGATGTCTAGACTTGTTCTAGTATGTGTGATTAAATTTAGCTTCCATTTTTATGTATACTGTGTAAGGGTGGGGGGGATTTATAGGGAGGAAATTTGAAAGGGGGGAATGACGTTCTGAACATATGGTAAAGGGGGGGGGGGGCATGGGCCAAAAAAAGGTTGAGAACCACTGGTCTAAGAGGTATGTGTGAGATTTTTACATCAGTTGCTTAAAGTTGTAAATTTTTTTACAGGATTGCGATCAACCACATCATTTATTGGTTGTTTTTCATGGCAGTTTTATGGTCAGGGGTTTGTCATTGCTAAGGTCAACCGTTCAAACCATTGTGAAAATCAACACAGAACCATCTGCTCCAAAATTGCCTGTGATTGTTATGTGGGGATTGTGAAACTGTTCACTACCCCAAAACCACAACTGTTTGGGTGGATGGGTTAATAATAGTTTCATAATGTTGTGCTTAGTGGGTTAAAGTTTCACTGAGAACTTTGTGTGTTGTTCTCAGGGATTCCAAGATTCCAGTGCCTCCAGCTGGACACAAATGGAAGGAGGTTCGTCATGACAACGCGGTAACCTGGCTGGCTAGCTGGACAGAAAACATTCAGGGCGCCACCAAGTATGTCATGTTAAACGCAGCATCCAAGCTGAAGGTATGCTATGCTTCTACACCTATGTAGCTTATAATGTTAATAGCATATTGTGGCAGTTAGAACCTGCAGAATCCACATGATTTTTCACTCTTTAATTGTCCATGATTTGTTTCCGTACATCAGGATTGGCACAATATAGATCTTAAGAACATTTCCTGCATCATTGTAGTTCTAAATAAATGAAAAAAATCATGGAATAACTTTTAACATCAACTATATTTGGAAACTCAAATTTCAAAGAGGTGTACAAACTCAGCACCAATTAAATTTGTCGTATTTCTATTTTAGACATTGAAAGTCACTTTTTATGGTTGTGCCTTAGTAAAAACCGCCTCTTACATTTCTCCCATTGGGCATTGGGTAAATTTGGTTCATACATGTTTTAAATGTTATTGTTAGATTTTTGCATGTTTCCCTGATGCCTCTCACTGTAGCGCACACAAATTCATATACTTGATGATGTTTATGTGATAAGATGCTGCATATGAATCTCTTGTGTAATGTCATCCTAGGGTGAGAAAGACTGGCAGAAATACGAAACTGCCCGTAAGCTACACAAGTGTGTAGACAAGATCCGAGCTCAGTATCAGGAGGATTGGAAATCTAAGGAAATGCGTGTTCGACAGCGCGCTGTGGCCTTATACTTTATTGACAAGGTAATTTTTAGCTGGTGTCATACACCAGGTCATACCATCTGGTTTTGTGGTTTGTTTTTCTCTGCTAATCTCTTTTCTTGTGTGGTGTCTCTTTTATCTTCCCTAATATCATTTGCTCTTGACCACAAAGTTTCTTCAGAGAGTACTCGATTCTCCAGTTGTGTTTTACCTTCATACAAGTTCTCTATACTCTGCTTTGTGTGTCTTTATCTCTGTGTACCTCATCATCATGTTGATCAGCTCCTGGGTCAGTTTTGAAGCTGTATCTGTCTCAATCAATTAGGATGCTTCTGCTTATGACACTAATGCTACAGGTCTTCAATAGCCTGTACAGACAAGATGTTCTTGTCCGTCTTTTCTTTGTATGTCAAATATTTAGCTTTCTGGCAGCTTTAGTAGATTTTTATGTTATAACTTATGACACTAATGCTACAGGTCTTCAATAGCCTGTACAGACAAGATGTTCTTGTCAGTCTTTTCTTTGTATGTCAAATATTTAGCTTTCTGGTAGCTTTAGTAGATTTTTATGTTATAACTTATGACACTAATGCTACAGGTCTTCAATAGCCTGTACAGACAAGATGTTCTTGTCCGTCTTTTCTTTGTATGTCAAATATTTAGCTTTCTGGCAGCTTTAGTAGATTTTTATGTTATAACTTATGACACTAATGCTACAGGTCTTCAATAGCCTGTACAGACAAGATGTTCTTGTCCGTCTTTTCTTTGTATGTCAAATATTTAGCTTTCTGGTAGCTTTAGTAGATTTTTATGTTATAACTTATGACACTAATGCTACAGGTCTTCAATAGCCTGTACAGACAAGATGTTCTTGTCCGTCTTTTCCTTGTATGTCAAATATTTAGCTTTCTGGCAGCTTTAGTAGATTTGTATGTTATCACACCACTTGCTTGATCAACTTTTATTTATTCCTTCAGGCGTTTTTTGTTTGTTTTTGTATAACTATTAATGTTCTTTCTGTATGGCTTAAGCGTCACATTTTGAAAACTACTAAATGTTTCTTATGCTTGTTAATGGTACTTTTTGTGGTTTGATACTTTCATTGTTACGTATTTATAATTGTTATTATTTTTGCTCGTCGCTAAAAGTTTCCTTCCCCCCCCCTCTCTCTCTCTCTCTCTCTCTCTCTCTCTCTCTCTCTCTCTCTCTCTCTCTCTCTCTCTCTCTCTCTCTCTCTCTCTCTCTCTCTCCCAAAAGGTCATCCCTCCCTCCCTCCCACACAACACACATTTTTACTCGGTGTTCATAATTATATGTATATTATATGTTGATTGATAATTGTTTGTAAATTTTGTAGGTGGTGGTATTTAGTATTCTTGTTGTTTTAACATTTGCTTGTTTCTCTCTTTATTTTGTTTTTATTACATAACAGTGTACCATTTCTTCACTACACATCTAATGACAACTGTATCAATGACCACTTTTCCTCAGCTTGCCTTAAGAGCTGGTAATGAGAAAGAAGAAGGAGAAACAGCGGACACTGTTGGTTGCTGCTCGCTGCGAGTGGAGCATATCAAACTGCACAACGAGAAGGACGGGAAGCAGTATGTTGTAGAGTTTGACTTCCTGGGTAAAGATTCCATCCGCTACCAGAACTCCATCCCCGTGGAGAAGAGAGTGTTCAAGAACCTCCAGTTGTTTATGGAGAACAAGCAGCCCGAGGATGACCTTTTTGACAGACTGAATGTAAGTTGTCATTAATGACCACCTGATTCTATCCTGGCCATTGACAATGAAATAACTAACACCTGTGGAGGTCACATGACCATATCAGTAAGGGATCCCTCTATATGCTATGGTGTGAGGCACATTACATTGGGCATGTGGTACTAGACTATAGATCAATCAGCAGTTGGTGTATGCTGTGGTAAGTATAATGCTGGTTGCTTTTATTTCCCAAATCATTTCCTGGTACCCATTTTAAGCTGGGTTGACCTGGGAGTCCAGGTTCATATTAAGAGTTTGCCTCTGTGCAAATTTGAACCCTTGTCCACTGAGCTGAGTGCCAGCGTCTTGCCACTACACTGCCGTGGAGTCAGACATGTCCACTGGATAGAGTGTGAGCTTCTAGACACAACACTGCCGTGGCTACAGACATGTCCACTGAGCTAAGTGTGAGCTTCTAGACACTACACTGCCATGGTGTCAGACATGTCCACTGAGCTAAGTGTGAGCTTCTAGACACTACACTGCCGTGGTGTCAGACATGTCCACTGAGCTAAGTGTGAGCTTCTAGACACTACACTGCCGTGGTGTCAGACATGTCCACTGAGCTAAGTGTGAGCTTCTAGACACTACACTGCCGTGGTGTCAGACATGTCCACTGAGCTAAGTGTGAGCTTCTAGACACTACACTGCCGTGGTGTCAGACATGTCCACTGAGCTAAGTGTGAGCTTCTAGACACTACACTGCCGTGGTGTCAGACATGTCCACTGAGCTAAGTGTGAGCTTCTAGACACTACACTGCCGTGGTGTCAGACATGTCCACTGAGCTAAGTGTGAGCTTCTAGACACTACACTGCCGTGGTGTCAGACATGTCCACTGAGCTAAGTGTGAGCTTCTAGACACTACACTGCCGTGGTGTCAGACATGTCCACTGAGCTAAGTGTGAGCTTCTAGACACTACACTGCCGTGGTGTCAGACATGTCCACTGAGCTAAGTGTGAGCTTCTAGACACTACACTGCCGTGGTGTCAGACATGTCCACTGAGCTAAGTGTGAGCTTCTAGACACTACACTGCTATGGCTGCAGACATGTCCACTGGATAGTGTGTGAGCTTCTAGACACTACACTGCTATGGCTGCAGACATGTCCACTGGATAGAGTGTGAGCTTCTAGACACTACACTGCTATGGCTGCAGACATGTCCACTGAGCTAAGTGTGAGCTTCTAGACACTACACTGCCGTGGTGTCAGACATGTCCACTGAGCTAAGTGTGAGCTTCTAGACACTACACTGCCGTGGTGTCAGACATGTCCACTGAGCTAAGTGTGAGCTTCTAGACACTACACTGCCGTGGTGTCAGACATGTCCACTGAGCTAAGTGTGAGCTTCTAGACACTACACTGCCGTGGTGTCAGACATGTCCACTGAGCTAAGTGTGAGCTTCTAGACACTACACTGCCGTGGTGTCAGACATGTCCACTGAGCTAAGTGTGAGCTTCTAGACACTACACTGCCGTGGTGTCAGACATGTCCACTGAGCTAAGTGTGAGCTTCTAGACACTACACTGCTATGGCTGCAGACATGTCCACTGAGCTAAGTGTGAGCTTCTAGACACTACACTGCCGTGGTGTCAGACATGTCCACTGAGCTAAGTGTGAGCTTCTAGACACTACACTGCCGTGGTGTCAGACATGTCCACTGAGCTAAGTGTGAGCTTCTAGACACTACACTGCCGTGGTGTCAGACATGTCCACTGAGCTAAGTGTGAGCTTCTAGACACTACACTGCTATGGCTGCAGACATGTCCACTGGATAGTGTGTGAGCTTCTAGACACTACACTGCCGTGGTGTCAGACATGTCCACTGAGCTAAGTGTGAGCTTCTAGACACTACACTGCTATGGCTGCAGACATGTCCACTGAGCTAAGTGTGAGCTTCTAGACACTACACTGCCGTGGTGTCAGACATGTCCACTGAGCTAAGTGTGAGCTTCTAGACACTACACTGCCGTGGTGTCAGACATGTCCACTGAGCTAAGTGTGAGCTTCTAGACACTACACTGCCGTGGTGTCAGACATGTCCACTGAGCTAAGTGTGAGCTTCTAGACACTACACTGCTATGGCTGCAGACATGTCCACTGGATAGTGTGTGAGCTTCTAGACACTACACTGCTATGGCTGCAGACATGTCCACTGGATAGAGTGTGAGCTTCTAGACACTACACTGCTATGGCTGCAGACATGTCCACTGAGCTAAGTGTGAGCTTCTAGACACTACACTGCTGTGGTGGCAGACATGTCCACTGAGCTTAGTGTGAGCTTCTAGACACTACACTGCTATGGCTGCAGACATGTCCACTGGATAGTGTGTGAGCTTCTAGACACTACACTGCTATGGCTGCAGACATGTCCACTGGATAGAGTGTGAGCTTCTAGACACTACACTGCTATGGCTGCAGACATGTCCACTGAGCTAAGTGTGAGCTTCTAGACACTACACTGCCGTGGTGGCAGACATGTCCACTGAGCTTAGTGTGAGCTTCTAGACACAACACTGCCATGGCTACAGACATGTCCACTGGATAGAGTGTGAGCTTCTAGACACTACACTGCTATGGCTGCAGACATGTCCACTGAGCTAAGTGTGAGCTTCTAGACACTACACTGCCGTGGCTGCAGACATGTCCACTGAGCTAAGTGTGAGCTTCTAGACACTACACTGCCGTGGTGTCAGACATGTCCACTGAGCTAAGTGTGAGCTTCTAGACACTACACTGCCGTGGTGTCAGACATGTCCACTGAGCTAAGTGTGAGCTTCTAGACACTACACTGCCGTAGTGGCAGACATGTCCACTGAGCTAAGTGTGAGCTTCTAGACACTACACCGCTATGGCTGCAGACATGACCACTGAGCTAAGTGTGAGCTTCTAGACACTACACTGCTATGGCTGCAGACATGACCACTGAGCTAAGTGTGAGCTTCTAGACACAACACTGCTGTTTCCCCAGACATGACCAACCTAGGTGTAAGCCTAAGCCAGTCTGTTCTTGCTGTGCAAAATCGTGACCCGGTTACATCCTGATATGGCTGTCCATGAATGAGTTCTGGTACTAGTCTTGCATGGCCTGGTGGTGTCCGGACTTGAGATGGGAAGGACAGCTCTGCAATTCTCTGTGGTGATGATACTTTGTTGGGAGAACACTAAACAAACAATTGTGTGTTGTATGTTGTGAACATTATCAGGGGAGAAAATTGTGAGTTGTACTTGTATTTATGATACTATTATTGTGTGAAATCGTGTGATGCGAACTATATCATGTAAGGGAATTTTGTGACAGTATCATATATTGTGAATTGTGTAAGAAAAGTGTTGGGCAATTTGTGTTTTACATTGTGAACTATATCATGTAAGGGAATTTTGTTGTCAGTATCATATATTGTGCCGGTTTCGCTGGTAGAGGGGTTAAACGACTTTCTCAATAATCCCATTTATCCACATAGTGTCTAGCAGCGCGCGAGAATTGGTAGCAGTTCTCGCTGCGTTGGTGACATACGGGATAAGTGAGCTGGCCGCTCAGAAAGCAATGGCAAACTACTGAGCGTAATCTTGCACACACACAAAAAAAATCATATATTGTGAACTGTGTGTAAAGAAAAGTATTGGGCAATTTTTTTTTTTTTTTTTTTACATTGTAAACCAAGTCCACAATATAAGGTGGGGGTGTGATTGTAGAATGAACTAACATCCTGTCAGAAATACATGTGACAGTGTTGCGTACAAAGTTTGTCTTGTCCACAGACTACAATTCTCAACAAACACCTCCAAGACCTGATGGAGGGCCTTACTGCTAAAGTGTTCCGTACCTTCAATGCCTCCAAGACACTGTCTGAGCAACTGGAGCTGCTGACCAACCGTAAGTTAAACCTCGGTTAGAGTTATTTGCTCTTTGTGAAAGCTGGATTAGAGTTGTTTGCTCTTCTTGCTATCTGTAAATTTCACGTGTGTCAGTGAGATTTCATTATGTTTCCTTGCAAGGAACTTCAGACATTTGCTTTTATTATACACTCAACAGGAATATTTAGTCTTGATATACACACAGCACAGGCATTGATTTATATATATATATAAAATGCCAGCCTTCTTTATGGAGATGGCATCCAAATGATTGATTGATTTCTGCCTGTGGAATAAGTCATAATAAATTTGATTGTTATTCTTAATTCCCATAAATTTCAAAGAAACCATGTTTGTCTTCCAAACACGACTTGGTGAAACAACTTGCGCTTAACATTGGGTTGTAAAAAGTGGGGCAGGGAGAGTAGTAGTTCCCGCTGTTTCCTTAATTTGAAACCTTAACTGAATCCAGTTATGGTTAACTTCTGCTAAAATAATGATCTAGAAGAAGTGTTTAACTTCCCCGTGTCTAGCCACTATCACAGCTTCCAATGAAACATTATCCCTCAGCCAACTAGCCAAGCCCTCCTATCAGGGGTCGATCAGCACGAAGAACCAACCCAGGATATTGAAGGTGTCTTTGGCATGAAATTGCATGAGGTTGGGGAATTGACACAGGGTCAGGGCTCTTTTCAGTGGGTCGAAATGAGAGTGACATTCTGCAAAGGACTTGTTACATGAGCGTGCACAAATTAAATTATGGTTGGTTATTTAAGTCCTGTTTTATTTGTAGCCGATGACAGTCCAGCAGCCAAGATGCTATCTTACAATAGAGCAAACAGGGCTGTTGCTATTCTGTGTAACCATCAACGTTCAGTGCCCAAAACTTTTGAGAAGTCCATGGAAAACCTCATGAACAAGGTACAGTCAACCTAGTCTGCTCACATTCATCATCATCACTGCCATAGTGTTCATACATTTTCATAGATCTTGCTCCCTGGTATTTGGGATCAATTCCACTGATATTCCTCCATGCCACTGTCCTAGTCTTTCCAGCGTCTTTCCAGATTCTGTTGTTAATCTTTCTGGTCTTCACAATGCTTTCCAATGCCTCTTTCCTCATGACATGACCAAAGAATGCTGTTTGTCACATTCTTAAATTTCTATATAATGTTCTACTGCCATTACCCACTTCTAAGTAATATAGTTACTCTGGCCTCAGAGGTATTCACAACAGTTGTCTTAGAAACCACATCCTCATTTTCCTCAGGGTCTGTCTAATGTCTTCACTCATATTCCATGATTCACTGCCATACAGTAGAGTAGGATTTATATAACATTTCAGCACACTTTCTGGTATTTACTTTTCATTTTCTGAAATGGAGCTTTTAATTGGTCTATTCTGAAATTAATCTCTGTCACTCATCCTCAATCCGATGTTATCATCCCTAGATATTCCCATTCAGTGATTGTAAAGTAAATATCAGTAGTTGGATAGAATTGTTTATTTGATTTATGATGGGCTAACAGTATTAGGGTCTCCATGGCTGAGTGGTTAAATTGCCTGAATGTTGTGGCTGTATTTATGGACTCCATTAATCGGTTTACAGGTTGGTATCTCCGTGGAGGTCGTCGATGGAGCTACAGAGTTTGTGCTGTCTATGCCAATATTGGCAGGCGACTGGAAAGAGACCGTGCCATGTGGGGGTAGCACCAGGTGTACTGCAGTCAATCTCGTTTAAAGCCCTGTTGTAACCTTTACCATTAACCTTTAATCTTAACAGTACTAGATTATTGTTCAGTGCCTCAGTACAGGATACGATCGATTATGCAACCCCATGTACACAAAATTTAATATTGGCAAATCAGCTATGTGCACATATGGATTGATTCTGCAAGCAGCAGATCACATACTGCAAGACTGCCCAAAATATGACATACCGAAGCAAACCTTCTGGCCTAGAGAAAAAAAGCCGAATTATGTGCATTAATGCACCACTGAGTGAACTAAAGACTTTTAGATATAGACAGTTGTCAGGCCAATGAAAGAAGAACAGTATTAAGGCGATGTGCGGCAGTAAAAACATCGATTTTTGGTCAACTTAGCTATTTTTGGAATAGTTCATTTTTAGACACCTTATCATGTCTTCTATCAGATTCTGTACTTGTTTTTGTTTAAAAACTGTTATTTTTATGCAATATTCATAATTTACTGAACCCACCCTCTGTGTCAAATTGTCTAATTATTGACAATTGTTGAAAAATTGACGGTTTTCAAATCCTAGCAACGATATCTCAGGAAAACACGACACGCGCGTGTAAGGTATCCCTGGAAAGGTCGTGAACTTCCGTAACTGTTCGTGATACTCCGTGTTCGTCTAATCGGAAGCTCTTCTGTGTACATCGGGTTTATTCGTGTCTATCATCTTCCGGAAACTTCCATATATGGAACATCGTAAGCAATCCGCGTTCGCCGATGGCTGAAATTGATCACGTGGGTTTCCAAAATGGCGGCTTTGTGTTGTTTACACCTGGCGACGTGCTGAAAGTTCATTGTTGACGACAGACTGACACGCATTGAAATATGCCTCGTTCTAAGAAATTTAACATCCAGTCATCTAGTCAACGTAAGTAATCTCTCAGACTACACCTCGCAAATGCTCGTAAGCAGCGAAAAGCCTATCAGAACATCGTAAACGATACAGATAATTCTGAAACTACTGAAAGTAAGCGACCCATGCCACTTCTTCCAAATCCAAGTGTTTTGACAGTGAATCTGAATGAATCAGTGCTATCGTGTTCTTCTCAAAGTTGTAGAAGTGATTCTTTTATTACCCGAAGCCAATTTAAAAGAGATACGTATAAATACACAACATCCACTAGCAGCAAGTATGATTCTGGTGACGACAATGGATATCAAAAACGGGAACACAGAGTAATCAGAGTTGATTGTTCAGAAATTGAGGCAATAATCAAATTGTTATGTTGTCCAGTTTGTAAAAATGATAGTCTTATTTTGAAAACTGACAGCAAGAAAGCCAAGGGATTAGCTGTGTATGCAGAGGTTTACTGCTCTTGTTGTGAAGAAGTAGTGTGTGGAAGATACCTATCTGAAAAAAGTAATGGATCTTTTGCTGTCAACAGCCAGTCAGTATATTCAGCATTAGTTTGTGGGATGGGTGCAACAACATTTAATAATTTTGTGATGTCGGTTCCTAAATCAATCAATCAATCATTTAATAATTTTTGTGAAAATATGAACCTGCAAGGTATTCATCAGAAAACATTTCACAGCAAAGAGAATAAACTATATTCAAAGATAGAAGATCTGGAGGACACTGTTTTTTCTCAAACCGTAAAGTATGTTCTACAGGCTCATGCACAACAGTCAGGCATAACTCTACATGACAATGATGTGCTAGATATTAGTGTCAGCTTTGATGGCACTTGGCTGACTAGAGGCCACACATCCCACATTGGAGTTGGCTGTGCAGTGGATGTTCTTACAGGAGTTTGCATAGATGCCCATGTTATGTCCACATATTGCCAGGTGTGTGAAACCACTTGTAAGACACTTTCCAGGGACAAACCAGATTAATTTGCAGCATGGAAGGCAGAACATCTTCTAAACTGTGACAACAATTTCAAAGGATCTGCTGGAATGATGGAGGTGAAGGGTGCTGTGGCGACGGTCTGTGGCCCGTCATAAACTTCGCTACACGTCAATACTTTCTGATGGTGACATAAAAACATTTGCGGAACTTACCAAGATCAAACCATATGGGGATGACATTCAGATAGACAAAGAGGAGTGTATCAACCATGTCAGTAAACGCCTTGGAACAGCACTGCGCAAACTAAACTAAACTACTTAGTAGATGTGTGTCAGGACAAACTCAGAATTCAAATGAGTGTTTACACAGCTTGATATGGGCTCGATGCACTAAAGACAACTTTGCCTCACGCAAGCGCGTTCAGTTTGCAGTTGTAACTGCAGCAAGAGAGTTCAACTTTGGAGCTGCTGCTGCCCAAGACACTGCCCAGTTTTATGGACCTTCTACAGGCCTGCATATGCAGAGACTAGGAACATTTAGGATGCAGAAGCAAGTAAGAAATAGTCTGAAGTACAAGAAGGACAAACAAACTAAAAGACGCGACACTGTACAACCGGCCAAACTGAAGAGACAAGGTGAGCTGCATGCCCTGGAGAGAGGTCCTGCATATTCAGCAGGACAATTTTAACACTCAAGGTTCAGTTTTACACTTTTTTTCTCCGTAAAAGAGTGCATTAGTAATAAAAAACAAAAAAATAATTAGTTTTTCCCCGTTTTCTCATTTTGCCAATTTTTTATACATAAGTACAATTGTTTTAAAAACTATTCGTTATATTTCACTCAAACTTTGCAGAGATATTCTTTATTATATCACTTACATTGTGAGTAGATTAATCTTGAAAATTACATTTTAGTTTTTGTGCTACACTAAAAAAAAAAAAAAAATGTCATGAAAAATGTCATTACCATTTTCACATTTTGAAAAAAAAAACTGCAAAGAGATATCATTAAAATTTTCTACTCAACTTGTAAAGGGTCTATTTATTTACACATAAAACAAAGAATTTAGCCTGTACATTAAAAAATAAATGTTTTAGAGGTACATTAAGAAATTCAAGATGGCCGCTGTTTATCTTGGTTTCCATAGCAATCGTTAAGTGCAAAGTCAATTTGACAATATTTTATCGATCAGCAGTCTTTAATATCAAACCCTATCCCATAAAAGAACATAGAAATTAAGTATTATGGAATTAAATTTTTTAAGGTTAGCATCGCCTTAATGCTTATGAAACAACTTAATGCCACCGTGGAGTTGTAGTCTCATATTCTTTGTATATCATGTGATTTCAGTGCCATCTTTCTAAAGCAGTTTTATTTTAACTTTCTCAGATTGACTCCAAGAAGAACGAGATCAAGGAAGTGAAGAAAGAAATCAAGGGCATCAAAGCGGATTATAAGAAAGAGAAGTCAGTCAGAACAAAAACGTAAGCTTCACTTGTAGATACATTGAACACAAATTATATTTTCTTGTTTTAAAGTACAGATTTCTTGTTTGTTTGTATGCATTGGCATTTGTTGTGAGTCGTGGCATTGTGAAATACGTGGTGTTTAAATGAGTCTAGTTGTAGGAGTGTGTATAGAGGAATATTAAGTGTAAATTTGTATGGTGAACAAACAGGATTTGCATGGTGAACAAATGGGATTTGCATGGTGAACAAACAGATTGTATTTGAGATGCAGATAAGTGGGGTAGTTAAGCGAGTGAAAATTGATTGGTGAACAGGAAAGATGTAAATTGCCTGCTTTCTCTCCTCCCTACCCCCATGCATGCAGACATAAAGGAGATGTGGTGAGAGTGTTAGTACAATGCTGTATGAAAGGTTGTGTGTGTGTGTGTGTGTGTGTGTGTGCTTGTCAGAGAGAGATGGGTAGAATTCATTATTCACTTAGTACTATATGAAGAATTTTGTTTGAAAGATAAATGCAGTGTATGAGCGTGATTTTCTATATACAAAGAGTGCTGTGGTTGTTGTCTTCAATTTTTGCTGCTATGTGTTAAATGCTCTCTCTCTGTGATTTGTGTCATCTTCATTAGGCGTAACCAGACGTAGCTCTTGGCTGACTGCACTAGACTGTTGCATGTTTGTTATGCTTGAAAATACCTGACAGTTTTACATCTGTTGTTATTGACGTCATTCAGAATAATTATTTAGTCTTTTTCCTATTGCCAGTTTGGTGTCAAATTCTGTCTTAAAAAGCCATTCTCCCAGATATGTCCCACTTCCACACTTCTTGAACCCACATCTTGATACTCAGCTGTGTGAGGGATGTAGACTTGAATGATGTGTGGTTGGTGAATAAACTCATCTTTGGAAAATGTCAGAAATGAGATTATTTCTGTCCTTGTCTTCTGTTAGGTTGTATGAGAAGAAGAAGAAGACTTTGATGCGACTGGAGGATCAGTTGACCAAGCTGGAGGTTCAGGCCACAGATAAGGTAAGGCATGACACCACATCGTGGGTGGGCACATTTACTGATGGTATGTTAGTCTTGATATATATGGACATTTTTATTGCAGACTTGAGGTTTGAATTGCTGGAACTTCATATAAACTAGGTCACAGCAGATTCATAGAATTAACTCTCTCCTTTTCTCACCACCTTTCTCCAATAAAATTATCTAGTACTTGTTTAATGAGATGGGGTTAGTCTCTGAGCCCTCAAGTTGAAGCAATATTTCTGCACCATGTGTTAGTATGATACACCAATATATTTTTACACAAGCCAGGACTAAATGCATGATGTCAGAATATCGCTGACTTCCTTGTACTTCCTAGAAAATGTTGTTACCCATCTTATGGCCTAACGCACTGAATGCTGTGCAGTGTTGCTTCAATAATGTCATTCTTAAAGAGATGATTAAGTTATGAGTCTTTGTGCAGGTTGCTTCAGTAATGTCATACGTAGAGAGATAATTAAGTCATTGTGCAGGTTCTATGTAAATTGTAAGAACTAAAAGATGATCAGCTGTTTATGCTTGAGTGTCTCTAAAATGCATGTTTATTGCAATTATTCTTTTTTGTGGTGTTTAGTTTGGTCCTAGAATTCCAAATTAAACATAATTTTATTCCTGTCACCATTTTCTTCATTGATTATAAGGTGTCAATTGTTTCCTAATTTAAGCATAATACTGTTGTATTTATCCATAATTGTCAGACGTAACAAGTTTCCTCATTTAAGTGTACAAATATTGCGTTCGTCATTGATCATCGTCGGCTCCGAGGCGAAGGGATATGGACGCAGTTCGTGATCCCGCATACCTGCATTCGAAATACAGCTGCGTGCGAGTTGGCAGTAGATTGTATTGCGTTGGTTTGTTTATGAAATAGTATGTTTGCCGATCATTCAGAAAGCAATGGCAAACTATGGAATGTAAACTTGCCAAGAGACCACAACAGCAAAAAATACTGGGGTTGACTGCAACGTCCTGTAAAGGATATGCAATTAACTATCATTGATCATCAGATGTAACAAGTTTCCTAACATTAGAATACTACATTGATGGTTTTCTGTTGTCAGTCACTGTCAGTAGCAACATTGATGGTTTTCTGTTGTCAGTCACTGTCAGTAGCAACATTGATGGTTTTCTGTTGTCAGTCACTGTCAGTAGCTACATTGATGGTTTTCTGTTGTCAGTCACTGTCAGTAGCAACATTGATGGTTTTCTGTTGTCAGTCACTGTCAGTAGCTACATTGATGGTTTTCTGTTGTCAGTCACTGTCAGTAGCAACATTGATGGTTTTCTGTTGTCAGTCACTGTCAGTAACAACATTGATGGTTTTCTGTTGTCAGTCACTGTCAGTAGCAAGTATGTTTGTCACATGCAGCAGGAAGTACCTACCTGGTACCTGCCATGAGGTGTGCTGGCTTTATGGTGCTAGCCTCTTATATTTTATAGACCAGTCGACATTCAAAATAAAGTATAATATTACTGTATTTATTCTTATGTTTGTCGGTAACTTTTACATGACATTTCCCAAGTATTAGCATATTACTATGGTTTTTATGTTTGCGAGTGCTAATATATTTTAACTTGTTTTCCAAATGAAGCATAATATTACTTATTTTTTATGTTAGTAACTATCATATCATATCGTTTTGGGGGTCTTGATGTCTGTTCAGGAGGAAATGACACCTGATGAACTGACAGTACAAGCTAGAGATATCTTGATAACTGCAGCCAAAGATTTAATTCCGACCAAGAAAAAGCAACATAAGCCATGGATTACAAGACACGTTCGAATTAATAAAACAATGAAGGGAACTGAAACAGAAAGGAGGTGAATCCGATAACAGCAGGATGAAGTATAAATGTTTAACTCGAGAAATAAGAAAACACAAGAAAGGACAAAAATCAATATATACAAGATTGCTGTGCCAGAATAGAGCAATATCATAAGACTGGAAGAGATTAAGATATGATCAAAGAAATGAAGTTATTGACAAGAAATGTTCAATCTCAATGGAATGTTATCTGTGACATACCGTAACCCTTTACAGGGCATAGCGTCCGTTACCGGCTGATCTCTAAATACGAGCGTAGCGTCCAATTCCGGCCGATACTATTATGCATTGTAAAAACGCAATCTCTCGGCTTTCCGACACTTCCGACGGCTACTTTCACTTTCGCCCATAGCTTGACAACGTGGCCGCCATTTGTAAATGCGCTACAATGACTTTGAACAGACTTTTACGGGCTGTTTTTCAAAATGGATTTCGGCGATTCTTCAAGTGATAGCCGAGATTTCGCTCTGTTCAATTTAAATGACATTAAAGGGCACGAAGTTGATTATTAATCGGAGCTAGATATCAGTGCAAAGCGTTACTTTGCATTAGCAGTCGTGAGTCGGACTTTAAAGAAAGTGATTATGATTCTGAAAATGTGTTTGTAAATTGCCGTATAGATGACTGAAAATCACAAACAACATGCTGTATTTCGTAAATATTTGTGTTCATATAAGGATTACCGGCAACAGTCACGTGAGTAACATATTCTGCATGCTTTTCCCTTCATTGTGTTGTTTATTTAACTAAAATCGGTTGACTAACACCTTATTTATGATGTTTTTACTAACGCAACCAGAAATTTTTCTGAACCTGAAAAAATCTTGCCCGTTCAGGGCTAAAAAACGGACAAGCGTCTGCCCTGTAAAGGGTTAACCCGTACGCCGAAAATATAATGAGAAATGTAAGAGATGATATAAACAGGGAGCTATATGATGCCCTAAATATCGGTGGTTATGACATACCAGAGATTCGATATGCTGATGATACAGTATTGCTATCCAGAATGGTATAGAAAACCTAATAGCCTCAACCCAATTGTACATAGCAAAAACAAAGATAATGCATACAGATAAAACTACCATGGAGAAAGAAAAATATGTTAATGAGGAAAAGTTGGAGGTGGTGGAAAATTTTGAATATCTTGGTCATTGATTGCCAACAACAGTGACACTGTCATTTACTGCCAATATGGTACCTTGTGGTGTATGGCATGGGGGGTCTTTGAGTCTGAGGAAATAAGGCTACCTGGCTAGTGCAGTCACCGCCAACTGTGCAGGTTAGGATTTTCTTTTTGCCTGCGACAGAAAAAATCCCACACCTTACCGATGATTCGAACCCGGGTCTCCCGAAGGAGAATCGGCGTTATAGCCACTCGGCCAGCCGCTCCTCCTACACAATGAAAGAAATTAAATGAAGACTATCAATTGCTCTTCAAAGACTAAAACAACTGAATAAATTGTGGAGAGGGACAGATAGAACTACAAAAATGGCCCCAGGAAGGTTAACCCGGTCAACAAATGCCCACAGAAGTCGGATGTGTCGGCCTAATGGCGCAAGAACGCAGCTCTGCTGTAAACAGGCACAATGCAATCACGTCCGGGAAAAAACTCCGGATGAACGCAGAAGAAGAACTACTAGGTTTTTAAGAGCATGCATTTTTCCCATTGCAACATACGCTTGTGAGACCTGGACAATTACTAAACAAGCTAACAGCGCATAAATGCCTTTGAATATAAATGTTACAGATGAGTTCTAAGAATATCTTGGGTAAAGAAAAGAACAAATGCATCCATACTTCAAGAGCTCAATATTGAAGAAGGTTGGCTATTAAAGACGATAAAACAAAGAAAATTGAAGTATTTTGGTCACTTGAAGTGTCACGAAAGTTTGGAGAGAACAATAATGGAGGGGTATATGCCTGGGAAGAGAGGAAGAGGAAGGCCAAAGAGAAGATGGGTGCAGAATGTGGCGGATGATCTCTAGATGGGTGTATCGGACGCAGGACATCTTGCTTATGACCGAGAGGTGTTCCGGAAGGTTGTTATGGGAACGAGGTTCTGCAAAGGACATGTCAATGAATGAATGAATGAATGAATGAACTATCATATGTAATATGTCTGTCAAGTTCAGCATTGTGTTCATTATCAGTAACAGTAATAATGGTTTGTGACATGTTGGCAATCAAATGTGTCTACAGGATGAAAATAAAGAGATAGCTCTGGGAACTTCCAAGCTGAACTATTTGGATCCACGAATCTCTGTGGCCTGGTAAGTCCATCTACATTATTTATCACCATTATTATGAAGTGCCTTACCGACTGGCTTCTCCATATCTTGTGGTCTCTCCATATCTTGTGGTCTCCAACAGCACATATCAGTTTGTGCTTTGACACCCTTCCATGCCATTACACAGGACTATCTATTATGTTCTACTGCTGTGTTCCTCTTTTTTTCCAATTTTTTCCAGTTGTCGCAGTATGTTTTAGTTTGTCTTGTCATAATGTGGTAAAAAATGACTGTCTCTTTCTGTTGTTTGTGATAGGGTGTCTTTGTATCTTGGCCACTTTCACATTTAGATGTCTTATTTTAGCTGTCCTAGGAATGTTCAGCATTCAGCTGTAAAATGACATCGCCAAAGCTTCTAGGGATTTGTTTACAAATGATGTTCTTTATTTTATAAAATGCAGTGTTTGCTTTTCTTGTTTTGTTCTTTGTCGTACATTACTAGCATGGTTTATAAAACAAATACCAACTGTTGGTAGATTTGTTTAAATGGTATTAAGAACAACAACCAACAAACAAATTAAAGTAACATCTGTCATTGTGATAGTAATGTGACACATCTGTTAACATTGCTCACACACTTGAATCTGTACTGTGGTGAAGTTAGTTACAGGTGCTGAATTGTTGGCTCTGATGAATGCTCTGCTACAGGTGCAAACTAGTTTTGCTTGTTTCAATTGTGAAGGAGGAAACTCAGACATGTGAAATAAACTTCTTGTAAGAAATACTGACTTCACTAGAAGATAACAGAATTGACACGATGATATAAATAGCTTAGGTGCCACTCTGTTGATTATCCATGACATTTATAAGGAGACAATGCCTTAAATTTTCAGCTACCTTTTGAAATGTGCAGGTCTCATCGGAACATCAGCTGGAATAGGACTATTTGTGAGGTCAGTTAGCCAGTATTGGGCTAGTGGAACATATAAGCTGAGCCTAGACCAATAATAATGAGAGATATAATGTCAGTTACCTGTGTCTCAATGGGGAAGTCCAGAATTGTAACACTAGAACTCCTGTTGGAAGCTCAGTGGTGAAGTAGTCATGCGCCTGTGAAGTCAAGTGATTCATTTTTTGGACTCCATCATTGGTCCATCAGTTATTTTGGAGACTTCTGGGGGTGGCACTGCAGCTTTTGAGTCTGTGCTCTGTGCGGCCAATTGAAGAATGTTGGTCTGAGGCTTGTATACAATGGATCTGGCATATGGTTGTGTGCCTGTATCTGAAGTAGTTCTGATTATAGAGCTGGGGGAAGGATAAGATAGATTCTGTCTGGGATTAAAACACAGATTCTGATTCAACACGAATTAGTTGACACGTCTGGTTCTAGATGCTCAGCTTGAGTTCTCTTGTCAAGCGCTGTTATGTGTTGTTGTTTGTCCATCAAGAATGATGATGACCATTAATTTCATCCAGTGGGGTTGAAAGTATGGAGCCTTGGGTTCTAAGATGGCTGGTAAGGCCTATTTTGGCTCAAAATATTCTTTGACAATGTAGGCAAAGAATGTTTGGCGTTCCAGGAGGATCTTCTGCAGTGGTTTTTCTGTCCAGCCTTTCTTTCACAACGCTTGCAGTTCTGTTTGCTTCACAAGTGACTGCACCCTTGTGTAATGATGTACACCACAAATTTTGGTCTTTGGCGGCAGTCTCCCAAGTGTCGTGATGAATTCCAAAAGCTTTTAGTGAGATCTTCAGAGTGTCTTTAAAGCATTTCATCTGATTGCCTTGAGAGCATTCACCACAACGCAGCTCGCCGTAAAAAATTCGTTTAGGGAGCCTGTGATCTGGCATGCGAGAAGTGACCAGCCCAGCGAATCTGATTCTTCATTAGTAGAGTGGATACTGGGCATGGACGCTCCATCTAGGGCTTCAGTGTCTGGGATCTTGTCTTGCCATTTAATCTTCAATAGCTTCCCAAGGCAGACTGTGTGGAAGTGGTTTAATTTCCTAGTATTTCGTTGATAAACAGTCCAGGTTTCACAAGCATATAGCAGTGTGGATAATACAACTGCTTTGTAGACTTTCAGATTTGTTTGCAGGATTCCATTTCTGTCCCAAACATTCTTGTACAGTCTGCCTAAGGCAGAGCTAGCCTTGGAGATTCTTGCATTCACTTTGTCATGAATTGTGGCAGCTAGATTGTTATGTAACTATATGGATGTTGTTATTGTCCCCAGGTGCAAGAAGTATGATATACCCCTAGAGAAGGTGTACAACAAGACCCAGAGAGACAAGTTCAGATGGGCTATAGACATGGCAGACCAGCACTTCAAGTTTTGATGAAACGCCAATGGCTTAGTGTCCCCGGTCTATTCCATTCTTGGATGTGTCTGTTGATTCTTGTTCAACACCAATTAGTTGATGCTGGATGTGTGTCGCAGATTCAGATTTCCATCTCTTGTGTTACAGAATATGCCTGTGACATTGTACTTGTTTGTTTCTTTGTTTGTGTTTGCTGGTAACATCAGATACTTGAACAGGAACATGAAAAATATAACTGGACTGCAGAAGAAAAATTTGCTTTGCTGTAACAAACAAAACAAGTCATTGTGAACATCCTGAAATAAGCTATGATAAATGTGTCCCGTTGGTTTGAGAAATGCTTGGGTTTGTGGACTTTAGAATGTGCAAACTGATGTTTATTTGTCCTTTAGTGCTGGCATGGTGTTAGTTTTATGCGTGGGAGATTTCTGCCTTGTATATCATTGTGTAATCAAGATCTTGTACTGTTGTGATAATGTTTCCTCATTTTCATTTCATGTTGTTCATCTGAATGTTTCGGCTGAAGGTAATTTTTAACTGGGCACAGCTTATAGGGGATGGGACCAGCCTTGTCCATGTTAAACAATCAAAAACAGTGCAGTCACTTCTTCCTTCGTATGATGCTCCTGTGTGGAAGGATTGTAGAACATATTTTTGTAAATCATGTTGCATTTCCACAATGTAATTGTGAAGTATATTTTGTTTACATTATTATGATTTTTGTATAACTGTTGTGTGTGTGGTTGTTTGATATCCCCAGGCTACAAACAAAGCGTCCCTTACTTATCTTGAGGTCATGTCTTGATTGTAGCTGTCACTGCAATATAACTTCCAGGGTTTATTTGTTCCTGTGTCATTCTTTCATTCATTACCACACAGAAGCATGGACAATGCATAAATAACATGAGAGTGAAACTTAAGCTTTCCAAATGTGTTTATACAGATGAATAGAAAGAATACCATGGCCGGAGAAGAAGAAAAAGAAGCATTAATAAAAACGGGCGGTAAAAAATAATGACTCAATGAGATAAAAGCAATATAATTAAGACACTTTGGTCACAAAAGGAGACACAGCATTTCGTTAAAGGATGTATTGGAGGGAAAAGTGAAGGTCTGCAGGAGGAAGATGTTAACGTAAGTGGACAGCATCAAAAGATGGACTGGAAGAATCTGGTATGAAGTCACTGAAAGCTGGAGACAACAGGTGTTGGAAACCCAGCACAGCCGACCTTCAGAGCAGAAATGGCCCTTGATGATGATGATGAGTGAGTTAATTGCAAATGACCAAACGCACAAGCAGTACATTTAAGTACAGGTCTTGTGATAGTATTAGAGTCACACACATGCACAAACTCTACCTCTAGAGAAGAGACCAAACACAGTGGCTTGTCAGCTTAAGATAATAGCACTTCACTGACTATTGGGTTCACCAAATGTACACTTGAGATCAGTTGCTGTGTATGATTTGGTTGCACTGCTCAAGTGTCTACACTTCCTTGCAGTCAACACTTGTTCATGATGCTGAATGCTCAGCTACAGATTAGTTGTAAGAGCCCAGGTTTTGTATGTTCATTTTGAGTGGCCTTTGCATTTACAAACTTCAGTTGTTATTTATGTGAAATAATATACCTCCGTTGAATGTGTTTTGTTAAATGGTGTTATAATCCATTGAGTTTGTGTGTGTGTGTGTGGGGATGCCTCAACCTTTCTGTTAACTGCTTAAGCCTTGTTCAATATGCTTTGTTCTTCAGTATGTTTTATGTGCTTTCTCGTGGTGTATTGACATTTAACTGGGTCAAAGTCACAGCCTGTTTGTTTAAGTCAATACTATGTAAAACAACCCAGAAACAAAACTGGTGTTTTCAAGGTGTATAGTTTTGGTAATTACAACTGGAAATTGTTTTGCTTTCACCCAATGATTGATAATCTGAGTTTGGACGGTTAGCTGTTGTTAGCGACTAGACAGTGCAAGGGATAAACATAGAATAACAAGTTTACGTGGGGGAGGGTGTCATTAAGATATGTGGTATAATGGGGAAGGGGGTGTATATTGAGAGGTTGTAATTTAAGCGATAGCTTTGGCACTTTTATTTATTTGTTTTGGGTGCCCACTTTGTATTTAAGTGTCTAAAAACCTAAATGATGTGCAAGTCATTTTGGAAGGTCCTGTATACAGTATAACATTCCATATGCTGGTTTGGAAGTCAGTCTTTCACTAGCTGGTGTGAGTATTGGAATATTCCATCATGTGGTTGTAATAGTTTGCTTGTCATAGATCACTTGGTATGAAAATATTGCATACTAGACACCAGGTTGCTAGTGTCATGGCCTGCTGACATGTATCATCCCTGCTGGGCATGCTCAACTCCTTGATTACCGTAAGCCACTGATAGCTCCAGATTTCATGCACTTGAAACAAGTGAGGCGAAATAAAAATATTACAAATATGAAATTATTGGTGTACATGGTTGGAACATCCTGGGAGTTCAGCGCTTTAGCTCAAATATGCTAAGCCAATGATTCTCAACCTTTTTTGGCCCATGCCCCCCTTCACCATATTTTCAAAGCGTCATTCTCTTCCCCCCCCCCCCCCTTCCTATCAAAAATTTGGCCCATGGGCCCCCCTCACCGTATTTTCAGAATGTCATCCCCCCCCCCCCACTTTTCATATTTCTCATCTAAAAAATCCCCCACCCCTACACAGTATACGTAAAAATGGAAGGTAAATTTAATAGCATATACTAAAACAAGTCTAGACATCCACATAAAACGTGATTTGTGGGTCTACTTACTTTATAAAATGACTTTTAGAAGGATGAGACGTACATAACTGTAAAGTATGAAGGGAAAAACAATATCAAGTAATTGGTTCTCGTATTAACGCGATCTTGAAATGGTCTTTTGCTGGCTATAGAATGATGTAATGATCTACGTGTGTGATCTTTTGCTGGCTATAGAATGATGTAATGATCTACATGTGTGATCTTTTGCTGGCTATATAATGATCTACATGTGTGATCTTTTGCTGGATTTACAAACATGCTTATGTTTTGGGGGTTTAGAAAACACATTTGACTATTGTTCAGTGACTTTGCCATGGCTGCCTCGGATTGTCAAACCTTCCTGTTAACTGAAGGAATGAGAGATCATTACGTGGGACAGATGTATCCAAGTGTTGTTGACAAGATGCCACTGTTTTCAGATGGCAACTGTTAATGCATTTTTGGTTTCAAGTATGTTTATACTTCTCAAATATCCCCTTTACAACCAATCATAAGAGTATTGGAAAAGACACTTGAAAATAGGACAGTGTGTGAAGACTGGAATTGAGATAATAATTCTGTCCCAAACTGCAACAGTTGGCCAGGTGTCAAGGCATTGGTTATTTTATTGTGGTGTTTATGGATGTTGAAATTTGTTACTTGCAAAGGGTATTATTTGAACTTATATTTATTAAGCCTAGAGAATCAGTCTACATTATTTAATATAATTATTTTCATATTTATGTCTACATTACTGCTCAAGCAACAATGACAGTGGGACAGCTGACTGTGCTAATCCAATTGCAAATAAAATGATGTTCGGTCATTTAGAAGATTACATTATTGTGTTTTAGGAGGTCATTGTTAAGTCCTATTGTGTGTGTGTGTTTGTTGTGATTTTCTGACAGCTTTGTGGGGATCTGAGTTTGAGGTTAGCTGATATTAGCATCGGGGAAAGATATTACTGTGGCATGTTTCCATGGATGTTGGAGTGGTAGATTTTAAGATACACTTTAGGTCATGGAGTAATAAGCCTGGGGTGACCTACTCTCTTCCTTGCCTTCCAGAACATTTGAGACCTATGTCATTTTGTGAGGCTGGGTCAATCCCACAGATTTAACCCTTGGAGGGTGAGACAGTGGAGCACCCACCACTCAGCTAAGGTTAAAGGTCAGTCTTCTCCAGCAAGTCTGTTAGTGACACATCGTACAAGGAGGCTTCAAATGAAAACCTGCAATGTTTGTGGGTGTGTGAATATATTCTGAAAAAGTAAAGAACAAATGTATCATTTTTTGATTTAGTCACCCGTGCGTTCAATGCAAGTCATCCAGCGCCGATAAAGTGCTTGGATTCTCGTAGAACAAAATTATCTGGGGGTCGCTACTCTGTGTGCGTGCCCTGGTCGTGAACAGTCTTGTCACAGAAGTCACGTGGTTTTGAAACATCCTCCTCCACTGATACACTTGCTGGACTTTCAGGCATGCATCACCATACTATATCTTCATTCGCCTATGAATTTCCCTTCACTGATCAAAAAATGGATAACAGATCACTACCTCTCAATGGTGAATATCAAAAATGGGGCAGCCATCTTTAAACTGCCCTTAAGCCGTGACCACATTCGTCTGCACCATGATGTCACATGCTTAACCCTCTTGACATCCTTAACAGCAATATTGACAGGTTACAAGACAATGGCATGGTTATTGTAATTTCTATCACACTCTTAAGATTTTTATTTGAAGCACCCTCATATATTGCTTCTGTAATGTTAGATAGTGCTGATGCTCAGATGTTCTGGTCTCTTGCAAGTATGCTGTTGCTGCAGGCACATGGATTTTTGTTTTGTTTATGACCAGTTGAGAATTTCATGTGCATGCCCTTTTGTTGTCTTTGGGTGTCTGTGTAGAGAATAGTCACCTTGTTCTAGTATGGGCTGTCACAGTGGCCTAGGGCTGTGATGTCCATCTGTATATTGACCAACACCAGGTTTAGATTCAGTTGGAGGACATTGTTCTCATAATGTTGTACTCCCTCCCCTGATCTGCTTTCTCCTGGCTGAAGTGGAACATAGGCCTGGGGTGAAGATGATTCCATGGCATTGAGGTGTCCAGTGTTTGGGCTTCACATGTTCTAGGCTGCCACATAATGAGGTTGTCTGGTACCCATATTTTATGAGGCTGGGTCGTCGACCTCGGAGTTGTAGTGGTGGGGGGAATATTGCAGGGGATTGAACGTGGAACTGGGCTGTACACTAGCCACTGTTGCCCTGTTTGTTGGACTGTGTATTTGTTATGTGTGGTTTCTTGTCTGTCGTTCATGCTGGGCATTCATATTTATTTGCCTGTTCATGTTTGTCTGTTGTTTATGTTGACAATCCATATTTGATAGTCTGTGGTTTATATGTTGGACGTTCATTGTATATACTGGGCATTCATCTATGTTATGTTAAGCGTACATATTTGTCTGTTGTTTATGTCGAGCCATCATGCTTAATTGCCTTTTGCTGAACATTCAAGTGTGATTGATTGTCTGTTGTTTATGGAGAATGAATCTTCCAAAATTGTTGTTTGTGGAGAATGAATCATGCAGGTTATCTCGTATATTAGGCAGGTATTATTCTAATGTGACAGAATCAATTCAGTATTTTAAAAGTCATTTTTACACCATGCCTGTAAATAGTCACCTTGCGGGGTCAGCCTGCTTTGCGTGGACAGTTGGCAGAACATGGGGTCAGTATTGAACACCAGCCCTTGCATGTCCTCTTGTACATGGCAGTTTTACCATTTTACTCACACATACTCTTATCTGTGTTCTTCATCACCTGTACAGACATGTTTTTGGTTCTTTTTTTGCTTTGTTTTAATTTGATTTCTTTGTGCAGCTTGCATGTGTTTGTGTGAACTTTTAAAAAATATCACTCCTTTGTATTGTCATTGCTATCTGGGTTGATAATGCCATCACCATGGCTGTCCATGCAACCCCCATCTGAGGCATTGGTTGGTCTCTGAGGTTTGTCTCTTCAGCCGCTACTTGTCAGTTGTACCAGGAGAGTTCTACCAGAGATGGCTACTGTGACCGTTTGTGTCCCATGGGCAGTTCCATTGACCACGCCATGGTGATTGTTTCCTGAATGGTGCCAGGACAACTGCTGCTGCCCTTGAAACACTTTCACAGGCTCTGATTGGTCTCTGCATCTGCTTCCAATCAGAGGCGGTTCCTGTGGCAGAATGTATCCCATAGGCTCACTCTTTGCTCACACCATGGTAATTGTGTCCTGAGTGATGCCAATGCTGCCCTTGAATGATTTCAGTGGCATAGGTTTCTGCATCGGTTTCCAATCAAGAATTAAGTTAGCACTACCAGAGACGGTTCCTGTGGCAGATTGTTTCCATGTCGAGGTAGCCAGCTCCATTGATTATGATGCATGATCATGTTATCTTGGGTGATGCATGTGGGTATGCATGATAGTCAAGTTAACGTGGCAATTGAATGAAGCTGCAAGGTGAGACAGCAACATGACTGGCACAGCTTGTTCTCAGCTGTCAAGTGTTGCCTGCAAATGCTCTTCTCCTTCAGCTACCATCGTCATGATTACCAGCGAGCCCACGTTTGCCTAAACTTCCATATATCTGCTTGTAAGCTGAGCACCAAACTACGTGTCCTGGGGACTAGAAATGTGCGTACCTCCTATCACAGCTCAGAGGGAAGATTGCAGGGGTGCTTGTCGTGGCTTTTGACCTATTGTCATGATCTTACATACTCTAATAACCTGATTGCCATGTTTTAATGATACATTAACTTAAATTTGTTTGTGTTGTTAAACATACATATGAAATGATTTCTTTCCCGAGATGTGTCACCTTTACCATTATTGTTGCTGTCTGTTCATCTGACTTGTCCGAGCTGATTGTTGTATGAAGGGGGGTCCATCCTGGCTATGTAGTTAATTTAATGAGGAAATTGTGCTTCATTATTGAACAGCGTGACCAAGGAAGTGTAATTGTATAATATCTCACAATAAAGTACATAATGACATGATGCCTTGTTTTGTCTTTTTTTTTTTCCAGTATGTATTATGCAAGTAGATACCTGGTTCAAGAAATACGGTCACGCCCTTTTCAGGGTCAATTTCCCACTGGTTCAAGCCTGACACCCAGCTCTCGCCTGTTGCTCCTTGTAGTTGTCGGTATGAAACACACCCTCACCCCGACGGGGGCAACGGCAGTGACAGGCCGGCAAAACCAGGCGAGGATAATATTCGGCGTCAAACCAATTGGAGAACTAGGGTATGCCTACCCAGCATGTGAAGACAGGATCCGGCAGACTTCGCGGAAGAAATTGATTTAACGGGCAAGACGGCGTCTACCTGCAAACCGTTGTGGAACGTAACGAGCACTGCAAGGCACGTAGAGCACCCTGGCCATCCACTGCACCTGTATTCGTCTCCGGTCGTCTTGCCACTGGATACAGATGGACTCAGGCGAGAGAGAGTGTTCGACGAATTGCGCAACTATACCTCACTTTAATCCAATTCATCGCGCAAGTCATTCTTCATCCAACTTCAATGAAGAATCAGATTCGCTGGGCTAGTAGTTTGACTCGCATGCCAGATCGCAGGCTCCCTAAACGAATTGTTTACGGCGAGTTGCGCTGTGTGGTAAACGCTCACACGGCTGCCAAAGGAAGGGCTTTAAAGACACTGAAGATCTCACTAACAGCTGTTGGAATTCATCACGACACTTGGGAGACTGCTGCCAAAGACTGAACTTCACGGGGTGCATCATTACACAAGGGTGTAGTCACTTGTGAAGCAAACAGAACTGCAAGAGTTGCGAAAAAAGGCTGACCCCCACCCCCTATGTTGTTGCGTATCCCTTACGGGACGTTGCAGTCAACACCAGCAGTTTTCAGCTGCTGTTGATGTACTAGGCAATTGTTACGTTCAGTAGTTTGCCATTGCTTTCTGAACGACCGGCTTCCATTATAACAGTGGTAGGAGGAGACGATGTAGTTCGGATGAACGACACTAACAGAAGTCACTCCAACTCTGTCCGTTGTTTAGTTTACAGTTTATTGGAGGTTACATCGTTTCTCGTTTCAAAAATGCTGGAGTACAAACCACGTATATTGTTACATTCAGATCATATTTCATTCCAGATGGTGCCCACAATGATCATGCGACCTTCTTGGATGTTAGAATGGTCACAACTGACTTTGTTCCCAAGATGCTCGTCATAGGATGACAAACCCTAGCTACCTCTTAGCGATGTGCCCAACCGTGCCCATAATAATCTTCCCATTGCACACCACGTTAAATCCCCCTCTGCTAAGATACTCTGTTATACCATACCAGCAAGATATAACTCAACGCGACTCAGTCTGCTGCACAAATCGGTCGCAGCTGAGCTTCGAACGCCTGGTATCCGGCACATGAACCGCATTCGCAAGCTTGTGGCCACGGAGACCGGCTCCGGCGGCCCCCCCCCCCCCCCCCCCCCCCCCAAAAAAAAAAAACACTGCAGGCTATCCTCCTCTTGGTACGTCAGGCATTCTTTGCCCACATTGTCAAAGAACATTTCGAGCCAAAATAGGTCGTACCAACCATCTTAGAGCTCAAGACTCCAAACTTTCAACCCCACTGGATGAAATGAATGGTCATGATCAACCTCGATGGACAAACACCACATGAAATACAGTGAAGGTTGTAGCAGTACTTGAGTGTTGACGCTGCCTCACGATACTCACAATTGAATTACAGGTCAATGTGCTTTTTTTTTTATTGTCCCTTATTTAGTACAGCCCGCTCCGTGGCGAAGAGGTTACGGACACTGTTCGTGATCGCGCATACCCGCGATCGATTTGGCAGCAGACCACATTGCGTTGTTTTTTTTTTTTAACGAAATGGAATGGGTGCCGGTCGATCAGAAAGCAATGGCAAACTACTTAACGTAAAATTGCCAAGACATCACAACAGCAAAATAAATAAATAAATGTTGGTGTTGACTGCAATGTTCTGTAAAGGATATGCAACTAACTTAACTATTTAGGACTAATTAATCTACCCCCAGTATTGCCCCTTGTGTATACCCCACTAGAAGTGGCTAGGACCCCACCAGGTCTGGCTGACGTCCCATTTTCCTGAAACCAACCCCCATGCTATCCTTCAAGCCCATCATCACTCAGAGATTCAAACCCAGATTCGCCATGATGTACCAGAACATGTCATGGGAAGTAAAAGAGACCGACACGATATTTATCTCGTCACACATATAGTGCCTAGTAAAGGAGACCGACGCGATATTTATCATGGCACACATATAGTGTCTAGTAAAGGAGACCGACACGATATTTATCACGGCACATATATAGTGCCTAGTAAAGGAGACCGACACGATATTTATCACGTCACTCATACAGTGCCTCAAATAGTCGAGAAAAATTGGGAATATAAAAGAGATCTCCATAACATTTTTGTGGATTTTAAAAAAGGTTTATGATAGTGTCCATAGGAATAGTCTATGGAATGCTATGCAGGAATTTGCAATGCCAAGGAAGTTAATCAACATGACCAGATTATGCATGGAAGATACTTATAACATATAACATATAGGGGAGACTGGGGAGAAATGGACATAGGGGAGAAATGGACCACCCCCTCTCTGGCCCCTGGCTGTGATGCAATGAAAGTGAAACCATAATAAGTTTGTTTTCCACATCAAACATAGTCCGAATTTTTCATTTGCCATCGACTTCCCGCACAGGTCGTTCCCACGCAAAGTTTGAAAAATTTTCTGCACTAAAGTTTCTTTTTCCAGTTCCAGACACCATCGTAAAGCAGACGCATAGTCAGGAATCAGGACAAGGTAATTACGTTAATATCTTTATTTACTTGTTATTTAAGAGTTCATATAAAAAATATAGCATATAATATAAGATTTAAGAGACTTTATGGCTGAATAGTTTAATACATTGATGGGGGAGAAATGGACCGGTTCATTTCTCCCCATGGTTCATTTCTCCCCATAGAAGAAATTGACAAGACAGTCTGTTGTTATTAAAAGTGTTGAAGATTGCATTCAAATATCAGCATTATTGATTCTTTTTAATACTGGGGTCTAAATCTAGACCAATAAAACTGTTAACAAATTTGATTTCAGTGATTTATTAAAGATGCACGCCATTCGTGCTATGATCAGTATTTCTTTGCAAATGATAGGCCTACCATTCTAAATGTTATATAATTCTGTCACTCTTTTGTTTCAGATGCCAAGATTGTACATCAGAAACACCAACAAGGGTCTCGTTACGGAGGAACGTATGAGAGAAGCTGTTAATGCTGTGAAAAATGGAATGAAAGTGAGGAAAGCTGCAAGGGAGTACGGCATTGCTCGCTCTACCCTCAATAACAATCTTACAAAAGACAGAGAAGGAAATGGTCTGCCTACTAGTCTCGTACCAGATTATAGGCATAGCCTTGTTTTCACAGCTAAGCAAGAAGCTTATTTTGCTAGTTACTTGAAAGATTGTGCAAGAATGTTCCATGGACTCACAACTAAAAACGTTCGTATTTTGGCGTACGAGATGGCGAAAGTCAATAACATTGCACATCCTTTAACCTGGGATGAGCAAATGATGGCAGGGAATGACTGGCTTTGTGGATTTTTGCGACGGAATCCCGAGCTGACCATAAGGCAACCTGAGGCAACATCTCTGGCTAGAGCTACAGCTTTCAACAAACATAATATTTGCACCTTCTTCAACATTGTGAAGGAAACCATTACAAAACTAAATGTGAGTGGAGCTCAAATCTACAATTTGGATGAGTCAGGTCTGACCACTGTACAGAAAGTGCCAAAAGTAATTGCCCCACGAGGAGTGAAGCAAATAGGCCAGGTGACATCCAGAGAAAGAGGAGAACTGGTCACAATCTGTTGCATTGTGTCAGCTGCGGGTCACATTATCCCTCCAGTTTTTGTGTTTCCCAGAACATTTTTAAAGAATTTTATGCTTGCTGGAGCACCTGAAGGTTCCCTTGGCCTTGTGAATGAATCAGGTTGGATGACCCGTGATAATTTCGTCAAAGTTATAAATCACTTCATTAAGCATTCAAGACCTTCCAAAGACTTCCCTTTGATTTTGATCTTGGACAATCACGATTCTCACATTTCATTTGAATCACTTGAACTGTGCAAGAAAAACAACATTCATGTGATCACGTTGCCACCACACACCTCATCTAAAACTCAGCCCTTGGACCATTCAGTTTTTGGACCCATGAAGTCGGTCTACAACAATGCGTGTGATTCATGGATGATGAAAAATGTTGGGACACCACTGACAATCTATCAAGTTGCAAATCTAGGAGGCCACGCTTTTCTTAAAGCGGCAACTCCCATTAACATTCAATCAGGCTTTGCAGTGTCAGGTATTTGGCCCTTTAACGAAGATGTTTTTACAGAAGATGATTTTATGCCTTCAGAAATAACGAACATGCCCATCAGCAAGGACAGTGAAAATGCCACTTTAGAAAGCAATGAACAGGCAGGATCAGCATCTCCACATTGTGGTACCAGCACAGATCAAACTGCACAAGCATTTCATGAAAATCAGAAAGAGTGTAATGTTGAGAACCTTGTAGATGACTTGCAGGAAATATCAGGGAGTCTTCAACATAAAGCTACTTCTTCCCTTACTTCGCCTCATGTTTTCAGAGGACTACCAAAAGCTGGTCCGCGAAAAGATTCAAATAATATGAGGAAAAGAGGAAAAACTATGCTGGCTACTTCTACGCCAGAAATGGATCGAATTAGGGAAAGAGCGGTGATGAAAGAAAAGGCAGCAAAAGTTCCACCCAAAAAGGCAAAGAGACAGCTGCTGAAAGAACTTGATGTTGATTCAGATCCAGAAACTGACATTTCGTTTTGTGATGACACAGATTCTGATGTTTCATTTGGTGAAAATGAGGAGTGTACGGTTAGCTTGACTGGTGTGCGTGAGGTTTTTGAAGGCCAGTGTGTGCTATGTGAATATGGAACAAAGAAGACTTGTGTTTACTATGTATGAATTGTAAGGGGAGACATTGATGATGATGGTGATGTTGAGGTAGAGTTCTTGCGCAAGAGTGAGAAGGTTGCTGGTAAATTTGTTAAGCCTAAGGTAGAAGATGTCGCCAGTGTCTCAATTACATGTATTAAAGCACAGCTTACTAGATCTACAATCACTGGAACCACTTCTAGGACCAAAGATGGCTATGTCTTCAAAGAAAGTCTTGCAGGCATAAATGTTCGATAAAACTTTATATTAGATTAATATATCATATTAAA
Organism: Cepaea hortensis; assembly: GCA_963921405.1. Taxonomy (NCBI): domain Eukaryota; kingdom Metazoa; phylum Mollusca; class Gastropoda; order Stylommatophora; family Helicidae; genus Cepaea; species Cepaea hortensis. The sequence continues at coordinate 115,013,211 of OY992876.1, forward strand.
CTTTTTTACTGTCGCTTAAAATAAGAAAAAAAACTGCAAATATCCTTTTAATGGTTATTTATTTCTTATAGCAATATGGATGAGTTGTTGCTGCTTCTTTTTAAAAAAGGTCCATTTCTCCCCACTATGGTCCATTGCTCCCCACGTGCTGGTCCATTTCACCCCAATGGTGGTCCATTTCTCCCCATGTTCATATACATTTTTGAAATGCATTTTGTAAAGAAACATATAGAAATAGATTGCTAAATGTTTTCCCCTTTTAAAATAAATGAATGTACAACATTTTAGTCATGGTTTTGTTATGTTTCGATAAAATCTGTTCCGGTGATGAGCAAAAATTGAAAACTACAAAATTGCTGGTCCATTTCTCCCCAGTCTCCCCTAAAGGCAGGAATACTTATAATATAGTAACATATAAAGGCAGGAAATCAGACCCTTTCCAAATACCATCTGGCTTGAAACAGAGTGATGCACTATCGCCGCTTCTTTTCAATCTGGCTCTAGAGAAAGTTGTAAGGAAGGTAAAGGAGGAATGTGCTATTGGAGGAACATCCAGACTGCTTGGTTATGCAGATGATATAGATATTATAGGGGAAAATGAACAAAAGACATTGGAAATATTGACTCACTTAAAGGAAAAAGTTTAACAAATGAGACAAGGTTTTCAACCAAGATAAGACAGAATATATGGTAATTTCAAGAGAAGGAACGGCTAAAAACTCTGGCCACATACACATAGATAATATGACCATTAAAAGAACGGAAATATACAAATACCTGGGTACAATCTTCAACTGCTCCAACATAATAAGGGAAGAAATACAAGCTAGAATCAACTCTGGAAATAAGATATACTATGCACAACATCTGCTAAAATCAAATGAGCTATCTCGTAACACCAAGATCACAATATACAAAACACTGATTAGACCAATTGTGCTATATGGCTCTGAAACCTGGAGTACAACTAAAGGAGACGAAGCCTTGTTACAAACCTTTGAGAACAAAGTCTTAAGAAGCATCTTTGGGTCCATTAGGGATACACAAAAGTGGAGAGTGGAAAATAAGAAGCAACAAAGAAATTTATAATCTGTTTAAGTCCCCGCTAATCACTGGAATCACGAAGGCTAAATCGACTGCAATGGCTGGGGCATATAGATACGGGAGAGATAATATACAAACAGACCTACAAGCACTTGGAATCAACGACTGGCAAGAGAAGGTCAACCAGAGAGACGAATGGAGACGGCTTGTATCTGCAGCAAAGAACCTCAATGGCTCGGAATGCTGAAGAAGAAGAAGAAGAAGAAGAAGAAGACTCATACAGTACCTAGTAAAGGAGACCGACACGATATTTATCACGTCACACATATAGTGCCTAGTAAAGGAGACCGATACGATATACTGGTAGGTAAGGTTGAAGTCAAGCGAGCAAGAGGTAGACAACGATACAAGTGAGAAGATAACAGCAAGAGATGGACGAACAGCAGCAGCATTACAGAATGTACAATAAAGGCGTGAGACAGTCAGTGTTGGTGATCCATTGCAGCAACCTTCATTATGGAGACGACACCTTATTGACTGAGTTTGAAATTGCTTTCTGAACGGCCGACGCGCTGTGAAAATTAAGGCAAATCGACCTGCTCCCAAATGTCCTGATATCGAACGCAGTATGTCGTGGTTGTGAAACTTCCTTCACTGCCATTGATTGACGAATAGTGCCTGATGTCTAACTCAGTTTCATTTAAATTCCTCCCATCCCTTCAGTTGTATAGTCCACTAAAAATAGTTAGTTGCATATCCTTTACAGGATGCCGCAGTCAACCCCAGCAGTATTTTTGCTGTTTGTGATGTTTTTGACAAGCTTGCTTTCAGCGGTTTGTCATTGCTTTCTGATCGTATCATTTTATGAAAACCAACGCAGGGCGGTCAGCATCAAAATCGCCTGCAGCCGTGTTTCCAGCGCGGGATGCGGAATTTCGAACTGCGTCCGTGACACCTTCGCCACTATTAATCCCTATTTTTCCTTTCGCACACATGGGCGACCCCCCCCCCCCCCCCCCCCCCTTTTCCAGCGAGTGTTCTCCCACCGGGTGGCTAATCCCTGAACTTCTGGCGTTACTGACCTTTAGTCCATTGACCGACCTGAACCACACATCCGGTTCACTCCATCCACTGATAGTCATCAAACGTGTTGGTCGCTTAAGACGTATTTAGCCAAACAATCAATCAATCAATCATGTGCCATGCCGGAAAGAGTGGGCGGTCATGACTCGCCATTTCACTCGATCACCAGTGTTGTGGATAGCCAAACAAGGAGACAGATAAGTAACCTTACTATTTTAATGTAGTGTTTATCATGTAGTTGTGTGACGGTTTGTGTTTGTTTGTTCTATGCTGACGAAGGATTTGACCGCAAGGTCCATTTTGTTACTTGTAATAGCGTACTAGTAAAGCTCACAATCTACATCTCGTTTTTTTTAAAATTTGGGTGATTCAGTCATTGCCTTCTGTTGGTGAATACTACTGTATACACATGTAGTTAGCACGAGTCACGTCATATGTCTCGAAATGAGTAACAGGGTTCTTAACGTTTGTGTTGTCTAAAAACATATTTATGCCATTCTTCTTAAAGGTTGTTATGTTGTCAAAGGTGGTTATGTTGTCAAAGGTTGTTATGTTGTCAAAGGTGGTTATGTTGTCAAAGGTTGTTATGTTGTCAAAGGTGGTTGTGTTGTCAAAGGTTGTTATGTTGTCAAAGGTGGTTATGTTGTCAAAGGTGGTTATGTTGTCAAAGGTTGTTATGTTTTCAAAGGTGGTTATGTTGTCAAAGGTGGTTATGTTGTCAAAGGTTGCTATGTTGTCAAAGGATGTTATGTTGTCAAAGGATGTTATGTTGTCAAAGGATGTTATGTTGTCAAAGGTTGTTATGTTGTCAAAGGTGGTTGTGTTGTCAAAGGTTGTTATGTTGTCAAAGATTGTTATGTTTTCAAAGGTGGTTATGTTGTCAAAGGTGGTTATGTTGTCAAAGGTTGCTATGTTGTCAAAGGTTGTTATGTTGTCAAAGGTTGTTATGTTGTCAAAGGTGGTTATGTTGTCAAAGGTGGTTATGTTGTCAAAGGTTGTTATGTTGTCAAAGGTGGTTGTGTTGTCAAAGGATGTTATGTTGTCAAAGGTGGTTATGTTGTCAAAGGATGTTATGTTGTCAAAGGTGGTTACGTTGTCAAAGGTGGTTATGTTGTCAAAGGTTGTTATGTTGTCAAAGGTGGTTATGTTGTCAAAGGTGGTTATGTTGTCAAAGGATGCTATGTTGTCAAAGGTGGTTATGTTGTCAAAGGTGGTTATGTTGTCAAAGGTGGTTATGTTGTCAAAGGTTGTTATGTTGTCATAGGTTGCTATGTTGTCAAAGGTGGTTATGTTGTCATAGGTTGCTATGTTGTCAAAGGTGGTTATGTTGTCAAAGGTGGTTGTGTTGTCAAAGGATGTTATGTTGTCAAAGGTGGTTGTATTGTCAAAGGTTGTTATGTTGTCAAAGGTGGTTATGTTGTCAAAGGTGGTTATGTTGTCAAAGGTGGTTGTGTTGTCAAAGGTGGTTGTGTTGTCAAAGGTTGTTATGTTGTCATAGGTTGCTATGTTGTCAAAGGTGGTTATGTTGTCAAAGGTGGTTATGTTGTCAAAGGTTGTTATGTTGTCAAAGGTGGTTGTGTTGTCAAAGGTGGTTATGTTGTCAAAGGTGGTTGTGTTGTCAAAGGTTGTTATGTTGTCATAGGTTGCTATGTTGTAAAAGGTGGTTATGTTGTCAAAGGTTGTTATGTTGTCAAAGGTGGTTATGTTGTCAAAGGTGGTTATGTTGTCAAAGGTGGTTATGTTGTCAAAGGTGGTTGTGTTGTCAAAGGTTGTTATGTTGTCATAGGTTGCTATGTTGTCAAAGGTGGTTATGTTGTCAAAGGTGGTTATGTTGTCAAAGGTTGTTATGTTGTCAAAGGTGGTTGTGTTGTCAAAGGTTGTTATGTTGTCAAAGGTGGTTATGTTGTCAAAGGTGGTTATGTTGTCAAAGGTTGTTATGTTTTCAAAGGTGGTTATGTTGTCAAAGGTGGTTATGTTGTCAAAGGTTGCTATGTTGTCAAAGGATGTTATGTTGTCAAAGGATGTTATGTTGTCAAAGGATGTTATGTTGTCAAAGGTTGTTATGTTGTCAAAGGTGGTTATGTTGTCAAAGGTGGTTATGTTGTCAAAGGTTGTTATGTTGTCAAAGGTGGTTGTGTTGTCAAATGTGGTTATGTTGTCAAAGGTTGTTATGTTGTCAAAGGATGTTATGTTGTCAAAGGTTGTTATGTTGTCAAAGGTTGTTATGTTGTCAAAGGTTGTTATGTTGTCAAAGGTGGTTGTGTTGTCAAAGGTTGTTATGTTGTCAAAGGTGGTTATGTTGTCAAAGGATGTTATGTTGTCAAAGGTTGTTATGTTTTCAAAGGTGGTTATGTTGTCAAAGGTGGTTATGTTGTCAAAGGTTGCTATGTTGTCAAAGGATGTTATGTTGTCAAAGGATGTTATGTTGTCAAAGGATGTTACGTTGTCAAAGGTTGTTATGTTGTCAAAGGTGGTTGTGTTGTCAAAGGTTGCTATGTTGTCAAAGGTGGTTATGTTGTCAAAGGTTGTTATGTTGTCAAAGGTTGCTATGTTGTCAAAGGTTGTTATGTTGTCAAAGGATGTTATGTTGTCAAAGGTGGTTTTGTTGTCAAAGGCTGTTATGTTGTCAAAGGTTGTTATGTTGTCAAAGGTTGCTATGTTGTCAAAGGCAGTTATGTTGTCAAAGGTGGTTATGTTGTCAAAGGTTGTTATGTTGTCAAAGGTTGTTATGTTGTCAAAGGTTGTTATGTTGTCAAAGGTGATTATGTTGTCAAAGGTGGTTATGTTGTCAAAGGTGGTTACGTTGTCAAAGGTGGTTATGTTGTCAAAGGTTGTTATGTTGTCAAAGGATGTTATGTTGTCAAAGGTGGTTATGTTGTCAAAGGTTGTTATGTTTTCAAAGGTGGTTACGTTGTCAAAGGATGTTATGTTGTCAAAGGATGTTATGTTGTCAAAGGTGGTTACGTTGTCAAAGGATGTTATGTTGTCAAAGGTGGTTACGTTGTCAAAGGATGTTATGTTGTCAAAGGTGGTTATGTTGTCAAAGGTGGTTACGTTGTCAAAGGATGTTATGTTGTCAAAGGTGGTTATGTTGTGAAAGGTGGTTATGTTGTCAAAGGTGGTTACGTTGTCAAAGGATGTTATGTTGTCAAAGGTGGTTATGTTGTCAAAGGTGGTTATGTTGTCAAAGGTGGTTATGTTGTCAAAGGTGGTTGTGTTGTCAAAGGTGGTTATGTTGTCAAAGGTTGTTATGTTGTCAAAGGTGGTTATGTTGTCAAAGGTGGTTATGTTGTCAAAGGTGGTTATGTTGTCAAAGGTGGTTGTGTTGTCAAATGTGGTTATGTTGTCAAAGGTTGTTATGTTGTCAAAGGATGTTATGTTGTCAAAGGTGGTTATGTTGTCAAAGGTTGTTATGTTGTCAAAGGTGGTTACGTTGTCAAAGGTGGTTACGTTGTCAAAGGTGGTTATGTTGTCAAAGGTGGTTATGTTGTCAAAGGTGGTTATGTTGTCAAAGGTTGTTATGTTTTCAAAGGTGGTTATGTTGTCAAAGGTGGTTATGTTGTCAAAGGCTGTTATGTTGTCAAAGGTGGTTATGTTGTCAAAGGTTGCTATGTTGTCAAAGGTGGTTATGTTGTCAAAGGTGGCTATGTTGTCAAAGGCTGTTATGTTGTCAAAGGTTGTTATGTTGTCATAGGTTGCTATGTTGTCAAAGGTGGTTATGTTGTCAAAGGTGGTTGTGTTGTCAAAGGTTGTTATGTTGTCAAAGGTGGTTGTGTTGTCAAAGGATGTTATGTTGTCAAAGGTGGTTATGTTGTCAAAGGATGTTATGTTGTCAAAGGTGGTTACGTTGTCAAAGGTTGTTATGTTGTCAAAGGTTGTTATGTTGTCAAAGGTGGTTATGTTGTCAAAGGTGGTTATGTTGTCAAAGGTTGTTATGTTGTCAAAGGTGGTTGTGTTGTCAAAGGTGGTTATGTTGTCAAAGGTGGTTACGTTGTCAAAGGATGTTATGTTGTCAAAGGTGGTTACGTTGTCAAAGGATGTTATGTTGTCAAAGGTGGTTATGTTGTCAAAGGTGGTTATGTTGTCAAAGGTAGTTTATGTTGTCAAAAGTAGTTTATGTTGTCAAAGGTGGTTATGTTGTCAAAGGTTGTCTATGGTGTCAAAGGTTTTTATGTTGTCAAAGGTTGTTATGTTGTCAACAGTTTTTATGTTGTCAAATGTTTTTATAACCATACGGCCGGATAAGTGTGGCGTGTATTATGGTATTTATTATTGCTGTTCTTAGTAATTATAGTAAATGTTAATTAATATTCCATATGCAATTCCCCATTCAGTTATAAGTCGGGTATATTATTGGTTTGATTTGTGGTTTCAGTTTACCTGGTCTGAGGTCCTGTGTCTGTGCGCAGACCTGTTTGTGTCATATATACTGACCTATCCTGGATGGCTTGGCCACGTGGCATGGTCGAGACAAGAACACTCAGCTGATCCACGCCTCTGGTGATCGAGTGGAATGGCGAATCATGACCACCCACGCTTATCGGAATGGCACATGATGGATGGATGGATCCTGCTGCAGTCAAGACCTTTCTTACTCTCATTACGAAACAAACGGGCTAGACACCAGAGTTAACAAGACACATTGAAATCTTTAGGGTCTATTGCAAAGGCTCACAGCGATTTGAGCCTAAGGCGTTCATGCATCTCACAGATCTCTCTATGGGGGTGGGTGGGGAATCAATGTCATTTACTGCCAACATAGTACCTTGAGGTGTATGGCAGAGGGGTCTTTGAGCCTGAGGAATTAAGGCCGCATGACTAGTGCAGTCGACACGAACTGTGCAGCTTAGAATTTTATTTTTGCCCCCGACAGAAGAAAATCTCACACCTTACCGAGGGATCGAACCCGGGTCTCCTGAATGGGAGTCCGGCGTTCTAGCCACTCGGCCAGTTTTTTAATGTCTGCAACACGTGGTGTTCCTAAACGGTCACCCATCTAAGTACTATATAAATTGGAAACAAATAGGTATATTAAACTCCTGCGAGAAGAAACGTACTAAACATCAACACCTTGCACATACCTTACAAGGAGATCCATCGTATCGCGAAATACAGGCGAAATTCCGAAATCAGAAGCACTCAATAAATATATAAAATGAATAATAAAATAAAATAAAATAAACTACACACAAACGCGTACAATACGACACACAGGACGGCCGACGTTTCGATTCTCAGCATCTTTGTCAAGGACAGGACACCACAGATAGCTAACACAACAAAATACAGCAAACAAAGAAAAAAACACAACTATCCCTATGCCATGTGGGGCAGAAAAGGTGGCTTGGCCAGCTGCGAAGGCGCTCGTTGGCTGCAGAGTTAAAAGTGGGTTGCAAGATAGGATTTAAGTAGCCAAAAATATGCGAACAGTCTGCTATGAAAATATAAGGGCGTGTGGACAGTTAGGTATAGATATAGGGGGGGGGGAGGACAGCATAGTAATAGATAGTGTAAACAATTGGGGAAGATGGCACATTTATACCGTAGCGTCCACAACAGTATTGATACCTGCTGGATGGATGCATCCCAGATTGTTGATTAGTTGGCATTCAATTTTGAGCCTGACGGAGCTATTGGAGTAGCAGGGTTTTAATGCGGTGACACATACATCGTCGACTCCATTATGGTTGGAGGAATTGAAATGGTTGGGGACAAGTTTGTCAGCGCCCTGATTGATGTCTCTGAGGTGTTCTCTAAAACGGCCAGCAAGACGTCTGCCAATTTGGCCAATGAATTTCATGTCACATCGTTTGCAGATGATGACATAAATCAGATTGCGAGATGTACAAGTGAAAGAATCTTTCAAGGTGAAGGTGCCTCGGGGAAATGCAATCTCTGGTGTCTGAACAACGTATGGGCATGTCAGACAGTTCTTACGATGGCATTCGAATGTGCCCACAGATGAAGTAACCGTGGGGAGGCGCCTATGCACAAGGTGGTCTCTGAGGCTCTGGTTACAGCGGAAAATTACCCTAGGGCCATTGGAGAATACCTCACGAGTGGTTGGATCGGATTCCAAGATAGACCAGTGTCTCAGGTAAATGTGCTTGATGGTATAGGCATGTGGATTGAAGGTGAGGATAAGCTTGGTGTTCATTGTTCGGAGCTCGCGCACGTTTGACGAGGGACATTTCCCGCGAGACCTGGGTTATGCGACAGAAAGCTGTGGACAAGATGTCCTCTGGGTAGGACCGTCTGCGGAAAAAGTCCAGCATTTCATGGGCTCTCTCGAGGAAGTCATTATCGTCCTGACAGATACGACGAAGGCGGAGTAGCAGGGAATATGGGATGGAATCTTTGCAGCTTTATGGGTGGGTGTTTTCCATCCCATATTCCCAGCTATTCCCAGCTCAGCGATACGATGGATCTCCTTGTAAGGTATGTGCAACGTGTTGATGGTTAGTACGTTTCTTCTCGCGGGAGTTTAATATACCTATTTGTTTCCAATTCATATTGTTATATCCTGCTGCAGCCGCTGCTTTTTCTTTCTATTCCATATCATCTAAGTGCTAACCACTCCCGACGTTGCTTGACTTCGGTGATCCGACGAGAACCGGTATTTTCAACGTGGTATGGCACCAAAATTGTGGGTGGCGCACCAAAAGCAATTTGAAGTGAGTTTAATTAAACTTTCTTCTCTTCTATGATGGGAGTAACCAGTGGTAAGATGAATATATTGTCTATAACTCATAAATGGAGTGAGGAGAACAACATGTGATGTATTTAATCCTCCTTGTGTCCATATCACAACCGACTGAGCTACCGTATGACAGTAGTCGGCACTATCTGCTTTCTGTTAGCGCCGAATGCTGGGGTGCTTACCAAACCCGACACCCCACATTGTGCCAACGGCTTCGGGCGGAGGAGCGTAATTGGGAGGGTACAAGCCTTATCCTGGTGCGATGAAATGCAGCCTAAAGACAAAATGTCATGACATGGCAGACTAGGCCCTAAGCCTTGGTTGGCAGCTGGTCTAGGATCGAGGATCCAGCAGCCGGACAGTTAGAGCATTGCTTTGCTGATCCGGCAGCTTCTGCAGCTTGTCTTGTTCCAGATGTATTGGTGTTACCTTTCATCTGGAGTGAACTAGGCAGGCCGAGAGAGGAATCAAGCTGCATGGGCAATACACGATCTCTATATTTCAGCCCAGGCTTTGTGCTATGGAGAGGTATAACTCCATTAATTATTATGCCTTTTTTATAGCACAATGTAACAAACTATCGTCTGTCAAGACGGCAAGGTGCCAATGATGAACTAGTGCTCCAATCTCCATGCCATTCACCACGTAGACAAATGTCTAACCTCTACGCCGCTTCCCATTCCGTACATAGACTAAACTCTAATAGCGTCTAAACTCTACGCCACTTCACATTCACCACGTAGACGAGTATCTAAACTCTACGCTGCTCCACATTCACCACGTAGACGAGTATCTAAACTCTACGCCGCTTCACATTCACCACGTAGACAAGTGTCTAGCCTCTACGCCGCTTCCCATTCCGCACATAGACTAAACTCTAATAGCGTCTAAACTCTACGCCACTTCACATTCACCACGTAGACGAGTGTCGAACCTCTACGCCGCTTCACATTCACCACGTAGACAAGTGTCTAGCCTCTACGCCGCTTCCCATTCCGCACATAGACTAAACTCTAATAGCTTCTAAACTCTACGCCACTTCACATTCACCACGTAGACGAGTGTCTAACCTCTACGCCGCTCCACATTCACCACGTAGACGAGTATCTAAACTCTACGCCGCTTCACATTCACCACGTAGACAAGTGTCTAGCCTCTACGCCACTTCACATACACCACGTAGACAAGTATCTAAATTCTACGCCGCTTTACATTCACCACGAAGACGAGTGTCTAACATCTACGCCGCTCCACATTCACCACGTAGACGAGTGTCTAGCCTCTACGCCGCTTCCCATTCACCACATAGACGAGGTTCTAACCTCTACGCCGCTCCACATTCACCATGTAGACGAGTGTCTAAACTCTACGCTGCTTCACATTTACAACGTAGACGAGTGTCTAACCTTTACGCCGCTCCCCATACACCACGTAGACGAGTGTCTAACCTCTACGGCGTCCCCCATACACCACATAGACGAGTGTCTAACCTCTACGCCGCTCCCCATACGCCACGTAGACGAGTGTCTAAACTCTAAGCCGCTCCACATACACCACGTAGACGAGTGTCTAATCACTATGCCGCTCCCCATTCACCACGTAGACGAGTGTCTAACCTCTACTCCGCTCCACATTCACCATGCAAACTTCCATAACTGATTTTTCAGGAAAGGGCGGAGTCTTCGTTGTGAAGTGCGCGAGCCGCCTGTTTCGTACTCTGAAGGTCGTAGGTTCATTTCCAGACTACGTCATTCAGACCACGAGTGCCATCTTCCATATGACCCCTGGAGGGTTATCGCTGGAGGTACGGATGTCGCACTTGTCGTTTTGTGGCGAGACACCACGCCAAGTGGGGTAAACCCGGTGCATTACAGTCGATACTCTCGCCTTTACACGCCTTAATCTGAATTGCTTTGTCAATACGATAATTCCCTCTTTTCTGTGAAATTGTAAGATTGTAAATCTGCGAGGTTATATTTCCAAGAGCAAACAAATATGAAACTGCCAGTTTGCCAAAGTTCATTCTAAATTGCACTCTTACTTTCATAAATGCCTGCCGTGCCATTACGTTTTCAAAGAGTAGAGAATTCTGTGATGAGATGAAGTGTCTGGTTCTGATGTTTCCATGAAGTTCCTGACAGTTTGTCTGGTTAGATGCTGATGTTGACAGCGATGTCCTGTAAAAAGGATATGCGAAAAAAAAAATGGGTAGTGTAGAAGGCAAGGGAAAACTGATGAATGTATAATTGCGTAAAAAAGCAACGAATGAATCACCAGATAGCGGGAAGTACAGGGTGTATTTTTAATGACTGTGCAGTGTTTAAAAATATTGCTGGTCCAAGTTTTGTATTTACCTATTATGTTGCATGGACTTTATAGATTGATTACATTCTGATTAGCAGAAGGTTCAGAAATGCGTTAACAATTGCAAAAACAGTTCCCAATGCTGATTGTTACAGTGATCACAGATTAATTACAGGCACATTGAGGGTAAAGATAAAGAAAGTCAAATATATAACAGGAAACACTAAATATGATCTGTATAAATTGAAAAATGACAAAGAAATACAAAACAAATTCAACATAGAAGTAAAGAACAGATTTGATATATTGTCTGATCTAGAGATCCTATTTCAAAATGTGGATGATTGAATGGAAATGTTGAAGAATTCAATCAGTTTGGCTGCAGAAACAACTATTCCAAAATTAAAGAAGGTTGTTCGTAAGAAATGGATGACTGAAGAAATTTTACGACTAATGGAAACAAGAAGACTCAACAAAAATAATCATGTCAAATATGAAGAAATTCACAGACAAGTAAGAACATTATGTAAGGAGGCAAAAGAAGCATGGCTTGAGAAAAATAGCATATAAATTGAAAACAACATAACAGTAAAAATACAAAATCAATGCACAAAAGAATTCAGGAACTTAGTAATAAAAGAACACGTACATCAGCATGCTGTCTAAAATCAAAATATAGCAAAATCTTAATAGAAAAAGATCAAATTCTACATGTATGGTCAGATTATGTGAAAAACTTATATGAAGACAACAGAGATTAACAGTATGATATTCGAATTAATAATGAAGGACCGCCAATTTTGAAGATGGAGGTTCGGAATGTTCTTAACCATATGACAACTGGTACGGCCCCCGGTTCAGAAAACATCACAACAGAAATGATTAATGCTTTAGAAGAATATGAAATAGATACAGTCACCAGACTGCTGAACACAATATATGATACCAGAGATATACCTTCTGAGTTATGTAATTATGTATCTATTGCAATCCCAAAGAAATCAGGAGCCTTGGAATGTGATCAACATTGAACAATTAGTATAATGAGTCACATCACGAAGATGTTGCTAAGAATTATCATGCAAAGAGTTAGGAAGAAAATACACCCTGAAATAGGAGAAGAACAATGTGGGTTTGTAGAAGACAAGTGTACAGTAAATGCTGTGTATATGATGGGAACAGTAATTGAACGTTATATAGAAGTAAACAAAGATATACATCTTTGCTTTATTGACTACAAAAAGGAAAAAAAAATGGATATAATAAGAAATGTCAACATGGTAGAGATGCTTGCAGATCTACAAATTGATGGGAAAGATATTAGACTTATAAAAATCATATATTGGAAACAACAAACTTCCATAAAGATTGATAATTAAGTGGGTCAATATCTGCCTATTTAGAGAGGTGTGAAACAGGATGTGTAATGTCTCCCGATCTATTTTCCCTATTGTCAGAATCTCCCCGCCAGTTATACCGCGTCGTCTTCGACGGCGCCAGGCAAATACGGCCAGGCAACGATGAGCAACATTAACCACGCTGTGGCAGAGCGGGTTAACCAGTACAGGCGTGGAACATGAACTCCACGCAGGGAGGCAACCCCAATTAGCAAGCCTTCAGAGTGGTGAACTTCAGACGGCTTGGGAATGTTGTAGAGGACGGACTGTTTGAATGCGGCTCGAGTTGTGTGTATGAACGCGTATAGATTGAAAGCCTGCATGAATATAGGAGTCAGTGCGCTTGGGTTGTAGGATTGTAAGTTGTATTGCATTGTATTATATTTATACATCTATTGATTGTCTTTTGACATCGCTATTGTATTTGCGCGATGTATGTAATGATTGTGATGAGTGAGCAGCGTGAATAAAGTGTTTGAATTGTAGTTGTCGCGTGTCACGTCAAGTCATTCCGTGACCGTGTTTTGTATCACGTTTTGTCAGTGTATACGAGCCTAGATTCTTGCTGAAAGCAAGACCCTGACAAGTGTGAACGTTGGTGCATCGTCCTATTTGGATTATTTAAACCGATTGTAAATTATGAAAGAGATGTGAACGTGGATGCAGCGTCCATCTTGAAAGTTTTTGTGAAATAGGTTTGAACGTTGGTGTAAGCGGAAAGTTTTGAAAGAAAGTTAAATGGAAAGTGAGTTGTTGATTGTGTTGAACGGACGACAATACGACTAACAAAAATACTTTAATGCATACACACCTACAAAACTTAGTTGACATTGCATACACTACATAAACGTACATGTCCTAATTTCTCTTATTCCAAAATAAAGCAGGTTTTTGTGGCATCCTAAAACTATTGGCGAGTAAAGTCCATTGTTTTTCCGGGCAGTAACAAGCGAGCAGCCATTCCATCATACAGTTCTCCAGAATCACTTGAGTATACTATTTTTTTCTAAATACTTTTGTTAGACAGGTCTAAGCACTAGCTGTCGGTGATCAATACTGTACAACATTTTTGTATTTGATTTACTAACAGCATAATTAATTTTGTGTATATTCATTGGATCAGACATATTTCATCATGTCGACATTGAATGATTTCATTGAATCTGGTTTGAAAATGAATTTATCTGGTGAGGAATTGACAAATTGGAGTGAAAGAAAGTATGCAGAATATGTCCAACGCGAAGATAGATCTGCCGAAAGAGAACTTAAAAAGGTAGAGTTAGAAACTGCTTTAAAACAGATTGAATTAACGGCTGAGGCTAGAAAAGCAGAAGCAGATACTGCTTTAAAACAGTCTGAGTTAGCTGCCAAGACTAAACAGGCAGAAACAGAGGCCGAATTAAGAAAAGCAGAAATTCTAGCCCAAAGTAAGAAAGAAGAGCTCGAAAGTAATGAACGAACGAAAAAAAAAAAGAACTTGAAATACAGCTGAAAATTAAGCAGCTGGAAGCTGAAACATCAACAGAGATAAATTCTAGAAAGTCAGAAAGATTAGATAAAGAGTTTCAGTACAAAAAGTATCAAGGGATCGTCAAAAATTTCACCACGGGCGACTGCGTCGCAGCCTTCACCCAAATTGTTGAGACCATCATAGACCATTATCAGATCTCAGAAACTGAATAGAACATCATATATATGAGAAGTTTTTCCGGGGAACCTCTCAAAGTGATAGAGACCATTCCCAAAGATTTTAGGAAAGATTATCAATATATCAAATCTAAAATTATGTCACACTTCCTGTTAGATGAAGCAGGCTACAGAGAACAGTTCAGTAAATTGGCTCCAAAGCCTTCTCAAACGTTCTCTGACTACATCTCAGTAGTACAGGATATATTTTGTAAGTGGCTGTCAGCAGCCAAAGTAAATGACAATTTTGAGAAATTGAAAGATTTAATTTTGAGAGATAAAATCATTACATCTCTACCACCACCATTTTCTAAGTTTCTTCAAGAATGTGAGTGTGAGAGTGTGAAACAGATAGAGAAACGAGGTTCAGCTTATTTCACAGCCAACAAACAATGTTTTGCTAGTGGGTTGACTGACACAAACTTTGTAGCAGTTGCGACCTATGACAGAATGAAGTCAGATCCTTACAGTAAACAGAAACCTTTTAAGCAATCTGCTGAGAAATATTACCAATGCAGATATTGCCATCTTTCACACAATGAAAGTGATATGTGTGATAAACACCCTGGGTACCTTACATACTTGCAAAACTATATAGATAAGCAAGATAAGGAGAGAAAGAGCTATAAACGACTAACCAAATGCTTCCTTTGTAAAGCCTATGGCCACTGGCTCCACTCATGTAAAGGCAAACAAATGACCAGAAAGGCTAATGCAGCCATGTTTGATAGCTCTTCCTCAGATAAAGAACATGTAGAAGATCATCCTGTTAACTCAGCTCATTCCATTGATGTATTTCACCTTGAAAAATGTACCACCTGTAATCGTTTTCATGAAGATGGCCTATTGACATGCGGCCATTCTATACCTATTGCCAATGAAGAAGCTAATTTGGTAATTAACTCCAAAGGTAAATTGAACATCCACCATGGATTTGTTAATGGCAAATCTGCCACAGTTTTACGGGATAGCGGGTGTACTCTTATTGGTTTAAAGAGAGACTTTATTTTACCTTCAGATTATACAGGCAAACATGTTACATGCAGAACTTTCTCAGGTAACATAGAGAAATACCCGCTTGCATGGGCATACATTGATACCCCATTTCTTACAGGAAAGGTTAAATGTGCAGCATTATCCAACCCATGTTGCGACATTATAGTGGGTAACCTTCCAGAGGTAAATGATATGCCAGATGACAGTTTAACATCTGCGGCAAAATTTATTGTTGATATTACAGTATGATCTTCAACTGATATCAGTGTTGACAATGTATTATCACCTTTGAATGAATGTATGTTTGCGAATTCATTAACTTCATCAAATGATTGCATTGGTCTAAATGTAACATCACCTTGCCATGTTGTTGATATTACAAATGCAGTAACTAGATCTGCTGCAAAAGTGCAAGATCAAATTAATCAGACAGAGACTTTGGAAATGTTAAGCCCAGTTATATTACCTCCTAAGACCACGAGGGAGAATTTTATAACAGCCCAAAAAGGCTGATGTATCTTTGCACAAGTAGTTTAACTTAATAGGTCAAAAGCCAAGACTCACAAAGAATGCTAGATGACATTTTGCACTAAAAGGTGGTATCCTTACACGGTACTATACCAAAGGTACCAGCACCACTGAACAAACGGTGTTACCAACAGAACACCGCAAACAAGCATTACATCTAGCACATGACATACCCTTTGCAGGGCATATGGCTTATACAAAAATTAGATCTAGATTACTTACCCAGTTCTACTGGCCTAAATTCTGCAGTGATACCAAGCAATATTGCAGAACTTGTGACATCTGCCAGAAGCTTGTTAAAAAGGGTAAACACCCGCAAGCTGAGCTTCAAATAACTGATTTAGCAAGTAGACCTTTTGAAAAGATCTCTGTTGATATAGTAGGTCCTCTAAACCATGTAAAATCAAGAGGAAATAAATTTATTCTTACAAAAATTGACCTCCGCAGTAGGTGGTCAGAGGCTATTCCACTTAAGAACATAACTGCCAAAGATGTAATGGAAGTTTTCTTCCATATTTTTTCTAGAGTAGGGTTTCCTGACACTATTCTATCAGATCGGGGAAGTCAGTTCATAGCTGCAGCCACTCAAGCCTTTACTAGAATGTTAGGGGTAAAGCAATGCTTTAACAGCCCATACCACCCCCACTCTACAGGAATTGTGGAAAAGATGAACGGTGATCTTAAGCATATGCTATCCAAAGTAACCCAGGAACACTCTGAAGACTGGAATACTTATTTACCTGCCATACTATTTGCATATCGCGAAATACCTCATTCCAGCACTGGTTTCTCACCATTTGAACTTGTATATGGTGCCAAACCATGCGGCCCATTATCTTTGTTCCATTCTATGTTAACTGAAAGTATCACTGTACACAAACCAGTATCATCGTATGAACATGTAACATCATTGCGTGATAGGATAATGAAATCTTGTGTGTTAGCTAAAGAAGCACTGAAACAATCAGGTGCTATTTACCGACAGTACGCAAACAGAGGAAACAGGACAATAACATTGACACCTGGACAGGACGTTCTACTTCTATTGCCAAGTGACCGACAATTACTGACAGACTCATGGCAAGGACCTTTCAAAGTTCTAAGACAAATCTCGACTGTAGATTACGAGATTGCAGTTAAGGACAAACATAAAATATTTCACATAAACATGCTTAAACCATACTACACCAGAGACGAGGACCAAGACGAGACAGCAGCAAGCACGACGATAGTGAACCACACAGACGACGACGATACCGACGAGATACCGACCCCATCACTTGACACGACAAACAATCTGCAAGACATTTGTGCAAATGACAAGACAAGACAATTGCAGACAACTGTTACAAGACATGTTAACAGATGACAAGACTTCTTCTGAGAAACATCCTTAATATAATTCCAGACATAGACGACATACAAAGACGATGACAGACCGTCTAACAACAGTACATCAGACATTTGACCGTATCAGACAGCACGGACTGACAGTCAAACCATCGAAAGTCGACATAGCCTACCAAGAAATTTCATTTTGGGCTATAAGATTTCTAATGGCTTTGTCGCAACTGACGATAACATCGTGTCAAGAATTCTGAAAGTGTCGCTTCCGACAACTAAGAAATAGTTGCGAAGTGTCGTAAGTCTATTGAACTATTACAGACAATTTATACCAAATTTTGCTGCATTGACCGAGTGTTTCACTAATCTACTAACAAAATTGTAAACAGCGAATGCTTACGACCTGCATTTTCAAAAGTGTTAGCATACTTTTCGAGTAATCTTATCCTTAAATTGCCAGATTTTAACACTATATTTTTAGATTAAGAACTCATACGAGCTCCGTAGCGATTGGGGCCGTACTTCTGCAGGAATACGACCAAAATCTCTATATCTATTGACAATAGCCCGTTGACAATTATCACAACTGGGTCTCCTACCAACCACAGAGTGGCAAGATGATCACTATAATCAGGCACATACGTGGCACACAGAATTCGATTGCTGATCTTCTTTCACGATGCCCTTACGACGTACCCAATAGCCAACCGGTGCCTGAGCGCACACTGCAGACACATGAGTAATCTGCAGAATAATAGCACGCACAGCAGCGCAGCGAATAATGTAATCATTGCAGTAACGCTGTGCACAGTTTGTGATAGGGACACCGTCCCAATGTAAATATATTGTGTATATTGTATTATTATTGGAATAACTGTGTTGAATACATGATTGGTATGTGTTAGAAAGGATATATTGTTTTAATTACATATGTAAACAGGTTTACGAACAGTACTTACTACTACAGGACTCAAGACTTACTCTACTTGAACTGTTCAAGAAGCTGGAGTACCTGCCACGCAGAGGTTCCCGACATATTTTAATCCGTGTGAAAGGAACTGCAACATCTTATTTCCACAAAAACACTTTAGGCCACACTTGGAAACAAATAGGTAATCCAGCAGCTGTTTTACGAACTGTGTACTCCATTTATTAAGAACATCCAGACGGGAGAACATTGTGTTATCCACAACTGAACACAACAGCTGTGTACTTCCGGTGTCTATGAATATTAATTAGAAAACTAGCAGACTATAGATTAATTATCACAAAGAAGTGACGTTTATATAAACTTTGTGATTTGAAAGTTTCCATATACGAATTGTATGTGAGGATTTTGATAGATGTGATCTCAGAATTATAAATTGATTTACTTGTTCACAACAGCGACATTGAGTTCACTTTTGTCAATAAGTATCAAATTATGACACTAAGAAATGAATTTACCAATGTAATTTATTTAATTTGAAAGCATGTTAAAATTATCGCCGATAATTTTTGTACCAACCAAGGGAGACTATTGAGATTGTTGTTAATGTGTAATAGTTACACGTCAAGATGACGTCAATTATGTATGGAGATAATTACCTAAGCTGTAGACCTCCATAAGACTCTCCGACCAAAGGAGGTTGGGGGTCTGATGTTGGAGTCATCTAATAGGGAGATGCTCACAGTCTGACATATCGTGTTTTGTATTTTTCTTAAACTGTCGGGAGGTGGTTGCGTGTTTCGCTGATAGCCACCGGACTGGCTGTGTCAAATTACAGCTGGGGGTAAGAATCCATCTAAGGGATTTACTTGAAGAGTGTTGCGTGATAGCAGCAGTGAGGAGTGTTGGTATATAACTTGCAATTACCTACATATTTCAATATTAACCAATGTATCATATCAGATGACTATCAATGGGTCGATTCTGACAGGTTGAATGAAATGTATATAGTTTACATGACAGGGTTCCTGTAACAGAGCAACATCTCTGTTAGTAGTTTGGGAGATAGTTGGTGTGAAATAGAAATGGGTTTGGGAAATGAATAAGTGATAAATGATGCACGCGTGAGCACAATTGAACTAGTTGTTAGGGACGCTCACGCGTGACGCAAAAGATAAACATAGAGAGTCCCAACTCAGCATTAGACTTAGCCAGACGTGTTTCAATTCATTGTGTTCGTTTTATATCTGGACTAATAAACGGCCATATATACATTTTGCTCGGAGCTTTGACTTCATCTATTGCAGTTACCTTCAGTTATATTCAGACTCCGTGATCTGCAACAGTCTGAAATGGAGCCCGTACACCAGGATTTGAGCTGTCGCGGCCACAAGTAGAAGTCATTATCACAAGGCAGAACGATAGATGTCTGGTAGAAATTATCAAAAACCTACGGAAACTTGAAGTCATGTATTATTAAGAAGCCAACAAAACAGAATCTGCAAGTCTTTCTGATGGAGCTGATGTTCGTTAAAGCCGTCACACGAAGTATAATATTCTGAAGTGTGAAACAGAACTGCCATCGTCATTGTACAGCCTTGAGCACCTGGCTATTGTTTTTTTTTTTTTGGGAACGTCAATATGCTGCCTGAAAATCTCGTTTTGCAGGAGCCGTTATCGTCCTCATGTCATTGAACCTGAATTTGACCTTGGTCGCCTGAAGTGAAGTCAGGAGCCGTTATCGTCATTGAACCTGACCTTGGTTGCCTGAAGTGAAGTTCATCTTTAAACACGAGAGGCTTATACTGAATCAAGCCATTTGCTCATTCGTTTGGATCGTTAACTCAAATTACGAGGAAACTTTTTGCGAAAATTAACTCCAGTCGAGCTTGGTCATCAATGCAGATATCCTGAACTCTGGCTTATCAAAATGTCACTCGAACAAAGCGATAACGTTAATGGGGAACCTTCGGTAGTGGGTGGGCAAACTGGGTTGCCGTCCTGCTGAAGAGGGGACCGTAATTAAATCGCTTCATCAAGCTAGAGCCGTTTCCAGATGTGCCCTTTTTCGGGTGAAGTCGTCCAGAAGTGCCCTTTTTCGGGTGAAAAGAAGCCACAAGTCTGGAGTGCCCGACCATGGGTGAAATCAAAAGTTCAGAAGTTCTCCTTTCGTTATGGTAGAATAGAGGAACACAACACCCTCGTTTTTTATACTCAGCCTACAACTGTCAAGTACAATCATCCGTCGGCACATTTGGACTTAGTTCACCAGGGGACCCGCGGAAGAGGTATTTCACCCATATCTGTTAGTTAAATTAATGTAAGACTAGTATCACATAGTCTGGTGTGTTGGATAGGATTGATTAATCTACTGGAACATTTGATCTTTAGAAGAAGAACAATTACTTGCATTCCACCTATAATTTAAATATAGTAGTATACTTATTGATATTTGTTAATTATAATTGTATAATAATTTTTGTTCATTGATTAGATCGACCTTATTAGGTTTTGGCAAAGACGATATCATGGCAACACAAGATAACACAGATGAGACCTTTCAGTCGGCCAAGTACTGGGTGTGAATAGACAAGCCTTTGTGGTTACAGGATGATGGTTTTAATTATTCCGTTATGTATTGTATAAATTATAACTGCACTTGCTGAAGACAAATCGTGCAAATTTAGTTTAGATATATTATTAAAAGTAGATTTAATTAGATTATATTAGTTATATTAATTATTATTTTATTGAGACAACACGTAGCAAAGAACATGAAAGGTTTGAGCCAAAAATTTAAAAAGGTGTCCATATGGTTAGAAGAATTGCAGGTAGCGGTCGGTGAAGTACAGCATTTTGTAAAAGGGTTAAGAAGAAGAACGACTAGACAAGAGCTATATAGATTTAAGGTAGAGTGCAATGAAATAGTAAAGAATAATAGGAGACAGACAGTATCCAATGAAAACAGAAGACAACATAACGTGGTATATAGAGACAGTTATGTTGAACCAGATGTGACTAAGTTCAGAGGTGGTTATAATAGACGAATATACAGAGATGGGCCTGAGAGAGACCTTTCCAGTAAACAACGGAGCTGGCCTTCTAATAGTGTGACTGCTAGAAAAAAACGTAACGATTGGTTTGAGCAAAGACGGAGACCGTATTTGAAGTCAGGGTAGATAAACAGAGTAGAACATATAAGTAGAAATTCAACTACTCCTAAGGTGGTTGCGAATGAGACCGTTAGACAGGAAACGAAGACGACGGTATTAGTAAAGAAAATAGACCAAGAGACTCAGACGCAGGTGATTGAAGTAGTAGAACGGAACACACAGACACAGGTTGATATATAACAGAGCTCCATCTCTGTTATAGTTAGTTAAGGAGAAATAGAGAAGGGTTAGGAAATGCCGCACCCGTGAGCACTGTTGAAAGCACCATTTCTAGGGAAGCTCACGGGTGACGTCAAAAAGAAAAACAGTTCCAGCTTACCTTGTGGTCAGGCCGGTTGTGTTTTGAAGATGCTATATCTACTTTATAATTACAGCCAATAAAAGCCATTTTATATTATTCAAGGCTTCGATGTCATCTGTTGATATTTACCCGTTCACTCTGTTACAGATACAGTAGAAAAGAAAGTCCAGGTACAACCAACCAGCAAGATAACGAAGGGAAGTCAAACCGAGTTGGTAGAAACTCAATCAAATCCAACTTACTTGAAGGTGACAAAGAGAGACACTGGTACAGAGGTTAGACAACCCAAGACAAAAGACAGCAGAAAGAAAATTAGAAAGAGTGTTAGGACTAGAAATGAAAAAAAAGTTTGTGCATATATGGGTGTGGAACTGAAGAATCTGAGTAGTCTCTACAATCAGAACTTTCAGACCTTGCGGATTTTGGTGACTCTTTGGAATAAGATACCAGTAGATATGACAGAAACGTAGCGAAGGCTAGGAGACGAATACCAAGAGAGAGAGAAAAAGATACTTTCAAAAAGAAAGATGTTTGCCTAGTAGAAAGTAGAACACAAAAACAAGAAGAGTCGCTGGACAAAGCTAGAAGTCTCATGAAATCGATAAGACCATGGTTATATTTAAATAACCGATACGATCAGATTTGAACATTTTTGTAACTGAGCTTGGGGTAATTTAGGTATGATGAGACTTATACCGGCTCAAATGTTGTGTTGCTGAGGAGAGGATTAAAGTAGAAAACGGTGGAGAATCACTGCAACTGATGTGTGATGTCGAGAACTGATGTAGTATCTTGTATTGCATAGGTTATCTTGGGGTATAAAGTAGTCATAGAATAGTGATGACGATTGGGTAGTGCGGATGTTATAGCCTGAACATAGCGCGAAGAAGTAGATCAGTATTATGAAGTGATGAAGAGGTTAAGATAAAGTGAGTGAGTAGTTGACTGTCGGAGTGGTTTGACCGGGAGAATTAAATAGGACGGAGAGTAGTGGGATTATGATGATTGAGAATGAAGTAATTCGTCTGGTTATGCGTTGTCTGTGCGTGAGTATAAGTGTAGACAAACATGTGTTCGTCGCGCTGAGTGAAGCAGGAGTGAGGTTTTGAGACGCCGTCTAAGTGGAGTACATGGATAGAACGATGTCAGGCGATTGGTAGTAGTAGCGCATGCATGTACGAGGTGTTTGGTATATCTTGTGTCAATGTGTGTAGAAGTGATCGACACACTTAGGCTGTAGTGAGTAATAGCTAGAATGTTGAATGGGTGTCTAATTTTTTTTTTTTTTTTGTAGAAGTAATAGTATAGGCACCGTCAGGTTGTCGTGATACGAGAATAATGGTGAGATGAGAACGAGCTTGTTTGTACACAATGGTCAATGCATATGAGAAGTATAAATACGAGCGCCGTGCGAATATGCGAAGAGTGGCTGATGGGTGACGCTGATAAAACATACCGCTGATTTCGTAGAGAATAGAGTAAGTGAGTATGCGAAAGTTAAAAAGTATAAAGAAGGTGATTGAAAAGGTGTGATGTCCTTTGTTTGGAATGTGTGGTGTTGGACAGAATTAATGAAAATTTTATGACAGGCTGACATATAGAGAGTTAACGTTATGTTTATTTATAGTAAGCAACTACCATGTCGTTGGCGGAGGTGAGTGTGCGGAAGAATGAGAAAACACAGAAAAGTTAGCTGTGGGAAAGTGATTGTTAGCGTTTTTAGCGTTTAGATTGTTGGATGATGGGAGTGGACGAAGAATTGCTTATTAGAGCTAATGTGTTGTTTGAGCAAGGTAGGCTTTGAGTTGTGGAAAGGGAGTGAATGATTGAGAAACTTAGATTGTGAAAATCGTTGGTAGAGACATGTTGAAGCAAGAATGCCTGATATAGAGAAATGAGAGAAGATGGTATGCCCAATTGAAGTGAGGTTTCGCGTTAGTCATATGCGGTGTTGTTTACTGTTTCTGAAAGAGTCCCGATAAATAGGAGTAAGCAAGAGAAGGAGAGAATGTGATTAGCTAAATGAACGTCGGAGCATTATAAATAGAGCACTATAGAACGTGTTCCGATAAGGGTGACTGGTTTGACTATCATCGCGGTGTGAGAACACTAGGAGAGAGTTGAGGATAGTTTAGAGTTGTTGTGGTGAGATGTTAGAAAGTATTGATACAGGAGATTAAAATGTTAGTTGCGTCGAGTAGACGAGAGACTTAAAATTAGAATTAGTTATTGACAAATATAGTAGATAGATGTATTGGTGAAGTCTATAGTAAATATACATTTTTTTGCTGGTTGTAGCATTGTGAAGATACCGTAGTAAACGGTAATGGTTAAGAAGTTGTGGTAATTCTTGGTGCAAATCCAGGGGAAACAACTAGTGTGCCGAGTCACGGTTTCTCTTAGTAGATAGATGACTGGTAGTACATTGGGATAGCCGCCACACTAGTAGTAGATGAAGTGATTTGAGCTGTAGTTTACAGCGGTTGTTTAGGTTTATATTTCAAATATTGTGATGTATTATGAGTTAGTTTTGTAAAAGATGGAATGTTGTGAAGGGAAATAATCAATGCTTGATTTGTTGATTAATGATTTTGGCTGAGGGGAACAAATATTGTTCTGAGTTATGATGAGAATATAGTCTGTAGGTAACAGATATATTTTAGGGTTAACGGAATAGGTATGACTTGTGTTCCTAGCACTGAATATATATGTATTACATATAATAAGTGGTATAATTGAACTGTGGAATTGTTTTAGACTTTATTACATAAAGTCTCACAATAACATAGGGGGGTAAGCGTGAGTGTGGTTTTTGTAAGGAAGAGTTATAGTTCTTTGACTTTCCGGTGCGCACCGATTCTTTGTCTTACTATCGTGTGCGAGTGATTTCAGGTTGGTTGAAAGTGAAAGTAGAGAATTAGTAATATTGAGGTAATACTGTTAGTGATGACGATAGGGAGTTTGAGGTAGTATCAGAAGAGTACGGCGTTTTGAATTTTTGTTTGAATGTTGTGATGTGTTGTATAAAACTGAGATTTTGTAAGGCAGAAATATTATGATGTATACTAAATACCTATATATATATATATGTGTGGATTTCCTTATGAACTGTTAGTTGGCTATGGGAGACGGGTGGAGAATTGGACTTGAGGGAATAGAAAGGAAGTTTATTGGTTAAGAGGGGGAGAGATAATGTTGGGGTTAAGATTTTAATTAGAATGGGTAGGTTAGGGGTTAAGACTTTTTAAGATAAGTCTTTTTAAAGAAAGGGAGGATTGTAACAGAGCACCATCTCTGTTAGTAGTTTGGGAGATAGTTGGTGTGAAATAGAAAAGGGTTTGGAAAATGAATAAGTGATAAATGATGCACGCGTGAGCACAATTGAACTAGTTGTTAGGGACGCTCACGCGTGACGCAAAAGATAAACATAGAGAGTCCCAACTCAGCTTTAGACTTAGCCAGACGTGTTTCAATTCATTGTATTCGTTTTTATATCTGGACTAATAAACGGCCATATATACATTTTGCTCGGAGATTTGACTTCATCTATTGCAGTTACCTTCAGTTATATTCAGACTCCGTGATCTGCAACAGTTCCCCTTGTCATGAAAAGGAGGGCGGGAGAATGTCAGAATCTCCCCGCCAGTTATACCGCGTCGTCTTCGACTGCGCCAGGCAAATACGGCCAGGCAACGATGAGCAACATTAACCACGCTGTGGCAGAGCGGGTTAGCCAGTACAGGCGTGGAACATGAACTCCACGCAGGGAGGCAACCCCAATTAGCAAGCCTTCAGAGTGGTGAACTTCAAACGGCTTGGGAATGTTGTAAAGGACGGACTGTTTGAATGCGGCTCGAGTTGTGTGTATGAACGCGTATAGATTGAAAGCCTGCATGAATATAGGAGACAGTGCGCTTGGGTTGTAGGATTGTAAGTTGTATTACATTGTATTATATTTATACATCTATTGATTGTCTTTTGACATCGCTATTGTATTTGCGCGATGTATGTAATGATTGTGATGAGTGAGCAGCGTGAATAAAGTGTTTGAATTGTAGTTGTCGCGTGTCACGTCAAGTCATTCCGTGACCGTGTTTTGTATCACATTTTGTCAGTGTATACGAGCCTAAATTCTTGCTGAAAGCAAGACCCTGACACTTATACAGTGAATATATTTTCAGTATGTAGAAGATATAAATGGAATCATCATAGTGGGGACGATACATCAATAACATTATGTATGCAGATCATATAGTATTGATTGTAGATAGTGGGCAGGATCTGCAACAATTAGGAAATGCGGTTGTTGCACACAATGAACAAATAGGGATAGAATTAAATTGTAAGAAGACACAGATTATGGTTGTCACTAGGAAGAACGAAATACCACAATGTAATATACAAGTAAATGGGAATATTCTTCAACAAATGAATCGGTACAACTATCTCGGAGCAGTAATAACATCTGATGGGAGATGCCTTGAAGAGATTAGAACAATAATTGCCATGGCGAAGGTAGCCTTTTGCAAGATGAAAAACATTCTGACCAATAAAATGATATCAATTGAAACGAGAAAAGGAGTGTTGAAGTTCTACATAGAACCTGTACTTTTATTTGGATGTGAGGCGTGAGCAGACAAGCTGAAAAACATCTGATGGCTGTGGAAATGTGGTTTCTGAAAATGCAAAGAATAACATGGGCAGACAGAAAAACCAATTAACAAATCCTTCAAGAAACAAATGAAGATCGTAAACAGATTAGAGACATTAGATGTAGACAGTCAAAATTTTTTGGACATGTTATGAGAAGAAATAAATTGGAGAACTTGGTGACAACTAGCAAGATCGAGGAGAAGAGAACAAGGGGGAAGACAGAGAAGCAAATACCTGAATGGCTTCACTAAGTGGCATGGTCGAGATAAGGACACTGAGCTGATCCTCGACTCTGGTGATCGAGTGAAATGGAGAATCATGACCGCCCACGCATACAAGCATGGCACATGATGGATGGATGGAACTTTACAGAAGATGAATACAAAACTTGGACCGGCAATATTCTCGAACACTGCGCAATAATTACAAATACACCATTGACATTGCGAGCTTTATTAACTGATTCCCTGCCGAAGAATAATATATCGCCACTTGGACAGAAGGCCGATATATCGCTATATTAGAGTCATCGGGTTATTTATTTTGCTTGTTTCTTGGTATCGTCCGCAAGTTTCATGCCCAGTGAAAGGGCATGACATTAGAATACTTGTTCACTTGATTATGTAACATTTTCCTCCCAAACTACTTGTTATTTGGCACTGAATCAGCTAGAAAATAGTTACAAGTAACAAAGTTGACGTTGCGGTCAAAGTCTTCGTCAGCACAGAATAAACCAACACAATCCGACACAACTACGTGAAAAACACTACATCAATATATACATATACAAGTTACTTATCTGTATCCTTGTTGTGGCTGGATAAGTCTTTCAAACGATCAGTGCGTTTGATGACTTCCAATGGAGTGAATCTACTTCTCGTCTTCTGGTGATTCATTCAATTGCTTAGTAAAGCAACCTAAGGTTGATCGTAGCATCATAAAAAGGACATGCAACAAAGAGACCATTACACCCGTCTGTGTAGGTGGGCGTAATACGGGCGGTTGGTTCAGTTGTGGCCTGTGTGACCGGTCTTGGCAGTGTTACTCGGTGTGAGAGTAAATGAGAAACTTTGTTCTATGGATTGTTGAACTCTTCGCTACTGAGTTCGGTGGGTACATGAATGTGAGGAAGAGAACTGGTCATACAAACGTGCAGTGCATGTGTATGTATAGAAAGATAACGACACACACACACACATACACGTATAAAAACACACACACTCTTTCTCACACATACATACACACACACTCACACACATACATAACAAAGACACACTCTTTCCCTAACACACATATGCACACACACACACACACACACACACACACACACACACACACACACACACACAACAACAACCAACAAATACACTTTCTCACTCTACGCACATACGTACACACACACACACATACATACACACACACACACACACACACACACACACACACTGCCTAGCTATAACTTCGGCATAATCCAACACGAAATTATCTCAAAGCAATAATGCTCGTTAACATCGATAACTAAAAAAAAGTCTCATGTTGAATTCTTGGAACACAATGCGAACAAGCAACTGACGCAATCCAAGCGAATGCTCACACACTTTTATTCATGTGCTAGATACAATACCAGGCTTGACTAGACACTAAACTGTCCCTTTGATGCAGGGACGGAGTTTATACCTCGCCTATGACTAAGTCCTTGCAATATCTGATTCCACCTTGGGCGCAGTTTCCTATTTCGCCATTCCGAATTCATACTCGTCTAGGTTCTGTGATTTCGGTCCTTCCATTGATTGTTCATTCCGTCAGACTAATCCTCCTATTCTTTCCTAGCCGGACCTAGTGATCATTGCATCCAGATCTTCAGATCTTCACCGAACACGGGCTTCGTGAAAACCACAACCGCGCTTTCCTAGAACCACACAACCACTGTTTATGTTGTCCTGTGACGTCTTGGGTTCTCCTTAGTTTTCATGTTAATGGTTCGGTTTGGTGTACATTTGGGAAAACCCTTTTCCTCTTTTCTTGTATAAATTTTTAGGGGTGCCCATCATATGGCACACACACACACACACACACACACACACACACACGCACACACACACACACACACACACGCACGCACGCACGCACGCACGCACGCACGCGCACACACACACACATTTGGCACTGAAAAGCTTTATAAGGGCCCGGACGACGCGAACATCATCAACATAGTGAAGTTTTACAGAGACCGTTCAACGAACCAACAAACAAACCAGCCAACCAACCTAACAAATGACCAACCAGCCAACTAACGAACCCACCAACCACTCAACCAGCCGCCAACCAATAACCCACCAACCAACCCACTAACCATCCGACAAATCAACCAACCAACTAATCCACCAACCAACCCACCAACTAACCAACCACTCACCAACCAACCAACCAACCCACCCACTCATCAACCCACCCACCAACCCACCAACCAGCCAGCCAACCAACAAGCCAATCAACCCATCAACCAACCAATCAACCAACTCACCCACCCACCCACCAACCAACCCACCAACCACCCAACGAACGAACCAACCAACACATAACCACGTAGCCAGTCAACCAACCAGCCAGCCAGCCAACCACCCAACCATCGAACCAAATAACCAAACAAATAACCAAAGAACCATCCAAACAACCATTCAACCAACCAACCAACTATCCTACCAACCAACCAATCAAATAACCAACCATTCAACCAACCATTAAACCAACAATTTACCCAATTAAAGAGGCAAACAACCAAACAACTAACCAACCAGCGAAACAGCCATTCAACCAACCATTAAATTCAACTAACTAGCCAAACAAACAAACAACTAACTAACTAACTAAAGAACCAGCCAAGGAAAGAGCTAACCAACCATTCAGCAAATAGAAAACCCAACCAACCAATCAACATGCTACCCAACCTAGAAGATGACCACGTCAGCAACATAAGGTGAATGACACATGAATGGCACGTGACATGCTAGACACGTGCACCTGCGTGACAGAGAGCCGGCTGGTCAAACTGAAAACTTGGCTCAAGAGCATACAGAACAGATCTACCAAGAGGATCGAACACTTCATCCTCTTCCGTTATCACATGGCGTGCTCGACTAAAGTCGATCTACTGCCCATTTTGTTCATTGATGCATTTTATACTGCTGACACCTTGCCATCTTGACAGACGATAGTTTGTTACATAGTGCTATAAAAAGATGACCGTCCACGCTTATCGACACGACACATGATGATGAATAACTACAACCTATGGAGGGGACCGGGGCTGGAGTTATAATACCATCTCTCTCTCTCTCTCTCTCTCTCTCTCTCTCTCTCTCTCTCTCTCTCTCTCTCTCTCTCTCTTGGCCTGCCTAGTTTACTCCAGAAAATGGTAACACCATTACATCCAGATGCATTTTATGTAGTTATGAAATATTTGAGTTAGGTATGTGGGAAATTGATGATGTCAGAGCATTCATGAAGACAATACATGAATCAACTGGGTCGGCAATATGTTTCCCTGAAACCTATGTCATTTCTGTTTACTATAGTCAATTCCCCTTAAATTCTACCCTATTATTAATCCTATCTGTATTAACCTTTTATTCAGTGCCAAAAAAAAGTAGGTGTGGACCAAACATGATACACAATCAAATGAATAAGCATTATAATGTAAATTTCCGTTCACAGAGCATCGAAGTTGCGGAAGAAACTACGAAAATAACAAACCCAAAAAAAAAACAAATAACACGATGAGCCCTTTTTGTTGTTGTTGCACATCCCTTACAGGACGCTGTAATCAATACCAGCATTTTCAGTTGATGTACTAGGCAAGATTACGCTCAGTAGTTTGCCATTGCTTTCTGAGTGACCGGTTCAAATACCCCGTAAGTTACCAAGACGACGAGAACCGCTACCGATTCTCGCACAGGTTACGTTACTCACGAGAATATACGGGATTACGGAAACAGACGGTAATCCTAGGTCAGGGAGACCAGCACGATGAGCCTAGTCTGGCGATATACCGCCCTTCTGTCCAAAAGGAGAGGTCGCATGTGACGATATGTTCATGGACACTGAATCAGGTAAACTATATTATATTTACTGTCTTATGCGCCAACTGTATACTTCTAAATGTTAAACAACCAGCGTGTGTAACTACCGACATTCTTTCTAGAGCACCATAAACCTGCCATGAAACAGATTTATTGTTATACCACTAACGACAAGGAAGAACACAGAACGTAGTATCCGACCGTAAAAGAAAAATCAAAGAAATAACAAGGTAAGGCATTATGCTCACAGCCAGGAGATTAAAAACTTGAAACCTATAGGCGGGAAAGGGGAAACGGCGCGAATCAATAGCGTGATCATTATGAAGTGGTTAAAGACGTACGGTCGTCATCTACGCGTTTGATTAGGTGGCCCGTGACGGGGGATTGTTAGATTGCCTTGTTTGTTCTTTCCCACCGCTTCTCCTGCTACAGTGGGTATAACGTTCCAACTTACCACAATCAATGGTTATTAAACGTGAGCAGGTATCCTTGTTTCTTGTGTTATTGGTTTTCTCCACTGGGTTCTGTGGCTTATGTTTCGCTCCGAGACTGGGTGTTGCATGTATCGTATCTTATCTTATCTTATCTTATCTTATCTTATCTTATCTTTTCGTGTCATGCCTTGTCATTTCATGTCATGCCTTGCTTTCCTTCCCTTGACATGTCTCGCCATGTTATGTCTTGTCTCGTGTCATCATGCCATGTAATGACTCCTTATGCCATGTCATGTCTCGTGATGCCGTGTCCTGTTTAGCCATGTCATTTCTTGTCTCCTTTCGTCATGTGATGTCTCATTATGTCAGGTCTATTAATTTCATATCATTTCTCGGTCTGTCGTGTCATGTTATGTCCTGTCATGTCATGTCTCGTTTCGTCATGCCATGTCTTGTCTTCAGGTCATGTCTTTTTATGTCATGTCATATTTCCTGTTGCCATGTCATGTCTTATCTCTTTTCGTCATGTCATCTCTAGCTGCATCGTGTCATGTCAAGTAATGTCTCCGTATGTCATGCCATGTCACGTCTCGTTATGCCATGTCCTGTTTTGCCATGTGATGTCTTGTCTCCTTTCGCCATGTCATGTCTCATTATGTCATTTCTCTTTATTTCATATCATTTCTTGCTATGTGATGTCATGTTATGTCCTGTCATGTCATGTCTCGTTTCGTCATGCCATGTCTTATCTTGAGGTTATGTATCTTTATATCCTTTTCCTTTTACCATGTCATGTCTTCTTATGTTTTGTCATGTTTCCTTATGTCATATCTTGTCTTATCATGTCTTGTCTCTTTTCGTCACGTGATGTGTCTTTATGTAATATCATGTTATGTCTATTTCATATCATTTCTCGTTATGTCATTATCAATATGTCTTGCTATATCTCGTTTTGTCATGTCATATCTTGTATTTGTATGTCTCCTGATGTCATGCCATGTCTCCTAATGGCATATCTCCTTTACCATGTCTCCTTACGTAATGTCTCCTTATGGCATGTCATGTCTCCTTATGTTGTGTCATGTCTCCTAATGTGATGTCTCTTTATGTTGTGTCATGTCTCCTTATGGCATGTCTCCTTATGGCATGTCTCCTTATGGCATGTCTCCTTATGGCGTATCTCCTTATGGCATGTCTCCTTATGGCATGTCTCCTTATGGCATGTCTCCTAATGGCATATCTCCTTTACCATGTCTCCTTATGTAATGTCTCCTTATGGCATGTCATGTCTCCTTATGTTGTGTCATGTCTCCTAATGTGATGTCTCTTTATGTTGTGTCATGCCTTCTTTTGGAATGCCATGTCTCCTTATATCAATGGAGCAATGAAAACCGCATGCAAATTAACATCAACAAAACCAAATCCATGCTAATAACGACCAGACAAAAACTACAGACACTAGCCATAACTGGAGCACCGCTCGAACTCCGCATGGGCACGTTACCTATAGTTAATGTGAATGAACATAAAACACTAGGTCTTTTAATTGACAGCCATTTGAGCTGGAGCTCTCATGTTCACGTTCTTACCAAGAAAATAGCACAAAAAGTTTACCAACTTGCTAAAATTCAGCACTTCCTGGACGAAAGCACACGAAAAATATTCTATACATGCTATATCCAATGACATCTCGATTACTGTTCCACAGTTTGGGATGGTTGCCCTAAATCTAATTTAAAAGGACTATGTTCTCTACAAAACCGAGCTATTCGTCTGGTTTCTGGCATAAAGCACGTTGAAAGTAATAATTTATACAGTCATCTAAGACTTCTACCACTTCGAAAGCGCTTCCTTTTTAACAAAGCCAAATTAGTGAATAAAATTATATCTCAAAATACCCCAGAGTATCTTCTGCCGCTGATTCAATCTAATGCAATGAACAGCAAGCACCTAAATTTGTTACGTCTCAAAGCCTAGATTGGACCTATACAAAACATGTTTCGCCTATTCTGGTGCTCACTTATGGAATAATCTTCCTCCAGATCTGAAAACTCCAATGAGTCCCTACACATTTAACCGAAAACTCTTTCAATACTTAATCCATATCGACTATATGCCACCATAATTCATTTACTGGTATAATTGTTCATTATAATTGTTTAACTATAACTGTTCACTATATATGTGTGTGCGTGTGGGAGAGAGAGAGAGAGAGAGAGAGAGAGAGAGAGAGAGAGAGAGAGAGAGAGAGAGAGAGAGAGAGAGAGAGAGAGAGAGAGAAAGTGGGTGTCAGAGAGAGTGAGAGAGTGAATGTGTGTGTGCGCACGTGCATGCGTGTGTGTGGAGAGAGTGATTGAGCGAGAAATGGTGATGGAATGTGTCAGTGCATGCATTCATACGTGTATGTGTGAGAGTGAGTGAGCGAGTGTGTGCGTGCGTGCATTCATGCGTATGTGTATGTGTGAGAGAGTGTGATTGAGAGAGTGAGTGTGTGTGTGAAGGATTGTGTGAGAGAGAGAGTAAGTGAGTTAATGAGTGAGGAGTGAATGAGTGAGAGAGTGAGTGTGTGAGTGAGAGAATGAGTGTTAGAGTGTGTGTGTGAGTGAGAGAGAGAGAGAGAGAGAGAGAGAGAGAGAGAGTAAAAGAGTGAGTGAGTGCGCTAGGGTAAGTGAAACATTGAGTGATAGCGTGTGTCTGTCTGTGTATGAGAGAGAGAGAGAGAGAGAGAGAGAGAGAGAGAGAGAGAGAGAGAGAGAGAGAGAGTAAGAGAGTTAGAGATAAAGTGAAAGAAGATGGACAGAGTGAATGAATGGGGGAAATAGTGATTATGAGAGTGAGAGAGTGAGCGAACGAGAGAGAGAGAGAGAGAGATTGAGACAGTGGGAGAGTTGATGTGTTAGTGTGTGTGTGTGTGTGTGAGCGCACGCATGCGTGTGAGTGTGTGTATATGAAAGAATACAGAGAGAGAGAGCGAGAGAGAGAGCGAGAGAGAGAGAGACAGAGAGAGAGAGAGAGCTGAGCAGATGCATGTCATGTAACACGCATGTTATGTAACACGCGAATCCATATGTTTGTGTATTCTCATCTGTCATATTATCAGTTAAATACCATCTGATTTTATCATGCATAATATAAACTCATGCACATTACTGTAGTTTGAGTGAGAGAGTAAGTGAGTGTGAATGAGAGACAGAATGAGTGAGCGTGAGAGAGAATATGTGAGTATGTGTGCGTGTATGTGTGTGTGTGTGTGTGTTTGTGTGTGTGTGTGTGTGTGCCTTCTCTGTGTGTATCTCTGTGTGTGGGAGCATCCAGTGGCGTCACTGGGGTTGGTGTCACCCAATGCGGTAAACTCTTGGTGTCACCCCTCTAGACTTTCACCATGGGCTTCTTCCGAGTGGTCCTGTACCATATATAATCGCATATAGTAATGTTTGTAAAATAAGTCAAAAAGTTAATAAGGACATAAGAAAGAAAACAAATTGAACAATATAACTTCAATACTTCAGGTAAAACATAAATAAAGAACTTCAACAAACTCGAACAAAGTTAAATTTTTGTTATTTAACATTAAAATTTCTAAAATTAACAATGAACGGTTATGAAACCCGACTAGACAGAGCTATGTCTGCTTTGTCAAATTTGCATTTTTTTTTATTTTAGTGCCACCCCTTGATGGTGTCACCCGGAGCGGCCCGCACCCCCGCACCCCCCTAGTGACGCCACTGGGAGCATCACTATTTTTTACGTCACACACTGTTTATGTACACATTTTTCTCAATTTTAACATTTTTATGAGACTGCCCACGACAATTGTCAGTGTATGTGTGTGAGTAAAGTGTGGGAGTTTGTTCATACTAGTCTCAATGCTCACGTGAGACATTTTGTATGTGTCTAGATGTGAGGATGTGTGAGTGTGTGTGGAGGATGTGTGTGAGTGTGGGGATATGTGTGGGTGGGGGATGTGTGGATGGGGGATGTGTGGGTGGGGGTATGAGTTTGAATGGGTTGGGGGGGGGGGGGTGTGGGTGTTGGTGGGTAGGGATATTTGTGGGTGTTGGTGGGATGTGTGGATGGATGTGTGGGGGAGAAATGTGGGAATGGGTGTGGGGGATGTGTGTATGGTGGAGGATATGTGTATGGGACGGGTGCGGGGGATGTGTGTTTGGGTGGGGGATATGTATGGGTGGGTGGAGATGTGTGGATGGTTTGGGGAAGTATGTGTGGGTGGCGGGGTTGTGTGGGTAGGGGATTGTGTGGGTGGATTGGGGATGCAAGGGCGGGTGGGGAGAAGTGTATGGTGTGTGGGTTTGGGATATGTATGCGGTGTGTTGGGGGGGGGGGGGTTGTGCATGGTGTGTGGGTGGGGGGTATATTTGTGGTGGTATGGGTGAGGATATGTGTGTGGGTGGGGGATAGTGTGGTGGTGTGGGAGATGTGTGTGATGGGTGCGGGGCATGTGTGTATGGGTGGGGGATATGTGTTGGTGAGTAGGGGATGTGTGGTTGTTGGGGGAAGTATGTGTGGGTGGTGGGGGTGTGTGGGTGGGAGATGTGTACATGGATGGGGAATGTGTGGGTGGGGGTGTATGAATGGCTTAGGGATGTGTAGGTGGGTGAGGGATGTGTATGTGTCGGGGTGGGATACGTGAGTGGGTGGAGGATGTGTGTGGGTAGGGGTATTGTGATCGAGAGATGTTTGGTTGGGGTGGTGGGTGGGGTGTGTGGGTGCGTAGTGGAGGATGTGTGGGTGAGTGAGTGTGTGTTGGTCGATGGGTTGGGAATGCGTGTGTGGGTGGGGAGAGGTGTGTGGTGTGTGGGTGGGGTTTTTGTGGTGTGTGGGTGGGGGTATGTGGGGTGGATGGGTAAGGGTATCTGTGTGGGTGTGGGTGGGAATATTGTGTGGTATGTGGGTGGGGGATATGTGTGTGGTGTGTAGGTGGGGATGTGTGGTGGTATGTGAGTGTGGGATGTGTTAGTGAGGGATATGTGTGTGTGCGGTGCGTGGGTTGGGAATATTGCGTGGTAGGGAATGTATGTGATGTGCGGTTGGAGGATGTGTGTGGTGGGGTTTGGGTTAGAGCATGTGTGGGTGGGTGGAGGATGTATGTGTGGGTGGTGGGGTGTGTGTGAGTGGATTGGGGATGTATATGTGGTTAGGGAGATGTGTGTGTGTGTGGGGGGTTAGGGAGATGTCAGTTGGTGGAGATGTGTGTGTATGCTTTGGGGATGTGTGAGTGGATGTGCGATGTGTGGGTTGGTGGGAGATGTGTGTGCGTGGGTGGAGAATATGTGGTCGATGGAGGTGTGGCTGGGGAATGGGTGGTTGGAGGTGTGGGTGGGGAGAGGATGTGTGGGTTAGGATGTGTATGTGGGTGGGCGTGGGATATGTGGGTTGATGGGGGTTGTTTGTGGGTGGCGAGTGTGTTTTGGTTGGGGGAACAGGTGAGGGCATTGTGTGTGGGTGGGGGATGTGCGGGAGGGGGATGGGTCGGTTGGTGGAGTATGTATGTGTCCCTGGGTGTGTGTGTGGGTAGGTGGGTGTGTGTGTGGGTGGGGTGATGTATAGGTAGGTGGGAGATGGCCTCATAACATGGTAATTTGCCTTGTTTATGTCTACAACATTCATTTCACAATATTTATTTTTCTTCCTATGTAAATGTATAATGCTCTTGATGAATGAAAGACGAATGATTGGAAGGGCCGAATGTAAGACGATGTGTGTGTGGGTGATGGATGGGTGGATGCATGCATGTGTGCCTGGGTTTGTGTGTGGGTGGGTGGGGGATGTGTGTGGAGGGATGTGTGGTGGGTGGTAGATGTGTGTGTGTTGGTGGGGAGATGGTGTATGTGGAGGGGGGTGTGGGATGTGTGAGTTGGGGGATGGGTGGGTGGATGGGGGCATGTATGTGCCTGTGGGTATGTGTGTGGTTGGGTGGTGGATGTGTATGTGGGGGACACGCGGATGGATAGGGGGTGGGTGGGTGGGTGGGGGATTTGTCACATAACATGGTAACATGCATTGTTTATGCTTACAACATTCATTTGACAATGTTGATTTTTTCCTATGTGAATGCACTATGCACTGATGAACGAAAGATGAGTGATTGGAAGGGCCGATTGTGAGACGTGCCTGCGTGCCCAATTTGTTACCCTTTGAAAATAAAGTTCGTTCGTTCGTTCGTTCGTTCGTTCTCTTTATATCATGTCACGTCTCCTCATATCATGTCATGTCTCTTTATGTCACGTCTCCTTATATCATGCCATGTCTCCTTAATTCATGTCACGTCTTCTTATGTCATACCACATCTCCTTATGTCGCCTCATGTCTCCCTATATCGTGTCATGTCTCCTTCTGTCATATCTCCTTATGTCATGTCTCCTTATATCATGTCATGTCTATTTATGTCATGTATCATTATATGAGGACATATTTCCTTATATCATATCATGTCTATTTATGTCATGTCTCCTTATATCATGACACGTCTCTTTATATCATGTCATGTCTATTTATTGTCATGTATCCTTATATCATGTCATGAACCCTTATATCATGACACGAGGGACACGCGAACTGTGCAGGTTAGAGTTTTCTTTTTGCCCCCGACAGAAAAAAATCCACACCTTACCGAGGATTCTAACCCGGGTCTCCCGAAGAAGAACCCTCTGTTCTTAGCCACTCTGCCAGCCGCTCACATTAACTAATTGACTTTTTTCTGTTGTTGTTGTTGTTGTTGTTGTTGTTGTTGTTGTTGTTGTTGTTGCTGTTGTTGTCTTGCTGCTTTTACTGTGAAGCATCGCAGAGATTAAAAAATGTTTTGCATATCCTTTACAGGACATTGCTGTCAACATCAGCATCTTTCAGCTGATTGTTGATTTCTTGGCAAGATTACGCTCAGTAGTTTGCCATTGCTTTCGCAGAGATTCGGCAAATGTAATGTTGTGTTTTGCTTGTCTTGTGGTTGGTTATATTTGATTTCTGGATCTAATTGGTGTCTGATGGCCAGGGACACTATTAATAGGGAAAGCTAATCCACACGCAAAAATCAGCCCATCACTACTATAAACTAGTATGTATGGACTACGCTTGAGTTCAAAGCGAGCGAGAGCAAAAACAAAATGTATGATAAAATCACCAGAGTGGAGCTCATGAAGATAACTAGACAAATATCAAAATACCAATGAACCAAGAGGCGAAGAAAAGACGATGGCGCTGAATAGACCATACATTGAGAAAACCTGAGGCTAATATAACTAGAAAAACATTAGTCTTTAACCCACAGGAAGAAAGAAATAGAGGAAAAAATAAAAACACACGGAGAAAGAAGTAGAAACAGAGATGAACAATGCGGGAAGGACACGGACAGAGCTCCATGGGATAGTTAAAGATAGGACGGCTTGGGGTGAGTTGGAGTGGAGGTTGAGTACCGATGTCCCGATGGGAGATAGGAGGACAACAGTAGTAGCGAAAGACGAGAATTACTTTTGTGGAGAAAGACGATAATTACTTTTTCAACTGATGTGCTGAGAGTGGCATTATGCAAACGACACGGCAATGATGTACACAGCTGTGACTAGAGAGCACACAACTAACTCATCTTTGTTATCTAATTGTTACTGCTCGGTACATTGTTTGGCAGTGTAAATTCGCTTGGCGGTGGACACATGCTGCGTTCGGTGGTAAATTATTGAATCTTTCCACGGCGAAAGTGACATTAATGCTTGTTTTTATGACCATGCGTGCTTCTGTGTAAGCCACCACTCTTTGTAGCCGTGTTGTGCCTACAGGACTAGATATTTATTAGTAACATTTAAGGTTAGACATAGTGATCAATAACATCGTGTGTAGATGAACACTATAGTAACTTTGTGAATAAATGAACACTATAGTATCACTGTGTATAGATCAATACATCAGTAACATTGTGTATAGATCAATACATCAGTAACATTGTGTATAGATCAATACATCAGTAACATTGTATATAGATACACACTATAGTAAATTTGTGTATAGATGAACACTATAGTATCATTGTGTATAAATGAACACTATAGTAACATTGTGTATAGATGAATACATCAGTAACATTGTGTATAGATGAATACATCAGTATCATTGTGTATAGATGAATACATCAGTAACATTGTGTATAGATGAATACATCAGTATCATTGTGCATAGGTGAACACAATAGTAACTTTATATTTAGATGAACAAAATAGTAACATCGTGTATAGATGAATACATCAGTAACATTGTGTATAGATGGATACATCAGTAAAATTCTGTATAGATGAGTAAATTAGTAATATTGCGTATAGATGAATACATCGTGTATAGATGAATACACCAGTAACATTGTGTATAGATGAACAAAGTAGTAACATCGTGTATAGATGAATACAATATTAACATTGTGCCCCGGGAAGGATAACCCGGTCAACAAATGCCCGCAGAAGACGGATGTGTCGGCCTAACGGTGCAAGCAGCTCTGCTGTAAACAGGCACAACTCAATCACGTCCGAAAAAGGACTCCGGATGAACGAAGAAGAAGAAGAAGAAGAAGAATTAACATTATGTATAGATGAATATCAGGACTCGCGGATACTAGGAAAAAAGGGCAGAACACGAAACGGACACATGGAGGTTACGTTCTTATATGGAGTGGCGTCGACCAGCGAGCTACAGCTAAACATGGAGTACGTTTTTATTACATCCAGACAAAGCGAAAGCCATTATCAACACTAAATTTATGTCGGAAAGGATAATACTAGTACAGATCAAAGAAGGAAATAGAACAACAGTTTTGATACAAACATACGCTCAATGTAATGACACTTACAGCGACGAAGACAAAGACGAGTATTTTGATGAACTTGCAGACACGTTAAATAATGTCAAGGAGACAGATGAACTAGTTGTGATGGGTGATTTTCACGGACGAATAGGCACACGAAGAACACCGTGGGATGATTGCATGGGGCCATTCAGCGACACAGACTGAATGTAACAGCAATGCTCAACATCTACTCAACATATGCTCCGAACACGGACTAATAATAGCAAATAATTTTTTTTCAACATCGTAGTCATACCAAAACCTGGTATAAATGGAATGACATAGACCAAGCATCTCAAATTGACTTTATTCTAATTAGGAAATCAGACAGAAGACTACTATTAGATTCAAGAGCCCCCGGGAAGGTTAACCCGGTCAACAAATGCCCGCAGAAGTCGGATGTGTCGGCCTAACGGCGCAAGAACGCAGCTCTGCTGTAAACAACGCAATCACATCCGAAAAAAAAACTCCGGATGAACGCAGAAGAAGAAGAAGATTCAAGAGCACTCCCAAATACAGGTGTTTTTGTTTTTTTTCAACATCGTCGTAGCCACACCAAAACCTGGTATAAATGGAATGACATAGACCAAGCATCTCAAATTGACTTTATTCTAATTAGGAAAACAGACAGAAGACTACTATTAGATTCAAGAGCACTCCCAAATACAGAAAAAGATTTCAACACACAGGAAAATAAGAAACAAAAAGGTAACAACACATGTCATCAATTATAGGACGCTTCAGGAAAATACGGTTAAAGACGAATTCAATCAAGAAATCAAAACCCTACATAAGAACATCCCTGATGACCACTCAAGCGTAGATAAGGAATGGACAGTTTTCAAGGCTGCCATGCTCGACACACTGGAAAATAAATGTAGAACAAAGAAAGTAGGGCAGGACAAAAGATTAAGAACAGCCTGGTGGAACAACTAAGTTAAAGATAACATATTCAAAAAGAAGGTAGTGTTCAAAAAGTGGATCACGACTAAATCTGAACAAGACTATGTTACTTATAGAATAGCATGACGTAATGCCAAACGAACAATTAGAGCATCTAAAGATGAATCCTGGAGAATATATGGTGAACAGATGGCGACCCTTAGCAAAGACTGCCCAAGAGAATTTTATAAACGTGTCAACACAATGAGAAACAGAGATGCATGCTACAACCCAACCACCATCATAAACAGCAAAAGAGGCATACCGATATTTAATCCACAACAAAGACTAGCAAGGTGGGCAGAATACTTTCAAGAACTACTTAACCCCACACATAACATAGAAAACGTCACTTTTGTGCCTAAAAGCCAGGGACAGCAAGAACCAAATTTCATACCTGCAGAAGTCAAAGCAGTTATACAGAAAAGTCCTAAAAACAAATCACCAGGTCCAGATGGAATAACCACAGAAGCTATTCAGGCTTGTGAGGAAACAGGAGTTAAATGGCTAACAAGACTTTTTAATATAGCAAGGGAAGAAAGAAAAGTCCCCGATGATTGGCAACAGGCAATAATAGAACCAATATGGAAAAAGAAAGGCAATATGAGAGAGTGCGAAACATACAGAGGAATATCACTCCTGAATCATATAGGGAAAATGTATGCAAAACTATTGGAACAAAGAGCTAGACCAATAGTTGAACAACAGTTAAGCAAAGTACAATTCGGTTTTCGGAAATGTAAAAGTTGCACTGATGCATTATTTACACTTAGACAAATATGTGAAAAAACTATCGAATATAGTGACCAGCAGAATATTGTGTTTGTAGATCAGGAAAAGGCTTTCGATAGAGTACACAGATACAAATTATGGAAGACTATGGGATATAAGGGCAACGTCTAGAAAACATCATAGCCATGTACCACTCGAGCCGAAGTACAGTAAGAACACAAGAAGGTATATCAGATATGTTCACAGTCAATACAGGAGTGAGACAGGGATGTGTGCTCTCTCCCCTGTTATTTAATATCTACATGGACAGAATTTCCAAAGAAGCAAGTTCCTCCGAAGTCGGAGAGTGTCTGCCTGTATGGCGAGGAACCACCAGTCTGCACACCAATAAGCCAGACATGGGACAACGGATACTCACGCAAACCTCAGGTCCTGTATGACATCACACTGATGTTGGACAACAGGATGCCTTCATCCGACATACAGGACTTTGCGTTGGAGCTCAAGCCAATGAACACAAGCAAGCAAGCAAGCAAAGAAGCAAGTATCGACAGAACAGATTCTGAAAATTTAGAACTCTTTACTCCAGATGAAACAACTTATCCACAGGAAATAAATGAACTTCTATTTGCAGACGATCAGTGCCTGTTTTATAGCGACGAGGGCATACTGCAAAATCATTTTAATAATCTGAGTGCAACATGCAGGAGATACAATATGAGCATAAATGCAGCCAAAACTGAAGTAATGCGAGTTAGCAGATCGCCGGACCCACTAAGTATACAGATAAATAGTACAACTCTGAAACAAGTTAAAGAATTCAAATATCTTGGAAGTATGATCACAGAAGATGGCAGATTAGACAGAGAAATTGAAATCAGATGTCAAAAAGCTAGTGCACTTACATATCAACTATCACCCTTACTGAAACATTCAAATATCCCATGCCCGCAAAACGACAGATAATAAACAGCATATACACACCAACTCTTTGCTACCAATCTCAGACCTGGACTTTATCCAAATTAAACCTTCGCAATATCAACACCTGCGAAATGAGATGCCTGAGGAGAGCTGCCAACTTAACAATCCGAGACCGAGTAAGAAATGCTATTATCAGACAGACTGTGGGATCAAATCAAATCAAATCAAATCAAATCAACTTTATTAGGGTCACAA
Organism: Cepaea hortensis; assembly: GCA_963921405.1. Lineage (NCBI taxonomy): Eukaryota > Metazoa > Mollusca > Gastropoda > Stylommatophora > Helicidae > Cepaea > Cepaea hortensis. Next base: position 115,055,559 of record OY992876.1, read on the forward strand.
ATTGGGCGCGCAGGCCCGTCTTACATTCGGCCCTTCCAATCACTCGTCTTTCATTCACCAAGAGCATGACACATTTACATAGGAAGAAAAATAAACATTGTGAAATGAATGTTTTAAACATAAACAAGGCAAATTACCATGTTATGAGGCCCATCTCCCACCTATCCATACACCCCCACCTATCCATACACCCCCACCTACCCACACACACGCACACCAAGGGACACATGCATACCCCACCAACCGACCCATCCCCCTTCCGCACATCCCCCACCCACATACTCTCCCCTCACCTGTTCCCCCAACCAAAACACACTCGCCACCCACAAACATTCCCTCACCAACCCACACATCCCACGCCCACCCACATACACATCCTAACCCACACATCCTCTCCCCATCAACACCTCAAACCACCCATCCCCCAGCCACATCTCCATTGACCACATATTCACCACCCACGCACACAATCCCCCACCAACCCACACATCGCACATCGACTCACACATCCCCAAACCATACACACACAGATCCCCACCAACTGACATCTCCCTACCCCCCCCCCCCCCCCCACACACACACATCTCCCTAACCACCCATACATCCCCAATCCACTCACACACACACCCCACCACCCACACATACATCCTCCACCCACCCATACATGCCTTAACCCAATCCCCCACTACACAATCCCCCACCCGCTCATCACATACATCCCCTACCACGCAAATATTCCCAACCCACGCACCACACACACACATATCCCTCACCAACACATCCCACACCCACATACCACCACACATCCCCACCTACACACCACACACATATCCCCCACCCACATACCGCACAATATTCCCACCCACACCCACACAGATACCCTTACCCATCCACCCCACATATCCCCACCCACACACCACAACAATCCCCCATCCACACACACATACCTCACCCACACAATATCCCTAACCAAAACACCACACACCTCTCCCCACCCACACACGCATTCCCTACCCGTCCACCAACACACACTCACTCACGCACACACAGGGGATCAACACCTTGTGCCACATTTATTGAAAGACAGAAGATCAAGTGGTTTGGTCATGTGGTTAGAATGCAACACCAGCAACTACCATCACTAGCCTTCCATCAAAGCTCATCTGCGACGAGACCACGAGGACGTCCAAGAAGAAAATGGATTGACGACATCAGAGACATTGTACAACCACACGGAATGACACTATCCAGTGCCGCCCACCGGGCGCTGGAACGCAAATTATTCCTCCCCACGACACTTTACGGCAGAAGTGGAAGATGATGATGATGATGATGATAGATGAATACACCAGTAACATCGTGTATAGATGAATACGCCAGTGTATCAGTAACTTTGTGTATAGCTGAACACTACAGTAGCAGTGTGGATAGACAGAGTGATAATGTGTAATATGATTACTTGGAAATGTGTTTCTGTGTTGTTTTATTCATGTGTGGAAATGTTAGCTCGAGGTTTCACGTAACTACACGGCTTAGCCACAGTTGTGAACTAGAAAGCGGCTTTTCTGAAGTGCTCTTTGTGGTGAGTATTGTGTTGCACGCCTGTAAAGATGTGGATTCATTTTCTACTTTGCAGCTTTTACACGTGTATAGTTTACTGTGTGTAGATCCCAGTGGCCGATCTCCGTGGCAAAGCCATTACGGACGCGGTTCGTAATTCCGCTTACCTGCGTTCGAAACACAGCTGCGACCTATTTGGCAGCAGACAGTGTGGTGCTACGTTTTAACGTGTTGGTATGGGAGCCGGTCGTTCAGAGAGCAACCGCCAACTACCGAACGTAAACTTGCCAAGACATCAACTAGGAGATAGTGCTGGTATTGACAGCAATGTCCTGTAAATAGGATATACAAAAGAAAAAAAAAACCCAAATAAATCACGAGGCGAGGAAAAGGCACTTGGCTCTGGATAGAAGACATTTGGCTCTGGATAGCAGACACTTGGCTCTGGATAATAGACACTTGGCTCTGGATAGGAGACACTTGGCTCTGGATACGAGACACTTGGCTCCAGATAGGAGACACTTGGCTCTGGATAGGATACACTTGGCTCCAGATAGAAGATACTTGGCTCTGGATAATAGACTGTTGGCTCTGGATAGGAGACACTGGCTCTGAATAGGAGACACTTAGCTCTGGATAGAAGACACGTGGCTCTGGATATGAGACACTTGGCTCTGGATAGGAGACACTTGGCTCTGAATAGGAGACACTTGGCTCTGGATAGGAGACACTTGGCTCTGAATAGGAAAAACTTAGCAATGGATATGAGACACTTGGATCCGGATAGGAGACACTGGCCTGGATAGGAGACACTTGGCTCTGGATAGGAGACGCATGACTCTGGATAGGAGACACATGGTTCTGGATAGGAGACACATGGCTCTGGATAGGAGACACATTGAGGAAACCTCAGTGCATGGAACCCATAAGGTGAACGAAATAGTGGGATGCCTAAACAGAAACAGAGAAGAGAGTTACAGAGATTAATTTAATTAACGTTCACTGGGTTTGAACTCAAGCGTAGTTCACACAAGGGGTGCTAATTCTAGTGTACTGGACTGATTTTTACGCGTGGATTAGCTTTCCCTGTTATCAGTGTCTCTCGCCACCAAGCGAACCCACTCCGACTTCTGAGGTACTTGTAATTGACCTCCCTAAGTCAAGGACGAGAAGTCAACATTTTAGTCTAGCTGGCCGGTGTAGGGGTTGGCCCGATATCTTGGATCAGTACACCGGAAGTAAAAGAGCAAGCTCACTTATCCAGTCGGCCATGCTGGCCTTCACAGACAGACATTAATAATACTGGGAGGGCATAGAGGGAGCTGCAGGAGGTAGAAAATATAGGACTACCTGGTGGGAGCTGCAGGAGGTAGAAAATATAGGACTACCTGGTGGGAGCTGCAGGTGGTAGAAAATATAGGACTACCTGGTGGGAGCTGCAGGAGGTAGAAAATATAGGACTACCTGGTGGGAGCTGCAGGAGGTAGAAAATATAGGACTACCTGGTGGGAGCTGCAGGAGGTAGAAAATATAGGACTACCTGGTGGGAGCTGCAGGTGGTAGAAAATATAGGACGACCTGGTGGGAGCTGTAGGAGATAGAAAATATAGGACTACCTGGTGGGAGCTGCAGGAGGTAGAAAATATAGGACTACCTGGTGGGAGCTGCAGGTGGTAGAAAATATAGGACTACCTGGTGGGAGCTGCAGGAGGTAGAAAATATAGGACTACCTGGTGGGAGCTGTAGGAGATAGACACTATAGGACTACCTGGTGGGAGCTGTAGGAGGTAGAAAATATAGGACTACCTGGTGGGAGCTGTAGGAGATAGACACTATAGGACTACCTGGTGGGAGCTGTAGGAGGTAGAAAATATAGGACTACCTGGTGGGAGCTGTAGGAGATAGACACTATAGGACTACCTGGTGGGAGCTGTAGGAGGTAGAAAATATAGGACTACCTGGTGGGAGCTGTAGGAGATAGACACTATAGGACTACCTGGTGGGAGCTGTAGGAGGTAGAAAATATAGGACTACCTGGTGGGAGCTGTAGGAGATAGACACTATAGGACTACCTGGTGGGAGCTGCAGGAGGTAGAAAATATAGGACTACCTGGTGGGAGCTGCAGGAGGTAGAAAATATAGGACTACCTGGTGGGAGCTGTAGGAGGTAGAAAATATAGGACTACCTGGTGGGAGCTGTAGGAGGTAGAAAATATAGGACTACCTGGTGGGAGCTGTAGGAGGTAGAAAATATAGGACTACCTGGTGGGAGCTGCAGGAGGTAGAAAATATAGGACTACCTGGTGGGAGCTGCAGGAGGTAGAAAATATAGGACTACCTGGTGGGAGCTGCAGGTGGTAGAAAATATAGGACTACCTGGTGGGAGCTGTAGGTGGTAGAAAATATAGGACTACCTGGTGGGAGCTGTAGGTGGTAGAAAATATAGGACTACCTGGTGGAAGCTGCAGGTGGTAGAAAATATAGGACTACCTGGTGGGAGCTGCAGGTGGTAGAAAATATAGGATGACCTGGTGGGAGCTTAATCAGGTAGAAAATATAGGACTAGGTGGGAGCTGTAGGAGGTAGAAAATATAGGACGCGTGGTGGGAGCTGTAGGAGATAGACACTATAGGAATACCTGGTGGGAGCTGTAGGAGATAGACACTATAGGACGACCTGGTGGGAGCTGTAGGAGGTAGACACTATAGGACGACCTGGTGGGAGCTGCAGGAGGTAGAAAATATAGGACTACCTGGTGGGAGCTGTAGGAGATAGACACTATAGGACGACCTGGTGGGAGCTGCAGGAGGTAGACACTATAGGACGACCTGGTGGGAGCTGTAGGAGATAGACACTATAGGACGACCTGGTGGGAGCTGCAGGAGATAGACACTATAAGACGACATGGTGGGAGCTGTAGGAGGTAGACACTATAGGACGACCTGGTGGGAGCTGTAGGAGGTAGAAAATATAGGACTACCTGGTGGGAGCTGTAGGAGATAGACACTATAGGACTACCTGGTGGGAGCTGCAGGTGGTAGAAAATATAGGACTACCTGGTGGGAGCTGTAGGTGGTAGAAAATATAGGACTACCTGGTGGGAGCTGTAGGTGGTAGAAAATATAGGACTACCTGGTGGGAGCTGCAGGTGGTAGAAAATATAGGACTACCTGGTGGGAGCTGCAGGTGGTAGAAAATATAGGATGACCTGGTGGGAGCTTAATCAGGTAGAAAATATAGGACTAGGTGGGAGCTGTAGGAGGTAGAAAATATAGGACGCGTGGTGGGAGCTGTAGGAGATAGACACTATAGGAATACCTGGTGGGAGCTGTAGGAGATAGACACTATAGGACGACCTGGTGGGAGCTGTAGGAGGTAGACACTATAGGACGACCTGGTGGGAGCTGCAGGAGGTAGAAAATATAGGACTACCTGGTGGGAGCTGTAGGAGATAGACACTATAGGACGACCTGGTGGGAGCTGCAGGAGGTAGACACTATAGGACGACCTGGTGGGAGCTGTAGGAGATAGACACTATAGGACGACCTGGTGGGAGCTGCAGGAGATAGACACTATAAGACGACATGGTGGGAGCTGTAGGAGGTAGACACTATAGGACGACCTGGTGGGAGCTGTAGGAGGTAGAAAATATAGGACTACCTGGTGGGAGCTGTAGGAGATAGACACTATAGGACTATCTGGTGGGAGCTGTAGGAGGTAGAAAATATAGGACTACCTGGTGGGAGCTGTAGGAGATAGACACTATAGGACTACCTGGTGGGAGCTGTAGGAGATAGACACTATAGGACTGCCTGGTGGGAGCTGTAGGAGGTAGAAAATATAGGACTACCTGGTGGGAGCTGTAGGAGGTAGAAAATATAGGACTACCTGGTGGGAGCTGTAGGAGATAGACACTATAGGACTACCTTGTGGGAGCTGTAGGAGATAGACACTATAGGACTACCTGGTGGGAGCTGTAGGAGGTAGAAAATATAGGACTACCTGGTGGGAGCTGTAGGAGGTAGAAAATATAGGACTACCTGGTGGGAGCTGTAGGAGATAGACACTATAGGACTACCTGGTGGGAGCTGTAGGAGGTAGAAAATATAGGACTATCTGGTGGGAGCTGTAGGAGATAGACACTATAGGACTACCTGGTGGGAGCTGTAGGAGGTAGAAAATATAGGACTACCTGGTGGGAGCTGTAGGAGATAGACACTATAGGACGACCTGGTGGGAGCTGTAGGAGATAGACACTATAGGACGACTTGGTGGGAGCTGTAGGAGATAGACACTATAGGAATACCTGGTGGGATCTGCAGGAGGTAGACACTATAGGACGACCTGGTGGGAGCTGCAGGAGATAGACACTATAGGACGACCTGGTGGGAGCTGTAGGAGATAGACACTATAGGACGACCTGGTGGGAGCTGTAGGAAATAGACACTATAGGACGATCTTGTGGGAGCATTAGGAGATAGACACTATAGGACTATCTATTGGGAGCTGTAGGAGATAGACACTATAGGACGACCTGGTGGGAGCTGTAGGAAATAGACACTATAGGACGATCTTGTGGGAGCATTAGGAGATAGACACTATAGGACTATCTATTGGGAGCTGTAGGAGATAGACACTATAGGACGACCTGGTGGGAGCTGTAGGAGATAGACACTATAGGACGACCTGGTGGGAGCTGTAGGAGACAGACACTATAGGACTATCTGGTGGGAGCTGCAGGAGGTAGAAAATATAGGACTACCTGGTGGGAGCTGCAGGAGGTAGACACTATAGGACGACCTGGTGGGAGCTGTAGGAGATAGACACTATAGGACGACCTGGTGGGAGCTGTAGGAGATAGACACTATAGAACGACCTGGTGGGAGCTGTAGGAGATAGACACTATAGGACGACCTGGTGGGAGTGGTAGGAGATAGACACTATAGGACGACCTGGTGGGAGCTGTAGGTGATAGACACTATAGGACTATCTGGTGGGAGCTGTAGGAGATAGACACTATGACACTATAGGACGACCTGGTGGGAGCTGTAGGAGATAGACACTATAGGACGACCTGGTGGGAGCTGTAGGAGATAGACACTATAGGACGACCTGGTGGGAGCTGTAGGAGATAGACACTATAGGACGACCTGGTGGGAGCTGCAGGAGGTAGAAAATATAGGACGACCTGGTGGGAGCTGCAGGAGGTAGACACTATAGGAATACCTGGTGGGAGCTGTAGGAGATAGACACTATAGGACGACCTGGTGGGAGCTGTAGGAGATAGACACTATAGAACGACCTGGTGGGAGCGGTAGGAGATAGACACTATAGGACGACCTGGTGGGAGCTGTAGGTGATAGACACTATAGGACTATCTGGTGGGAGCTGTAGGAGATAGACACTATGACACTATAGGACGACCTGGTGGGAGCTGTAGGAGATAGACACTATAGGACGACCTGGTGGGAGCTGTAGGAGATAGACACTATAGGACGACCTGGTGGGAGCTGTAGGAGATAGACACTATAGGACGACCTGGTGGGAGCTGCAGGAGATAGACACTATAGGACGACCTGGTGGGAGCTGCAGGAGATAGACACTATAGGACGACCTGGTGGGAGCTGCAGGAGATAGACACTATAGGACGACCTGGTGGGAGCTGCAGGAGATAGACACTATAGGACTATCTGGTGGGAGCTGCAGGAGGTAGAAAATATAGGACGACCTGGTGGGAGCTGTAGGAGATAGACACTATAGGACGACCTGGTGGGAGCTGTAGGAGATAGACACTATAGGACGACCTGGTGGGAGCTGTAGGAGATAGACACTATAGGAATACCTGGTGGGAGCTGCAGGAGGTAGACACTATAGGAATACCTGGTGGGATCTGCAGGAGGTAGACAATATAGGACGACCTGGTGGGAGCTGTAGGAGATAGACACTATAGGACGACCTGGTGGGAGCTGTAGAAGATAGACACTATAGGACGACCTGGTGGGAGCTGCAGGAGATAGACACTATAGGATGACCTGGTGGGATCTGTAGGAGATAGACACTATAGGACGACCTGGTGGGAGCTATAGGAGATAGACACTATAGGACGACCTGGTGGGAGCTGTAGGAGATAGACACTATAGGACTATCTGGTGGGAGCTGTATTAGATAGACACTATAGGACGACCTGGTGGGAGCTGTAGGAGATAGACACTATAGGACGACCTGGTGGGAGCTGTAGGTGATAGACACTATAGGACTATCTGGTGGGAGCTGTAGGAGATAGACACTATGACACTATAGGACGACCTGGTGGGAGCTGTAGGAGATAGACACTATAGGACGACCTGGTGGGAGCTGTAGGAGATAGACACTATAGGACGACCTGGTGGGAGCTGTAGGAGATAGACACTATAGGACGACCAGGTGGGAGCTGCAGGAGATAGACACTATAGGACGACCTGGTGGGAGCTGCAGGAGATAGACACTATAGGAATACCTGGTGGGATCTGCAGGAGGTAGACACTATAGGAATACCTTGTGGGAGCTGCAGGAGGTAGAAAATATAGGACTACCTGGTGGGAGCTGTAGGAGATAGACACTATAGGACGACCTGGTGGGAGCTGTAGGAGATAGACACTATAGGACAACCTGGTGGGAGCTGTAGGAGATAGACACTATAGGACGACCTGGTGGGAGCTGTAGGAGATAGACACTATAGGACGACCTGGTGGGAGCTGTAGGAGATAGACACTATAGGACGACCTGGTGGGAGCTGTAGGAGATAGACACTATAGGACGACCTGGTGGGAGCTGTAGGAGATAGACACTATAGGACGACCTGGTGGGAGCTGTATGAGATAGACACTATAGGACGACCTGGTGGGAGCTGTAGGAGATAGACACTATAGGAATACCTGGTGGGATCTGCAGGAGGTAGACACTATAGGAATACCTGGTGGGATCTGCAGGAGGTAGACACTATAGGACGACCTGGTGGGAGCTGTAGGAGATAGACACTATAGGACGACCTGGTGGGAGCTGTAGGAGATAGACACTATAGGACGACCTGGTGGGAGCTGCAGGAGATAGACACTATAGGACTATCTGGTGGGAGCTGTAGGAGATAGACACTATAGGACTATCTGGTGGGAGCTGTAGGAGATAGACACTATAGGACGACCTGGTGGGATCTGCAGGAGATAGACACTATAGGACGACCTGGTGGGAGCTGTAGGAGATAGACACTATAGGACAACCTGGTGGGAGCTGCAGGAGATAGACACTATAGGACGACCTGGTGGGAGCTGTAGGAGATAGACACTATAGGACGACCTGGTGGGAGCTGTAGGAGATAGACACTATAGGACGACCTGGTGGGATCTGCAGGAGATAGACACTATAGGACGACTTGGTGGGAGCTGTAGGAGATAGACACTATAGGACGACCTGGTGGGAGCTGCAGGAGGGAGAAAATATAGGACGACCTGGTGGGAGCTGCAGGAGGGAGAAAATATAGGACGACCTGGTGGGAGTCGGTTGATGGCCCATGCCCCATTTAGGTGAGGGGCGGGCAGGGGTAGGGGGCTGGGTTTAAAGGGCAGTAGTTTACATAGTATGTGTGCTTTTGTTTTTTTTCGCATATCCCTTTATAGGGCATTGCAGTCAATACCAGCATTTCTCAGCCGTTGTTGATGTCTTGGCAAGTTTTACGTTCAGTAGTTTGCCATTGTTTTATGAACGAATGGCTCACATACGTAAGTAACCAGCGCTGTGTTTCGTATGTGAGTATACGGGATTACGAACAACGCCCTTAACGCCTTCGCCAGGGAGACCGGCGTATGTTTGATACAGGGAGCTATACAATCGGCATTAAGAAATCAATCATTCTCACCCTATGCCATTCTGGATGGCACAGTCGATGATGTTCCTGCACAATCCACTTTCGTGGGTGTTGTTGAATGGTTCAACTGTTGATCATCTTCCGTGCAACTCCCTCATTGTACCCTGTATGGATCCCTTCTGTTGATCCATGGAACCCTACATCTTTTCCGGACTTGACGTTTTGGGGATTTCATCTTCCCATAAATAAGTAAAACATTAGCTGTATATCGGGGTCATTCGCGGTCAGACCCCAGCATTGTTTGGCTGTTTGTGATTTCTTTTTAAGTTTACGTTTAGTAGTTTGCCATTGATTTCTGGGCGACCGGTACTCATACTATTGTATGAAAATCGACGCAAGCTGCCAAATCGCCCACAGCTGTGTTTCAAACGCGGTATGCGGGATTACGAATTGCTCCCGTAACGCCTTCGCCACAGAGCTGGCTCTGTTCTCATAACGTTGACTAAATACGAGGAGTGTCTGGTCATGTCCTTCCTTCCTTCCTTCCTTCCTTCCTTCCTTCCTTCCTTCCTTCCTTACTTCCTTCCTCCCTTCCTTCCTTCCTTCCTTCCTTCCTTCCTTCCTTCCTTCCTTCCTTCCTTTTTCCTCTTTACTCGTCTTGCCAAGTGAATAGGCGATGATGCTTCTAGAGAATTGTCGTTCTGTAGTAGCAGTAAAGGACACTTGCTCACCAAGAGGCTTAGCTGTTGTATTGTACCTTTTTTTGTTTGGTTGGCATATCCTTTACAGGACATCGCTGTCAACATCAGCATCTTTCAGTTGATTGTTGATTTCTTGGCAAGATTACGCTCAGTAGTTTTGTATTGTACTAGTCCTGTGTATTTAACGGAAATATCAATTGGGGAACCTCTTGAGGCCACCAAGACAGCTCATAAATAAACACACATTTATTTTTTGGCCGTCGTCATCTGTATGTGACAGGTTCGAATTCCGGCCTGTAGCTATAGCTTTCAATGTGTATGTTGTTTAGTGCGTCCTCTAGTATCTATTTCCCTCTTCTACTTCTATGAGTGTCAAACAATACATGCCTGTTTATTTATGAAATATATATTTAAATCGATCGCCACAGGATGGGCGATGTGGTCAACATCTTACAGGACCATCTAACTTCGCTGGACACTTTTGGTATCCACTGGAGTCTGGCGGAGATCTGATAACCTAAATGAATTAATAATACAAATCCAGACTCGAACGAGATTCAATCACACCGCCACCGGGCCGGCTAGCAAGCGCGCTACACACTTCGCTACTGCTCCAGCAAGCGCGCTACACACTTCGCTACTGCTCCAGCAAGTGTACTTCACACTTCGCTACTGCTCCAGCAAGTGTACTTTACACTTCGCTACTGCTCCAGCAAGTGTACTTTACACTTCGCTACTGCTCCAGCAAGTGTACTTTACACTTCGCTACTGCTCCAGCAAGCGTACTTCACACTTCGCTACTGCTCCAGCAAGCGTACTTCACACTTCGCTACTGCTCCAGCAAGTGTACTTCACACTTCGCCACTGCTCCAGCTAGTGTACTTTACACTTCGCTACTGCTCCAGCAAGTGTACTTCACACTTCGCTACTGCACCAGCAAGTGTACTTCACACTTCGCTACTGCTCCAGCAAGTGTACTTCACACTTCGCTACTGCTCCAGCAAGCGTACTTCACACTTCGCTACTGTACCAGCAAGCGTACTTCACACTTCGCTACTGCTCCAGCAAGCGTGCTTCACACTTCGCTACTGCACCAGCAAGCGTACTTCACACTTCGCTACTGCTCCAGCAAGTGTACTTCACACTTCGCTACTGCACCAGCAAGCGTGCTTCACACTTCGCTACTGCACCAGCAAGCGTTCTACACACTTCGCTACTGCTCCAGCAAGTGTACTTCACAATTCGCTACTGTTCCAGCAAGCGTTCTACACACTTCGCTACGGTCTCAGCAAGCGTGTCCTCCAACGCCGATAAAGTGCTTTGATTCCTGTACAAAAAATATTCTCTTGGTAGCGTGTGTAACCACTCGGAAGTCACTCCACTGTCCAGAAGTAACAGCGTTCTGAAACTTCCTACTCCACTCATTGTTATTGTTGTTTGTCCACCAAGAATGATGATGACCATTCATTTCATCATTTAGGGATTGAAAGTATGGAGCCGTGAGTTCTAAGATGGCTGATAAGGCCTATTTTGGCTCGAAATGTTCTTTGACAATGTGGACAAAGAATGCTTGATGTTTCTGGAGGAGGATTTCCTGCAGTGGTTTTTCTGTCCTGCCTTTGCTTCACAGCTCTTGCAGTCCTGGTTGCCTCACACGTTAACTGCACCTTTGAGTAATGATGTACGCCACGAATTTCGGTCTCTGGCTGCAGTCTCCCAGGTGTCATGATGAGTTCCAAAAGCATTCAGTGAGATTTTCAGAATGTCTTTAAAGCGTTTCCTCTGGCCGCCTTGGGAGCGTTTACCACAACGCAACTCGCCGTAAAAAAAATCGTTTAGGGAGCTTGTGATCTGGCATGCGAGTTAAGTGACCAGCCCAGCGAATCTGATTCTTCATTAGTAGAGTGTGGATACTGGGCATGGACGCTCTTTCTAGGACTTCAGTGTCTGGGATCTTGTCTTGCCATTTAATCTTCAGTAGCTTCCTAAGGCAGACAGTGTGGAAGTGGTTTAATTTCCTAGCGTGTTGCTGATAAATAGTCCATGTTTCACAAGCATATAGCAGTGTGGATAATACAACTGCTTTGTAGACTTTCAGCTTTGTTTGCAGGCTTATTCCATTTCTGTCCCATACATTCTTGCCCAGTCTGCCTAAGACCGCGCTGGCCTTGGAGATTCTTGCATTCACTTCATCATCAATTGTGGCAGCTTGTGACACAGTGCTGCCAAGATAGGTGAATATGTCCACAGCACTTAGTCAATGACCATTCATTTTGATATTCGGCACAGCAGAGATCATGTCGATTATGTCATAACGAAAGCTCGAAAAGGTTTGTCAGCAATGAGAGTCATGGCGACTGCCAATGTCGAGCAAAGACTGCTAATACTTCTGTTCCAAGGACTTGTGCTTTCACGCATCGAGTCTGCCCTGGCCATCCTCACTGTCAGCCCTACACAGATCGGAAGACTTGAAAAAGTACAAAACGAAGCCATGCGAATCATTTTGGGCTGCACGAGAGACACCAGCTGTGTAGCAATGAGATACCTCATTGACTTCCCGACAATGGAACACAGGATCAAGATCTGGAGAGCTCGTGCATACTTAAAAATAAGTGCAGATGAGCAGCACCCTCTGCATGACGCTATATTCAGAGAAAAGGGTGACAGGCTAAAGAGGGGCAAATCATGGATGGGTCGGGCGGAAGATGTCGTCAGACAGGTCTGCAGTCTTACCAGTATCAACCCCGGCAAGGAATGGGTGCCGGTGCCTCCAGCTTTTAAGTGCAACTTCTCCTGCATTATCACACTCGATAGACGGTGCAGAGAGCAGAACCCCGCCGCTGTCAATGTTGAGGTTAACGCTCTCATCTATGAACACTCAGATAGCCCCGAAGTGCTCATCTATACAGATGGATCTGTTGTAAAGCAGCATAGAAGTGCGTGGGCATTTACAGCCCGTTCAGCGGGCCGAACCGTTCAAGAATTCAGTGGTGCCCACTCTATGACCACGAGCAGCATGACGATGGAGGTGATGGCAGTTACACAGGCTTTCATATGGCTGGAATCACAGCATTATACCAACGTGTGTGTACTAAGTGATTCAATGAGCATGATTCAGAAGGTCGAAGCTGGATCTGTACGTAGACAGTGGTCTGAGTCGCTGCGGAAGTCTGTTGTCCGTAAAGTCACCTTCATCTTCGTCCAGGGACATGCGGGAGTCGAGGGAAATGAACGAGCTGATAAACTGGCTGGCTCTGCACCCCCTGTAGGTGGCCAACCCATGGATCGTGCCGATGTTATTAACGTCCTCAAAGATATGGCGAGAACAGAGGACTTTGACGTCAGTGATTCCACATCGCTGTCCAGGATGAAAGACTTGGGAGTAAGAATCGGCACAACCAGACGCGAGAGGTACATCGGGAAAACAAAGCGCCTCGTCAACCAACACAGAACTGGCACTATTAGCCACCGGACGCTGATGCATATGCTGGGGGGAGGATCTGAGCACCTATGGACATGTCCGGAGTGCAATGAAGATATCCCAACTGATAACTGAAAACTGATTCGGCACAGTGTGATTATTACCTGGAGCTGGCTGGTACATAACTACAGTCTTCCCCAAGTTTATATTGGGCCCAAAGTTGGCACAGACATGTGAGAAAGCTGAAACATTGTGTTGCATATCTGCCCCTGAGTTGGCATATAGAGCGCAATCATCAGCAAAAAGGAGCTCTCTGACGGTATCGCTGTTAATTTTGGTTTTAGCTTTCAGCCTTCAGAGATTGAATAACTTTCCATCCATTGCGGTAGTTGATGTCTATTCCAATGTTGTTGTTCTTTAAGGCATTCATCAACATAGCTGAAAACATGAGGCTGAACAGTGTTGGTGCCAGGACACATCCTTGCTTCACTCCATTGGTGACAGGAAAGGGTTCAGACAGTTCACCATTGTAATATAATAAAAACGTCTCTACCCTTTCCTATTTATGGACTCCCTTAAAAATAAACAAACCCTTACAATTACTGATTAAGTAACTTACTTAATGTAGGAGAAAATAAAACAGCGATAGACTGACCGTGGCACAGCTAAATTTATTTTGGCTTGTTTTCTCTCCCTTATCTGGCCAATCCTGGCGAGGGGGAAAACAAAGACTGAAGCGGCCATTTCTAGTCAAGACACCACGCAAGAAAGTCGACCTTTCCCTTCGGGGAGAAGGTAGTTTGTTTTAAAACCATGATTCTCTTCAAGCTATTGGTATGTTATCTACATTATTAAGATATATTTATGTATTACATTGACCAGTATGTTTAATTAAGAATTAGTTACAATTCTCTTAAACCAGGCTGGATGATGTTTACTAAGGAAACACAGGTGGGCGCCACGCTGTAATTTTTCCTATGTCTTCAAATCCCTATGTTAATATCTTTTATAGGCATTATGAACTTATATCTAACTAAATAGTGTTTATAACCTATGAATAGTATGTGTACTGTAGTACATAGAGTATCAACTCTCATGTCAGAAACTCTTTTCAATTTAGGAAAGACTCCTGATTCATACTTCAGAGAAGAAAACTCGTTTCTGCCAATTTCATAGTCCTATGAAAAATAACTTCTATGCAATGGAACTATATATCCCTATCAATGCTTAGAAATCTGCAAATAATTTATGTACTGTAGAGATTGGACTTTAAAGAAACATTTTCTCAATGTAGGAGCAGACTCTTGATTTCATACTGCACAAGTAGAGAACTGGTGTCTGCCACCTTCAAATATCCTATGTAGTGTAAATGCACTGGTAAGGATGTCTCTGAACTTGTTTTATCCATGCGGGGACATACAAATGATTACGCATATTCCTGACTCGTACTTAGTCAGGGGATAAAATATTTTGCCACATTATAATCTGTAACTTGGAAATATAGTGCTAAATTTTAGTACCATTCTTTTGTTAACAGATTAGTAACCACTCCATATGAGGTTGAACATATAATCATTTCATAAAATAGTGTTAGGGACAGGCCATGTTTGAATATAAATTCATGAACAATTAAACGCGTGATGTAAATGTATGTTCGGATAGGATTCACTCCGCATCGCCTCACCGTAGTAGAAACAGAAGCGAAGATTGATGTGAATAAATTGCTTGCAATATTCAGAAGACTGGACCATGCGGCATAAGTTATTCTTATAAATACCCTCCGAATAATAGCAGTCATTGGCAAAACATATCACAGCGATTACTATCCTCATGTGCTGTACGCAGTGGGGGGAAAACAATGGATGTTTTAGTTCATGAAGATAATTCAAAAACCTAGGCTCCCTGCATCATCATTATGATTATTATGTATGATTACCATGTACTTAATATCAGAGAAATGTACATGTATGTTTTTTTTTGGTATGAGAATTTTCTTTGTTCTGATTGTTACTTTTTACTGTGGGAATATACATTTTAATGTTGCACCTTGGGATTAGAGGATGTTGATGTAAGAATACATATGTATGTCAGTACTTAAGAAGCCAATGGTGAATAGTCTTGACCTAGTGATGATTATAGTGCCGAAATGAAGACGCGGCATTAGAAACCACAGGGATTCTGTATAGGCTATTCTCTTCAAGTAATGAGAGAGACAATATCAACATGTTGGATGGACAGAATGACTTCACCCATCCAATAGTCCCAGTAACAACAGAACAAAATATAAGTGAGAAAATACCTTACTCACTAGGAAGGGTCAGAATGGCTCTACTCAGCAATGAGGGACAGTGGAACATGGACACCCACTCCTTTCCCCTTCTCCCCTTGTTGTTTTGTATTTGTGTTTGTAATTGTGTTGTAAACCTTTTATCATAACACAGTAGGTTAATGCTAGTGTTGTATTCTTTGTCATCCCTTTTCTATAGAAGAGAAGCAGGTGGTGGTTGAATTTGGTGGGACTATATCACTAACACTGGATCCTGGGTAAACAGCCATAAAGTGAATGTCCAAACCGTAGTCTGGATCTAGCAATACCTCAATGTTTACTGCGGCACTCAATAGCTCCATAGCGAGCAACAGATAAATTAGAAGACAACTGACTGGGTGAGTGATTAAGTCCTATTTTAGTAGGAATATCCAGGATGGACTTCAAGATCTAATAATCTACAAAGATGAAGATCATCAGAGTACTGACAACAGTGTATCGTTTGCGTTACTTCTGAGAAGTATCACCAATGGCCTCATCATTCAACCAAGTCAGTGAAACTGGGACAATCCTTCTTCAAGTTACTAAAACTAACAACAGTGAGTAACCTTCAACTGTTGGTTGGATTACCAAGTTAATATCCACAATGGATAAGTCTTCGAAAGAACATCTCACAGCTGCAACAGTCAAAAATAAGGTTCCAGCCATGCAACACCAAAGTCTAGAATACTAGACACCAACTCAACCAAATGGGAAGAGACACTGAAACAACATTATAGCCAATACAAACAAATGTACCAACTTCAGAACATCTGAACCATAACTACACCAGATTACCTCAAGGTCCAAAACCTGAACACCATCAAAAGAACCATATGAAAGCAGCTAGATGAGTAAATGCCTTTACGCCTGCAACCAAAGGAATCACCTGATGGCTTGCAAACCTGGATATGTGGTGGAGTAATATTCTTCAGTTACATGCCTGCAGCAGAATCTTCAGATGAAACCAAATGAATGATTCACCACTGTATGTTCTACACAGAAATGGAATGAATGAGAACTCTATGCTGGTCCCATGTCAGCCTAACTGCCCATCATCAAGTGTGGGATGGCCTATCAACATGAACCGGGTGTGGGACAAAGCCTTTTGAACTAAATTGGGAAACGGTTAACATAAACCGAGCTGTTGGACAGTCGTCATCTTTTCATCGATAAGATGATATAGGGAAGAACCTTCTGCAGAGCTTAAGTTGCATCTCCTGAAAGTATGACAGACCTAGGCATCAATTTCAATTGGAACACAACCCAAATGGCAACCGAGTATTCTTAAATTCAGTCTCATGGAGAGAATATGTGCTTATGTATAATTCTATTCTTGGATTATGGATTAGAAACATTCGCCAGCCAACTTCGGTGGACATACTGTGAGTAGAAAATGACTGTGAGTATAATTCTGCACGGATAATTATGGACATTAACTGCTTTGCACTGGAGAAGAATGCCATCCGCAACGCCTAAATGAACACTATAATTAATTAATTTAATTATTAGTATCAACTGTTTTCATGAGTGTGGTTTTCTTCAATGACAGGAAAAGGGTAAAGATTGTTTTACATGGTAATGGTGTACACCTAAAGGGTTATGTTATGACATATATGTATAATATTTTGACACCCACTCATTATTTTTAAATATGAGAATTGTACATGGTGTCAGAAATAAATGTATGTATGTTGGGTTTCTGCACCTAGACCAATGTGATTTTATCTAGGTACAATGAGTCAAGTTAGCAGAACCAATTTGTGGTTGTTGTGTTGTTTGTAATAACCTTGTTTTTTTCTGGGGTCACTGGGTACTATGTTGTAATACTGCATATCATTCCCATGCCTGTCTGAAAATGCATAGTGTTTATTACACCTATATATATATATATGTAACTGCAGATCTTGAGTTAATACCTGAACTGTGTGTCCAAAAGTGTTGTGTACATCAAGTAAATGTGGTGTCCAACAAGTGGTTGTTTATATGTTGTGAGCAATCAATATCCTTCTAGCATCTATAGTTAATTTAAAGGGTGATGAAGTGGGAAGGGAAACCTACACACAGATGCCATTGTTTCAAGGATGGAACTCTTTCCTCCTGGGATTTGTGGTAAATATCCCTGATCACCCTGCATTCTTACCAGTGACAGAGAATCAATAATACCCCCTAGACATTTTAACGAATTATTCTCAGGAATTAAAATCCACATCCCACATGTGTGGGCATCGTCCGTGAATTAAAACTCATGGTAAACATCATAATTGGTGTATTATTGTGAGTATATGAATTCAGGGAAAACCTCTCGCAGGTAAACCAAGTCACTTCAGAATGTTATAGTGTTAGTAACAGACCTAATCACTCATTAGTATGAGCTGAGTCAAGTGTTATATGAACCCATAATGGCTCAGATAAATATAGGTTTTTTTTTGGTACAAAACTGTTCACAGGTCATATCTTGATTCTGGCAGATGCATCAGGTAGTTGGTTGTTGGGTATGAGATTTTGTTTTAAAAACTCATATTTTATATCTTATTGATGGTAAACTCACATAAGATAGGTAATTCAGTGAATGTTTAGAATTCATAGTCATTCCCATTTGATGTTTGAGGTATGGTTCTGCTACTCTGGTATTCTCTTTAAATGGTTTAAAAGTGGTGTACTCATGAACACACTACTATATTATGTATCCATAAGGTTTATGTTCCTACATATGAATCATGTGTTAATTAATTATTTTGTCATTGATTATCATTGTATTTTCATGCTTGATCTGCTTGTAATATGTAATATTGAAAAGTTACCAAGGCAGCAGAGAGTGATAGACAATTTTATAGATAATTAGGACAGTAAGTTAAAAATCCAATAAATTTTTTTTTAAGGGAAAAATTTAATCAACAAATGATGATTCAGTAGGAAAGTAAATAATACCTGAGAGATGAATTAAACCAGGGGAAAATAGCAGTAACTAAAGTAAATGAACTAATGGTAAGGCCAAAACCACCACTTGCAAAAATGTAGACATAGTTAATGGAAGGGAAGGAATATTGTAAGAATTTGCAGTATTTAGGGGCACCCTAATTTAATCCTTTTTTTTTCATATAACATAACATGTTCTACAACACCGGTAGTAAAGTAAAGTGAATAACTGATGGATACTTAGGAAGAAAAGCCATACCGACACTTATTCTACTCCACCGGTGATATGAGTAGTTATTAATAACTAACTCAGATGGCCCATATGTTAATGAGGGTCAAAACCAAAGTATTCACCTGGTGATGTAAGTGAAACTGATCAACTCACTTACTGACCCAACAGAATATAAGGTATTTCTTTAAATTATCCACCCCGATTCCATTATTAATGGTAGAGGAAACAGACCGTATAGGTATGTAAAAGGTATAATTAAAGAATTAACTATATAAATTGGAATTTCAAATGAACTTCAGGAGATACCGGAAAAAATCTGTGCTAGTCTCTAGTAAGAGACTAAACATTTCAGAAAATTGGCTCCTTAGCTTTGAAATTTACAGTTTAATCTCATTAAGTGAAATGTTCACTATGAGTAGTCCTCATCAAAAAGAGGAGTGAAACAGCTTTTAGTTAGCGATTAGCTTACGTAAAGTTATTTCAATAATTGCCTAACTAACATTAATATTCTCATAAGGGAAGAATTAAGAAGGGCAAAAATAAGTGGTACAATAGAGGCGCGCGACTCAATTGTATTTTCTTTAAAACTAACCGAGTAACTAAATTCTAGATAATGCTCGAAGCCTACTAAAAGGTAGATTAATCAGAAATCAATCGCAAGACGAAACAGATTTCTACATCTCAGTTCTGACTAGGATTATATGCCAGCATTAAATATGTGAAAGCAGATCCAGACTAACAGAGATTAGCTTAAATAACTGATACGAATCAGTAAAAGCAACAATTAAATAAACAACTCTTGAAATAGATGCTGTTTATAAATAGGACGAACTCCTTGACGTGAAGACAGGGGAAACGCCTAAAACTTATACAGTGAACCCATGCTAGAAAAATGGAATATAGCTGTGTAAAAACCAAGCAAATTGGAGCAGATAGCTGAAGAATTGCTTGATATTTACTAGAGTAGGAATTTCAATCAGGAATCCAGCTAGTAAATTATATAACAGTTCAAAGATAGACCTTCTTCAATCTAAATAAATCCAGAGTTTCCACGTATTAAACGGACGAAAACAAAACTGGAGAGAAACATTAAGAGTACCTTACCTGTTATCTTGAGGACACAACTCAGGAGACGCCAGTATTAGAGGGATATACAGATGTAATAGTAATTTTACAAAAACTAGTAACCCACATCCATAACTGGAAAGTGAACCAGCAACTTGATTGTCTGGAAGACTATCACAGGAATCACAAAAAGGGGCTTTTAACTTCTCACTGAACTGATTATATATGGTAGGAGACAATACGTCTGAACCTACATAACAATGTATGTTGCTAAGTTGAAAATAGTCCTAACACCTGGAGGGAGGTAGACGACGATCAATGTACGCCAAGCGACGCAAAATTGCTCGTAATTCAACACCAAAGCAACAAATACAGAGTGAAACTCAAACACATCAAGTTAGAATTACTAATAAGGATTCTAGCGTAAAATAGATCTAGGTTAGAAGGAAAAGCAGAGAGAGAGAGAGAGTAAGCTAAGAATTACTTCGTTTCTGATAGATTCATGTTCCCCGGAATAGTCGGTTCAGAACGGAAATCTAGAAAAGTTGGACCTTGTTTACATGTTAGACGAGATTCTCGGGAAAAACCCGCAAGAGAAAGGGACACCACTCTAATCAGTAGTTATCAAAACTGATCGGAAAATCCCATAACTCGCCTAATAACCCAAACACATGATGTATTGGATGAAAATGTATTCAACAGGAACCACATTTAGCTTCCTTTAAATATCAGATCTATAGTTAAAACAAACGTCTAACTTATAGGGAGACGGGCGAGTTTAATATGCTATCAGTAGACGCAGAATTAACCGTCGGTTTTAACATAATCTCAAGATTGATAATCTAATGAGAGAGAAATCAAGCTTAATGATATCTCAATTGCTTCAAAAAGTCGGTTTGATGCAGACAAACCAGTACTGGAAAGTAACAAATTATCAGATAACCACTCATATTTCAAACAATAGCTGACAACAGTGGAGAGGGTGCTACACTCTTTCACTAAAAGAGAAATAATCCTTTAAGGTTATGCCAGTTGTCGTGACTAAAAGAAAATGGACGTGGCTCTGATTATATAACATAAGGCAGTAGTAAAGTAATAAGGGATGGATACTAGGTGAGTCAATGTAAAGACGGAAATTGTAGAGTACTTCTTGACCATTTAATTTCTGAAAGAAATAAATGTCTTAAATGGGGGAGGCGTGTAATATAATAAAAACGTCTCTACCCTTTCCTATTTATGGACTCCCTTAAAAATAAACAAACCCTTACAATTACTGATTAAGTAACTTACTTAATGTAGGAGAAAATAAAACAGCGATAGACTGACCGTGGCACAGCTAAATTTATTTTGGCTTGTTTTCTCTCCCTTATCTGGCCAATCCTGGCGAGGGGGAAAACAAAGACTGAAGCGGCCATTTCTAGTCAAGACACCACGCAAGAAAGTCGACCTTTCCCTTCGGGGAGAAGGTAGTTTGTTTTAAAACCATGATTCTCTTCAAGCTATTGGTATGTTATCTACATTATTAAGATATATTTATGTATTACATTGACCAGTATGTTTAATTAAGAATTAGTTACAATTCTCTTAAACCAGGCTGGATGATGTTTACTAAGGAAACACAGGTGGGCGCCACGCTGTAATTTTTCCTATGTCTTCAAATCCCTATGTTAATATCTTTTATAGGCATTATGAACTTATATCTAACTAAATAGTGTTTATAACCTATGAATAGTATGTGTACTGTAGTACATAGAGTATCAACTCTCATGTCAGAAACTCTTTTCAATTTAGGAAAGACTCCTGATTCATACTTCAGAGAAGAAAACTCGTTTCTGCCAATTTCATAGTCCTATGAAAAATAACTTCTATGCAATGGAACTATATATCCCTATCAATGCTTAGAAATCTGCAAATAATTTATGTACTGTAGAGATTGGACTTTAAAGAAACATTTTCTCAATGTAGGAGCAGACTCTTGATTTCATACTGCACAAGTAGAGAACTGGTGTCTGCCACCTTCAAATATCCTATGTAGTGTAAATGCACTGGTAAGGATGTCTCTGAACTTGTTTTATCCATGCGGGGACATACAAATGATTACGCATATTCCTGACTCGTACTTAGTCAGGGGATAAAATATTTTGCCACATTATAATCTGTAACTTGGAAATATAGTGCTAAATTTTAGTACCATTCTTTTGTTAACAGATTAGTAACCACTCCATATGAGGTTGAACATATAATCATTTCATAAAATAGTGTTAGGGACAGGCCATGTTTGAATATAAATTCATGAACAATTAAACGCGTGATGTAAATGTATGTTCGGATAGGATTCACTCCGCATCGCCTCACCGTAGTAGAAACAGAAGCGAAGATTGATGTGAATAAATTGCTTGCAATATTCAGAAGACTGGACCATGCGGCATAAGTTATTCTTATAAATACCCTCCGAATAATAGCAGTCATTGGCAAAACATATCACAGCGATTACTATCCTCATGTGCTGTACGCAGTGGGGGGAAAACAATGGATGTTTTAGTTCATGAAGATAATTCAAAAACCTAGGCTCCCTGCATCATCATTATGATTATTATGTATGATTACCATGTACTTAATATCAGAGAAATGTACATGTATGTTTTTTTTTTGGTATGAGAATTTTCTTTGTTCTGATTGTTACTTTTTACTGTGGGAATATACATTTTAATGTTGCACCTTGGGATTAGAGGATGTTGATGTAAGAATACATATGTATGTCAGTACTTAAGAAGCCAATGGTGAATAGTCTTGACCTAGTGATGATTATAGTGCCGAAATGAAGACGCGGCATTAGAAACCACAGGGATTCTGTATAGGCTATTCTCTTCAAGTAATGAGAGAGACAATATCAACATGTTGGATGGACAGAATGACTTCACCCATCCAATAGTCCCAGTAACAACAGAACAAAATATAAGTGAGAAAATACCTTACTCACTAGGAAGGGTCAGAATGGCTCTACTCAGCAATGAGGGACAGTGGAACATGGACACCCACTCCTTTCCCCTTCTCCCCTTGTTGTTTTGTATTTGTGTTTGTAATTGTGTTGTAAACCTTTTATCATAACACAGTAGGTTAATGCTAGTGTTGTATTCTTTGTCATCCCTTTTCTATAGAAGAGAAGCAGGTGGTGGTTGAATTTGGTGGGACTATATCACTAACACTGGATCCTGGGTAAACAGCCATAAAGTGAATGTCCAAACCGTAGTCTGGATCTAGCAATACCTCAATGTTTACTGCGGCACTCAATAGCTCCATAGCGAGCAACAGATAAATTAGAAGACAACTGACTGGGTGAGTGATTAAGTCCTATTTTAGTAGGAATATCCAGGATGGACTTCAAGATCTAATAATCTACAAAGATGAAGATCATCAGAGTACTGACAACAGTGTATCGTTTGCGTTACTTCTGAGAAGTATCACCAATGGCCTCATCATTCAACCAAGTCAGTGAAACTGGGACAATCCTTCTTCAAGTTACTAAAACTAACAACAGTGAGTAACCTTCAACTGTTGGTTGGATTACCAAGTTAATATCCACAATGGATAAGTCTTCGAAAGAACATCTGACAGCTGCAACAGTCAAAAATAAGGTTCCAGCCATGCAACACCAAAGTCTAGAATACTAGACACCAACTCAACCAAATGGGAAGAGACACTGAAACAACATTATAGCCAATACAAACAAATGTACCAACTTCAGAACATCTGAACCATAACTACACCAGATTACCTCAAGGTCCAAAACCTGAACACCATCAAAAGAACCATATGAAAGCAGCTAGATGAGTAAATGCCTTTACGCCTGCAACCAAAGGAATCACCTGATGGCTTGCAAACCTGGATATGTGGTGGAGTAATATTCTTCAGTTACATGCCTGCAGCAGAATCTTCAGATGAAACCAAATGAATGATTCACCACTGTATGTTCTACACAGAAATGGAATGAATGAGAACTCTATGCTGGTCCCATGTCAGCCTAACTGCCCATCATCAAGTGTGGGATGGCCTATCAACATGAACCGGGTGTGGGACAAAGCCTTTTGAACTAAATTGGGAAACGGTTAACATAAACCGAGCTGTTGGACAGTCGTCATCTTTTCATCGATAAGATGATATAGGGAAGAACCTTCTGCAGAGCTTAAGTTGCATCTCCTGAAAGTATGACAGACCTAGGCATCAATTTCAATTGGAACACAACCCAAATGGCAACCGAGTATTCTTAAATTCAGTCTCATGGAGAGAATATGTGCTTATGTATAATTCTATTCTTGGATTATGGATTAGAAACATTCGCCAGCCAACTTCGGTGGACATACTGTGAGTAGAAAATGACTGTGAGTATAATTCTGCACGGATAATTATGGACATTAACTGCTTTGCACTGGAGAAGAATGCCATCCGCAACGCCTAAATGAACACTATAATTAATTAATTTAATTATTAGTATCAACTGTTTTCATGAGTGTGGTTTTCTTCAATGACAGGAAAAGGGTAAAGATTGTTTTACATGGTAATGGTGTACACCTAAAGGGTTATGTTATGACATATATGTATAATATTTTGACACCCACTCATTATTTTTAAATATGAGAATTGTACATGGTGTCAGAAATAAATGTATGTATGTTGGGTTTCTGCACCTAGACCAATGTGATTTTATCTAGGTACAATGAGTCAAGTTAGCAGAACCAATTTGTGGTTGTTGTGTTGTTTGTAATAACCTTGTTTTTTTCTGGGGTCACTGGGTACTATGTTGTAATACTGCATATCATTCCCATGCCTGTCTGAAAATGCATAGTGTTTATTACACCTATATATATATATGTAACTGCAGATCTTGAGTTAATACCTGAACTGTGTGTCCAAAAGTGTTGTGTACATCAAGTAAATGTGGTGTCCAACAAGTGGTTGTTTATATGTTGTGAGCAATCAATATCCTTCTAGCATCTATAGTTAATTTAAAGGGTGATGAAGTGGGAAGGGAAACCTACACACAGATGCCATTGTTTCAAGGATGGAACTCTTTCCTCCTGGGATTTGTGGTAAATATCCCTGATCACCCTGCATTCTTACCAGTGACAGAGAATCAATAATACCCCCTAGACATTTTAACGAATTATTCTCAGGAATTAAAATCCACATCCCACATGTGTGGGCATCGTCCGTGAATTAAAACTCATGGTAAACATCATAATTGGTGTATTATTGTGAGTATATGAATTCAGGGAAAACCTCTCGCTTGTAAACCAAGTCACTTCAGAATGTTATAGTGTTAGTAACAGACCTAATCACTCATTAGTATGAGCTGAGTCAAGTGTTATATGAACCCATAATGGCTCAGATAAATATAGGTTTTTTTTTGGTACAAAACTGTTCACAGGTCATATCTTGATTCTGGCAGATGCATCAGGTAGTTGGTTGTTGGGTATGAGATTTTGTTTTAAAAACTCATATTTTATATCTTATTGATGGTAAACTCACATAAGATAGGTAATTCAGTGAATGTTTAGAATTCATAGTCATTCCCATTTGATGTTTGAGGTATGGTTCTGCTACTCTGGTATTCTCTTTAAATGGTTTAAAAGTGGTGTACTCATGAACACACTACTATATTATGTATCCATAAGGTTTATGTTCCTACATATGAATCATGTGTTAATTAATTATTTTGTCATTGATTATCATTGTATTTTCATGCTTGATCTGCTTGTAATATGTAATATTGAAAAGTTACCAAGGCAGCAGAGAGTGATAGACAATTTTATAGATAATTAGGACAGTAAGTTAAAAATCCAATAAATTTTTTTTTAAGGGAAAAATTTAATCAACAAATGATGATTCAGTAGGAAAGTAAATAATACCTGAGAGATGAATTAAACCAGGGGAAAATAGCAGTAACTAAAGTAAATGAACTAATGGTAAGGCCAAAACCACCACTTGCAAAAATGTAGACATAGTTAATGGAAGGGAAGGAATATTGTAAGAATTTGCAGTATTTAGGGGCACCCTAATTTAATCCTTTTTTTTTTTTCATATAACATAACATGTTCTACAACACCGGTAGTAAAGTAAAGTGAATAACTGATGGATACTTAGGAAGAAAAGCCATACCGACACTTATTCTACTCCACCGGTGATATGAGTAGTTATTAATAACTAACTCAGATGGCCCATATGTTAATGAGGGTCAAAACCAAAGTATTCACCTGGTGATGTAAGTGAAACTGATCAACTCACTTACTGACCCAACAGAATATAAGGTATTTCTTTAAATTATCCACCCCGATTCCATTATTAATGGTAGAGGAAACAGACCGTATAGGTATGTAAAAGGTATAATTAAAGAATTAACTATATAAATTGGAATTTCAAATGAACTTCAGGAGATACCGGAAAAAATCTGTGCTAGTCTCTAGTAAGAGACTAAACATTTCAGAAAATTGGCTCCTTAGCTTTGAAATTTACAGTTTAATCTCATTAAGTGAAATGTTCACTATGAGTAGTCCTCATCAAAAAGAGGAGTGAAACAGCTTTTAGTTAGCGATTAGCTTACGTAAAGTTATTTCAATAATTGCCTAACTAACATTAATATTCTCATAAGGGAAGAATTAAGAAGGGCAAAAATAAGTGGTACAATAGAGGCGCGCGACTCAATTGTATTTTCTTTAAAACTAACCGAGTAACTAAATTCTAGATAATGCTCGAAGCCTACTAAAAGGTAGATTAATCAGAAATCAATCGCAAGACGAAACAGATTTCTACATCTCAGTTCTGACTAGGATTATATGCCAGCATTAAATATGTGAAAGCAGATCCAGACTAACAGAGATTAGCTTAAATAACTGATACGAATCAGTAAAAGCAACAATTAAATAAACAACTCTTGAAATAGATGCTGTTTATAAATAGGACGAACTCCTTGACGTGAAGACAGGGGAAACGCCTAAAACTTATACAGTGAACCCATGCTAGAAAAATGGAATATAGCTGTGTAAAAACCAAGCAAATTGGAGCAGATAGCTGAAGAATTGCTTGATATTTACTAGAGTAGGAATTTCAATCAGGAATCCAGCTAGTAAATTATATAACAGTTCAAAGATAGACCTTCTTCAATCTAAATAAATCCAGAGTTTCCACGTATTAAACGGACGAAAACAAAACTGGAGAGAAACATTAAGAGTACCTTACCTGTTATCTTGAGGACACAACTCAGGAGACGCCAGTATTAGAGGGATATACAGATGTAATAGTAATTTTACAAAAACTAGTAACCCACATCCATAACTGGAAAGTGAACCAGCAACTTGATTGTCTGGAAGACTATCACAGGAATCACAAAAAGGGGCTTTTAACTTCTCACTGAACTGATTATATATGGTAGGAGACAATACGTCTGAACCTACATAACAATGTATGTTGCTAAGTTGAAAATAGTCCTAAAACCTGGAGGGAGGTAGACGACGATCAATGTACGCCAAGCGACGCAAAATTGCTCGTAATTCAACACCAAAGCAACAAATACAGAGTGAAACTCAAACACATCAAGTTAGAATTACTAATAAGGATTCTAGCGTAAAATAGATCTAGGTTAGAAGGAAAAGCAGAGAGAGAGAGAGAGAGAGTAAGCTAAGAATTACTTCGTTTCTGATAGATTCATGTTCCCCGGAATAGTCGGTTCAGAACGGAAATCTAGAAAAGTTGGACCTTGTTTACATGTTAGACGAGATTCTCGGGAAAAACCCGCAAGAGAAAGGGACACCACTCTAATCAGTAGTTATCAAAACTGATCGGAAAATCCCATAACTCGCCTAATAACCCAAACACATGATGTATTGGATGAAAATGTATTCAACAGGAACCACATTTAGCTTCCTTTAAATATCAGATCTATAGTTAAAACAAACGTCTAACTTATAGGGAGACGGGCGAGTTTAATATGCTATCAGTAGACGCAGAATTAACCGTCGGTTTTAACATAATCTCAAGATTGATAATCTAATGAGAGAGAAATCAAGCTTAATGATATCTCAATTGCTTCAAAAAGTCGGTTTGATGCAGACAAACCAGTACTGGAAAGTAACAAATTATCAGATAACCACTCATATTTCAAACAATAGCTGACAACAGTGGAGAGGGTGCTACACTCTTTCACTAAAAGAGAAATAATCCTTTAAGGTTATGCCAGTTGTCGTGACTAAAAGAAAATGGACGTGGCTCTGATTATATAACATAAGGCAGTAGTAAAGTAATAAGGGATGGATACTAGGTGAGTCAATGTAAAGACGGAAATTGTAGAGTACTTCTTGACCATTTAATTTCTGAAAGAAATAAATGTCTTAAATGGGGGAGGCGTGTAATATAATAAAAACGTCTCTACCCTTTCCTATTTATGGACTCCCTTAAAAATAAACAAAACCTTACAATTACTGATTAAGTAACTTACTTAATGTAGGAGAAAATAAAACAGCGATAGACTGACCGTGGCACAGCTAAATTTATTTTGGCTTGTTTTCTCTCCCTTATCTGGCCAATCCTGGCGAGGGGGAAAACAAAGACTGAAGCGGCCATTTCTAGTCAAGACACCACGCAAGAAAGTCGACCTTTCCCTTCGGGGAGAAGGTAGTTTGTTTTAAAACCATGATTCTCTTCAAGCTATTGGTATGTTATCTACATTATTAAGATATATTTATGTATTACATTGACCAGTATGTTTAATTAAGAATTAGTTACAATTCTCTTAAACCAGGCTGGATGATGTTTACTAAGGAAACACAGGTGGGCGCCACGCTGTAATTTTTCCTATGTCTTCAAATCCCTATGTTAATATCTTTTATAGGCATTATGAACTTATATCTAACTAAATAGTGTTTATAACCTATGAATAGTATGTGTACTGTAGTACATAGAGTATCAACTCTCATGTCAGAAACTCTTTTCAATTTAGGAAAGACTCCTGATTCATACTTCAGAGAAGAAAACTCGTTTCTGCCAATTTCATAGTCCTATGAAAAATAACTTCTATGCAATGGAACTATATATCCCTATCAATGCTTAGAAATCTGCAAATAATTTATGTACTGTAGAGATTGGACTTTAAAGAAACATTTTCTCAATGTAGGAGCAGACTCTTGATTTCATACTGCACAAGTAGAGAACTGGTGTCTGCCACCTTCAAATATCCTATGTAGTGTAAATGCACTGGTAAGGATGTCTCTGAACTTGTTTTATCCATGCGGGGACATACAAATGATTACGCATATTCCTGACTCGTACTTAGTCAGGGGATAAAATATTTTGCCACATTATAATCTGTAACTTGGAAATATAGTGCTAAATTTTAGTACCATTCTTTTGTTAACAGATTAGTAACCACTCCATATGAGGTTGAACATATAATCATTTCATAAAATAGTGTTAGGGACAGGCCATGTTTGAATATAAATTCATGAACAATTAAACGCGTGATGTAAATGTATGTTCGGATAGGATTCACTCCGCATCGCCTCACCGTAGTAGAAACAGAAGCGAAGATTGATGTGAATAAATTGCTTGCAATATTCAGAAGACTGGACCATGCGGCATAAGTTATTCTTATAAATACCCTCCGAATAATAGCAGTCATTGGCAAAACATATCACAGCGATTACTATCCTCATGTGCTGTACGCAGTGGGGGGAAAACAATGGATGTTTTAGTTCATGAAGATAATTCAAAAACCTAGGCTCCCTGCATCATCATTATGATTATTATGTATGATTACCATGTACTTAATATCAGAGAAATGTACATGTATGTTTTTTTTTTGGTATGAGAATTTTCTTTGTTCTGATTGTTACTTTTTACTGTGGGAATATACATTTTAATGTTGCACCTTGGGATTAGAGGATGTTGATGTAAGAATACATATGTATGTCAGTACTTAAGAAGCCAATGGTGAATAGTCTTGACCTAGTGATGATTATAGTGCCGAAATGAAGACGCGGCATTAGAAACCACAGGGATTCTGTATAGGCTATTCTCTTCAAGTAATGAGAGAGACAATATCAACATGTTGGATGGACAGAATGACTTCACCCATCCAATAGTCCCAGTAACAACAGAACAAAATATAAGTGAGAAAATACCTTACTCACTAGGAAGGGTCAGAATGGCTCTACTCAGCAATGAGGGACAGTGGAACATGGACACCCACTCCTTTCCCCTTCTCCCCTTGTTGTTTTGTATTTGTGTTTGTAATTGTGTTGTAAACCTTTTATCATAACACAGTAGGTTAATGCTAGTGTTGTATTCTTTGTCATCCCTTTTCTATAGAAGAGAAGCAGGTGGTGGTTGAATTTGGTGGGACTATATCACTAACACTGGATCCTGGGTAAACAGCCATAAAGTGAATGTCCAAACCATAGTCTGGATCTAGCAATACCTCAATGTTTACTGCGGCACTCAATAGCTCCATAGCGAGCAACAGATAAATTAGAAGACAACTGACTGGGTGAGTGATTAAGTCCTATTTTAGTAGGAATATCCAGGATGGACTTCAAGATCTAATAATCTACAAAGATGAAGATCATCAGAGTACTGACAACAGTGTATCGTTTGCGTTACTTCTGAGAAGTATCACCAATGGCCTCATCATTCAACCAAGTCAGTGAAACTGGGACAATCCTTCTTCAAGTTACTAAAACTAACAACAGTGAGTAACCTTCAACTGTTGGTTGGATTACCAAGTTAATATCCACAATGGATAAGTCTTCGAAAGAACATCTCACAGCTGCAACAGTCAAAAATAAGGTTCCAGCCATGCAACACCAAAGTCTAGAATACTAGACACCAACTCAACCAAATGGGAAGAGACACTGAAACAACATTATAGCCAATACAAACAAATGTACCAACTTCAGAACATCTGAACCATAACTACACCAGATTACCTCAAGGTCCAAAACCTGAACACCATCAAAAGAACCATATGAAAGCAGCTAGATGAGTAAATGCCTTTACGCCTGCAACCAAAGGAATCACCTGATGGCTTGCAAACCTGGATATGTGGTGGAGTAATATTCTTCAGTTACATGCCTGCAGCAGAATCTTCAGATGAAACCAAATGAATGATTCACCACTGTATGTTCTACACAGAAATGGAATGAATGAGAACTCTATGCTGGTCCCATGTCAGCCTAACTGCCCATCATCAAGTGTGGGATGGCCTATCAACATGAACCGGGTGTGGGACAAAGCCTTTTGAACTAAATTGGGAAACGGTTAACATAAACCGAGCTGTTGGACAGTCGTCATCTTTTCATCGATAAGATGATATAGGGAAGAACCTTCTGCAGAGCTTAAGTTGCATCTCCTGAAAGTATGACAGACCTAGGCATCAATTTCAATTGGAACACAACCCAAATGGCAACCGAGTATTCTTAAATTCAGTCTCATGGAGAGAATATGTGCTTATGTATAATTCTATTCTTGGATTATGGATTAGAAACATTCGCCAGCCAACTTCGGTGGACATACTGTGAGTAGAAAATGACTGTGAGTATAATTCTGCACGGATAATTATGGACATTAACTGCTTTGCACTGGAGAAGAATGCCATCCGCAACGCCTAAATGAACACTATAATTAATTAATTTAATTATTAGTATCAACTGTTTTCATGAGTGTGGTTTTCTTCAATGACAGGAAAAGGGTAAAGATTGTTTTACATGGTAATGGTGTACACCTAAAGGGTTATGTTATGACATATATGTATAATATTTTGACACCCACTCATTATTTTTAAATATGAGAATTGTACATGGTGTCAGAAATAAATGTATGTATGTTGGGTTTCTGCACCTAGACCAATGTGATTTTATCTAGGTACAATGAGTCAAGTTAGCAGAACCAATTTGTGGTTGTTGTGTTGTTTGTAATAACCTTGTTTTTTTCTGGGGTCACTGGGTACTATGTTGTAATACTGCATATCATTCCCATGCCTGTCTGAAAATGCATAGTGTTTATTACACCTATATATATATATGTAACTGCAGATCTTGAGTTAATACCTGAACTGTGTGTCCAAAAGTGTTGTGTACATCAAGTAAATGTGGTGTCCAACAAGTGGTTGTTTATATGTTGTGAGCAATCAATATCCTTCTAGCATCTATAGTTAATTTAAAGGGTGATGAAGTGGGAAGGGAAACCTACACACAGATGCCATTGTTTCAAGGATGGAACTCTTTCCTCCTGGGATTTGTGGTAAATATCCCTGATCACCCTGCATTCTTACCAGTGACAGAGAATCAATAATACCCCCTAGACATTTTAACGAATTATTCTCAGGAATTAAAATCCACATCCCACAACCATTTTCCTGTACTCTTGCCTACATGCCGTCATGAAATAGCCGCACCATTTGGACAAACTTTCGTGGACAGCCAATTTTGCCATAATCTTCCACAGTCCTTCTCTGCTGACTGTATCAAAAGCCTTGGTAAGGCCAATGAAAGTAGGGAACATTTCGCAGTTCTGTTCCTGACATTTCTCTTGCAGCTGCCTTGCAGCGAAAATCATGTCAACAGTTCCTCGTTCTTTTCTGAAGCCACATTGACTCTCAGGAAGAAGACCTTGATCGAGATGGGCAGTGAGGTGATTGAGAAGAATTATGGCGAGTATCTTCCCTGCAATTGAAAGCAAGGAGATGCCTCGGTGGTTGTCACAGGATTGGCGGGTTCCTTTACGTTTGTAAAGGTAGACTATTGATGCGTCCTTGAAATCTTGTGGCATGGTCTCGTTCACCCGTATGTTTTTAAAGACTTGGTGAAACTGCTCTGTTAGGATCGGCCCACCTGCCTTGTATATCTCTGCTGGGATGGAGCCAAGACCAGGTGCCTTGCAGCTGGAGAGTTACTGGATGGCTTTGTTTACTTCCACTATGGTTGGCAGGTCATCAAGTGTATCATTAGTGGGATCCTGAGCAAGGCAGTTGATGGTTACATCATCGAAGAAGGAAGTTGCATTAAGATGTTGCTGAAATCCTCTGCCCAGCGTTGAAGGAATTCTTTCTTATCGGTGACCAATGTTCCCCCATCTGCACCGAGGAGGGGAACTATACCTGGTGATGGAGGACCGTAAACCACTTTCAGTGAGTCGTAGAAGTTTTTCATATCATGTCTGTCAGCAAAGCCTTGAATTTCATCAGCTTTGCTGCTCAGCCAGGAGTCCCGCATGTGCCGAAGTTTCTGCTGCACTACTCTCTGAATGTTCTTGAAGGCATCTTTTATTTATGTTGACTTTGGGTCATTCAAATGTGCCTTGAGGGGAAGATGTTTCTCGGCCAGCAATTGGTTGATGTCTTCGGAATTTTCATCAAACCAGCCTTTATGCTTTCGGGTGGGGGGGGGGGGGGGGGGTCGGGGGGGGGGGGGCTGGCTGGCTGGAGGACCCAGGCTTTCCATGGCAGTGTTGTAAATTATGTCCTCTAGGGCTCTCCACTCTGTTTCTGCACCCTGGTTAGCTGCATCATTGGGCTTGAGGTGGTCTTCCAGCATATTTTCAAACGACAGCTGCATTTTTTTGCTGTTTAGGCGGGTGACATTTAGTTTTTTTGTTTTTTTGTATATTTACCCCCTTGAGGGCGCCGTGGTGGTTTGATAAACCCTCACTCCACTTTCTGGACTGACAGGTATGCATTTTTGTTTTTTAAACAGGCATGCATCACCGTACTGGACCTTCATTCGCCGACGAATTTCTATAGGGTTCTCCCCATCACTGATTAGAAAAAACAGATAACAGAACGCTGCTCCTCTTTGGTGCATGTTAGCAGTGGAACAACCGTCAATATGACGCCACCGTATTCATCTGCACGTGATGTCACGTGCTTAACACTCTTGATACCCTTAACAACAATATTGACAGGTTACACGACAATGGCATGGCCACTGCCATGCATATCACACATTAAATGATTTCTATGAAGCCCCTCATATATCCCAATCCTCTTCTCTCCCCCCTCTCTCTGTCTCTCTCTCTCTTCCCACAACCTCTCTCCCACGCTCCCTCCCAATATCTCTCGGAGTCCCGTTATCTGTTTCCCATTAATCTCACCAGTTGTTACAAAACGGCCCCACATGTCTCTTCTTATGTCGCGGCCAGCACATAGTAGTAGTTACCGTTGTCTTCTGAAGAAGGAAACCAGTAATAAGCACATCGAAGCTGTTAACTGCCGGTTGACAGCTGCGTAGACAGATATAGTTGATGTGACGAGGTGCAAGGTATAGTTGATGTGACGAGGTGCTAGTTATCAGCCAGCAGTCTATATCAAGGGCCGCGCACGTCCACGTGGGCCACTTGCTACACTTACCGACTGCCGCGCAAGTCACATCGCCAGCCCCAGGTAGTTATGTTTGTTTATTAGTGCGTACTTGTGTACTGTTTTCACGGGGTGTTTATAGTTATCTTTAGAGAGCAATCGTTCCCGTTGTGAACTTCAGATTGCGTGGTTACAGGTCTTTCTCTGTGTGGGCAATCCTTCTATATACCTGCCTGTATCCCTGTCTAACTGCCTACCTACCTACCTACCCACCCACCCACCTACCTACATACCTACCAACCTACCTACCTGCCTGCCTGCCTGCCTACCTACCTACCAGTCTGCTACCTACCTACCTACTACCTACCTACCTGCCGGCCTGCCTGCCTACCTACCTACCAGTCTGCTACCTACCTACCTACCTACCAATATGCCTACCCACTTGCCTACCTAAGTGGCCTACCTACCAACGTGTCTATCTGCTGTCCGTCTGTATGCTCGCCCACCCGCTTGTCTGCCTGCCGTCTGTCTGTCTGTCTGTCTTTCTGTCAGTCTGTCTGTCTGTCTGTGTGCCCGCCCACCTGTCTGTCTGTCGTCTGTCTATATTTCTGCCTGCCTGTCGCCTGTCTGTCTGTCTGTCTGTCTGTCTGTCTGTCAGTCTGTCTGAGCGTGCGCCTTCTCCATGCTCGCGTATATGCTTACCATTGGCCGGTTTACCCACCAAACCAACAATGGGTTTCCTGACCACAGACAGAGACATTGATTTATATTATCTGCTGCATTTATGGCCCTTGTTCACTTTCATTTTGATAGCTCTGTTTAACTTGGGTGTGGTGGGTGTAACTTATTGTGGCGCGCTTCTTCCAATGTATTTTTATTTCATCACTTGTTATATATCCTCAGATTTCTGTTGATGTTGTCTGTAATATCAGTATATAATATCAGTCAATAATTCCTGGCCGTCTAACTTGGTGTGTGTGGGTGTGTGTGTGTGTGTGTGTGTGTGTGTGTGTGTGTGTGTGTTTGTGTGTGTGTGTGTGTGTGT
This sequence comes from Cepaea hortensis, assembly GCA_963921405.1. Taxonomy (NCBI): domain Eukaryota; kingdom Metazoa; phylum Mollusca; class Gastropoda; order Stylommatophora; family Helicidae; genus Cepaea; species Cepaea hortensis. The sequence continues at coordinate 115,090,985 of OY992876.1, forward strand.
GTGTGTGTGTGTGCGCGCGCGGTAACAGAAAGCATGTAGTATCGTCTGCTGTCATACAGTAGCTCAGTCTTATCTGACTAAGACCTGACTAATTTACACACACACACACACACACACAAACACACACACACACAAAGAGAGAGAGAGTTTGTGTGTGTGTATATGTGTGTGTGTGTGTGTGTGTGAGAGAGAGAGAGAGAGAGAGAGAGAGAGAGAGAGAGAGAGAGAGAAGACCTTCATGGATAGTTTGACTAGTATAAATTAACTGATGCGTGTTATTTCTATGTGTTGATTGCGTCAACAGAGCCGCTGTAATTCAACTGCAGGTGAAGTGACAGGAGCTCTTACTCAGCAGCTAGCGAGACGTATGTATGATATTTGTTTTGTATTGTTGTATCGTCCTGTGGCGGAGGAGCGCAACTGAGAGGATACAAGCCTTATCGCAGTGCGAGAAAATGCAGCATGAAGACTTAATATAGCAGAGCAAACCAGACCTTAAGCCTTGGTCGGAATTTGGTCAAGGATGGAAGATCGGACAGGCGAACATTGCTTTGCTGATCCGGCAGTTTCTATAACTTGCCGTGTAATGGGGTCACCTTTCCTCTGAAGTAAACTAGGTAGGCCGAGAGAGGGATCATGCTGACCCAGCCAATCCACTCGCCTGCTCGTCTGCCACCACACCAACATGTCCTGGAGAAAACATTCGACAAATGCTTTGCTCCTATGCTTTTTTAAACTTAAGCATGCCACTCAACACGAAGCATGCCTGTCTCCGCCCTTTTCAGCATGATCTGAGTCCGTTATAATTACGACATGTGAGTGCTGTTTGTTTAATCTTGTTTCCCGTTCATAATTTTTCTTAGTAACAGCTCCGCGTATGACCAATAAGACTTAATGAGAGATGATCGTCACATTTTAAAGCATTGATTTCTTTGGCGGAGCTTTACTGTGTCCCTTGGCAATATGTAAAACCTTTACATATTGCTAAGAGACAGTACAGCCGCTGTGACTGCCTTTACTTCCATTCTCAGACTAATCAAAACAATTAATCACTCACCAAAAGACAAATAAAATGTATGTGGTAGAAGTGAGGCCATTTTGAAACGTTCTACTCCACTCATACACGTGCTGGACTGACAGGCATGGAACACCTTACTGGACCCTCATTCGCCGATGAATTTCTATAGGTTTCACCACTTCGCTGATTAAAAAAAAAAACGGACAGAAAAACCCTGTTCCTCTTTTGTGCATGTCAAAAGTGGGGCGGCCATCTTTAAACTGTTTTTATAACGTCACCGCGTTCGTCTGCACCGTGATGCCACGTGCCGAACACTTAAAAGAACATAACATGCGTATTGTAATTTCTGTCACACTGTTAAGGTCTTCATTTGAGGTCCCCTCGTGTGAATAAACAGGAGAGGTCAGAGGTCTTCGTGGCTAAGTGGGGTTGTTCATAATGCACAAATTACATCGTGTCAGGTGTTTTGTGTAGTTTATTGTATTCTTTTGAATAAACATGACCTGGTAGTTAAATTCTTAAGCGACTTAAGCAAAGGGATCTTTTACACATCGTCAGGCCATCGGACACACCGTGCCAGACCCATACCTGTGTAGACCAACCACACTCGATGGCTGATGTGGTCAACACCATTATGGCCGCCTGTACTTCCCCAGACATTTCTTGGTATCCATTTTAGGCCGGGCCAACCTCGGAGCAGATTCTATTTTTTTTTTTTAAAGTCGAATTGGCCCCAATGTGGATTGAACCGATGTCCACCACACTGGAGGCGGGCGTCTATGCCACGGCATGAACAGTTGTTGTGTGTCATAGCACTGATAATACTGCCACGGATCGAAATGTGGGGCAGTTTTCTGGTCGAAATATATAGGAGTTTATATCTTCTACGTGGAACTCAGTGATGTGTTTCTATGGAGCTCATGTTGTGCATCATCTTGCTGCTGTCGGCATATACAATAGTTCTGCCACAGGCCAATGTAAGAAGACTTTATTTTGCCCGGGCTTCTCTCTGTTCGACGCCGTGGTTTGTCCTTTATTCTTCTCCATAGCTCGTTCACTTCCTCAGGCTTTACATTGACGTGACGTGACATACAGCTGTCGACATCTCACAATGATACCTGGTTACATTAAATGTTGCGAAGTAATAATGAGAGAGATCAAAGACAAGCCAGGAATACTAATCGGTGGAATACTAATATGGTCATGTGATGAGAATATAGACACTGAAGAACATCGTGAAAACTGGACAGATCGAGGGGAAGAGAGGAGAGGCGGACCAAGAGAAATGATGCTGGGTGGATTGAGACGGTGGCATAGAGGAATATCATCAGCGAAGTTGATCCAGAACACCAAAGACCGAAATATGTGGAAAGCCATGAACGCCTACGCCAGCTGACAGGGCACTTGATGACGATGATGATGTATGACTGCTATAGGGAATGTAATGCGAAGTAAGTGCCTTCTATCGACAATGACACTCGCTGTCAGACAGGCAAGCTGAAGTAATCACGTGGGTTTCATTTGATACAGAGCTGTGAAGATGGTTTTCGTTTATTGTCAGTTCGTTAGCGTAGACGTATTACTATTCTGCTGTCCGTTTGCTGGACCCTTCGTCCACAGCTGGCTACTTATCTTGCCCGGTTTTTGTGTGCAGATCTTACTGGGGGACTACAGTGTAGAGTTGCAGTCTACGGCGGAGGGGTTAGAGAAACACAGTTTAAGCGTTCCTTGACATACCGAGCCGAGCTGTTAGATCAGCCGATGGCAATTTGGAAGCACATCGCTTTTGCGTTGATTTTGTTGGTACGAGGCGCGTTGGTAGCTAATAAAGCAATGGCAGACTACTGAAGGCATAATTACTCATGTATGGATATATATATATATATATATATATATATATATATATATATATATATATATATATATATATATATATATATATATATATATATATATATATCATCATCATCATCATCATCATTGGCACCTTTCCGTCTTGACAGACGATAGTTTGGTACATTGTGCTTCAAAAAGGCTTAATAACTACGATCCATGGCGGTGGTGAGTGTGGCTGGTAAGGCCAATTCTTGCTGCAAATGTTTGCCCACAGTAGGTGCATGTGAAAACATGGTCATTTCCACCATTTTTCACCATCTTACGTCTCTCACGCTCTGTGTGTGCTTTATCTGCAATCATTTTCTCCTTTGTCTTTATTCCATTTCTGATAGTTGCCCTCCATGCAACACGTTCAGCGGCGACGTGCTCCCAATGTGCATTATCAATGCCTGTATCAATCATGTCCCGCTTACACACATCTTTGTATCGTAGTAGAGGCCGACCCTGAGATCTCCTACCCGTCTGTAATTCACCAAAAAAGATGTCCTTTGGTATTCTACCATCATCCACCCTCCTAACGTGTCCTATCCGTCTAAGTCTACGAAGACTGAGCATGGAATACACCGTCACACAACCTGATCTTTCCAATACTTCAGTATTTGTGATTTTGTCTTGCCACTTAATACCAAGTATTCTTCGCAGACACCGCATATGAAAGCTGTTTAAACGTTTCTCTTGGCGTGAGTAAGTTGTCCAGGTTTCACTGCCATAAAGAAGAGTACTAAGGACACAGGCTTGGTAGACGAGGACTTTTGTTTTGGCAGTAAGCTTCCTGTTCTCCCAGACTCTTTTTGCTAACTTGTTCATTGTTGTTGCTGCCTTGCCAATCCTGATGTTGATTTCCTGATCGAGGGATAATTTGCTATTTACCTCTGATCCTAGATATGTAAAATGGTCTACTATCTCCAGTTCAGTGTCGTCAATAAAGATTGATGGTACACCATGTGCACCTTGTGACATAATCTGTGTCTTCTTTTTGTTAATTGTTAAACCAAATTCAGAACAAGCATTGGAGAATGCAGATAGTAGATGTTGTAATTCTTCCTCAGAGTGGGTTGTAATCGCATCATCATCCGCAAAAAGCAACTCTCTGATTAGTACCCTGCTAATTTTGGTCTTGGCCTTCAATCTCTGAGCATTATAGAGGCCACCATCTGAGCGTGAGTGAATGTATATACCGTCATCCTGATCACGAAAGGCATATTTCAGTAGAAGTGAAAAGTATATCCCAAAGAGGGTGGGGGATAGTACACAACCTTGCTTAACTCCACTCTTGATTTCAAACTCTTCTGAAGTTGAGCCATCAAACTTGATTATACCCTTCATGCCTGTGTGGAACGATTCCACAATGGACAGAAGAGTTGATGGGCAGCCAATCTGCTTTGAACAGACCCTCACGACTGACCAAATCGAATGCCTTTGTGAGGTCGATGAAGGCAATAAACAGTGGCTGATTTTGTTCCCGGCATTTTTCTTGCATCTGTCGCAATGAGAATATCATATCAATGGTAGACCGGTTCTGACGGAAGCCGCACTGTGATTCGGGGTAGACTTGATGTCCCAGGACTTGAAGTCTGTGCAGGACAATTCTGGCAAATACTTTCCCAACAATACACAGAAGTGAGATACCCCTATAGTTGTTACAGTCGCTCCGATCTCTCTTGTTCTTGTACTGCGTTATGATGTTTGAATCTTTGAAATCCTGTGGGACTTGTCCTTCTCGCCAGCATAGCTCTATTAGCTGGTGGATCTGTAGAGCAAGTGTGTCTTGCCCACTCCTGATTACCTCTATTGGAATCCCATCCTTACATGGAGCCTTGCCAGATGCAAGCTCATTTATAGCACACTTAACTTCTGTTATAGTGGGAAGTGTGTCCAGGTGGTCAAGAGTTGGCAGGGCCTCTATGGCGTTGAGGGCATCATCCGCTAGCTTGGTCTCACTTGAGTAAAGCTCTAAATAGTGCTCGACCCATCTATCCATCTGCTGTTTCTTATCAGTGATGATTTCTCCAGTCAAGGTTTTCAGCGGTGCACTTCTTTTGATCATTGGACCACAGGCTTTCTTTATCCCTTCATACATGCTTCTGATGTTTCCCTTATCACTTGCGATTTGAATGGACTCACATAACTTGACCCAATAGTCATTCGCACACTGCCTGGCAGCCTTTTGTACATCCTTCCTCGCTTGCTTCAGCTCACTCAGAGTGTTACGCGTTGGTCTTTCCTTGTTTCTTAAGAGAGCTATCTTCTTTTTATGAATCAAGGGCTGCAGTATCTGGCTGTTTGCCGCAAACCAGTCCTGCCTCTTATGATCCACAGTGCCGTAAAACCCTACCGCTGTTTTATAAATAGTTTCCTTAAGTTTACTCCATTTATCATTTACTATACAATTTTCTGATGTATCATTGAAAGCGTCTTCAAGTTGCTGTTGAAATTCAAAGCACTTTCCAGGATCGTGAGTGTTAGTAATATTAATCCTGGGGCTAGACTTGTGTTTAGCTGTGTAGATTCTCTTTGGTCTCAGTCTAACCCTTGCAACAACAAAAGAATGATCTGTATCACAGTCAGCACTGTGGTAACTTCGAGTTAATGATGTATGGTTTAGATGTTGTCTCCGTGTGATAATGAAGTCCAGCTGATGCCAATGGCTGGATCTTGGATGTTTCCATGTGACCTTATGCATCTCTTTTGTTTTAAAAAAGGAGTTTGTAATACATAGGTCATTTCTAGTGCAATGCTCCAGCAGCCTTTGCCCATTATCATTCATGCGACCGATGTTGTATTTTCCAAGGCACACTGGCCATGAACTCGAGTCCTTGCCCACACGAGCATTGAAATCGCCGAGCATATAAATGTAGTCGGATTTTGGAACTGCCTTGATCGCAGAGTCTAGCTGCTCATAGAACGTATCCTTCACATCATCAGAGGAAGCGAGTGTCTGTGCATATGCAGTGAGAATGGTGGCAAATCCACAAGAGGTTGCCAAGCGCAGTGATAATAATCTTTCATTACCTCCAGCTGGGATATCAATCATTCCCAGTAGCGAATTCTTCACTGCAAAGCCCACACCATGTTGCCTTTTTTCTGCCTGCCCTCTTCCCTTCCAAAAAAAGGTGTAATTGTTTTCCCTGAGTGACCCTTCCTCAGCGAGGCGAGTCTCCTGCAGGCCAGCAATATCAATGTTAAGACGATTGAGTTCAGCATCAATCACAGCCGTTTTTCTCACATCGTCAATATTTGTCAAGTCAGTGGAAAATCCTGGACACATGGTTCTCACGTTCCAGGTTGCAAGCCGTAGCTTGAGGTTTCTATTCTTTTTATTAGTACCTGGTGCATTGGTTTTACAGCCTGCGATTCAGATTTTGTCCTAGCCCCAAGCACCCATTGAAGCAGGCAGGCTGTGGCGGATCAGCACCCAATTGGCTGGGGGCTGCCCAGCTTGAGGCGGGCGGTAGCTGATCAGTGACACCTGTAGGTGTCTCCCACCGTCAGAGGCAACGCGTGGCGCCCCATGTCTACGCCAACTGACAAGGACTTATAACCCGTAACAGTTGCCTCTCGCTTTGATTCCGAGACCGGTTAAGACCAGGGATGGAGTTATTGCCTCTCCATAGCACAAAGCCTGGGCTAAAATAAAGAAACCATGTGTTGCCCATGCAGCATGATCCCTCTCTTGGCCTGCCTAGTTCACTCCAGAGGAAAGTTGACACCTATAATCTGGAACAAGACAAGCTGCAGAAGCTGCCGGATCAGCAAAGCAATGCTCTAACTGTCCGCCTGTCGGAGCTTCGATCCTAGACCAGCTGCCAACCAAGGCTTAGGGCCTGGTCTGCCCTATATATATATATATATATATATATATATATATATATATATATATATATATATATATATATATATATATATACGCGCGCGCGAGCACACACACACACCCCTCCTCTCACACACGCGTGAAGAGATACCATCAAGAGATTGACGAACGGCAGTCTGACAATCACGGCGAGAGACAGACAGATTTGGAGATCCTTTGCAGCTAACCAATATTGTGGAGACGTATCCGGAATGATTGACTGATATCACCATCCCTATCTGTCCAAACAGATCCTTCAACAGGCGAGTAACACAACCGTAGCACTCTTCTCATATACAGCTCACTATTAATTTCGGACTGCTTCTAGTGATAGACGAGCAGCAGTGAGAGAAACTTGACAATCACTCCAACACACGTCAACATCAACTGTATATGAATCATTCTTTCTGTCCCTGTCACACGTGCATTTACGATTTCCATGATGTAGAACCACCTATACACAGAAAGAGACGAAACCGTGTTGTACAACACAGCAAAACAATTATCTTTGCTGTGATTAACCTGATCATATTAATCAGGAGTAGTAATATTACAAACAATCCCAAAGACACAGTAACCACCCTTGCTATCCCCAATAGTACGTTCTTCCTCTTCTTCTTCAGCATTCCGAGCCATTGAGGTTCTTTGCTGCAGATACAATCCGTCTCCATTCGTCTCTCTGGTTGACCTTCTCTTGCCAGTCGTTGATTCCAAGTGCTTGTAGGTCTGTATGTATATTATCTCTCCACCGTCTTCTTGGTCTACCTTGGTCTACATGGGACGTTCGACAAAGATATTTCATTGGCGCGTTTGATCTGACGATACGTGGTGTAACAACAATCCTTAATTGTGTAGCTGCGTTTGATTTGACGATACGTGACATAATAACAATCATTAATGGTGTAGATGTGTTTATTGAGACCCCTGTCCTTTCTATAGGATGCATTTTGTAATGACCGTGCAGTGTTTGAAAATATTGCGGGTCCAAGTTTTGTATTTACCTATTATGATGCATGAACTTAAGACTTTCCAACGATGGAAAAGAGGGAAGCGAAAGAACCCTCTCCGACGTGGTTGGACGAGGAGACGACGAGAAACCTCCTCAACGGTGGAAAAGTGGAAACGGCAGGAAACCTCCCCATCGATGGATAAGTGGGACGCGTAGGAAACCCCACCCACGCTGGATAAAAGAAGAGACGGTAGGAAACCTCCCCAACGATGGACAAGAACTACTCGCAAGAAACCTCTCCTACGCTGGACAAAGAGGAGATGGTCGGAAACCTCCACAACGATGGATAAGAGAGATGCGACAGTCCCTCTCCTACGCTGGAAACTTGACCCAAGAACAAAGACGCAAGAAAACAGACAACCAGAAGGTGAGCCCGCCTAGGGGCTCAACGCTAGAAAACAAAAGCAAAGCCAGAAACCAACAGACAGAGCGGGGACCAATGTAGACAAACATCTACCCGACCACTCTAAAAATTGTCCCACAATAATGTGGGGGGGGGGGGGGGCAAACAGCGGAACAGGGAGTACAAGAGCGTGTACAACACGAGAGGAAAACCGACGCCCTCATACAGCAGAGAAACCACTCACGAGGAGGAGACACAAAGCGGAATATCCAACTAATACCTCAAAATTAACTAAACAAATAAATAAACAAAGAAACAAACAACTAATTAACCAAAGAAGGGCTTGAACAACAGTATAATAAACAGGATACAACGTATTAAAGAAAAATGCCAGCAAAACCATAAAACAACTAACCACAGGCAATAAAACAACGAGAAACAGTAGACGCCAGGAATAGAGATAACTAAGAAAAGAACACAGTACAATCATGAATAAATAGACAAACAACAGGAAAAAGAAACACCAAACGCAACTACAACAGTGAAAAACAGAAGATATAAGAGAAAGGGATAACGGATAAAACAGGAAAACATAGATAGTGTGCTACTTAATTATCATATTACCACACACACACAAAAAGAAATAATAATAAACCAATAAACCAATAAAGAAATAATAACTAGGACAATAAAGCAAACTAGTGTAGGAACAGGTACATCCAGTAGTAACGGAACAAGCATCGATAATGTTGTCGGCGAAGGGAGGAATGGAGGACGATGGAATAGAAGAACCCTGCCAAGCCTACATCAGTGGAATTCTAATGCGCAAGAAAAAAACAAAAAAAACAGGACAACTCATACCGCACTATGAGCCGCCACAATTATAACCAGTGGCGTGCAGAGGTTCTTTGATGCCCGGGGCCAACCCTTGATTGGAAGCCCCTAAAATGTTCTTTAACTAATTCATTCCTCCTTCCCTCCCACTGCACTGTGCTTCCCCATCTCCCTAAATTGGATGCCCCCTCCCGCCTATTTGCCCGGGACTGTCGCACCCCCCTCTTTATTTTGCACGCCACTGATTATAACCAACGCCACTGAAGATGGTTGAAACGGTGGAAAGTTTCTTTTTTCCCCAAACCGGATGGATGGATGGATGGATGAACTTTACAGAGGGCGAATACAAAACTTGGACCTGCAATATTTTCAAACACTGCACAGTCATTAATATACTCCCTATATTTGACCTATTTGTAAGGAAAGTTTCTAAGTGTTTAAGGCCTTAACTAGTTTAAAAGCAAGAAGATCGATTTAGTTGCACCGGGTTATATAGCTCGATATATTTCCACATTTCGATCTGCCAGAAGCATCGCACGGGGTACGAACCTAAAAAAATCTCCACCCTCAAAACATTTGCTTTAGTGAACCAAATAACGGATCACGTGACTGGCGGCGTGGTCACTGTGCCAAGGCTACCTCCGTGTATAAGGCAGCGTTTGTTATACTCTTGACTCAGCCTGCAGTTATTTTTAATTTCACTTACAAATATTTCAGTATGTCCCCTGTATTGTCACACGTCATATACATCTGTATGTTTACACTATTTACACGTCATATACATCTGTTTGTTTACAAGATTCACACGTCATATATATCTGTTTGTTTACACGTTTCACACGTTATATATATATCTGTTTGTTTACACGTTTCACACGTTATATATATATATATATGGTATGGGTGGAGGATAGTGTGTGGTGTGGGGGATGTGTGTGATGGGTGCGGGGAATGTGCGTATGGGTGGGGTATATGTGTGGGTGAGTAGGGGATTGTGGTGGTTGGGGGAAGTATGTGGGGGTGTGTGGGTGGGAGATGTGTGTGTGTGGATGGGGAATGTGTGGGTGGGGGTGTGTGAGTGGCTTAGGGATGTGTAGGTGGGTGAGGGAGTTGTATGTGTCGGGGTGGGATGTGTGAGTGGGTGGAGGATGTGTGTGGGTAGGGGTATTGTGATCGAGAGATGTTTGGTTGGGGGTGGGTGGATGGGGGTGTGTGGGTGCGTAGTGGAGGATGTATGCGTGAGTGAGTGTGTGTTGGTGGACGGGTAGGGAATGCGTGTGTGGGTGGGGGAGAGGTGTGTGGTGTGTTGGTTGGGGATATTGTGTGGGTGAGGTATGTGTGTGTGGGTGGGGGATTTTTGTGGTGTGTGAGTGGGGGTATGTGGGGTGGATGGGTAAGGGTATCTGTGTGGGTGTGGGTGGGAATATTGTGTGGTATCTGGGTGGGGGATATGAGTGTGGTGTGTAAGTGGGGATGTGTTGGTGAGGGATATGTGTGTGTGTGGTGCGTGGGTTGGTTTGTGGGGATTTTTGTGGTGTGTGAGTGGGGGTATGTGGGGTGGATGGGTAAGGGTATCTGTGTGGGTGTGGGTGGGAATATTGTGTGGTATCTGGGTGGGGGATATGTGTGTGGTGTGTAAGTGGGGATGTGTTGGTGAGGGATATGTGTGTGTGTGGTGCGTGGGTTGGGAATAGTGCATGGTAGGGGGTGTATGTGATGTGCGGGTGGGGGATTGTGTGGTGGGGGATTAGGTTAAGGCATGTGTGGGTGGGTGGAAGTTGTATGTGTGAGTGGTGGGGTGTGTGTGAGTGGATTGGGGATGTATGGGTGGTTAGGGAGATGTGTGTGTGTGTGTGGGGGGGGGGGGGTAAGGACATGTCAGTTGGTGGGGATGTGTGTGTATGGTTTGGGGATGTGTGAGTGGATGTGCGATGTGTGGGTTGGTGGGGGATTGTGTGCATGGGTGGGGAATATGTTGTCGATGGAGATGTGGCTGGGGGATGGGTGGTTTGAGGTGTGGGTGGGGAGAGGATGTGTGGGTTAGGATGTGTATGTGGATGGGCGTGGGATGTGTGGGTTGGTGGGGGAATGTTTGTGGGTGGCGAGTGTGTTTTGGTTGGGGGATCAGGTGAGGGCAGTGTGTGTGGGTGGGGGGTGTGCGGGAGGGGGATGGGTCGGTTGGTGGGGTATGTATGTGTCCCTTGGTGTGCGTGTGTGTGGGTAGGTGGGGGTGTGTATGTGTCCCTTGGTGCGCGTGTGTGTGGGTAGGTGGGGGTGTTGTGTGGGTGGGGTGATGTATGGATAGGTGGGAGATGGGCTTCATAACATGGTAATTAGCCTTGTTTATGTTTACAACATTCATTTCACAATGTTTATTTTTCTTCCTAGTAAATGTATAATGCTCTTGATGAACGAAAGACGAGTGATTGGAAGGGCCGAATGTAAGACGGGCCTTCGCGCCCAATTTGTGACCCTAATAAAGTTGATTTGATTTTGATTTGATTTATATATCTGTTTGTTTACAAGATTCACACGTCATATATATCTGCTTGTTTACAAGATTCAGACGTTATATATATCTGGTTGTTTACAAGATTCACACGTTATATATATCTGTTTGTTTACAAGATTCACACGTCATATATATCTGTTTGTTTACAAGATTCACACGTTATATATATCTGTTTGTTTACAAGATTCACACGTCATATACATCTGTTTGTTTACAAGATTCACACGTTATATATATCTGTTTGTTTGATGGCGGATTGCCTCATTTTGAAATCTGGCCTGGGCGGCGGCCATGGCAACCTACATCAGGCTCGTACTAACACGCATCCAGAGTGAAAAGACAGAGAATCTAATTAGTTTAGTTACAACACATATGCCGGCTTCGTGGCTTAGAGGTTATGACTTTTCTCCGTAATCTCGTATACTCTCGTCGGTGACGTGATGACGGTGAGAATCAGCAGTGGTTCGAATCGCATCGGTAACTTACGGGGTATGTGAGCCGGCCGCTCAGAAAGCAATGGCAAACTACTGAGCTTAATCTTGCCAAGAAATCAACATACAGCTGAAAGATGCTAGTGTTGACAGCGATGTCCTGTAAAGGATATGCCAAAAAAAAAAAAAACAACACACATATAGAGTAACATTTAACGTTAGTCTCAGCACACCAGAAGTAGATCCCAATTACCCCTTGTTGATACTCTCTCATCAACGACGCTCTGTGCATTCCAATTCATTCATCCAGTAGCGTGTCCTTTGCAGAAACTTGCTCCCATAACAACCGATCGGAAAACTTCTCGATCACACGCAAGATGTCCCGCGTCGGATACATCCATCTGGAGATCATCCGCCACATCCTGCACCCATCTTCTCTTTGGCCTTCCTCTTCCTCTCTTCCCAGGCATATACCCCTGTAATATTGTTCTCTCCAAACTTCCATGCCATTTCAAGTGACCAAAATATTAAAAATTTCTTTGTGTTATCATCTTTAATAGCCAAGCTTCTTCAATATTCAGTTCTTGAAGTATGAATGCATTTGTTCTTTTCTTTATGCAAGATATTCTTAGAACCCGTCTATAACATTTATATTCAAAGGCATTTGTGCGTTGACATAGTGCACTCCAATGACAACACATATACACACAAGCCGCGTGCATGCATCACCTAATACTCCGTTTAATTATGTACACTAATGGACAGGGATTGGAATGGCCGAATGTATGACGGGCCTGCGTGCCCAATTTGTTACCCTTTGAAAATAAAGTCCGTTCGTTCGTTCACTGTCCACCAGTTTTACTTACATACAAATGATACTAGCGTCATGTTACATGGCTGTTGTCATGTTCGACTGATCCTAAATTTACAGCCCATAGGTTGCCTGAGATCAGGTATTTGTTTAACGTCACAAACTATTGCCTTGGTTTGGTTTGTAAAGAATCTCCTTCACAGCACACGAGACTCCGGGGGTCATCGCTGGAACTACGGATTTCGTGCTCTGTGTGACGATTTCAGCAGGCCGCCCTGCGGAAAAGAGACCACACTAAATGGAATAAACACCGGTGCAATGAAGTCGATCTTATCATCTCTTTAATAAAAAAAACATCATCGATGCTGTCTGTATAAAAGGAGTGACCCATCCCCCACTGGTCCAAGCCTGACATCCAGCTCACGCCTGTGGCTCCAAGTAGCTGTCAGCATGCGACAGCGGCCACCCCCCCCCCCCCCCCCCCGGACAACAGCTGTGAGAGGCTGGCTAAACCAGGCCTGGGTAGCCGATTTGGTGTCAAACTAAGCGGTGAACTAATAGGGTATGCCTACCCAGCATGTAAAGACAGGATTCAGCAGACTGCGCGGATGAAATCACTGATGATTCAACGGGCAAGACGGGGTTTACCTGCAAAGCGTTGTGGAATGTAATGAGCACGGCCCTGGTCATCCACTGCACCTGTATTCGTCTCCAGTCGTCTTGACTTTTCTCGCCACTGGACTTAGGCGAGAGATTGAGGTCGACGAATTGCGCAACTCTCCCTCACTTTAATCCAGTTCATCGCGCAAGTCATTCTTCATCCAACTTCATATATCACGTTCAAACCCTGTGGCGATGGGCGAGCGGCGAAGCGGCAGGCGTGGGTACGCTGGCAGTCATAGTCGCAGACCTGCACACAGGCGGCTCAGGCCATATGGTCGTCTTCTACTGACCGGAGTAGTAGTGGGATTCGGCAGCCCCCTGAGTGACTGAGCAGCCCTCTATAGGTGTAACAGAGTAGCCCCTGGTAAAGAGGATACTGGCGGGAGAAGAATATTAGCAAGAACTGAAAGATAGGAAATGAGCGTACCTGCTTATTTCGGCACGAAAGAGCACCAAAGAGCAATTACTTAGAGAAATTGGGGAAATGACGAAAGATTGCCAACAACAACAATGTGGTTGTTGACAAGGACAGTTGTGACCAAGTCTCCATCAAAGACTGAAGTGTTGTTGAGAAGCTGATCCGTACTGGGTGACATCGAGAAGAAGAAGTTAAATATCATATAATATAATATCAATGAGAAGAGGTTGTATGACGTGAGGATGGCTATTTTTGAATATAATTCCAATTGTTCTTCATCATCTCATTGCTTGTTTTGGAGCGTGAAATAATTGCTGGAAACGTCCAAGATGGAAGTTGTTATGTTCTTCCAATGTTGAGTTCGCAGTAAGTTTACAGGGTTACGGATTACCACCTGAAGGTCAATATCACACACACAACGCTGAAGAAATACTTGTCGTGAACGAATCACGGCGCTACCACTCTTACGAGCAACCGGCCCTTACATCAAGAAGATGAAGTTGAAACACGAGGGTCACCCTGAAAGGAGCCACTATGGGCTAACTGATGGAATGATTGCGGGCGTGTCATGGCACTGTTACATAGGAAAGCACTGCTCACCTCCATAGCTTGAGGAAAGGGCTAGAAAAGTTGCCCTAAACATTGTTTTCTCCATCATTACCCTAACAGCTAGCCGCGGTTGGTGGGTACTCTATACTGCGGTCGACATACAAACAAAGTAAAAACAGGTAAAGCTAAAAGAGCTAACCATATTCTCATGACAATCGGAACTTGGAATGTATGCACCCTACTTGATAGAGACGGCGCGTCGGGCCCAGAGAGACGAACAACACTGATTGGGAGAGAGCTGGGCAGGTCAGGTACAACATTTACATTGCAGTCTTGACTTGAGCGAGACACGACTTGCAGATGAAGGCCAAATCTGTGAAGTAGGTGCCGGCTACACAGTTTTCTGGAGTGGAAGGAAAAGTGAGGAAAGATGCCAGTCCGGTGTGGGAGTTGCCATTAAGTCGGCCCTGGTTGGCAAACTAGCTGGATTTCCGAAGGCTATAAATGACAGGCTTATGACTATTAAGTTACCCCTGCTGAAAGGAAAGAGACATGCAACCATCGTGAGTGTCCACGCAACCATGATAAATGAAGATGACGTCAAAAACAAGTTCTATGAAGACCTACAAAACATATTCACATCTATTCCTAAAGGAGACAAACATACTCCCTGGGGACTTGAATGCCAGAGTAGGCAAGGACACCACCTCTTGGAGTGGCATCATTGGAAAGTACGGAGTCGGAAATTGTAACAGCAATGGACTCCTCCTCCTTCAGACCTGTGCCGAACACGATCTCCTGACCACCAACATAATGTTCCGTCTTCCCACGAGAAATAGAACATCATGGGTGCCCCCTCGCTTGAAACACTGGCACCTCATTGACTATGTCATCGTCAGGAGGAGGGACAGACAAGACGTTCGAGGGACAAAATCCATGTGTGGTGCCAAATGTTGGACAGACCATTGTCTCATTATCTTGAAAATAAACATACACATCAAACCACCACGGCGTCCTCAAGGGGTAACAATGCAAAAAAAAAAAAAAAGGTAAATGTCACCCGCCTAAGAAGCAAAAAAAATGCTGCTGTCCTTTGAAAACATGCTGGGAGGCCTCCTCAAGCCAAATGCTGCAGCTAAACAGGATACAGAAACAGAGTGGAGAGCCCTAAAGGACATAATCTACAACACTGATATGGAAATCCTGGATCCAGCCCCCCGAAAGCATAAAGATTGGTTTGATGAAAATTCTGAAGACATCAACCAATTGCTGGCCGAGAAACATCTTCTCCTCAAGGCACATTTGAATGGCCCGAAGTCACCATTAAAAAAAATGCCGTCAATAACATACGGAGAGTAGTGCTGCAGAAACTTCGGCACATGCGGGACTCCTGGCTGAGCAACAAAGCTGATGAAATTCATGGCTTTGCTGACAGACACGATATGAAAAACTTCTACGACTCACTGAAAGCGGTCCACGGTCCTCCATCATCAGGCATAGTTCCCCTCAATTCCTCCTCATTGCAGATGGGGGAACATTGGTCACCGATAAGAAAAAAATCCTTCAACTCTGGGCAGAGCATTTCAGCAACATCTTAAATGCAACTTCCTTCTTCGATGATGAAACCATGAACTGCCTTCCTCAAGCTCCAACTAATTATACACTTGATGACCTGCCATCCAGCAACTTTCCAGTGGAAAGGAGCCTGGTACTGACTCAAGGCAGGTGGGTCGGTCCTAATAGAGTAGCTTCACCAAGTCTTTACAAACATACGGGTGAACGAGACCATGCCACAAGATTTCAAGGACGCGTCAATTGTCCACCTTTAAAAACGTAAAGGGAACCGCCAATCCCGTGACAACCACCGAGGCATCTCCTTGCTTTCAATTGCAGGGAAGATACTCGCCAGAATTCTTCTCAGTCGCCTCACGGCCCATCTCGATCAAGGTCTTCTTCCTAAGTGTCAATGTGGCTTCAGAAAAGAACGAGGAACTGTTGACATGATATTCACTGCAAGGCAGCTGCAAGAGAAATGTCAGGAACAGAACTCTGAAGTGTTCTCCACTTTCATTGACTTTACCAAGGCTTTTGATACAGTCAGCAGAGAAGGACAGTGGAAGATTATGGCAAAATAAGATGTTTCAAAATGTTTGTCCAAATAGTGCGGCTATTTCATGATGTTATGCAGGCAAGAGTACTGGGGGACTGCTGCTAAAGACCGTAATTCGTGGCGTACATAATTACATAAGGGTGCAGTCATTTGTGAAGCAACCAGGACTGCAAGATCTGTGAAGAAAAGGCTGGACAGAAAAACCACTACAGGAGAACCTTCTCCTCATGGAACGTCAAGCATTCTTTGCCCACATTGTCAAAGAACATTTCGAGCCAAAATAGGCCTTATCAGCCATCTTAAAACTCACTGCTCCATACTTTCAACCCCACTGGATGAAATGAATGGTCATCATCATTCTTGATGGACAAACAACATAAACGGAGTATCTTGTATTGCTTGCATTCTCTTGAAGTAAACAAAAACGTAAAGATCCCCTTCTAAACGCCTTGAGTGGATCGCCCATATTTTTATAGACCAGTCAGCACTCGAGGGATGATGTGGTTAGTATCATGCCCGCCGTCTTTATTTCCCAAGTCACACCCTGGTACCTATTTTAGACAGCGCCGACCAGGAGCGCATGACACATTTCGCCTGGATGCGAGTTCAAGGACATGACTAGCCTGGCCATGTTATTAAAATGAATCATTTCACAGTGACCAACTGACCCTGCTAGTGACAGTCAACTCTGGCCACGAACAAACCACTCGTGTCTGAGGATGTTCACTTCATCATCTTAGCCAGCAGGTAGTCCTCTGCAGGAAGATCTCCGGGATAAGCGCCTTAATGATTTTCATTAAGTAGACGATATATACTTTTATAGTGACAATAAACATATGATCTCATATCGACCCTTAACCTTATAGAGATATTCATATATAGTTTACCACACGCACGCACGCGCGCGCGCACACACACACACACACACATACACCCAGACTAACACCTGCCTCCACAACATCAATACTAAAGTTAATATAAGCCAGTGTCTAGGGAAATCGTGAAGTATTACACAGCTATAAAGGAAACATAAATACGGAGGCAGGGAGATACGAACACCATATGACAAGCATTCCATAACGACTAATCGGGGAAAACAAACACCTGCACATGAGTTTACACCATATTCTGTAAATAGCAAATATTATATGTGATCCGGAACGGTAGCTCAGATAGTAATGAGATACACTCCGCACACAAAAACTGTTCAGTACATAAATGTCACTGGAGAACAATGTAGATTAAGCACATTGTATAGTTCATGGATAGTGACTATTCAGCCTTTAAGAAAGTTATATTGGATAACTCATCATGAAAATGTTGTCAATGAGTGGTGCATGGGTGTTGTACTGTAAACCTCAAACAGAACTTATTGGTATCCACCTTTGGAATCATTCTGACCACTCAATTACTGTAACATTTATAGTTATCGTGAAACAGGAGGCCTCACATTCCTCGGCGGCAAAACAAATTGACCCTTCTTGTAACATCAGTAGTTCATGTAGGATGTTAAATTGATTACACTCATCTGAATAGACATGAAAGAAACGTAAACTTCATCACGATTTGATTTGTAATCATTCAGTTGTAATAAAAAAGGAGGTTCCTGCAACAAAAGTAAAGAACAGGTGAATACTTTCGGAGGTCATTGGATCTCCTCACTCACTCATCCTGCCACTGACATAATATTGGTCTTTTGAGATCTGTTTGATCACACTAATATACCTGGTCTGTCCAACAAGACACAAACCTTGTGGGAATAGAAATTCCTGGATGAAAAGATTTAAGACCAAGAAATAATGATCTCTCAGATGATCCCCATGGTAGACTTTATCCTATACTTCACAAGGATACTATAACGATGACATGAATTCACCCCATGCCCAGAACATGTCCTCTGAGTATATTACATGGAAGATAAAGGCAGTATAAGATCCCCATGAAGCCGGCTATAGCAAATTCAGAGTCTAGACACAGCCAAATAATGTTGAGAGGATGCATTTCATTAAATTACTTCAGAAATGAGTCAACAAATTTCTATTTACTTTAGGAGTGAGATTACAATTGAATTCTTAAGACAATCCACGCCATACAAGGTATAAGATCCAAAATGGCCCTGGGCAAATATTCGATCAGAATGTTCTAAGGGATATAGCCATTTTCCATTCCCCCCACCCCACCTAAATGTCGTCCCATCGCCACAAACTTTCCTTCCGTCATTAACATACGTGCACTTGTTAGTGCATATCTGCCATTCTGACCAGACACCCCTAGAGGGAATATATTCTTACCTTTATCATTGCAAAGAACTTCAGTCGAGTTGACCGGTGAATCTGTCTTAATGTACACTTAGGAAGCATATAATACAGGCCCTCTACAGATAGGCAACAGTTGGAAGAAGAAAACGACAGTTGTCGTCTGAGATAAAGACTATGACGTCATTCACAATTGGCGTCGTCAAGTAAAACCAACGAAACAAACTTTGGAAATTCCAACAAAGACAGGACAAACAAGAGCGATCATATTCCTAACATATGACATGAACATAGATTTGACCTCTTTGTTTCGTCAACATTATATAGAGTGTTCATTAAACCATAGCACTTAGAAATAACATTCAATTTCTTTTCACAACCCCAATAGCTCCCTATTTTAAATCTCCTTAGTATTTATTCGGTGTGTACACACAACATCTCTCTCTCTCTCTCTCTCTCTCTCTCTCTCTCTCTCTCTCTCTGTCTCTCTCTCTCTCTCTCTCTCTCTCTCTATTTCTCTCTGCCACTCTCTCTATCTATCTATCTCCCCCCCCCCCCCCCTCTCTCCCATTCACCCACTGATATATCAGTAATACACTGCAAAATATACATTAAATTAGTTTCTTATAAAGTTACAGTTTCTATCATTTGATATCAGTATATAGAACAAGGTGACGCATTTTCATAATTCGACAAATCAGAAGGTAGCTATTCCGTGACACATCATCATCATCTGCATCTACTTGCGCAGTCAAGCGTTGTGGTGAGGAGTAGTTGATGTTCTAGCACCACATGGTGTCACAGGATAATGTTATTTAGCGCATTTGGCTGGATAAAAAAAAAAGAAAACAAATAATTGACAGTGGTTTGTAAACGGACAACTTATTGAAATGTTTTTGTTGTTGTAGAACTCTGTCGATTAGAGATCATTTCCCACCGACTTAAAGGAGTTAAAGATGGTAATGACTTAGTTTCCGCCGCAATAGAACAAGCAGCAAGCCGAGAATATTCACAATCTCTCATCGCTATGAGTTGAAGGCCTGGGATTTGATTGTCATACTGTTGTCGTGGGGAAATCTTTGATTCTCTTGTATACCGGTAGTATATACAGTTTGCGGCCCCGACAGGCATGATCACAGCCGAGATCTTGGTTGATCCTCCTTTAGTTCGCCACACTACGTTTCTACCCAGTGTGCATCGCGTGGAGGTACAGATACCTTTTCTTCGCTTTCAATTGCGCTCTTTATCCCCTCCTACGCCACAGTCCCTAATCCGGCTGACACCAAGCACTTCTATCTTTTGCTATCTCCGTTCATGTCCTCATATTATTCATCCGAGACTTAAACTGATTCAGTGCCAAACAAAAACCTACGTTTGGACTAAACACGGTGCACAATCACATGAACAAGTATTATCATTTCCGCTCACCGAGCATTGAAATCTACGGACGATACCGCGAAACAAAACATTGAAATCTACGGACGATACCGCGAAACAAAACAAGTAACACGACGACCCTAGTATGGCGATATATCGCCCTTCTGTCCAAATGGAGCGTCACATTTGGCGACATGTTATCCTTTGACACTGAATCAGTTATACTCTTCTCTCTCTCTCTCTCTCTCTCTCTCTCTCTCTCTCTCTCTCTCTCTCTCTCTCTCTCTCTCTCTCCCTCCCTCTGTGTGTGTGTGTGTGTGTGTGTTTTGTTTCCAGGTCTCGTATATTTCATTCTTGCTTCCAGTAATATTATTCTCATATCTCGTAATCCAGGTCTCGTATATTCCATTCTTGCTTCCAGTAATATTATTCTCATGTCTCGTAATCCAGGTCTCGTATATTCCATTCTTGCTTCCAGTAATATTATTCTCATGTCTCGTAATCCAGGTCTCGTATATTCCATTCTTGCTTCCAGTAATATTATTCTCATGTCTCGTAATCCAGGTCTCGTATATTCAATTCTTGCTTCCAGTAATATTATTCTCATATCTCGTAATCCAGGTCTCGTATATTCCATTCTTGCTTCCAGTAATATTATTCTCATATCTCGTAATCCAGGTCTCGTATATTCCATTCTTGCTTCCAGTAATATTATTCTCATATCTCGTAATCCAGGTCTCGTATATTCCATTCTTGCTTCCAGTAATATTATTCTCATATCTCGTAATGTCTGTCTCATCCAGTTGTCTTCTTGAGGTCAGAACTTGTCATCCCGTCATTCACTTTCAGTCAGATTATTTTGCGTAGTTACCAACTGATTGTCGGTTCTGTGGTGAAGGAGGTCACGGACGCAATTCGTAACCCCGCATTCGAAATACAGCTGTGGGCGATTTGGCAGCAAACCATCTTGCGTTGGTTTTTATACAATGGTATGAGTTCCGGTCGTTCAGTAAGCAATGGTAAACTACTGAACATAAAGTTGCCAAGAAATTACAAACAGCCAAAATATGCCGGATTGACTGCGAAGTCCTGTAAAGGACATGCAACTAACATTTTTAACCAATTGATTAATGCTCCTAGTTTATTAGCAAGTCTTTTAGTCTTTTTCCTGGATAGGTCTGAACTGGTAAGTATAAACTCAGTTCGGCGCACGGCAACACATGCTTCTCCCTACTTTCATTCTACAGCAATAAACCTGTCCATGGACCGTCTCTAGCCATAGATAAGACTACATTCTCCTCCCATAGATAAGACTACATTCTCCTCCCATAGATAAGACTACATTCTCCTCCCATAGATAAGACTACATTCTCCTCCCATAGATAAGACTCTTATATTCTTCTCCCATAGATAAGACTACATTCTCCTCCCATAGATAAGACTACATTCTCCTCCAATAGATAAGACTACATTCTCCTCCAATAGATAAGACTACATTCTCCTCCCATAGATAAGAGTACATTCTCCTCCCATAGATAAGACTACATTCTCCTCCCATAGATAAGACTACATTCTCCTCCCATAGATAAGACTACATTCTCCTCCCATAGATAAGACTACATTCACCTCCAATAGATAAGACCACATTCTCCTCCAACAGATAAGACCACACTCTCCTCCCATAGATAAGATTACATTCTCCTCCCATAGATAAGACTACATTCTCCTCCCATAGATAAGACTACATTCTCCTCCAATAGATAAGACTATATTCTCCTCCCATAGATAAGACTACATTCTCCTCCCATAGATAAGACTACATTCTCCTCCCATAGATAAGATTATATTATAAACCCAGTCGACTTCATTGCATCGGGTTTTATCCCACATGGCTAGGTCTCTTTCCAAAGGTCAGCCTGTCGAAAGCGTCGCACAAAGCACGAACTCCGTAGCTCCAGCGACGACTCCCAGGAGTCTCCGAAAAAACTGCACTCGTGAACTGAACGACGTAGCCCGGAATCGAACCCACAACCTTTTGAACGCGAGGTAGATGGTGTAATCACTTCGCCACGGAGACTCCCTAACCCGGTGCATTAATTTATAGCTACAAGTTAGTTGCATACTCTTTACACGACGTCACAGTCAACCCCTGCATTTTTAACTTGTTTTTGCTGTTTGTGATCTCTTGACAAATTTACATTCAGTAGTTTGCCATTGCTTTCTGAACGACCGGCACTCATATCATTTCGTTAAAAAAAAAAACAACGCAAAGCAGTCTGCTGTCATATCACCCGCAGCTGTGTTTCGAACGCGTCCGTAACCCCTTCGCCAAAACGTATAGTACAATTGAAAATTCCCTTTGTGTGTGCGAGAATCACACTATAATCACACTATAATATATATCTATAAATATATATCACAAATAAGTTTTCCCATGCTAACATTTAGTCTAAGC
Source organism: Cepaea hortensis (assembly GCA_963921405.1). NCBI lineage: Eukaryota > Metazoa > Mollusca > Gastropoda > Stylommatophora > Helicidae > Cepaea > Cepaea hortensis. Next base: position 115,113,516 of record OY992876.1, read on the forward strand.
AGCGGATTCTTTGTCCTATTTATTACGATGTTCAACTGTCAAGGAATGTTTACACTGCTCAATGTGCTCGCTGGACTTCAAATGTTTCGAACATCGCCAGAGAAGACGATAAATCGGCCCACAAACTCAAGGATCAGAGGCAGTATAACCTGCTCAGGTTGTTACTTTGTCAACACATATCGATCATAGAGACAGTGCCCTATGCTTCTACTGCTAGAGGGGGACGCCCTATTTCTAGGCCATTCAATGAAAAATAGCTCTAAAGGTATGAATACCGTTTCAATCGCGAGGCGACATGAACGTTACTATTGATCTGTGTGTTAGGCGTTTTCAAATATGTGCTGGAACAAGTTTCTAGCAGTGAAGAATTATGTAATATATATTGCATGGAGCAGGGAAGAAGTAAGAAATATATAATACACGGAGCAATGAACATTTAAGAAATATAGCACACGGAGCAGTGAACAATTAAGAACTATATAGTGCACAGAGCAGTGAAGAATTAATAAATTCGGTATATAGTACATGGAGCAGTGTAGAATTAAGAACTATACAGTGCATGGTGCAGTGAAGTATTAGGAAATATATTGTACATGGAACAGTGAAGAATTAAAAATTTATAATAATTAGAGCAGTGAAGAATTAAGAAATTCGGTATATAGTACATGGAGCAGTGAAGAATTAAGAACTATATAGTGCATAGAGCAGTGAAGAATTAAGAACTGTATAGTGCACGGAGCAGTGAAGAATTAAGAAATTCGGTACATAACACATGGAGCAGTGAAGAATTAAGAAATTTGGTATATAGTACATGGAGCAGTGAAGAATTAAGAAATTCGGTATATAGTACACGGAGCAGTGAAGAATTAAGAACTATATAGTGCGTGGAGCAGTGAAGAATTAAGAAATTCGGTACATAGTACATGGAGCAGTGAAGAATTAAGAACTATATAGTGCATGGAGCTGTTAAGAATTAAGAAATTCGGCAGCACATAGTACATGGAGCAGCGAAGAATTAAGAACTATATAGTGCATGGAACAGTGAAGAATTAAGAACTATATAGTGCATAGAGCAGTGAAGAATTAAGCAATATGGCATATAGTGCATGGAGCATTGAATAATTAAGAAATTCGGTACATAGTACATGGAGCAGTGAAGAATTAAGAACTATATAGTGCATAGAGCAGTGAAGAATTAAGAACTGTATAGTGCACGGAGCAGTGAAGAATTAAGAAATTCGGTACATAACACATGGAGCAGTGAAGAATTAAGAAATTTGGTATATAGTACATGGAGCAGTGAAGAATTAAGAAATTCGGTATATAGTACACGGAGCAGTGAAGAATTAAGAACTATATAGTGCATGGAGCTGTTAAGAATTAAGAAATTCGGTACATAGTACATGGAGCAGCGAAGAATTAAGAACTATATAGTGCATGGAACAGTGAAGAATTAAGAACTATATAGTGCTTGGAGCAGTGAAGAATTAAGAAATTCGGTATATAGTGCATGGAGCAGTGAAGAATTAAGAAATTCAGTATATAGTACATGGAGCAGTGAAGAATTAAGAAATTCGGTATATAGTACATGGAGCTGTGAAGAATTAAGAAATTCGGTACATAGTACATGGAGCAGTGAAGGATTAAGAACTATATAGTGCATGGAACAGTGAAGAATTAAGAACTATATAGTGCTTGGAGCAGTGAAGAATTAAGAAATTCGGTATATAGTGCATGGAGCAGTGAAGAATTAAGAAATTCAGTATATAGTACATGGAGCAGTGAAGAATTAAGAAATTCGGTATATAGTACATGGAGCTGTTAAGAATTAAGAAATTCGGTACATAGTACATGGAGCAGCGAAGAATTAAGAACTATATAGTGCATGGAACAGTGAAGAATTAAGAACTATATAGTGCTTGGAGCAGTGAAGAATTAAGAAATTCGGTATATAGTGCATGGAGCAGTGAAGAATTAAGAAATTCAGTATATAGTACATGGAGCAGTGAAGAATTAAGAAATTCGGTATATAGTACATGGAGCTGTGAAGAATTAAGAAATTCGGTACATAGTACATGGAGCAGTGAAGGATTAAGAACTATATAGTGCATGGAGCAGTGAAGAATTAAGACCTATATAGTGCATGGAGCAGTGAAGAATTAAGAAATTCGGTATATAGTACATGGATCAGTGAATGAATTAAGAACTATACAGTGCATGGTGCAGTGAAGTATTAGGAAATATATTGTCTATGGAACAGTGAAGAATTAAAAATTTATAATAATTGGAGCAATGAAGAATTAAGAAATTCGGTATATAGTACATGGAGCAGTGAAGAATTAAGAACTATATAGTGCACGGAGTAGTGAAGAGTTAAGAAATTCGGTATCTAGTACATAGAGCAGTGAAGAATTAAGAACTATATAGTGCATGGAGCAGTGAAGAATTAAGAAATTCGGTATATAGTACATGGAGCAGTGAAGAATTAAGAACTATATAGTGCATGGAGCAGTGAAGAATTAAGAACTATATAGTGCATGGAGCAGTGAAGAATTAAGAACTATATAGTGCATGGAGCAGTGAAGAATTAAGAACTATATAGTGCATGGAGCAGTGAAGAATTAAGAACTATATAGTGCACGGAGCAGTGAAGAATTAAGAACTATATAGTGCATGGAGCAGTGAAGAATTAAGAAATTCGGTATATAGTACATGGAGCAGTCAATGAATTAAGAACTATACAGTGCATGGTGCAGTGAAGTATTAGGAAATATATTGTCTATGGAACAGTGAAGAATTAAAAATTTATAATAATTGGAGCAATGAAGAATTAAGAAATTCGGTATATAGTACATAGAGCAGTGAAGAATTAAGAACTATATAGTGCACGGAGCAGTGAAGAATTAATAACTATACTGCTCCATGCACTATATAGTTTGGTTTATACGTCTGGAATAAGATAAGCTGCAGAAGCTGTCGGATCAGCAATGCAATGCTCTAACTGTCCGTCTATCGGAGATTCGATCCTAGACTAGTTTCCGACCAAGGCTTAGGGCCTGGTCTGCCATGCCATGACATTTATTCTTTAGATTGCGTTTCCTTGAGGTTGTGGTCCTCCGCCCGAAGCCGTTGGCACAATTTGGGGTGTCGAATTTAGTGACACATTCGGCGCTAACAGAAAGCAGGAAGGACCGTCTTTTGTCAAACAGGAGCTCAGTCATATCTGACTAAGACCTGACTGAACAACGACAAACTACTTAATGTAAAATTACCTAATAAATCAAAGTCAATAAATGCTGGAGTCGATTGTCATCTGCTGATGATATTCCTCCATGCCACCGTCTCAATCCATCCGGCATCATTTCTCTTGGTCGGCATCTGCCTCTCTCCCTCCTGATCTTTCCAGTTGTCACGATGTTCTCCAATGATAACACCGATTACTGACTTTATAGAATAGGGGGAAAAAAAATTGAAGAAATCAAATATGGCGTTAGTACTTGCAATAAGCCGATCTCCGTGGCAAAGGCGTTACGGACGAGGTTCGTAATTCCGCTTACTTGCGTTCGAAAAACAGCTGCGACCGATTTGACAGCATACCGTGTCGCAATGGGTTTTAACGTGATAGTATGGGAGCCGGTCGTTCAGAAAGCAATGGCAAACTACTGAACGTAAACTTGCCAAGACAACAACAGCAGTGCTGGTGTTGACAGCGATGTCATGTAAATAGGATATGAAAAAGAAAAACAAAAACTAGCAATAAGACAAGCGAAATACAGACAATTACATTTACCTCCTCTCTGCGACGCTACACTGCACAAGCTGCAGTTAGTTGCATATCCTTTACATGACGTCGCAGTCAACCCCAGCATTATTTAATGCTGTGTGTGATCTCTTGGCAAGTTTACGTTCAGTAGTTTGCCATTAGCCGGCTCCGTGGCGAAGGAGGTTACGGGCGCAGTTCATAATCCCGTATACCTGCGTTCAAAACAAGCTGCTGGCGATTTGGCAGCAGACCGCCTTGCGTTGGATATTTACGAAGTGATATGGGCGCCGGTCGCTCAGAAAGCAATGGCTGACTACTGAACGTAAACTTGGTAAGAGATCCCTACAGAGAAAAATGCTGGTGTTGACTTCGACGTTCTGTAAACGATATGCAACTAACTTTGGTTTAGTTTGCCATTGCTTATTGAACGACCTGCACTCATACCATTTCGTAAAAGACCAACGCAAGACGGTCTGCTGCCAAATCGCTCACAGCTGTGTTTCGAACGTGGTGTGCGGGATAACGAACTGCGCCCGTATCGCCTTCGCCACGGAGCCAGTATTTTAGGATAAGCGGTGTTTAATCGTTGATATTTTTTGCTGTCCGTTTTCTGGTTTCTATTCCTCTATAATTAGACTTCCGTGGGGATAACGTTTCTCCACATTCCAGCAATATCAGCGACTATGTATGCCACCCAAAGTATTATTTCTTTATTCACTGCAGTATGCACCTGATGAGATCCAGCGACATATGCCAGGCAAGTAATCGTGCAATATTTGGTTACGACGTCTGTGTTTAAATTCACTAAGGATATAAGGACGCAGAGGTGTTTCCAAGGCACCAGGGCCGGGTTATATACTGGCCAAGACCTATTGACGCGTCCTCGTCGAGCGTCCTGGGCAACAGGTCCCTTCGGGGTCCTGGCTAAAGTCAGTAGGATCGCCGATTCCTCCGAAGTCGGAGAGTGTCTGCCTGTACGGCGAGGAACCACCAGTCTGCACACCAATAAGCCAGACATGGGACAACGGATACTCACGCAAACCTCAGGTCCTGTATGACATCACACTGATGTTGGACAACAGGATGCCTTCATCCGACATACAGGACTTCGCGTTGGAGCTCAAGCCAACGAACACAAGCAAGCAAGCAAGCAACTAAGGATATACGGTGTTTTTGAGTTTCTGAAACGTCATCTATTTTTGTTGATAGGTCTTTAAATAAATTTTTTTTTGGTATTATTTTTCATCTGTATGATTTTTCATCATCATCATCATCATCATCATCATCATCATCATCATCATCATCATCATCATCATCATCATCATCATCATCATCATTATCATCATCATCTGCCAACCTTTCCAGTTGTCACCAAGTTCTCTAGTTTATTTAGTATGATTTTTATGAGTCATCAATTGAAACCTACAGCTGCCAATATCTCGAAGTTTCCGTTTCCCGACGCGTTGTCACTAACCACTCCTTCACATCTATCGCCAACTTTTGAAAACGTTTCCAGACATACAATGCTCGCATACGTCCGGCTCAAGAGTACCGCCGACTCACCGTCGCACACACAGCGCCATCTGTAGACACAGTAGTAGAACGGCGTCTGCCGAGTAACATCTTGAATTGATCTCATGTGGATCTGATCGCTATAAATTGTACATTTATATCCGGTCAGCCGATCCCCAGTTTTGTCAACGTTATGTATGTTGTTGCATATTTCACAGCGGATTTAAGATTTGTGGAGGGAAGAACAGAGGTTGCCAAAGTAAGATATGATAGTGTGATATATCTGCCTGTCAGTGCATCTGGTGATTTCTTTGTGTTTTGTTTAGTTATCACCAATGTTCATTCTTTCTTGCCCCATGTCTATATATGTCTCAGTCTTGTTGTCCGTTTAATTAATTGCATAGCCGGTTGCAGTCTCTCTTTATATTTATGCTCTGTTTAAATGACCGTATAAACTAGTTTAATTGTGTGACAAAACGTGATGTCACAGACTTGGTTATTGGTTGACAAAACGTGATGTCACCGACTGGATTAATGGTTGACGAAACGTCATGTCAAAGATTCAGTTTATGTGTGACAACACGTGATGTCACAGACTCGATTAATGCTTGACAAAACATGATGTCACAGACTTGATTAACGGTTGACAAAACATGATGTCACAGACTGGATTAATCGTTGACAAAACGTCATGTCAAAGATTCAGTTTATGTGTGACAAAACGTGATGTCACAGACTGGATTAATCGTTGACAAAACGTCATGTCAAAGATTCAGTTTATGTGGGACAAAACGTGATGTCACAGTCTCGATTAATGCTTGACAAAACATGATGTCATAGACTCGGTTAATGATTGACAAAACGTCATATCAAAGATTCAGTTTATGTGTGACTATAACGTAATGTCACAGACTCAGCTAGCGATGTCAGTGAGTGACTTAGTAGGTGACGAATGATGTCACAGACTCAGCGATGTCAGTGAGTGACATAGTGGGTGACGAATGATGTCATAGACTCAGCTAGTTATGTCAATGAATGACTTGGTGGGTGGAGAAACATTAGTTCTTAGACTCCTCTACCAGATATTAAAACTAACTTTTCAATCAACGACCACACACCGGTTTTCATAGCTCTTCTTCCTACCCTAGATATGTCTTCATACCGTTTTGTCTCCAGCCTGTGCCCTGTTTACCAGACACCGCGCACTTTCCTACACTAAACGGGATACCGAGATCGATATGCCGCTGTCTCTCGACACCCTGTGTTTGACAAGAAGTGAAACGGCTATCTAAAACCTGAATTGCTAACATCCAAGCCCAGACTGATGTATGTTGACCTCTATTCGTCTTTTCAGACTGTTGTATGTTGACCTTCCATGGTCTTTATAGTAATTTCCCGTCCGTCCATTTTGAGATATCCGGTTTATGGCGGTCTTGTTTACTGTCTGCCTGGCATGGAATAAAGGTGGCATGGAATACCTTTTGTGAAATGTTATTGTTTGTGGAAGATTAAATTGATTTAAAAATGGTTTAATTTTCTTAAGTCATGTTTGAAAAATATAACATGCATGCTAATTCCGAGGAAATGAGATGTTGTTGTTGAAATGAGACTTTTAATCAAGTTATTTGCCGTTGTTTTGTAAATTTCCGAATGCATCTATTTACTGAAACAGTGCTTCCAATGCTTTTTGGAGTCGTGATGATCTTTTATAATAGCGCAGTAACTCACGACCCCTTTTATAATAGCACAGTAACTCGCGACCCCTTTTATAATAGCACAGTAACTCGCGACCCCTTTTATAATAGCACAGTAACTCGCGACCCCTTTTATAATAGCACAGTAACTCGCGACCCCTTTTATAATAGCACAGTAACTCGCGACCCCTTTTATAATAGCACAGTAACTCGCGACCCCTTTTATAATAGCACAGTAACTCGCGACCCCTTTTATAATAGCACAGTAACTCACGACCCCTTTTATAATAGCACAGTAACTCGCGACCCCTTTTATAATAGCACAGTAACTCGCGACCCCTTTTATAATAGCATAGTAAGCCGCAGCCCCTTTTATAATGGCAGAGTAAGCCGCAACCCCTTTTATAATAGCGGAGTAAGTAATGACCCTTTGTATAATAGCACATTAACCTATGCCCCTTTTATAATAGCACTGTAAGCAACGACCCTGTTATAATAGCCTCGTAGCTCGGTTACTGTTTATAATAGCCAAGTAATTCGTGTCATAGTCTACAAGTAATTAACGACTCTGTTTAATATGGTTGTAACTTAGATCTTCTTCAGATATGACAGAGCTATCACGTGACAGTAGACGGCTATACCTGCTTTCTGTTAGCGCCGAATGTTGGGCGGCGCTCACAAAACCCAACATCCCACATTGTGACAACGTCTTCGCGCGGAGGAGCGCAATCGGAGAGGAGCGCAATCGGGAAGGTGCGAGCCTTATCCTAGTATGAAGAAATACACCCGAAAGACTAAATATCAGGACAGGGAAACCAGGCCCTACGGCTTGGTTAGCAACTGGTCTAGGATAGAAGCTCCGACAGGCGGACAGTTAGAGTATGGCTGTGCTGATCCGGCAGCTTCTGCAGTTTGATTTGTCCCAGATGTATTGGTGTTACCTTTCCTCTGGAGTAAACTAGGCAGACCGAGAGGGGGATCATGCTGCATGTGCAACAAACTCCATTTTATAAACTATTGTCTATCAAGACGGTAAAGTGCTAGTCAGTCAGAAACTAACGATATCGTTTATAACGTCCTAGTAACTAACGTCGCCTTTTATAATATCCTAGTAATCAACGATTCCGTTTATAATAGCCTAGTAACCAACGATCCCGTTTATAATAGCCTAGTAACTATTGATTCCGTTTATACTAGCCTAGTAACTAATGACCTCGTTTATAATATCCTAGGAACTATCGATCCCGTTTATAATAGCCTAGTAACTAACGACCCCTTTTATAATATCACAGTCACTTGATCTCGTTTATAATATCATAGTAACTATTGATCTCGTTTATAATAGCCTAGTAGCTAAAAGGAACAACTCCTTTTATAATATCCTAGTAAGTAAAGACCCCGTACATAACAGCCTAGTAACTAACGACCCTTGTATAATAGTCTAGTACTCACGACAACTTTTGAAATATGCAAGTAACTTACGGTCCCGTTTATAATAGCCAAGTAATGTATGGTCCTATTTATAATAGCGAAGTAATTTATGGTCCCGATTACACTAGCCATGTAACTCACGACGATCCCGTTTATAATATCCAAGCGACAAACGGCCCTTTATAATAGCCAAGAAACTCATGATTACATTTTATAATAGCCTGGTAATTAGTGACCCCCTTTATAAAAGTCAAGTGGCAGGGAACCACTTTTATAACCACCACGTGACCTGCAAAGTTAAGGATAACAAGAAAGAATCCATCCATCCATCATGTGCCATGCCGGTAAGCGTGAGAGGTCATGTTCTGCCATCTCACTCGATCACCAGAGTAGTGGATCAGCTCCATGTTCCTGTCTCGACCATGCCACAAGGCCAAGCCATCCAGGTATTTACTTCTCCGTCTTCCTCTTGGTCTCTTCCCTTCGATCTTGTCAGTTGTCACTAAGTTCTCCAATCCATTTCTTCTCATAACATGCCCAAAAAGTTTTGACTGTCTACGTCTAATGTCTCTAATCAGTTTACGATCTTCATTTGTTTCTTGAAGGACTTGTTCATTGGTTTTTCTGTCTGTCCATGGTTCTTTGCATTTTCCTCAGAAACCACATTTCCACAGTTATCAGCTGCTTTTCAGCTTGACTGCTTATTGTCCACGCTTCACATCCATACAAAAGTATAGGTTCTATGTAGCACCTTAACACTCTTTTTCTCGTTTCAATTGATATCTTTTTATTGGTCAGTATGTTTTTCATCTTGCTAAAGGCTACCTTCGCAATGGCAATTCTTGTTCTAATCTCTTCAAGGCATCTCCCATCAGATGTTATGACTGTGCCGAGATAACAGTATCGATTCACTTGTTTAAGAATATGCCCATCTACTCGTATATCACATTGTGGTATTTCCTTCTTCCCAGTGACGACCATAATCTGTGTCTTCTTAATATTCAGTTCTAACCCTAGTTGTTCACTGTGTGCAACAACCGCATCTACTAAATTTTGCAGGTCCTGTTCATTGTCTGCAATCGAGATTGTATCATCTGCATATCTAATGTTATTGATGTATCGTTCCCCCAATGTTGATTCCTTCCATATCTTCTTTATTTCTGAATATATTTTCACTGTACATGAAAAAAAAAGATCTGGAGACATTACACATCCCTGTCTCACACCTCTTTTAATAGGCTCAAGAAAGAATACAATCTAAATAAAGAAATAAGAGATACATACGTAAAGGCTATATAACGTTGGTTCAAGAATCAGTGAAAGAAAGTTGAATTAAATTCTATTATATATACAAAAAATATGCACAAACAAATAAGTGACTTGACAGGAAGAAAAAAAAAAAAGAGTAAACACGGTGTTTTTTAATCAAACCAAGAAAAGGTATTATTGGAAGAAGGTTCTATAATAAGGATATGGAATGAGTACACAAGAGAGATATATGACAAAGAAAGAGCAGAAAAACTCAAAGTAAAGGCCTGACTGACACATAATCAGACTGCTACGGGAACCATTAGCATCGGGACTCTTCGCTGGCTGTTGTAGCCCAGTACAGAGTAGGTATGGGATTATCCCGACTGCTGTGATGTCGGTTCTCGACTCAACTCAACTCAACTCAACTCAACTCAACTCAACTCAAGAGCAGAATTGGTAGAAGAAAGTAACTTAGAAGGTCCACGTGTTCTAAAAGAAACAATAAATGATACTGCCACAGATATGAAGACATAGGAAAACACTGCCTAGCCAGATAGAATCACAACAGAGAAATTAGAATTAATGGAGGAATTTGAAATAGAAATGACAACTAGACTGTGCAATGATATTTACAACAGTGCATATATACCCAGGAATATTCTGAAATCTGTGTCTATTTTGTTAGTTTTTAGCTGCATATAATTTACAGGGCGTTGCAGTCAACTCCAGCATATTTTGACAGTTTCTGATTTCTTGGGAAGTTTACGTTTAATAGTTTGCCATTGCTTTCTGTGTCTATACCTCTACGCAAAAGATCAGGAGCATTTGAATGCAATGAGTTGAAACAATCAATCTCATAAACCAAATTGCTACTCATAATTATAATTAGAAGAACAAGAAGGGAAATAAAGATGGGCATTAGTGAAGAAAAGTGTGACATTTTGGAAGGGAAAGATAAAAACAATACAACATATACATTATGAACAAGACCAGAGAGATCTATAGATACACCGAAAGACATATACTTATGCTATATTACAGTGAAGTGAAATGCAGCTAGAATAAAATGGCAAATAAAGTGGGCAAGCGTGAACAGATGAAGCAAAGAGTAAAAAAAAAAAAAACAACAATGAAAAGAAAAATGTTTCACCAAGTTAGTAAATTCGAACACCTATGAGCAATCATATTATCAGATGGAAGATGTATAGAAACATTAAAAGCATAATACGTGATGCAAAAAACCAATTAAGAAAATACTTAACTGGTTCGGCCACTTAGTGAGAATGAACTCAACTCAATGTCGCCAGCGGCAAGAGCATACAACATGAATATGGAAACATCAAAAGCCAGGGAAAGACCACGAAAAGATGGATCGACGGAATCATCAACACCTTATAAACCCATAACATCTCAGCTTACCAAACGACCGAGTGAGCTCTAGTTCGTAAACCAATTATCAAACAAGCATGCAACGCCTAACAGTATAGAGCACTGAAGTACAAAAGACAGAAGAAAGAAAATAAAAGGTATCCTATATAATACGTTACCAACATTGAATGTGAGAAAGCGGGTGCATAATGTTACACTGTTAACTGTTCTGTTATTGGTAGTGAATCATGGAACGTCAACGAACAAAATTAGGAATAGTTTGGAGGAAACGGAGATATGATTTCTAAGACCACAAATACTTTGAACAGCTAGAGTAAGTAACGAGTGCCTGGAAAACGATAATGAAAGCAGAGCATTAGTTATAGTCAGTCACTGAGTCAGTCACGTTCCAGCTTCACGGCAAAGGGTTGCTCCATAATGCTCCATTCCTGTGCCAGTGAACAGCACACAAAATGCTCCTCACTGCCCCACGTGAAAAGTGGAACAAACAGGAGCCTCGACAAATTAACAGCCCACACAGGTATACTATGCATAATTTCGCTGCCAGAATGCCAACACAAAAGTCCAACACGAAAAAATATAGTTCATGGTCGAAAATCAGCATTAACAATGGGTGGTCTTTAATACATATCCAGACCTCAACCCTCTAGGCCAAGTCTATAGGGGACACAAAGCACCAAAACTGAATGCTTAAACACATAAACTGGGTATAATGTGACGCTTCACAAATGCAAGACATCTTACCATGGGAGACAGACACCAACGATTGAAACACCATCAAGAAATAAATGACCTTACAAAGGAGACGTAGACAGCAATAGTTGGCAAACCCACTAAAATCCATGAGAGGTCTGACATTACAGTCATTGGCCAGACGGTTAACGTTGGGTAACTGTCACAGGCTGCCCAAAAATCAACTAATTGCACAGGGCAGAACTCCGGCAGACTTCCTTTCCCTGATGCAGATGGGCCGACAAAATCACACAGACACTACTTAAGATCGCCGTCATTTTGCGTTTCCCGGGTGTTCAGACTTTTACTGTGTAATCGGCCAAAATTTGGCACGATTTCACACACGCACGAGAGCAAATACACACACACACGCACGCACGCACGCACGCACGCACGCACGCATGCACGCACGCACATACCACAGATACAAATATACGTGTGTGCTCCTAACATTATTAATCTATTCTCCAGTTTAAAAAATAAAAACATGATCCTTTCCCCCTTTCAGGTTTCTTTTTCAACACGCCTCCTCATTCCGTAGTTCTGTAATTTCATTCCCATGACTATCTCGTTCTTTGTTGTTCCTTATTTTGTTGACAATCATTGGATTACTTTTCTGGGATTATTACAGAACTTTAGTTTTTTTTTCCCCCCATCTAAGCTAAGTATTCTTTTGTCTCTCCCCCCCCCCCCCTCCCGCCCCCGGCCGATAAAGATTTCAATCGAAACCTTCATTCACATGTCTGTGTGTCTGTGTGTGTGTTTTTGTTTTCTTTTGTCGAACTTCCTTCTTATATTTTGTGTTCATTAAAATTCTAGTACTTACTCAGCAGTAGACAGTACCCCCTTTTTCGACAAAACATCCATCTTCAGTAGTTTTAAGCGGAAGAGAACTTTGCTGGCCTATCTTGAATACAGAAGACAGGTGGTCATCGAAGAACATGAACGCAGGTGCCGTCAGGCACGACACACGCTGATATTGATTTCAAATGAGGCGTCAGGCCAAAGCTAGGCTATGTTCTAGTTGGCTGTATCTGGATGTGACATTAAAATCGAGCTGTGTCATTTTGCATCGTCTCAGGGCAATACAATACAATGCCTGCAGGTGTACTAACTGGAACACCATTCTTAATCTAGTCTTTTATCTAACATGTCACCTGTGGAATTAAAATTTAGCGTTTCTTAGCATATAAGTGTAGTGAGAAATTATCACGTGGTAACCCAGGAATAAAAAATGTCCGTTTATTAAAATACACAATCTATTGCAATCTATTGTTTGTGTCTTCGTTATTCAAATGTTTTTACCCCTATGAATTAATCATATTGGAGTTTTCTATAGCTATGCAATTTTTAGCTACACCTGTGCTGTGAAACCTATAAATTCATGCTCGCAACATCTAGCAGCCATAAATTCGCTGCTCAGTAAGGTCTAGTTTGTGGATCGATGTTGTGTGGTAAGTGATCGTACTGAGTAAATTTAATGTTTCTACATGTAATGTTGCTTTCAGCAGCATGAAATCACTATTAACATCTAGAGAGATTAACAGCGCATTAAAAATGGGAATTGTCAAATGTTACGTATATTCAACACTACTGTATGGTGCGGAAGCCTGAACATTAAACAAGCAACTTTAAAGTCGAATAGAGGCCCTTGAGATGTGGATATACAGAAGAATATGTCATATTTCATGGAAACAAAAGCAATCAAATACAGGGCATCTAGAAAAAAAAATGGGAATGAAAAGAGAGTTGATGAAGGAGATAAAAAGAGGCAAGTGAAATATTTCGGCCACGTTAAAAGACATAACACTCTGATAAAACCATACTGGAGGGCAAGGTTTAGAGCAAGCGAGCAAGAGATAGACAACGATACAAGTAGGAGGATAAAATCAAGAGATGGACGAACATCAATATGACAGAATGTACAGCCAGGGCGAGAGACAGACAGTGTTGGAGATCCTTTGCAAAATATTATATATATAAAAAAAGATCCTTTGCAGCCAACCTTCATTGTGGAGACGGTACCTGATAGATCGCATGTTTCTTCATGTGTACACTGTAGTCATCCCATCAGCTCCGTTGATATTAAGCCGTTACCAAGTTCAGGGAACCGCGGTGGCGCAGTAGCGAACACGATCGCCTGCCGGCCTGAGGATCATGTGTTCGAATCCTCTACGTGGCGAAGTTGTTGCCCCACTATTGTGGGCTCCCAGGTCATTTTACCCTAATTTGGATACTAAGGCAGTTCCTTGGAAGTAGCGGAGTCACTGTGGCGAATTGGTTTCAGAGCCTGCCTCACGCTCCGAAGGTTGTGGGGTCGATTCTGGGCCATGTCGTTCGGTTCACGAGTGCAATTGTCTCGGGAAATCCCGTGGCTGGAGCTACGGAGTTCGTGCTCTGTGCAACGCTTTCGACAGAACGCCCCACAGAAAGAGACCGAACCATGTGGGATAACACACAGAACGCCCCACAGAAAGAGACCGAACCATGTGGGATAACACACAGAACGCCCCACAGAAAGAGACCGAACCATGTGGGATAACACACAGAACACCCCACAGAAAGAGACCGAACCATGTGGGATAACACCCGCTGCAATGAATTTGATCCGCTTGCCCTGTAAAACCATTTTAAATCACTGGGACGTAAAAGCGACCGGCGCTCTATTTACCACAGCGCCCACTGCATGTGGATTAATCAATCAATCATGTGCCATGCCAGAAAGCGTGGGCGATCATGACTCGCCATTTCACTCGATCATTAGAGACGTGGATCAGCTCAGTGTTCCTGTCTCGATCATGCCATGTGGCCAAGCCATCCAGGTATTTACTTCTCGGTCTTCCCCTTGTTCTGTTCCCTTCAATCTTGCCAGTTGTTACCAAGTTCTCCAATTCATTTCTTCTCATAACATGTCCAAAACAATTTGACTGTCTACGTCTAATTTCTCTAATCAATTTACGATTTTCATTTGTTTCCTGTAGTACTTGGTCATTGGTTATTCTGTCTGTCTATGGTATTCTTTGCATTCTTCTCAGAAACCACATTTCCACTGCCATCAGATGTTTTTTTCAGCTTGACTTCTCATTGTCCAAGTTTCACATCCATACAAAAGAACAGGCTCTATTAAGGACTTAAAACTCGTTTTCTCGTTTCAATTGACATCTTTTTATTGGTCAGTATGTTTTTCATCTTGCTAAAGGCTACTTTCGCCATGCCGATTCTTGTTCTAATCCCTTCAAGGCATCTCCCATGAAATGTTCATTATGATTCGCCTAAAGACAGATCATCGCGGATTAGTACAGGGTGTATTTTTAATGACTGTGCAGTGTTTGAAAATATTGCCTGTCCAAGTTTTGTATTTACCTATTATATTGCATGAACTTTACAGAGGGTTAATACAAAACATGGACCGGCAATATTTTCAAACACTGTGCACTCATTAAAACTACACCCTATTTTACAATATGGGCGAGTGCCTTATATATCTCATGGCGTGAAAAGAGGCTCGTTGCCCAGGACAGACACCCATACAAATAAACTGGCCCCACTCATCTTTTCAGTAAAGGGGTGACAATGTTTGTCGTGATAGTTCTATGTTCAGTAAAGGGTGATTCATTGTGTTTGTCGCGATACTTCTATTGTTTTTAAAAAGTAAAGCGTGATTGTGTTTGTCGTGAATGTTTTATTATTTTTGTTTTAAGTAAAGGGGTGACTGTCATTGTCGTAAGTAAAGGGGTGATTGTATTTGTCGTGATAGTTCTATTTGTTAGTAAAGGGGTTTGTCGTGGTAGTTCTATCTCATCTCATCTCATCTCATCATGTTCCTCTTGTACCTTACGGTGTCGAGATGAAGTATAAACAGCTGGAGAGTACCCGCTTATGGGTTTCGTTTATCGACAATCCCATGGAATCTGTTATTCCCTCCGTTCATCTGCTTCCATCTGATCTGTACATCATTGCTTGTTGTGGTATACTGTTAGTTGGTAACCTAGTTAAATGGCCAAACCATTTGACTTGCGGCCTTCTAATAAAATCTAGCGCTGCTATAACCTCCACTTTAGTCCTGATTTCTTCATTTCTGATCTTATCTCTTCTTGACACATTGAATATTCTTCTCAGGAATCTCATTTCTGTTGTTGTGAATTTTCTTTTCTCTTTTTCTGTCATTGTCCAGGTTTGGCATTGGTAGCATAACGTTGGTAGGAAGACTGTGTTGTAAAGTGCTTTTTTAAATAACTATTGATACATGTTTTTCTTTACTATTGGTGCCATTTGTCAGTTGGTTTGCCTTATTGCGTCTATTTTCGATCTCTTCATTTGATTTGCCATTTGATGATATTATACTTCCTAGGTACTTGAGTGTGACTTGGGTGTGTCTTGTCACCAGATCTCTTCTCCCTATATAGCGAAGTAATAATGAGGGAGATCAAAGAGATGCCAGGAATACTAGTCGGAGGTTATTATATAAATAATATGCGCTATGCAGATGACACAGTATTGGTGGCGGATAAATCAACAGACCTACAACAATTGTTGGACGCTGTAGTAACAGACAGTGCAAGGAAAGGACTCTCTATGAATATCAAGAAAACAGTAACAATGGTGATATCAAAGAAAATGGGGACACCAAAATGTGACATAGAAATAGAAGGAAAAATTCTTAACCAAATGGATAATTATAGATACCTAAGGGCATTTATAACATCAGATGGAAGATGTACAAGAGAAATTAAGAGGAGAATATGGCAAGCAAAAGCCGCATTTCAGAAAATGAAGAGGATCTTATGCAATAAATCACTATCACTGAATGTAAGAAAGAGAGTGCTGAAATGCTATGTAGAACCAGTTTTGCTGTATGGCAGTGAATCTTGGAATGTAAATGAACAAATTAAGAAGAAATCAGAAGAAATCGAGATGTGGTTCCTGAGACGAATGTTGCGAATTCCTTGGACTGCCAGAGTAACTAACGACGACTGCCTGAAACAGGCTAACGAAACTAGAACATTATATACAACAATAAGACAGAGACAAACAGCTTTCTTCGGTCATGTAACAAGAAGAGAGCCATTGGGAAACATCGTGACAACTGGAAAGATTGAGGGGAAGAGAGGCAGAGGCAGACCAAAAGAAATGATGTTGGATGGATTGAGACGGTGGTATGGAGGAATATCAGCAGCAGAGTTGATCCAGAAAACCAAAGATCGAGATCAGTAGAGAGCCATGAACGCCTTCGCCAGCTGGCAAGGCACTTGATGATGATGATAAGGTGCTTGAAACTCTTTACTTGTTTCTGAGGGTGTTCTTTTAAGTGAATTGTTGTGTTTTCTTCTTTAGTTATATTAATTACCTCTGTTTTACCTTTGCTAATTTTCATTTATGTTCCCTACACATTTCGTTTGACTATTCATGTAGTCTTGTAATTCACTTCTGATTTTGCTATTAGTGCTTGGTCGTCTGCAAACAGGAGTTCTCTAATGGTGTAATTTGCAGATGATTCTTCTTCCGTGTTCTCGTCTTACGGTGTTCTTGTGGTCTCTGTTTGGCTGGTTTACATATGTTGTCTATATAGGTTATGAACAAGAGATGGGACAGTAAACAACTTTGGCATAACTCCGCAACTTATCGTGACGGGTTCTGAGTGTCCTCCAGTTGTTCTCACTATGCATTCACTGTTGTTTTATAAGCTTCTACATAGGTTTGTTAGATGTGTACTCACTCTATATCGTTGAAGGATTTCCCACAGCTTTTTTCTATCTACTCTATCAAATGCCTTTTCTTGTTCGACAAAGACTAAGTAAAGTGTTTCATTAAATTCGATAGATTTTTCTATAAGTTGTCTAAGAGCAAAAATTTCATCTGTGCATCCTTTGTGTTTACTAAATCCAAGTGGTGTTTCGTTTAGCTGAGGTTTTAAAGTAGTAATGTTTTCTCAAGAATTTTGCTAAATATTTTCCCAGTATGACTCAACAGTGAAATGCCTCTGTATTGTGTGCAGTCTCTTTTGCTGCCTTTGTTTTTCCAAATTGGGATAATTATGGTGTTTCCCCAGTCTTGTGGTGTCTGTAGTTCTACCCAATCATGGTTGAAAAGCCTATGTAGCCATGCTGTTCCTACTTCTCTTGCAGCTTTAATTAGTTAATTTCATCTTGTCCAAGTGATTTTTTCAGTGAGACTAATCTGACTGCTTCTATAATTTCTTCTTTAAGTATGTCTGATTCTAGTTCTTCGGTGGCATCTGTGTCGGTTTCTGGAATTTCTGTGACATCTGATGGAATGTTGAGAAGTTGTTCGAAGCACTACTGCCATCTCATTAGGATTTGTTTTTGTTCACTTAATGGTTCTCCATTTTCGCTGTTATTTAAGTTGGGTCAAAGGGTTCTCCTCTGGTTCTCATTGCACGTAACTTTTTGTAGAAGTTTCTAGTTGCCTCCTTATAGTTTTTATTTAGGGGTTCTTCATATTTCCCCAAGTCTTTTTGTTTTTCTCTCTTTACCATTCTATTCACATGTGTTCTCTCTATTCTATATTCTATGCATTCACGTTCCCATTTGCTCTTCAACCATTTTTTATAGTTTCCATTTTTGTCGTTTACAGTTTTCTTTACCTCTGCGTTCCTCCAACTTGTTATTTTCTTTATCCATGTTTTGCTTTTTTTTTCATGGTTCCACATGTTATTTTTGCAGCATTTAAAATGCCTGATTTGAACATCTCCCATATTTTTAGGAAAGGGTAATTGTGTTTGTCGTGATAGTTCTATTTTCCACGACGATATTTATTTGTGTAAAATATCTTTGAATAATGGCGATTTTGGTCTTCATTTCTGGTCTGTTTCAGTGTCTTATATATGCTTGAAAATCGACTAAAGCGTGAGCATAAGGGGCTTGATACTGGACTAGACTCGTACATGAAGACATGCAGGTATTTGGGAATAGACCGATCTATATGAAGACATAAGAGCTGTTGAGAATCGACCAAGACTTGTACACATAGACCAGTAGGGAATTAGGAACTGACTAACACGTGTACACAGACACGTGAGGACATGACAATATGCTAGAATGTGTACGTAGACATATGTGGGAACTTCGCAATATGCTAGTATGTGTGCTTAGATATATGTAGGAATTTGCCAATGTAGATATATGTAGGTACTAGAAAATATACAAGAACGTGTACATAGATACACGTGGAAATTTCATCATAAACAATAACGTGTACATATACATATGTAGGAACTTGACCACATACAAGAACGTGTACATAGCTATATGTGGGAACTTGACCATATACAAGAACGTATATATATATATATATGTGTGTGTGTGTGTATGTGTGTGTGTGTGTGTGGTGAATTTTACCATATACAAGAACGTGTACATAGATACATGTAGGAACCTGACCATATACAAGAACGTGTACATACATAGTTTGTTTGTTTAGTCGTTGGATCAACATCACGGCACACGGTTTAACCCATAAGTGCTCCGATTTCCTCCTAACTCAAACCTGAGTCTGGAGAAACTCAGCTCAATGCACGAACTCCGTTGCATCGGCGAGGATTCTGAAATACTTTGGGTAGATTTTTAACTCGAAATTTTGCCCGGGCAGCGCCGTTAGGCTACTCTTTTCCGATTTTCAACTGCCAAGGGATTTTTTACGTGCGCAACAATACACACGGGCGTCCGATCTCACTACCCAGAGACCAGGGGAAATTTTATTACTGGAAGTCCAGGTGGATTTTTTAAATAAATCCTGGTCCTCACCGGGGCCTGAACCCGGGACCTTCAGCACTCGAAGCGGACACCATACCTCGAGACCACTAAGCCCCCCCCCCCCCCCCCCCTTACATAGGTGAATTTTACCATATACAAGAACGTGTACATAGATATATGTAGGAACTTGACCATATACAAGAACGTGAAAATAGATAGTGAGTCAGGTCTTAGTCAAATATGACTGAGCTACCGTATGACAGTAGACGGTACTACCTGCTTTGCGGAATGTTGGGCGGCGCCTACCAAACCCGACACCCCACATTGTGCCAACGGTTTCGGGCGGAAGAGCGCAATTGGGAGGGTACTAGCCTTATCCTGGTGCGAGGAAATGCAACCCAAAGACAAAATAAGTCATGGCAGGGCAGACCAGGCCCTAAGCCTTGGTTGGCAGCTGGTCTAGGATCGAAGCTCCGACAGGCGGACAGTTAGAGCATTGCTTTGCTGATCCGGCAGCTTCTGCAGCTTGTCTTGTTCCAGATGTATAGGTGTTAACTTTCCTCTGGAGTGAAATAGGCAGGCCGAGAGAGGGATCATGCTGCATGGGCATCACATGGTTTCTTTATTTTAGCCCAGGCTTTGTGCTATGGAGAGGCAATAACTCCATCCCTGGTCTTAACCGGTCTCGGAATCAAAGCGAGGGGCAACTGTTACGGGTTATAAGTCCTTGTCAGTTGGTGTAGACATGGGGCGCCACGCGTTGCCTCTGACGGTGGGAGACACCTACAGGTGTCACTGATCAGCTACCGCCCGCCTCAAGCTGGGCAGCCCCCGGCCAATTGGGTGCTGATCCGCCACAGCCTGCCTGCTTCAATGGGTGCTTGGGGCTAGGACAAAATCTGAATCGCAGGCTGTAAAACCAATGCACCAGGTACTAATAAAAAGAATAATAGAAACCTCAAGCTACGGCTTGCAACCTGGAACGTGAGAACCATGTGTCCAGGATTTTCAACTGACTTGACAAACATTGACGATGTGAGAAAAACGGCTGTGATTGATGCTGAACTCAATCGTCTTAACATTGATATTGCTGGCCTGCAGGAGACTCGCCTCGCTGAGGAAGGGTCACTCAGGGAAAACAATTACACGTTTTTTTGGAAGGGAAGAGGGCAGGCAGAAAAAAGGCAACACGGTGTGGGCTTTGCAGTGAAGAATTCGCTACTGGGAATGATTGATATCCCAGCTGGAGGTAATGAAAGATTATTATCACTGCGCTTGGCAACCTCTTGTGGATTTGCCACCATTCTCACTGCATATGCACCGACACTCACTTCCTCTGATGATGTGAAGGATACGTTCTATGAGCAGCTAGACTCTGCGATCAAGGCAGTTCCAAAATCCGACTACATTTATATGCTCGGTGATTTCAATGCTCGTGTGGGCAAGGACTCGAGTTCATGGCCAGTGTGCCTTGGAAAATACAACATCGGTCGCATGAATGATAATGGACAAAGGCTGCTGGAGCATTGCACTAGAAATGACCTATGTATTACAAACTCCTTTTTTAAAACAAAAGAGATGCATAAGGTCACATGGAAACATCCAAGATCCGGCCATTGGCATCAGCTGGACTTCATTATCACACGGAGACAACATCTGAACCATACATCATTAACTCGAAGTTACCACAGTGCTGACTGTGATACAGATCATTCTTTGGTTGTTGCAAGGGTTAGACTGAGACCAAAGAGAATCTACACAGCTAAACACAAGTCTAGCCCCAGGATTAATATTATTAACACTCACGATCCTGGAAAGTGCTTTGAATTTCAACAGCAACTTGAGGACGCTTTCAATGATACATCAGAAAATTGTATAGTAAATGATAAATGGAGTAAACTTAAGGAAACTATTTATAAAACAGCGGTAGGGGTTTACGGCACTGTGGATCATAAGAGGCAGGACTGGTTTGTGGCAAACAGCCAGATACTGCAGCCCTTGATTGATAAAAAGAAGATAGCTCTCTTAAGAAACAAGGAAAGACCAACGCGTAACACTCTGAGTGAGCTGAAGCAAGCGAGGAAGGATGTACAAAAGGCTGCCAGGCAGTGTGCAAATGGCTATTGGATCAAGTTATGTGAGTCCATTCAAATCGCAAGTGATAAGGGAAACATCAGAAGCATGTATGAAGGGATAAAGAAAGCCTGTGGTCCAATGATCAAAAGAAGTGCACAGCTGAAAACCTTGACTGGAGAAATCATCACTGATAAGAAACAGCAGATGGATAGATGGGTCGAGCACTATTTAGAGCTTTACTCAAGTGAGACCAAGCTGGCGGATGATGCCCTCAACGCCATAGAGGCCTTGCCAACTCTTGACCACCTGGACACACTTCCCACTATAGCAGAAGTTAAGTGTGCTATAAATGAGCTTGCATCTGGCAAGGCTCCAGGTAAGGATGGGATTCCAATAGAGGTGATCAGGAGTGGGCAAGACACCCTCGCTCTACAGATCCACCAGCTAATAGAGCTATGCTGGCGAGAAGGACAAGTCCCACAGGATTTCAAAGATTCAAACATCATAACGCTGTACAAGAACAAGGGAGATCGGAGCGTCTGCAACAACTATAGGGGTATCTCACTTCTGTGTATTGTTGGGAAAGTATTTGCCAGAATTGTTCTGCGCAGACTTCAAGTCCTGGGAGATCAAGTCTACCCCGAATCGCAGTGCGGCTTCCGTCAGAACCGGTCTACCATTGATATGATATTCTCATTGCGACAGATGCAAGAAAAATGCCGGGAACAAAATCAGCCACTGTTTATTGCCTTCATCGACCTCACAAAGGCATTCGATTTGGTCAGTTGTGAGGGTCTGTTCAAAGCACTAAAGAAGATTGACTGTCCACCAACTCTTCTGTCCATTGTGGAATCGTTCCACACAGGCATGAAGGGTATAATCAAGTTTGATGGCTCAACTTCAGAAGAGTTTGAAATCAAGAGTGGAGTTAAGCAAGGTTGTGTACTAGCCCCCACCCTCTTTGGGATATACTTTTCACTTCTACTGAAATATGCCTTTCGTGATCAGGATGACGGTATATACATTCACTCACGCTCAGATGGTGGCCTCTATAATGCTCAGAGATTGAAGGCCAAGACCAAAATTAGCAGGGTACTAATCAGAGAGTTGCTTTTTGCGGATGATGCTGCGATTACGACCCACTCTGAGGAAGAATTACAACATCTACTATCTGCATTCTCCAATGCTTGTTCTGAATTTGGTTTAACAATTAACAAAAAGAAGACACAGATTATGTCACAAGGTGCACATGGTGTACCATCAATCTTTATTGACGACGCCGAACTGGAGATAGTAGACCATTTTACATATCTAGGATCAGAGGTAAATAGCAAATTATCCCTCGATCAGGAAATCAACATCAGGATTGGCAAGGCAGCAACAACAATGAACATGTTAGCAAAAAGAGTCTGGGAGAACAGGAATCTTACTGCCAAAACAAAAGTCCTCGTCTACCAAGCCTGTGTCCTTAGTACTCTTCTTTATGGCAGTGAAACCTGGACAACTTACTCACGCCAAGAGAAACGTTTAAACAGCTTTCATATGCGGTGTCTGCGAAGAATACTTGGTATTAAGTGGCAAGACAAAATCACAAATACTGAAGTATTGGAAAGATCAGGTTGTGTGACGGTGTATTCCATGCTCAGTCTTCGTAGACTTAGATGGATAGGACACGTTAGGAGGAAGGATGATGGTAGAATACCAAAGGACATCTTTTTTGGTGAATTACAGACGGGTAGGAGATCTCAGGGTCGGCCTCTACTACGATACAAAGATGTGTGCAAGCGGGACATGATTGATACAGGCATTGATAATGCACAATGGGAGCATGTCGCCGCTGAACGTGTAGCATGGAGGGCAACTATCAGAAATGGAATAAAGACAAAGGAGAAAATGATTGCAGATAAAGCAAACACAGAGCGTGAGAGACGTAAGATGGTGCAAAATGGTGGAAATGACCATGTTTTCACATGCACCTACTGTGGGCAAACATTTGCAGCAAGAATTGGCCTTACCAGCCACACTCGCCACCGCCATGGATCGTAGTTATTGCCATATGACAGTTATTAAGCCTTTTTGAAGCACAATGTACCAAACTATCGTCTGTCAAGACGGAAAGGTGCCAATGTGTATGTGTATGTGTAAAAGGAACATAGATATATGTAGGAACTTGACCATATACAAGAACGTGTACATAGATATATGTAGGAACCTGACCATATACAAGAACGTGTACATAGATATATGTAGGAACTTGACCATATACAAGACCGTGAACATAGATATGTGTAGGAACTTGACCATATACAAGAAATTGTACATAGATACATGTAGGAACTTGATCATATACAAGAACGTGTAAACACAGAGACGTGGTTGTTGAACATGGGGACCGAGCGCTTATGGAAATGTCCCGGTTGATGTGCTGTCGTATCTTGACTCCACCTGGGTCAACTAAATCATCCTTTATAACCATTGTATCATCGAATCAACTCAACATTGTGCTCCGGTAGCCAATATAGATACTTAACAATAATCAGACGTCCCTCAAGTTGTCTCAAACTAAGTAAGTGTAGAAACTTAGCAAAATAATTACATGTCGTATATTGCCCACGCAGTAGATAGGGGCAACTCATTAAGAGTGGACGTGTAGAATCGACCAGCCTGCCAAGCTAATGATTCAATATATCACATTCTTCACGGGGCTTGACTAATTACTCCGATAATTTACAGTCTGCGTTAAAATTGTGTCCATACAACAATTAACGCGTCATGTCCTACGCTTGCTGCCAGGACCCCACTACCTTAGTGATTACTTTAACTGATTAAGTGCCACGGCTCCATGGCGAAGGTGTTACGGACGAAGTTCGTAATACCGCATACCCGCGTTCGAAACACAGCTGTCGGCGATTTGGCAGCAGACCGCCTTAAGTTGGCTTTTTATGAAATAGTATGGGTGCCGGTCGTTCAGAAAGCAATAGCAAACTACTGAACGTAAACTTGCCCAGGAATCACGAACAGCCAAAAAATGCTGGGGCTGACTGCTACGTCCTGTAAAGGATATACAACTAACTAAGCCATGGGATGATTAACCGTCTTAAGCGACTTACCATACGTGTCATGGAATTATATACAATAGTCTTCCTCATGTAACAGGCTTTAATTGGCTATCCAGGGTATTTGTAATGTCTCATTACACAATACGACATGTACTTCCATATTAACCACATTTCAGTCATGACTGTGACAAACGCCTACTTCACATTTGTCATTATCCGCTTTTGTTTGGTCTAAATCTACGTTTTGTTTGGCACTGAATCTGGTAATATCATTTACCCGAAATGTTAATTAACTCCGCTGTCGATGTTTATGGGAGACTATAATCTTCTTAATCTTTATCTGCTATTCACAATATAGTGAACTTGTATGCCTTCTTGACAACGAATGAATTGTGTTTTAATAATATTTTATAATTTTATGTTTTTTGTTAGATCAGTTTGTGTTGTTCCGTCCCTTATGAAGATTTATATCTTGGAAACGGTGTCTGTTGTGTCTTAGAATACTTATTTTTATTTTACGTTTTTTTAATATTATATATTTTTTGATTGTCGTTTGTTTTTGGGGGTTTACAATTTGTGATTTAGTTTCACCTTTATGGAGCCCGTTGTAAGGTATGTACACTGCGTCTATATTTAGTATGTCTCATCTTTTCGTAGGAGCTACACATACCTAACTATTTGTATTTCATACGTATAGTGAGTTCATTCAACACGCAGGTCGGTTTCGACTTAAATGTTAACTTCCCGTCTTTGACTTGGTTACTTAAATTGCAAGTACCCCAGAAGTCTGACGGCGAGGGACACTGGTAATATGGACAGTTAACCCTCACGCAAAAAAACAAAAAATCTGTCCAATGCACTAACGAGCAGAAGCAAGTGCGTTAATTATGCTCGAGTTCAACATGAACGAACGAAAAAGAAAACATCAAGCGAACTCAATATCTGTCTCCAGTTACGTAAAGCTCTTCTAGTGGAACGGTAACCTGCTGGCTAGAAGCTCGCCTGCCTCCCATTATCTGTCTCCAGTTACGTGAAGCTCTTCTAGTGGAACGGTAACCTGCTGGTTAGAAGCTCGCCTGCCTCCCATTATATGTCTCCAGTTACGTGAAGCTCTTCTAGTGGAACGGTAACCTGCTGGCTAGAAGCTCGCCTGCCTCCCACTATCTGTCTCCAGTTACGTGAAGCTCTTCTATTGGAACGGTAACCTGCTGGCTAGAAGCTGGCCTGCTTCCCATTATCTGTCTCCAGTTACGTGAAGCTCTTCTAGTGGAACGGTAACCTGCTGACTAGAAGCTCGCCTGCCTCCCATTATCTGTCTCCAGTTACGTGAAGCTCTTCTATTGGAACGGTAACCTGCTGACTAGAAGCTCGCCTGCCTCCCACTATCTGTCTCCAGTTACGTGAAGCTCTTCTATTGGAACGGTAACCTGCTGGCTAGAAGCTCGCCTGCCTCCCATTATCTGTCTCCAGTTACGTGAAGCTCTTCTATTGGAACGGTAACCTGCTGGCTAGAAGCTCGCCTGCCTCCCATTATCTGTCTCCAGTTACGTGAAGCTCTTCTAGTGGAACGGTAACCTGCTGACTAGAAGCTCGCCTGCCTCCCATTATCTGTCTCCAGTTACGTGAAGCTCTTCTATTGGAACGGTAACCTGCTGGCTAGAAGCTCGCCTGCCTCCCATTATCTGTCTCCAGTTACGTGAAGCTCTTCTATTGGAACGGTAACCTGCTGGCTAGAAGCTCGCCTGCCTCCCATTATCTGTCTCCAGTTACGTGAAGCTCTTCTATTGGAACGGTAACCTGCTGGCTAGAAGCTCGCCTGCCTCCCGATGCTCATGGGTTCCAAGTCGAGCCAGCCTAAAATGGGTATCAGGAAACATCTGGGGAAGCAAAGGCGGCCTGCGTGACACTGACCACATGGCTCACTGAGAGGCGATTAGTCTATACAAACATGGGTCTAGCACCATATGCCCGATGTGTTTAAAGGTGTTTACAAAAGGTCCTCTACATTAGGTTCGCTGACCGCAGTTACTTGGGACGGAAAAGGTTCAGAACCACTTGTGGTATATAATTATAATTTCATATGGCTACCTTTAAAGTGTGATAGAAATTGCAATAACCATGCCATTGTCTTGTAACCCCTCAATATTGTTGTTAAGTTTCGTTTAGTTTAGTTTAGTCGATGGATCAACATCACGGCACACGGGTGTAACCCGTAAGTGCTCCGTTCTTCTCCTAACTCAAACCCGAGTCCGGTGAATCTCAGCTCAGTGCACAAACTCCGTAGCACCGGCGAGGATCCTGAAATACTTTGGGTAGATTTGTAGCTCGAAATTTTGTCCGGGCAGCGCCATTAGGCTACTCTTTTTTGATTTCCAACTACCAAGGGGTGGTTTTACGTGCGCAACAATACACACGGGCGTCCGATCTCACTACCCAGAGACCAGGCGAAATTTTGTTACTAGAAGTCCACGTGAAAAAATCCCGGCCCTCACCGGGGCTTTAACCCGGGACCTCCAGCATTCGACGGGGACACCATACCTCGAGACCACTCAGCCCCCACTTATATTGTTGGTAAGGATGTCAAGAGGGTTCAGCATGTGACATCATGTTACAGACGACCGCAGTGACGTCATAAGAACGGTTTAAATAAGGCCCCCCTCACCCCCCCCCCCCTCAACTTTTCACATGTCTCAAAGAGGAACAGCGTTCTGTTATCCGTTTAAAAAAAAAGTCAATGAAGGGGTAAAACCTATAGAAATTCACCAGCGAGTGAAAGTCCAGTATGGTGAAGCATGCCTGTCAGTCCGGCAAGTTAGTGAAGAAGAAAGTTTCAAAACGGCCTGGCGATTGTGACAGACTGTTCATGAGCGGGTCAGGCACACAGAGTAATTACCCCAGAGTCGATTGTTCTACAGGAATCCCAGCACTTTATCGGCCTTGGAGGACTTGATTGAACACAGTGGTGACTACATCGAAAAACAGTACATTTATTCTTTATTCTTTCAGAATATTAACCAAATTTAAAAATAAAAAAAAACACACTTTTAAGGTTTTCATTTGAAGCCCCTTGTATATTATTATGTTAGTTAGTTAGTCGACAGATCATCCTCATTGTACAATGAACCATTCAGTTCATAAGTACTCGGATCCCCTCCTCAGTAAATCCCGCAGCGTATAGCGGCTAACGAAACCAATTCTATGTTGGGTTATTAATCTTCCTTGGCTTCCTGTGTAGTGTTCTTGTCTGGCCACATTGCGGTTCTCGCAGCCTGACCATGGTTGTATATTCACAGTCATCACTTGGTTCTCGTAAACGATATACTTCTCGTAGAACATTCAGTATATCAGCCTTGTCCCTGACTCGTCCGCCCTCCACCTTAGCCTTAAATGCAAGCCTGTCAGCCTGCTCATTTCTTTGTACACCCGCATGCCCTGGCACGAAAATGAAACAAATAATTTGCCAGCCATGACCGCTCCAGAGACAACAACCACTGTCTTTGGATCCAACCCATCTCTATCTTCCTGAGCATACTCATTGGGTCACTATTATATATTATTATGCTGTGGGTTAGTGTTATAATCGTTGACATGTAGCTAGGACAGCGGTGAATCTATCTATCCTGTGAGATGCCCAACTGTCTAGAGTGTTAACGTGTGCAACGTACACAGACGGGATCTGTGTTTAGCATTGTTACAGAGAATGCATGTCCGTTATCACAACCTACGATGTACGTGTTTAAGAGGAAATGAACTAGCCGATAAGCTTGCGAGCTACAGGGTAGCGGGCGAGCAATGGAGCAGGCTGGCAACCCGAGCACTCTCAGCGAGACAGGGCGAGTCAGTGTTTCAATGGCTGGAGGTGATTCTGTAAATATGAAGAGTGCAAGAACACCAAGTTAAATGGGGTGAAGCTAGACAAGAGCGTTATGCGGGAAGCCAAAGAAGAACAGCCGGTCAACACAGAACTAGTGGCGTCAGTCGTTACACGCTGAGGGAGATACTTGGGAGGGGATCTGAGCACTTGTGGGCAAATAGTTCGATGGGCAATAAGGATGATTTGTTGACTGACCAACCAACCAACCAACTAACAATCAACCAACCAGCCAGCCAGCCAGCCAACCAGCCAACCAACCAACCAACCAACCAACTAACGAACGGACGGACGGACTGACTGACTGACTGACTAACTGACTGACTGACTAACTGACTGACTAACGGACAGACGGATGGACACACGGAGGGACGGAGGGACGGACTGACGGACTGACTGGCTGACTGATTGACTTACTGTTTGACTGACTGACTGACTGACTGACTGACTGACTGACTAATTAGATCAGAGCGTTGTGTTCTCATGGAAGTTGGGTAAAGAGGACAATTTTCGTGTTTCCTAGTGTGCGCTCACATGTCTATTCCATTCCTCTTCTTCTATGAATCCGAGTAATATCCGAGAATTTATTTGTCATCTTGCTTTAGAATAATTTCGATTGTAAGTAAACTCAGGTGTAAAGAACTCGATGAGTTCAGATGAATTGAGTTGAGATGAGTTGAGTTGAGATGAGACGAGTTGAGTTGAGATGAGATGAGATGAGGTGAGATGAGATGAGATGAGATGAATTGAGTTGAGATTAGATGAGTTGAGTTGAGATGAGGTGAGGAGAGCTGAGATGAGTTCAGTTCAGATGAGTTGAGATGAGTTGAGATGCGATGAGTTGAGATTAGATGAGTTGAGATTAGATGAGTTGAGATGAGATGAGTTGAGGTTAGATGAGTTGAGATGAGATGAGTTGAGGTTAGATGAGTTGAGATGAGATGAGATGAGTTAAATTGGGTTGAGATTAGTTGAGATGAGTTGAGCTGAGATGAAATTAGTTGAGTTGAGATGAGATGTGTTGATTTGAGACGAGATGATATGAGTTGAGTTAAGTTGAGATGAGATGAGATGAATTGAGTTGAGATGAGTTGAGTTAAGTTGAGTTGAGTTAAGATGACTTGAGATGAATTGAGTCAGAGTCTCCGTGGCGAAGTGGTCAAGCCGTTTGACTCAAGCTCCGAAGGTTGTGGGTTTGATTCCGGGCCGCGTCCTTCGGTTCACGAGTTAAATTTTTCGGAGACTCAGGTGGGTCGTCGCTAGAGCTACGGAGTTCGTGCTTTGTGCAACGCTTTCCGCGCTGCGGAAAGAGACAGAGCCATATGTGATAAAATCCGGTGCAATGAAGTCGACCCTGTCGACTTTTAAGCGACTTTCTTTTTGGAATTGAGTTGAGATGAGTTGAGTTGAGTTGAGATGAGTTGAGATGATTTGAGTTGAGATGAGTTGAGATGATTTGAGTTGAGATGAGTTGAGTTGAGTTGACATGAATTCAGTCAAGAACCGACATCACAGCACTTGGGACATTCCTATACCAGCTTCGCCCTCATCTTCAACAAGCAGCGAAGAGTCCCGTTACTTAATTGCAGCCATATTTTGTATCCGTCTGGTCTTTCCTCGGACTCGTTCCCACTGGGCATATGCTGTTAGCCCCATGCTTGTATAGATCAATCGGTTCTCGATGAGTCGTATGTCAATACCCCACGACTGCCTTAACTTTCCTGGACAAGTCTGATATCCATGCAATGTTGGATCGACCAGGTTAAATAAAAATAATTCCGTCTCAGTAGGGGTTTGAACACATGGTCACCGCACCGGCAGCCAAGAGTGCCACCCACTGCGCTACTGCGCTTCATGTGTTTATTTTACAGCAGTGTTATTGTGGAGACGTATATATTTCCCGCATGCATGAATTGTTAAGCTGCGACAGAACTGCAGCTGTTGTGTTTAACATCGACGAATACCATGTTTGTGGTATATCAAACTGTGGGGGAGGCTGATGTTTCCAAACGACAGATAATAAATAGCATATTCACACCAACCCTATGCTACCAATGTCAGTTAAAAAAGTTAGTTGCATATCTTTTACAGGATGTCGCAGTCAACACCAACATTTATTGCTGTTGTGATCTCTTGGCAAGTTTACGTTCAGTAGTTTCCCATTGCTTTCTGAAAGATCGGCACTCATACCATTTCGTAAAAACCAGTGTAAGGCGGTCTGCTACTAAATCGCTCGCCGCTGTTTTTCGTATATGCGGGATTACGAAATGCGTCCGTAACTGCTGCAGCACGGGTCCGGTACCAATGTCAAACTTGACCATTATGTAATCAGTCATACATACGGCTGGTCCAGTGGCTAGAATGTGGAATTTCCTTGACCATTATGTAATCGGTCATACGTACTGCTGGTCCAGTGGCTAGAATGTGGAATTTCCTTGACCATTATGTAATCGGTCATACATACGGCTGGTCCAGTGGCTAGAATGTGGAATTTCCTTGACCATTATGTAATCGGTCATACATACGGCTGGTCCAGTGGCTAGAATGTGGAATTTCCTTGACCATTATGTAATCGGTCATACGTACTGCTGGTCCAGTGGCTAGAATGTGGAATTTCCTTGACCATTATGTAATCGGTCATACATACGGCTGGTCCAGTGACTAGAATGTGGAATTTCCTTGACCATTATGTAATCGGTCATAGATACGGCTGGTCCAGTGGCTAGAATGTGGAATTTCCTTGACCATTATGTAATCGGTCATAGATACGGCTGGTCCAGTGGCTAGAATGTGGAATTTCCTTGACCATTATGTAATCGGTCATACATACGGCTGGTCCAGTGGCTAGAATGTGGAATTTCCTTGACCATTATGTAATCGGTCATACATACGGCTGGTCCAGTGGCTAGAATGTGGAATTTCCTTGACCATTATGTAATCGGTCATACATACGGCTGGTCCAGTGGCTAGAATGTGGAATTTCCTTGACCATTATGTAATCGATCATACATACGGCTGGTCCAGTGGCTAGAATGTGGAATTTCCTTGACCATTATGTAATCGGTCATAGATACGGCTGGTCCAGTGGCTAGAATGTGGAATTTCCTTGACCATTATGTAATCGGTCATAGATACGGCTGGTCCAGTGGCTAGAATGTGGAATTTCCTTGACCATTATGTAATCGGTCATACATAGGGCTGGTCCAGTGGCTAAAATGTGGAATTTCCTTGACCATTATGTAATCGGTCATACATAGGGCTGGTCCAGTGGCTAAAATGTGGAATTTCCTTGACCATTATGTAATCGGTCATAGATACGGCTGGTCCAGTGGCTAGAATGTGGAATTTCCTTGACCATCATGTAATCGGTCATAGATACGGCTGGTCCAGTGGCTAGAATGTGGAATTTCTTTGACCATTATGTAATCGGTCATAGATACGGCTGGTCCAGTGGCTAGAATGTGGTATTTCCTTGACCATTATGTAATCGGTCATAGATACGGCTGGTCCAGTGGCTAGAATGTGGAATTTCCTTGACCATTATGTAATCGGTCATACATACGGCTGGTCCAGTGGCTAGAATGTGGAATTTCATTGACCATTATGTAATCGGTCATACATACGGCTGGTCCAGTGGCTAGAATGTGGAATTTCCTTGACCATTATGTAATCGGTCATACATACGGCTGGTCCAGTGGCTAGAATGTTGAATTTCCTTGGCCATTATGTAATAGGTCATACATACGGCTGGTCCAGTGGCTAGAATGTGGAATTTCCTTGACCATTATGTAATCGGTCATACATACGGCTGGTCCAGTGGCTAGAATGTGGAATTTCCTTGACCATTTTGTAATCGGTCATACATACGGCTGGTCCAGTGGCTAGAATGTGGAATTTCCTTGACCATTATGTAATCGGTCATACATACGGCTGGTCCAGTGGCTAGAATGTGGAATTTCCTTGACCATTATGTAATCGGTCATACATACGGCTGGTCCAGTGGCTAGAATGTGGAATTTCCTTGACCATTATGTAATCGGTCATACATACGGCTGATCCAGTGGCTAGAATGTGGAATTTCCTTGACCATTATGTAATCGGTCATACATACGGCTGGTCCAGTGGCTAGAATGTGGAATTTCCTTGACCATTATGTAATCGGTCATACATACGGCTGGTCCAGTGGCTAGAATGTGGAATTTCCTTGACCATTATGTAATCGGTCATACATACGGCTGGTCCAGTGGCTAGAATGTGGAATTTCCTTGACCATTATGTAATCGGTCATACGTACTGCTGGTCCAGTGGCTAGAATGTGGAATTTCCTTGACCATTATGTAATCAGTCATACATACGGCTGGTCCAGTGGCTAGAATGTGGAATTTCCTTGACCATTATGTAATCGGTCATACGTACTGCTGGTCCAGTGGCTAGAATGTGGAATTTCCTTGACCATTATGTAATCGGTCATACATACGGCTGGTCCAGTGGCTAGAATGTGGAATTTCCTTGACCATTATGTAATCGGTCATACATACGGCTGGTCCAGTGACTAGAATGTGGAATTTCCTTGACCATTATGTAATCGGTCATAGATACGCTTGGTCCAGTGGCTAGAATGTGGAATTTCCTTGACCATTATGTAATCGGTCATAGATACGGCTGGTCCAGTGGCTAGAATGTGGAATTTCCTTGACCATTATGTAATCAGTCATACATACGGCTGGTCCAGTGGCTAGAATGTGGAATTTCCTTGACCATTATGTAATCAGTCATACATACGGCTGGTCCAGTGGCTAGAATGTGGAATTTCCTTGACCATTATGTAATCGGTCATAGATACGGCTGGTCCAGTGGCTAAAATGTGGAATTTCCTTGACCATTATGTAATCGGTCATACATAGGGCTGGTCCAGTGGCTAAAATGTGGAATTTCCTTGACCATTATGTAATCTGTCATAGATACGGCTGGTCCAGTGGCTAGAATATGGAATTTCCTTGACCATCATGTAATCGGTCATAAATACGGCTGGTCCAGTGGCTAGAATGTGGTATTTCCTTGACCATTATGTAATCGGTCATAAATACGGCTGGTCCAGTGGCTAGAATGTGGAATTTCCTTGACCATTATGTAATCGGTCATAGATACGGCTGGTCCAGTGGCTAGAATGTGGAATTTCCTTGACCATTATGTAATCGGTCATACATACGGCTGGTCCAGTGGCTAGAATGTGGAATTTCCTTGACCATTATGTAATCGGTCATACATACGGCTGGTCCAGTGGCTAGAATGTGGAATTTCCTTGACCATTATGTAATCGGTCATACATACGGCTGGTCCAGTGGCTAGAATGTGGAATTTCCTTGACCATTATGTAATAGGTCATACATACGGCTGGTCCAGTGGCTAGAATGTGGAATTTCCTTGACCATTATGTAATCGGTCATACATACGGCTGGTCCAGTGGCTAGAATGTGGAATTTCCTTGACCATTATGTAATCGGTCATACATACGGCTGGTCCAGTGGCTAGAATGTGGAATTTCCTTGACCATTTTGTAATCGGTCATACATACGGCTGGTCCAGTGGCTAGAATGTGGAATTTCCTTGACCATTATGTAATCGGTCATAGATACGGCTGGTCCAGTGGCTAGAATGTGGAATTTCGTTGACCATCATGTAATCGGTCATACATACGGCTGGTCCAGTGGCTAGAATGTGGAATTTCCTTGACCATTATGTAATAGGTCATACATACGGCTGGTCCAGTGGCTAGAATGTGGAATTTCCTTGACCATTATGTAATCGGTCATACATACGGCTGGTCCAGTGGCTAGAATGTGGAATTTCCTTGACCATTTTGTAATCGGTCATACATACGGCTGGTCCAGTGGCTAGAATGTGGAATTTCCTTGACCATTATGTAATCGGTCATAGATACGGCTGGTCCAGTGGCTAGAATGTGGAATTTCGTTGACCATCATGTAATCGGTCATACATACGGCTGGTCCAGTGGCTAGAATGTGGAATTTCCTTGACCATCATGTAATCGGTCATAGATACGGCTGGTCCAGTGGCTAGAATGTGGAATTTCCTTGACCATCATGTAATCGGTCATACATAGGGCTGGTCCAGAGGCTAGAATGGGGAATTTCCTTGACCATCATGTAATCGGTTATACATAGGGCTGGTCCAGTGGCTAGAATGTGGAATTTCCTTGACCATTATGTAATCGGTCATACATACGGCTGGTCCAGTGGCTAGAATGTGGAATTTCCTTGACCATTATGTAATCGGTCATAGATACGGCTGGTCCAGTGGCTAGAATGTGGAATTTCCTTGACCATTATGTAATCGGTCATAGATACGGCTGGTCCAGTGGCTAGAATGTGGAATTTCCTTGACCATTATGTAATCGGTCATAGATACGGCTGGTCCAGTGGCTAGAATGTGGAATTTCCTTGACCATTATGTAATCGGTCATACATACGGCTGGTCCAGTGGCTAGAATGTGGAATTTCCTTGACCATTATGTAATCGGTCATACATACGGCTGGTCCAGTGGCTAGAATGTGGAATTTCCTTGACCATTATGTAATCGATCATACATACGGCTGGTCCAGTGGCTAGAATGTGGAATTTCCTTGACCATTATGTAATCGGTCATAGATACGGCTGGTCCAGTGGCTAGAATGTGGAATTTCCTTGACCATTATGTAATCGGTCATAGATACGGCTGGTCCAGTGGCTAGAATGTGGAATTTCCTTGACCATTATGTAATCGGTCATACATAGGGCTGGTCCAGTGGCTAAAATGTGGAATTTCCTTGACCATTATGTAATCGGTCATACATAGGGCTGGTCCAGTGGCTAAAATGTGGAATTTCCTTGACCATTATGTAATCGGTCATAGATACGGCTGGTCCAGTGGCTAGAATGTGGAATTTCCTTGACCATCATGTAATCGGTCATAGATACGGCTGGTCCAGTGGCTAGAATGTGGAATTTCTTTGACCATTATGTAATCGGTCATAGATACGGCTGGTCCAGTGGCTAGAATGTGGAATTTCCTTGACCATTATGTAATCGGTCATACATACGGCTGGTCCAGTGGCTAGAATGTGGAATTTCCTTGACCATTATGTAATCGGTCATACATACGGCTGGTCCAGTGGCTAGAATGTGGAATTTCCTTGACCATTATGTAATCGGTCATAGATACGGCTGGTCCAGTGGCTAGAATGTGGAATTTCCTTGACCATTATGTAATCGGTCATACAAACGGCTGGTCCAGTGGCTAGAATGTGGAATTTCCTTGACCATTATGTAATCAGTCATACATACGGCTGGTCCAGTGGCTAGAATACGGAATTTCCTTGACCATTATGTAATCGGTCATACGTACGGCTGGTCCGGTGGCTAGAATGTGGAATTTCCTTGACCATTATGTAATCGGTCATACGTACGGCTGGTCCGGTGGCTAGAATGTGGAATTTCCTTGACCATTATGTAATCGGTCATACATACGGCTGGTCCAGTGGCTAGAATGTGGAATTTCCTTGACCATTATGTAATCGGTCATACATACGGCTGGTCCAGTGGCTAGAATGTGGAATTTCCTTGACCATTATGTAATCGGTCATACATACGGCTGGTCCAGTGGCTAGAATGTGGAATTTCCTTGACCATTATGTAATCGGTCATACATACGGCTGGTCCAGTGGCTAGAATGTGGAATGTCCATTTGGGATACCCAAGTTCCATTCCTCGGTAAGGTGTGGAATTTTTCTGTCGCGGGCAAAAAAGAAAACCCTAACCTGCACAGTTCGCGGCGACTGCACTAGCCAGGCGGCCTTAATTTGGCAGGCTCAATACACCCCCACCCCTATCCTTTACCGTAAGGTACTATGGCAGTTGATGACAGTTTTTTTTTTTTTTTGGGGGGGGGGGGAGTGGGGGAGAGCCATACATAAAAATAAATAACCGCGAAATGGGATGTCGGAGAAGAGCTGCAAATTTAAACATCTGAGTCCGAGTTAGCAATGATATTATCAGACAGACAGCGGGATAAACATCATGTGCCACATATATAGACAAACAGAAGATCAAATGATTCGGTCATCTCGTTATAATGCAACACCATCAATTACCAGCGCACGCGCAACATCAAAGACTATCTGACACGAGAGCAGGAGCGCACCGGATAAGAAAATAGATTGACGACATCAAAGACTATCTGACACGAGAGCAGGAGCGCACCGGATAAGAAAATAGATTGACGACATCAAAGACATTGTACAGCACAAGAAATGACACTATCCAGTGTGGCCCATCGAGCGCTGGAACGTCAACTATTCCTCCTCAAGACGCTTGACGTCAACAATGGAAGATGTTGATGGTGGTGATGATGACAGTAACCAAGGAAACGATATCCACATTTAGCTGCCTCGGGTAACGTTATTTGAAAATAACGGTAATTTACCAGCTGAGTGAATAATTGAAGTCACAGCAAGCTGGCCATGGGGTAACATTGTTTGAGAATCACCGTAGTTTGCTTGTTGAGTGAATCAAGGAAATTACAGCAAGTTGGCCGTGGGGTAACATTGTTTGAGAATCACCGTAGTTTGCCTGTTGAGTGAATCAAGGAAATTACAGCAAGTTGGCCGTGGGGTAAGATTGTTTGAGAATAACCGTACTTTGCCAGTTGAGTGAGTCAAGAACATCACAGCAAGCTGGCTGCGAGGTAACATTGTTTGAGAATCACCGTAGTTTGCCAGTTGAGTGAATTAAGGAAATCACAGCAAGTTGGCCTTGGGATAACATAATTTGAGAATCACCCTTGGTTTAGTTACGAGATTTAGTGATGTCATTTAAACTAGTGGACTAGCTTTCACTAGACAAAAGCCACGTAACAAAATATATGCAAATGAAGTGAAGATAACCAATGGAAGATTAACGAACAGATTACGATAGCATCGATAGGCTAGGCAGAAAGAAAGACAACAGACATTTCAGAAATAGAACAGCACTGTGTGTCAAACCCGGACAGTAACAAAAAACGAGAAAATAAATTATGAAACAGCGAAATATGAAATGCCTTGGGCTAGTTCAGTCTGCTCCGTAGTTAAGGGGTTACGGACGCAGTTCGTAATCCGCATAACGTGTTCGAAACATAGCCGCGGGCGATAAGGCATCAACCACCTTGCGCCGGGGTTGTACGAAATGGTATGGGTGCTGGTCGTTCAGAAAGCAATGGTAAACTACTGAACGTAAACTTGCCAAGAGATGACCAACAGAAAATGGTGGGGTTGACTGTAATGTCCTGTAAAGGATATGCAACTAACTTTTTTTTTTTTTTTTGGGGGGGGGGGGGGCGAGTTCTAAATATAGGAGAGGAG
This sequence comes from Cepaea hortensis, assembly GCA_963921405.1. Classification (NCBI taxonomy): domain Eukaryota; kingdom Metazoa; phylum Mollusca; class Gastropoda; order Stylommatophora; family Helicidae; genus Cepaea; species Cepaea hortensis. The sequence continues at coordinate 115,151,404 of OY992876.1, forward strand.
AGATAAGAAAAGATGATAACAGGGAGAAAGTTGGGGAAGAACTCATGTTTAAGTGCTTAAAAAGAGGTGGTTAAAATGGTAGGCTTCATCATCATCAAGTGCCCTGCCAGCTGGCGTAGACCTTCGATGTATCTCCACAGATAGCGGTCTTTTGTGTTCTGGATCAACTCTGCTGATGATATTCCTCCACGGCACCGTCTCAATTCATCCATCCTCATTTCTCTAGGTCTGCCTCTGTCTCTCTTCCTCTTGTACTTTCCAGTTATCACGAATTTCTCCAATACCACGCTTCTCCACACACGACCATAGATGGCTATCTATCTCTGTATTATTGTTGTATATACTGATCTAGTTTCATTAACCTCTTTTAGGCTTGGTTTCATTAACCTCTTTCAGGCTTGGTTTCATTAACCTCTTTCAGGCTTCCCTTCTTTTTCATTCTTGCATCCCCCTTCCCTTGCTTCACCTCTTCCTTATTTCTCACCTTCCTTTGATCATTCCTCACTCTTTCCTTTACTTTCTTTATTCATTCCTTTCATCATTCCACACTTTATCTTCCTCCCTCTCTCACTGTCCTCTCCCCCCCCCCCCCCAATATATTTTTGTCTTAAAGCACTTTCCTGCTGTGGGTCTATGATGTGATATTGCAATAACATGTTGTAGGCCGATACCAAGGAAGAATAGGTGGCCAATCTTTCCCTTACTTTAGCAAGTGTCGAGCCCAGGCGCCGTACCCAGGTCTACAGTGCTCAAGACATTACCCACGCATTTCGCTATCAACTTCGCAAACACGTCCGCCTAATCATGAATCTGCCACCTCTTGTTTCAGTGTGATCCAGAACTCCATCCTCCAGCCCACCATCAGTTCATCTACCACAATCCTCAAGTCGGCAGCCATGTCTTCAGACGGCACACATCTCAATGGTCTGATTGAGGTCAACAAAGACGAACTGCCCTGCCAGGGACATATTCTGGTGACAGGAGGGGCTGGCTATATCGGGTCAACACTTGTGCCCATGCTGCTGGGCAAGGGCTATGAGGTACACGGGCATGTTTATTAACCATCATCGTTGCATTCATGTCTTGACTATTGAATTCGGCAATTGATGCCGACAGGTCGTGTTCTTTGGCTCTATGTATTAATGTGTAGCCTTTTGCAAGATGAAAAACATACTGACCAATAAAAAGATGTCAATTGCTACGAGGTACTACATAGAGCCTGTACTTTTGTATGGACGTGAAGCGTGGACAATGAGCAGTCAAGCTTAAAAACAACTGGTGGCTGTGGAAATGTGGCTTATGAGGAGAATGCAAATAATGCCATGGACAGACATAAAACCAATCACCAAATCCTACAAGAAACAAGTGAAAATCGTATATTGATTAGAGAAATTAGACGTAGACAGTCACAATTTCTGGACACGTTATGAGAGGAAATAAATATGAGAACTTGGCGACAACTGGCAAGATCGAGGGGAGGAGAACAAGGGGAAGACAGAGAAGTAAATACAGTATGGCTTGGCCTCGTGGCATGGTCGAGACAAGAACATAGAGCTGATCCACAACTCTGATGATCGAGTGAAATGGCGAATCATAACCGCCCACGCTTATCGGCATGGCACATGATGGATGGATGGATTAATTCATCTGCTCGTATGATTCTGGGACAGGGTAGTCAGGGGAGTCTCCGTGGCGAAGTGGCCAAGCCGTCTGCCCCGCGCGCTGAAGGCTGTGGATTCGATTCCGAGCTACGTCTTTCGATTCACGAGTGCATTTTCTCAGATTCCTAGGGGTCGTCGCTGGAGCTACGGAGTTCGTGCTTTGTGCGACACTTTCGGCAGGCCGCCCTGCGGAAAGAGACTGAGTCATACGGGATAAAACCCCGTGCGATGAAGTCGATCCTCTCGACTTGCAAGACGTTTAAGATTCTATGACATCATTATTATAACCGCCATCATCGTCATTATCATCATCAGCATCGTTATCGTCAGCATCACTCCCATCATCATCTTTATCATCGTCATCATTATCATCACTACCACTACCCAGAGCATCACAGTCACTACCACAACCACGGCAAATATCGTCATCATATTCATAATTACAACTGAAACCACCACCGTCACCATTGCCACTAGAACAACAACCGCCAATACCACTTTATTCATAACCAGAACCACCACCACAACCATCACCACTACAGTCACCATTACCACCGCCATCACCGCCTCAACCACCGCAACATTATATTCATAATCACCACCACCAAAATTACCACCAACACCATTATATTTACAATCAACACCACTACAACCACTACAACCACCATCGCTGTCATTACTACTACAACCACCACGACCAGTCATCATCGTAAGAGTCATAAGCACATCACCCTCCACCTCTACAACCATCACCATCATCGATGGGCGGTGATTGTGTGGAGGGTGACCGTGAAGTCTATAGGCCATGTCGAAACAGACACATATCAGAAGTTGAACGCTGAAGAAGACGAGCAATAATTCGGAGAGAAAAGGTCATGGAACAAATGGGCCAAACATGAGTTAGGACAAGTAACTATGGTGTGGCTTATCAATACACTCGTTGCTTGCTGTAAAATGAGTTAAAATTAAATATTTTGTATAGACGACGTGTTATTACATTTTGTGACAGGTCATCTCATAGACCGGTTAGTGGGGGGTATTAAAGGAGATGTAAGACGCGTCCTTTCCTTCCGTTAGTCTACGGGACACCTTTGGGCACGGTGGAACACCGTTTAGGCCCCTATCCCCCATCAGGGTTATGTGAAGCCATAGAAGGAGGTGGTGGATGAAGTGTGAGAGCAGCCGACAGATTGTTGTTGGTTATGGTCTTCACTCTGCGGCGATAGGCAGATGATCTCATCAGTAGATACAATGGCCATGGCCATCGATTAGTAAAGTCACTGCCCAGAAGGAAAGCAGTGGCAATCTACCTTCTGCAAAACTTTCCAAGAACCCTAACAACCATGAGGAAGGCCAAAGAGAAGATGGGTGCAGTATATGGCAAATGATCTCCAGATGGGTGTATGAACGCAGGACATCTTGCTTATGACCGAGAAGTTTTCCGAAGTAAGGTTCTGCAAAGGACATGGTACTGAATGAAAGAATGAAAGATCTCATAGAACATATTCTAGGTCATGGCATAATGGAGCGGAATGGCGATTTCCTCCCTCACCATCTTTCTTTCCATAACAATCCTCACACACTTTGTAAAATTGCCCGATAGCCAGTGGATTCGGATGATGGGGGACAAAAGCGCAATGATAAGAAAAAAATGAATCCAGGCACTGCTAGAATCAAACTCGGACCACATTCTTGATAGGCAAGAACACTAAAATGCATTACCATGGCTTCTATATTTTGTATATTTTGCTTTTCAGGTCACCGTGTACGATGTCTTCCTTTGGGGAGTCAGCCCACTGCTGCCTGTCGCAGAACATCCTCGACTTCACATCATCAACGGAGACATCCAGGACATGGACAAACTGGCGAAGGCAGTCGAAGGCAAGACAGGAATCATCCACCTGGCAGCCATTGTTGGATACCCAGCTTGCGACAAGGACGGGGATCACGCCCAACAAGTCAACGTTGAGGGCACCAGAAATGTCACGCAGCTGAAACAACCCAATCAAGCATTGGTATACGCCAGTACAGGTTCCTGCTATGGAGCCGTGGAAGGTGTCTGTAACGAGGACACCCCGATTAGTCCACTGTCTCTGTATGGTTCCAGCAAAGCTGACGGCGAGCGACTGGTTCTGGATGTCAATGGGACAGCTCTGAGGCTCGCCACCGTGTTCGGCATTTCACCCCGAATGAGACTTGACCTGCTGGTTAATGATTTGGCCTTCAAAGCTCTGACCATAAAGCACTTTGACCTATATGAAGGTCACTTCCGCCGGACATTCCTCCACGTCCGCGATGCAGCACGAGCTTTCATATTCGCCATTGAGAATGCCAAAACCATGTCAGGGCAAGCTTACAACGTGGGAGATGAACGCATGAATCTGACCAAGAATGAGGTTGCTCAGCTCATTCAGAATCAAGTTCCCTCCTGTAAGATCGTCCCATCGACAACAGGCAAAGATAAAGATCAGCGAGATTATGAAGTCAGCTACAATAAGATTGGCAAGCTCGGGTTTCGATCAACCGTGTCTGTGGACGAAGGCATCACGAATCTCCTGAAAGTGCTGCCTAACATGCTAGAGTCAGAAATTGAGCAAAGCAAAAATGTTTGATGATTTTTGACCGCACACGCCAGGTTATTGCTAGACACATCTGTGCGCGCGTCTATTTATTATTTTATCAACATTTAACTTTAAAAATAGAAGAATACTTATCATTAGTGTGCATGCGGTATACACACAGTAAAACTCAGGCACTGGGCTGAAATTCACCATAATAACAAATAGAAAAATCTCGACAGCAGCGATTATATATATTATGAAACAATTAGGTACGTAGAGATCCTGCGTAGAGGAAGTCTCCGTGGCGAAGTGGTTAAACCGTCTGCCGCTTACTTTGAAGGCTGTGTGTTCGATTCTGAACTCCGCCATTGGGTTCACGAGAGAAATTTTCTCAGACACTCCTGAGGGCGGCGCTGGAGCTACGGATTTCGTGCTTTGTGCGACGCTTTCAGCAGACCGCCCTGAGGAAAGAGACCGAGCACTATGGGATAAACCCGGTGCAATGAAGTCGAAACTCTTGTCGTCCTTTTTTTTTTGGTTTAAAACCCGATACACTAAATTTTTTCTTCGCACTAGGACTTTAGAGCAGGTAAACAGACAAATACTATTCTGAACATAGAAGCCACTCCCAACATGTTGCACAGTTTATTGACTGGCGTACTTCTGCCTGGAATAATATTCTGTTGACGTGGTCAGAGTTCTAGTAAAAAAAGTACATTTGTTTGAACGAGTATTATTGTTTCTCCGAGGCATCTTTAGATACCCTGTTTGTTTCATTATATAATGAGATCGGCCCTGAGAGATCTATAGAGAAGACTCAGGTCCTTGTGGAGGAATACATGTGAAAAGAACACTTCACAAACCTGAAATTTCCACAGGAGTTAGTGATGTTTCCACTCAGTTTGTAAGAGACTCCAATGTAAGATAACTTATACATCGACAAACCTTACATCTCTACGATGTTTGTAGAAACACCTGATACCCTTTGATCCGATATTAAAATACTGAAAACTATCTTTGCTGGACATTTGCTCTGTGTGTAAATAATACGTTCCATATGTATTGATGTTGTCTTTCATCAGGGCTAAACTAGGTAGGTCGAGTAAGGGACACCCACTGGCACCTTGCAGTGTTGACAGACAATAGTTTGTTAAACTGTACTTCTAACAAGACATAATAACTACAACCCATGGCGGTAGCCAGTGTTATGCCTGTCCATGGCGCAGAGCTTGGTCTGAATTGTTGAGACCATGTGTTGCTCATGCAGTATGATTACTCTCTCGGTATGCCTAGTTTACTCCAGAGGAAGAGTAACAACAATGCATCTGGAACAAGACATGCTGAAGAAGCTGCCGGATCATAATCACCATCATATGATATGCCGATAAGCGTGGGGTCGTGTTTCGCCATCTCACTCGAACACCAGAGTCGTGGATCAGCTCAGTGTTTTTGTCTCGACCATGCCACGTGGCCAAGTCATCCAGGTATTTACTTTGCTGCCTACCACTTGTTCTCTTCCCCTCGGTATTGCCAGTTGTCATCAAGTTCTCTAATTTATTTGTTCTCATAACGTGACCAACAAATTTTGACTGTCTACGTCTAATTTCTCTAATCAATTTACGGTTGTCATTTGTTTATTGTAGGACTTGGTCATCGGTTCTTCTGTCTGTCTATGGTATTCTTTGTATCTTCCCCGGAAACTACATTTCAAAAGCCATCAGATGTTTTTCAGCCTGTCCGCTCATTGTCCACGTTTCACATCCATGCAAAAGCACAGATTTTATGTAGCACCTCAACACCCTTTTTCTTTTTGCAAATGACATCTTTTTGTTGGTCAGTATGTTTTCCATTTGCAAAATGCTACCTTTGTCATGGCGATTCTGTTCTAGTCTCTTCTGTTGGATCAACAATACTCTAACAGTGTGCCAGAGTGAGCTTCTATCCTAGACCAGTTACCGACCAGGGCCTAATCCCTGGTCTGCCCTGTCTTGACATTTAATCTTTAGGTTGCACTAGGATCAGGCTTGTACCCTCCCAATAGCGCCCCTCCGCAAATGGGTACCAGAAAATGTTCTGGCATGTAAAGTCAGGTGGCGTGATATTTATCACATCATCCATTGAGTGCCATTGGTGTATAAAACGTGGCACAAGCACCATATATATATATATATATATATATATATATATATATATATATATATATATATATATATATATATATATATATATATATATATGTACGCCTCAACGTGTGTACGAGGGTTCTTCTCATTTCTCACATCTTTTGACTTTTCTCCTAGTTTTTGACTGTTGTCACAACTTTTGACTTTTCTCCCAGCTATTGACTTTTAGCTATCGACTTTTTGAAGCGATTAGAAGGCAGAAAGTCATATGGTTTGGCCATGTAACTAGGTTGCCATCTAGCAGTATGCTACAACAAGCAATGACGTACAGACCAAATGGAAGCAGAAGAGGAGGCCGACTATGTAAACGATGGACATGGGGAATATGACAGTCCATGGGAATCTTGATACATGAAGCACATAAACGGGCACTCTCCCGCTGTTTATGCGTCATCTAGACAACGCAAGGTACAAGAGGAACAAGATGAGATGAGATGGGATGAGATGAGATGATGATCACAGCCGTGGCTAGCACGCTTGCCTGCCGGCCATGTGATCCTGTGTTCGATTCTCCATCTAGACGGCCTGTTGTTTAGCAGTGGACTTGGACTCTCAGGTAGTTAACAGTTAGTTGCATATTCTTTACAGGATGTAGCAGTCAACTCCAGCAATGTTTGACTGTTTATGATTTCTGGGCAAGCTTACTTTCAGTAGTTTACCATTGCTTTCTGAACGACCGGCACTAATACCATTGTATGGAAACCAACGCAACTGGGCCTGCTTCTAAATCGCCCGCATCTGTGTATGCGGGATTACGCTGTATGCGGGGTTACGAATTGCATTCGTAACCCCTTCGACACAGCGCCGGATTCTCAGGTAGACCTAGCCTACAATTAATACTAATAAGAGCTTTTTAAAGTAAAGGCGTGCCTGGATTGGTCTATACAAATATGGAGGTACAGGGCGCATTTTTAATGACTATGCAATGTTTGAAATTATTGCCGATCCAAGTTTCGTATTCACCTATTCTGTTGCATGAACGTTACAGAGGGTGAGTACAAAACTTGGACCGGCAATATTTTCAAACACTGTACAGTCATTTAAAATACACCCTATAGCACCATGCGTCAAATGGCGTAGAGATTCCTGTATCGCCACTGACACCGGTCTCTGGTGTTGTGAATTTTGATATTTGAATGTATTTAAATCAAGTCTGAGTCAAATTTGACAGCTACCTTATGAGAGTAGACAGTACTACCTACTTTCTGGCAGCCCCGAAATTTTGACAGCGCTTACCAACCCCGACACCCCACACTGTGCCAACGGCTTCGGGCGGAGGAGCGCAATTGGGAGGGTACAAGCCTTATCCAGGTGCGAGGAAATGCAACCTGTAGACCAGTGGTTCTCAACCGGTGGGGAATTCCCCCCCCCCCCCTCTGGGGGGGGGGGGAAGAATTTTAAGGTTTCCGGGGGGGGGATTAATATTATTTCAAGATCACGTTAATGCTTATACAAGAACGGATTACTTGATATTGTTTTTCCCTCCATACTTTACGGTTCTGTACTTCTTGCCCTTGTGAAATTCGTTTTATAACATTAAAAAAAATTAAGTTGCATGTCCTTCACAGGACGTAGCAGCCAACCTCAACATTTTCGCTGTTGGTAATTCTTGGGCAAATTTTACGTTCAGTAGTTTGCCATTGCTTTCTGAACGACCGGCTCCTACACCTTTTTCGAAAAAAACCAGCACCGCTGTGTTTCGAACCGGGTATACGGGCTCACAAACCGCGTTCGCAAGCCTTTAGCCACAGAGACCGGTTTTTTAACGTAAATAGACTCGAAAACCACGTTTTATGTAGACATCTAAACGTGTTCTAGTATTTGTTATTAAATTTAGATTCCATTTTTACACATACTGTGTATGGGCGGGGGAATTTATAGGGAAGCAATACGAAAAGGGGGAGGCGGGGGGGGGGATAGAGAAAGACATTCTGAACATATGGTGAAGGGGTGCATGGGCCCCAAAAAAAGTGTTTGAGAACCACTGCTATAGACTAAATTTCATGGAAGGGCAGACCAATTCCAAGCTTTGGTTGGCGAATGAAATGAATCAGTATGGTGATGCATGCCTGTCAGTCCAGCAAGTGTTTGAGTGGAGTAGGAAGTTTAAGAACGGCGTGACTTCTGTGACAGAGGTACAGCTGGTGGTGCACGAGGTATTACACACGCCACCAAGAATATTTTCTTTTTCTACAGGAATCGAAGCATTTTATCGGCGCCGTAGGACTTGCAATGAACGCAGTGGTGACTACATTGATACATGATACATTTGTTCTTTACTTTTTCAGAATATATTCTCTCTCTCTCTCTCTCTCACACACACACACACACACACACACACGCACGCACACACACACACACACACACACACACAAACACACACACACACACGTTTTATATATATATATATATATATATATATATATATATATATATATATATATATATATATATATATATATAATGTGTGTGTGTAAACATGTGTTTAAAGGATCGCTCCTTTATGTTACGTTCCTGTGGCAGTGAATTTAAAACAAAATACTCCGCACTGTCCCATGTGAAAAGTAGAACAAACAGGAGTCTCGACAAGCCAGCAGTCCGTACAGGTACACTGTGCATAATACCCCTGCCAGAATGCCAACACAAAAGTCTGCCACGAAAAATACAGTTCATCTTCGATGGAATCGGCAGTCACTAGAAAACTAGCTGCCACACACTAATGCATAAGGCAACCCAATTATTTCAGGGACCGGCTAATAACTAGAGTCGTGGATCAGCTCAGTGTTCTTGCCTCGACCATGCCACGTGGCCAAACAATCCAGGTATTTACTTCTCTGCCTTCCCCTTGTTGTTTGCCTCTCAATCTTGCCAGTTGTCACCAAGTTCTTTTGTTTATTTCTTGACGTCTCATTTCTCTAACCAGTTTACGGTGTTCATTCGTTTCTTGTAGGGCTTGCTCATTGTTTATTCTGTCAGTCAATGATATTCTTTGCATTTTCCCCAGAAACCACTTTCCAATGCGATTATAGTTTTACCCCAGCTTATCGGCTCATTGTCCACGTTTCACCGGGCCGTGCCGTGCTATGATACAGAGAGGCAGCCGTATCATGCGGCACCGTAAGGCGGATTCATAAGGGGGCGGCATTTATAAAGAAACACATTTAAGGGGCGGCATGTGGAAGACTTTCATCATACTGAGAAAATTTACCGCACGGTACATCCGTACAAAAGTGAAAGCTCTATGTAGCACCTCTACACTCTTATTCTCGTTGCTATCTATAACTACATATGCAAAGGACATGAATTTTATTATTTTTTGTTTGAAAGAGGCGGGGTGGGGAATAATTGCTACAGCCATGTCCAGTAGGTCACTACTAAGAAGGAAGGCAATGGAAAACTACCTTCTCTATATTTGCCTAGAAAATCATGTTTCGTCAATTCATTGAGAATCAGAGAACCGGCGTAAATAGGTGCTACATAGGAGCAGCCTCGCCCCGCAGGGGTAGTCATATGCACCAGGTGACTCTAGGTGAGTCCAAAAGTTTACTCACATTTAAAGTTGGAACATGGAACGTTAGAAGTAAGAGTATGGATGGCAAATGTTATTATATTAAGAAAGAAATGAGAAGACTGAATATTAACATGTTAGGTATATATGAGACCAGATGGAAAAGAATAGACATTATAACATCTGAGAAATATAACTTAATCCATTCTAGTGGAGAGAAAAAAAACAGCGAGGGATAGCACTTATAATGAATATGGAGAGATAAAATTCTATCAAAGGATATTGGACTGTTTCAGATAGAATATTACTAGTAAAGTTGAGTGGCAGACCTTTTGATCTCAACATCATACAAGTTTATGCACTAACAATAGACAACAGTGATGACAACATCGATGCATTTTATAATAATTTGGAGAATGCCTTCAAGAAATGCAAGCATTCAGAATTAAATATTATAATGGGTGACTTTAATGCAAAATTTGGAAATCAACAGGACAGATGCATGGCAGGCAAGTATGGACATGGGAATAGAATGAAAGAGGTTGCAGACTTGTACAGTGGGTGAAAGAGCATGATATGATTATTGGAAATACCTGGTACCAACAATACTCAAGGAGATGATGGTCATGGATTAGTCCTGACCATAAGATCAGAACTCATAGTGAGTACATTCTCATCAACAGAAGATTTCGACAAGCCATAAATGTCGCAAAAACTATACCAAGCGCTGACTGCTACAGCGACCATAGATTAATCAAAAGCAACATACATATAGAATTAAAGAACGTTAAATATACATCATAAAACACAACATTTGATCTAAGTAAACTGTAGAGTGAGGAATTAAAAGATAGATTCAACGTAGAGGTAAAGAGCAGATTTGATGCATTGATCTATCTGGAAATTATATTTCAAGATGTCAGCGACCAATGGTACAATATTAAAGACATCAGTAAATCAAGCTGCAGAACAAATATCCTAAAAATAACGATGACATGACGTAAGAAATGTTTGATGGAAGACATCTTAAAATTAATGGAAATAAGAAGAAATTTCTTTTTAAAATTACCATAAAAAATATGCAGAGATTCACATGGAAATTAGGAAATTGTGCAAAGAGGCAAAAGAAGCATGGCTTGAAGAAAATTGCAAGGACATTGAAAACCAAAACAACGCCTGGAATACCAAATTAATGCACAACAGGATTAATGACATTACTAACAAAAGAATACACACATCAATGGGTTGCCTTAAAACCAAAGATGATACAATCATAAAAGAAAAAGATCCGATTTTAAATGCGTGGTAAGATTATGTTAAAGATCTTTATAACGATATACGAGAAGAACAGTATAATATTCTGAATAATAATGTAGGGCCATAAGTTTTTAAGATGGAAGTTCAGAATGCTCTTAACCATATAAAAACTGGCAAGACCCCGGGCCCAAACAACATTACAACAGAAATTATAAATGCCTTGATAATGAAGTAGGTCAATATCAGCCTATTAAAAGAGGTGTGCGACTACGATGTGCAATATCTCCAGATCTTATTTATAAAAAAAAAAAAATGTTTAGAAGATGTGAGAGGAATCACCATAGGGGGACGTCACACCAATAACATTAGATATGCGGATGATACAGTGTTGATCACAAACAATGAACAGGATCTGCAAAACTTAGTAGATGACGTTGTCGTACACAGTAAACAACTAGGGTTAGAGTTAAATTGTAAGAAGACAAAGATTATGGTCGTCACTAGGAAGAAAGACGGGTAAATGGGCATATTCTTAAACAAATAAATCGGCAGAACTATCTCGGAAAGTCATAACATCTGTTGGGAGGCACCTTGAAGAGATTATAACAAGAATCGCTATGGCGAAGGTAGCCCTTTGCAAGATGGAAAACATACTGACCAATGAAAGGATGTCAATTGCAATGAGAAAAAGTGTTGAAGTGCTACATGGAACCTGTACTTTTGTATGAATGTGAAGCGCGGACAATGATTAGACAAGCTGAAAAACATCTGATGGCAGTGGAAATGTGATTTCTGAGGAACAGAATACCATGGACAGACAGAAAAACCAATGACCAGGTCCGACAAGAAACAAATGAGAACCGTAAACTCATTCATTCATTATGTGCCATGTAGATAAGCGTGGGCGGTCATGTTCTGCCATCTCACTCGATCACCAGAGTCGTGGATCAGCTCCGTGTTTCTGCCTCGACCATGTCACGTGGCCAAGCCATCCAGGTATTTAATTCTTGGTCTTCCCCTTGGTCTGTTCCCTTCGATCTTGCCAGTTGTCACCAAGTTCTCAAATTCATTTCTTCTCATAACATGCACAAAAAAAGTTTGGCTGTCTACATCTAATGTCTCTAATCAGTTTACGATCTTCATTTGTTTCTTGAAGGACTTGTTCATTGGTTTTTCTATCTGTCCATGGTAATCTTTGGATTTTCCTCAGAAACCACATTTCCACAGCCATCAGATGTTTTTCAGCTTGTCTGCTTATTGTCCACGCCTCACATCCATATAAAAGTACAGGTTCGATGTAGCACTTCAACACTCTTTTTCTCGTCTCAGTTTATATCTTTTTATTGGTCAGTGTCAAGGTTTTATTTATATTAATTCAGGCTCGCTTGCCAAAACAGGGGCGAAACAATTACACTCACTCAATGACCACACTTTCACACACGGCAACGTAAAGTAAACCCTTTTATTTACGTCAACTTACGTCAAGAGGGAAATCATGGATGGCTCAGGCAGAGGATACGATCAGACAGGTGTAACCCTTGGAGAACATTAGGTGTGGAGAGGAGTGGGTCAGAGTGCCAGCGGAGCAGTCAGAATTGTGCAGAGTTATAATCACATTAAGCCGGGAGTGCAGGGAATGGCCAGCAGGGGCCACGGAAGTGGAATTCCAGCAACTAATCCAGGACAATGCTCACTTGGGTGATGTGATTATCTACACAGATGGTTCGGTGTCAAGAGGTGAGAAAAGTGGCTGGGGGTTCATAACCAAAGCCAATGGTCGACGTTTGGGGCAGGAGAGCCTGGCATATGATACCACAACATCCAGCTTAAGAATGGAGGTGGAGGCGGTCACTGCTATTCTCCGCTGGAAGGAGAATACGACACACACACATCGTGATTGTAACTGACTCAGAAAGCATGCTGACGAGGGTGAGGACGGGCAGGCTTCGTGCGGAGTGGCTTGCTTCGCTTCGGAGGTCACGGGTGACAAGCATCGCCTGGATCTTTTCTCCGGGGCATGCCGGTGTGCTGGGAAATGAACAGACGGACACATTGGCTGGCTCTGCAGAACTTGGTGGAGTATTGATACATGACAAGGCAGACATGGTTGCGGCCTTGTGGGTGCACGTGCACACCTCGGAGGAGCAAATGGTTTACCATGGTCTGGCAAGAATGAGACAGCGAGGAGTGACGAGGGGATCTGGCCAACGCTCAACGCTCAGAGGAAAGGCGAGACGGACATATAATCAGATTGCTACTGGTACTATTAGTGTTGGAACTCTTCGCTGGCTGCTGAGGATGGGGACGGAGCGTTTATGGGAATGCCCCGAATGCTGTGATGTCGATTCCTAAATCAATCAATCAATCAATCAATCAATCAATCAATTTACGTCAACTATTTACAGGAGTAAATTACATGGAAGTTGCACTCGTAACAAATCGCAACTCATACATCATCGTAGCGGAATATACATGCATCATACATCATATAATAGAATAGCACAAATGGCTCTTCCACTGTCTCAACTCAAGCACTTCTCACTCTACAATCAGTCAGGCTATCACTCACTACAGTCTCACAACGATCAATAAACACTATCACAGCCCTATCCTTCCGTCCGTTTCGAAGTCCTTAACCCTTCTGCCCAACACGGGTACGTGTGGTCAGTCCCTTGCTTCTCACAGTTCGTCAGACCCGTGCGGTGTAGTGTGGTACGATGACAACGGGCTTCGCCTGTATGGCGGTTGACTTGCACTCGGTGACACCTGGCTGTCTGTCCTGTTCTGCTGTCGTGAACTGTCTTCTATTAATTCCTGTCATACAGAGTATTGGGTTCTTGACAGTCAGTATGTTTTTCATCTTGCAAAAGGCTACCTTCGCCATGGCTGTTCTTGTTCTAATCTCTTCAAGGCATCTCCCATCAGATGTTATGACTGTTTCGAGATAATTGTACCGATTCACTTGTTTAAGAATATGCCCATTTACTTGTATATTTTTTGTTTAAAATTTTTTTTTATTTTTTAGCATATCCTTTACAGGACTTAGCTGTCAACACCAGCATCTTTCAGCTGTATGTTGATCTCTTGGCAAGATTACGCTCAGTAGTTTGCCATTGCTTTCTGAGCGGCCGGCTCACATACCACGTAAGTTACCGATGCGATTCGAACCACTACTGATTTGAACCGTCATCACGTTGCCGACGAGAGTATACGAGATTACGGAGAAAAGTCATAACCTCTAAGCCACGAAGCCGGCTACTTGTATATTACATTGTGGTATGTCTTCCTTCCTAGTGACGACCTTAATCTGTGTCTTCTTACAATTCATTTCTAACCCCAGTTGTTCACTGTGTGCAACAACCGCATCTACTAAATTTTGCAGGTCCAGTTCATTGTCTGCAATCAAGACTTATCATCTGCGTATCTAATGTTATTGATGTATCGTTTGAATTAGTAGACAATCAGATACGTTTGGTAATGTATTTGTGGATTGGGAATACAGCATCAATCCTTTGTTACTTGTAAATCCCAATTGCATGCTTGGGGGAATGAACGATCCGTTGTTTATTGTAATCTTTCTATGGTGTATGTTTGGCAGGATTTGTTAATAAACTGATGTATCCGGCATATATTTTAGCCAGACTTTCATTATTGTGTCTGCTTGTCTTAACTTTAATATGTATGTAAACATGTTTGTATCAACAATTTATATTGCATATAGTTTAGACCATATCTTTCCAGCTTAGACCAGGTTGTTAATGAACCATATCAATATTTTATGAATCGTGATGATTTTTTCCTGATTATTCCGAACGCACGGATTAATTTTCACAACGTAACTAAATTTACATAAATGATCGTCTGGTTTGATTAGGGCCCACCCACTCATAAACGCAAGGGTGTCACCGTGCAAAACATCAAGCTGGAAAATATAATGTTATAGAATAACTAATAAAATTACATGTAAATATACTGAAGAAATGGGAAAAAGAATAGGAATAGCCAAAGTAACATTGGACAATATGAAACAGATTAACTTGAGAATTAAACAATTCCAGTAAGAAGATAAATCATTGATCTATAGTCAGTCATCATCATCATTATCATTATCGCGTGGGACGCAGAGGTGTTTCCAAGGCACCAGGGCCGGGTTATATACTGGCCAAGACCTGGGCGTCAGGTCCCTTCGGGGTCCTGGCTAAAGTCAGTAGGATCGCCGATTCCTCCGAAGTCGGAGAGTGTCTGCCTGTACGGCGAGGAACCACCAGTCTGCACACCAATAAGCCAGACATGGGACAACGGATACTCACGCAAAACTCAGGTCCTGTATGACATCACACTGATGTTGGACAACAGGATGCCTTCATCCGACATACAGGACTTCGCGTTGGAGCTCAAGCCAACGAACACAAGCAAGCAAGCAAGCATTATCGCGTGCCCTGCCAGCTGAGGTAGACTTTGATGCATCCCCACAGATCTCGGTCCCTGGTGTTCTGGATCAACTCTATTGATGATATTCCTCCATGCCATCGTCTCAGGCCACCCAGCATCATTTCTCTTGTTCTGTCATTGCCTCATATATCGCTAATCTGTCCAGTCATCACGATATTTTCCACTGCTTCTCTTATGTGACCAAAAACATTGTTTGTATCTTTCTTACATGTGTTTATTATATTGTTCTAGTTTCATTAGCCTCTTCAAAACAATCGTTCTTAGTTACTGTGGCAGTCCAAGGTATTTGCAACATTCTTCTCAGAAACCACATTTCTGTTTCCCCCAAATTCTTCCTAATATGTTCATTCACGTTCTATGATTCCCCACAATTCTTTCTTCAGACAGACAGACAGACAGACAGACAGACAGACAGATAGACAGACAGACAGACAGACAGACAGACAGACAGACAGACAGATAGATAGTCGGGAACGGGAGCGGGAGCTTATATAACTACTTATATAAATTAAATGAGATGATCCCCATCAGGGTCTGGACGAAGCCGGGCCAGGTCAGCTAGTATATATATATATATATATATATATATATATATATATATATATATATATATATATATATATATATATATACACACACACGCACATACACACATATACACACGCACATACATATAAACACACGCACACATGTACGCACATATACACATACTTACACACACAAGCACACATTATATATACACACCCACACGCACATTCAGACGTACACACAAATACACCCACATACACACACATAAACACACGCGTATACACATATGGACACACGTACACACCAACCCATCCACCCACACACTTACTCACACTTACACGCTGCCTCACATAATCTCACCCTCTCACTCACTCATTTACTCTTTAAACTCCACTAACTCACTCTCTTACTCGCACAGACAAGTACACAGACACACACACACACACACTCACCCACTCTCTCTCTCTCTCTCTCTCTCTCTCTCTCTCACTTATTAACTTCTCATGCACGCTCTCACTCACCCACTGTCTCTCTCTTGCACACTCACTCGCTCTCACACTCACTCACACACGCTCACACACACATACTCACAAATTCTCCCCCTCACTCACTAACTCACTCTCCCTTACTCACTCACTCACCCGGCGGCTCTCTAACTCTCACTCACTCACTAACTTTCTCACTCTCCCACACAGACAGGTATACACACAACACAACCTCTCTCTCACACTAACTCATTCTCTCACTCAATCTCTCACGCATACGTGTACACAGACATTCACTTACTCTTTCACCCTTGCAGGCACACGCGCATACACACTCTCTCACTTTCTCTGTCTCATACTCACTCTCTCACTCACACTCTTTCTCATTCACTCTCTCACCCACTCTCTCGCTCACACAGTGTAAAATGATAGTGAAAAAATAATACCAGTAGGTGACTTATGGAGGCATATAGTCGGTATGAAGTAAGTATTGAAAGAGTTTTCGTTGAATGTGTAGGGACTCATTGGCGTTTTCAGATCTGGTGGAAGGCTATTCCACAAGTGAGCACCAGAATACGCGAGACATGTTTTGTATAAGTCCAATCTAGGCTTAGGAACCTGTAATAAATTTAAGCGCTTGGTGTTCATTGCATTAGACTGAATTAACGGTAGAAGATACTCTGGGGTATTTTCAGATATAATTTTGTTCACTAATTTGGCTTTGTTAAAAAGGAATCGCTTTCGAAGTAGTAGAAGTCTTAGATGACTATATAAGTTATTACTTTCAACGTGCTTTATGCCAGAAACTAGACGTATAGCGCGGTTTTGAAGCGAACACAGTCGTTTCATATTAGATTTAGGGCACCCATCCCAGACTGTGGAACAATAGTAGAGAGGTGATTGGATATAGCATGCATAGAATATTTTTCGTGTGCTTTCATCCAAGAAGTGCTGAATTTTAGTAAGTTGGTAAACGTTTTGTGCTGTTCTCTTGGTGAGGACGTGAACATGAGAGCTCCAGTTTAGATGTCTGTCAATTAAAAGACCTAATGTTTTGTGTTCATTTACATTAACTATAGGTAACGTGTCCACGTGGAGATCGAGCGGTGCCCCAGTTATGGCTAGGGTCTGTAGTTTTTGTCTGGTCGTTATTAGCATGGATTTGGTTTTGTCGATGTTAATAATCATGCGGTTTTTATCGCTCCATCTACTAAGGTTATCAAGTTCGTTTTGCAAAGAGCTCTCTAAGGCACTAAGGTTCTCTTGACTAGTGTATATAGTGCAGTCGTCTACAAATAGGTCACACGAAGTATTGAGATGCAAAGGAAGATCGTTAATATAAACTGCAAAAAGCAGCGGTCATAGTATTGAGCCCTGAGGCACACCAATATTAAGTTGTGTGGGTTTTGATAGACAGCTATTGAAGGACACTACTTGTTGTTTGTCGGATAAACATGACGTAATTAGGTTCACCATACCTGTGCTAGTTTTCATTTGTTTGAATTTTCTAATTAAAATATCACGATCTACCATATCAAAGACCTTTTTAAAGTCTACAAATACTGCTCCACAAATGTTGCCATTGTTGATACAAAGATGCCAGTTATCGGACATTTTTGTTAGGGCACTATGGCAAGAATATTTAGGTAGAAACCCAGATTGACTGTCAATTATTAGATCGTTGTTAATTAAATGGTGTAATGTTATTTTATGTATGTGTTTTTCTAATGGCTTTGATAGCGACGATAGTAAGGAAATAGGTCTATAATTACCCAAGACGCTATTATCAGTTGAGCCATTTTTAAGTAGAGAATACACTTTAGCAATTTTAAAGGCAGATGGAAAGTAGTTTTTGGACAGGCACTGATTATATATGATCGTCAAGGACTCACTAATAATTGGTGCAGCACAGCGAAGAATTTTATTACTGATACCATCAAGGCCTTCTGAATTTGTTGCTTTGAGCTTTGAGAGATATTTATACACTTCTGCAACAGACATCAAAGGAATCTCGGGTGGAATATTTCTAGAGCATTTCTCTTCACAGAATGATAACAGTGAGCTTAAATTAAAGCTGAGTCTGGTATTGTGGACTTTAAATTCTCTATTTCTGTTTGAAAGAAGCAACTGAAATCCTCGCATGTTATAGCGCTCGGTATTGCTGACTCTGAAGAGTGTTTCTTGTTGGTTAGCGAGTTAATAGCCTTCCATATATTTGTGTTTTTTGATTTATCTACGATCAAATTTTTGAAATGATCTTTCTTTATCCTACGAATTTCATATTTAACTTTATTTCTTAGTCTGCGGTAATTGATAAAATCTTTATCGTTCTCTCATGATTTCGAGAACTTCACGAGTCACCCATGGAGATTTATGTTGATTCTTCACTCGAACTTCTTTAACTGGCATATGTTTATCAAACACACTGTAGACTGTCTTTGTCCAGTAAGCTAGTGCATCATCCGGATCAGGAAGTTGGTAAACATGTTCAAGGGCTGCATTTTTTAAGTCGTCTAAAAATAAACTTTGGTTGAGAGCTTTTAGATTTCTAAATTTGACGATTAAATGTTTATTTTTAGGAGATTTGAACCCAGTTTTCGACCACGTACAACATATTGGGTAATGGTCACTAACTGCACTAACAGGAACAGAACATTCGATAATATTAACTGGACAAGTAACATATATATGATCAATTATAGTTGAGGAGGTGCCTGTAACTCTTGTGGGACGGTTTATTAGTTGTTTTAAATCGTAAGATAGAATGATATCGTCCCATGTCTGGTTGGATTTAGTAGTATCTATGTTAAAGTCACCTAGTATCATGACTTCTCTACCTTCTGTAAACACTATATCCATCATTGTAGTGAAACAGTCATACCAACTGTACCAAGCACACGGATTCCGATATAGGTATCCAAGTAGAGACGGTTGCTGACTGGCTGGCTTCACCTCTAACCAAGCACATTCTATCTCTACTGACTCGAGATCACTTCTACGGGAACAGTTGAGAGAATTGGAAATGTATACAGCAATACCGGTCTCTAATTTTTGATTTGCGTCTCTTCGAATTACTTTAAACCCCTTAGGAGTGATTAAGAGTATGGGATTAGAAGAATAACTAATAACGACTGGCTGCAAGAGACTAATGAGCGTGAAGTAATATTAACAACTATAACAGAGACAAATGCGAGTTCATGCATAAATACACACGTATTTTTGGGGAGCTCATAGAAGTAGGGGGACAGAATTAGTGACTTGAGGACGCACTAGACAACATAAAAATTGAAAGCTATAGTTATCGACCGGGATTCGAACCTGCCACCTTTAAATGACGACAGGTACTCTCTGCAGAAACAAGTGTACTTCGACGCAAGATCAAATAGACACCATCGGAAAGGTGTCTTCATTATCCAGACCCATCATCCACATAAACCCACGACTATGGAATATAGACAGAATTGGTATCTAACCATTGAGATTGCACCATAGGTCTCAGAATTTTATATTAAACCAACATAGGTCAAACAACATCAAACAACAAAGACACAGACCACCCACTGCACGAGGCGCTGGACGCAGTTAAGGGTCAGCGACTGATAAGAGGGAAATCATGGATGGCTCAGGCGGAGGATATGATCAGACAGGTGTACCCCTTAGAGAACATTAGGCGAGGAGAGGAGTGGGTCAGAGTGCCAGCGGAGCAGTCAGAATTGTGCAGAGTTATAATCACATTAAGCCGGGAGTGCAGGGAGTGGCCAGCAGGGGCCACGGAAGTGGAAATCCAGCAACTAATTCAGGACAATGCTCACTCGGGCGATGTGATTATCTACACAGATGGTTCGGTGTCAAGAGGTGAGAGAAGTGGCTGGGGATTCATAGCCGAAGCTAATGGTCGATGTTTGGGGCAGGAGAGCCTGGCATATGATACCACAACATCCAGCTTTAGAATGGAGGTGGAGGCAGTCACTGCGGCTCTCCGCTGGATGGAGAATACGACACACACACACATCGTGATTGTAACTGCCTCAGAAAGCATGCTGACGAGGGTGAGGACGGGCAGGCTTCGTGCGGAGTGGCTTGCTTCGCTTCGGAGGTCACGGGTGACAAGCATCGCCTGGATCTTTTCTCCGGGGCATGCCGGTGTGCTGGGAAATGAACAGGTGGACAGATTGGCTGGCTTTGCAGAACTTGGTGGAGTATTGATACATGACAAGGCAGATGTGGTTGCGGCCTTGTGGGAGCACGTGCACACCTCGGAGGAGCAAATGGATTACCATGGTCTGGCAAGAATGAGACAGCGAGGAGTGACGAGGGGATCTGGCCGACGCTCAACGCTCAGAACGCTCAGAGGAAAGGCGAGGCGGACATATAATCAGATTGCTACTGGTACTATTAGTGTTGGAACTCTTCGCTGGCTACTGAGGATGGGGATGGAGCACTTACGGGAATGCCCTGAATGCTGTGATGTCGATTCCTAAATCAATCAATCAATCAATCAATCAGGTCAAACAACAAACATACCAGTATATTAAAAACAAATTTAGTTGCATGTCATTCACAGAAGGTAGCAGTCAACCCAAGCATTTTGGCTGTTCGTGATTCCTGAGCAAGTTTTACGTTCAGTAGTTTGTCATTGCTTTCTGAACGACCGGCAACTGTACCTTCTTTCAAAAAAAAAAAAAAAACCCAAGCACCATTGTGTTTCGAACCCGGGTATACGGGATTACGAATCGCGTCCGTAACTCCGTCGGTCTCTCCTAGTATATTAAAAAACATTTAAAGAAGAGAAATGATAGATCGGTTCTAATGTTGTATAAGTATTACACATACATAACACCCGGGGAAACCCTTCAAGGCCACTAAAAAGTTCATAAATTAAAACACACGGACAGATTTGTGGAAAGCGAGATAGAGAAAGACAGCGTGAGAAGATTCTTGACTATCTTATGTCATGGCCCGGAAGGGAGTCAACAAACGAATTGATCCATGCCGTCGGAGATCGCAATTTGTGGAGAGGCATGATCGTTCACGCCAGCCGGCAAGGCACTGGATGATTATGAAGTCGCATGGCGGTGCTAGACCCATATTTGTTTAGACCAGTCGGTACTCGGTGGGTGCTGTAGTCGGTATAAACCAGTCGGTACTCGGGGGGGGGGGGGGGTCCTGTTGTCGGTATAGACCAGTCGGTACTCGGTGGGTGCTGTAGTCGGTATAAACCAGTCGGTACTCGGTGGGTGCTGTAGTCGGTATAAACCAGTCGGTACTCGGGGGGGGGGGGGGGTCCTGTTGTCGGTATAGACCAGTCGGTACTCGGTGGGTGCTGTAGTCGGTATAAACCAGTCGGTACTCGGTGGGTGCTGTAGTCGGTATAGACCAGTCGGTACTCGGGGGGTGCTGTAGTCGGTATAGACCAGTCGGTACTCGGTGGGTGGTGCTGTAGTCGGTATAGACCAGTCGGTACTCGGTGGGTGCTGTAGTCGGTATAGACCAGTCGGTACTCGGTGGGTGCTGTAGTCGGTATAGACCAGTCGGTACTCGGTGGGTGCTGTAGTCGGTATAGACCAGTTGGTACTCGGTGGGTACTGTAGTCGGTATAGACCAGTCGGTACTCGGGGGGTGCTGTAGTCGGTATACACCAGTCGGTACTCGGGGGGTGCTGTAGTCGGTATACACCAGTCGGTACTCGGGGGGTGCTGTAGTCGGTATAGACCAGTCGGTACTCGGGGGGTGCTGTAGTCGGTATAGACCAGTCGGTACTCGGGGGTGGGGGTGCTGTAGTCGGTATACACCAGTCGGTACTCGGGGGGTGCTGTAGTCGGTATAGACCAGTCCGTACTCGGGGGGGGGGGGTGCTGTAGTCGGTATACACCAGTCGGTACTCGGGGGGTGCTGTAGTCGGTATAGACCAGTCGGTACTCGGGGGGTGCTGTAGTCGGTATACACCAGTCGGTACTCGGGGGTGGGTGGGTGCTGTAGTCGGTATAGACCAGTCGGTACTCGGGGGATGCTGTAGTCGGTATAGACCAGACGGTACTCGGGGGGTGCTGTAGTCGGTATACACCAGTCGGTACTCGGGGGTTGCTGTAGTCGGTATAGACCAGTCAGTACTCGGTGGGTGCTGTAGTCGGTATCACAAAGGTCGCCTTTACTTCCCTAGACATATCTGGGTACTCAGTTTAGACTGGGTCCACCCTGGAGATGGAAGTTCCGGTTCATTTTTATAAATCTAAATCTCCCCCTCCCCCTCTCTCTGGCTCTCTCTCTGGCTCTCTCTCTCTCTCTCTCTCTCGTTATCTCTCGCTCTCTCTTTTGCTCTCTCTCTCTCTCTCGTTCTCTCTTGTTCTCTATCGTTCTCTCTCTCGCTCTATCACTCGCCCTCTCTCGTTCTCTCTCTCGCGCTTTCTCTCGCGCTCTCGTTCTCCCTCGCTCTCGCTCTCTCTCACTTTCTGTCATTCTCTTTGTCGTTCTCTCTCACACCCCCCCCCCCCATCGCCCGCCAATTGCGATACAACCCATGACCATCAAGACAGCAGTCGAGTAGCTACCCACTACGCCACGGCGACTCACACGCGCAGGTATAATTTTGTAAAAACATGGGGTGCGGGAAGGGAGGGAGCCACGTAAAGTAAGCTCCAAGTCTTTCGCGCTGATGTCTTTCACACCAGGGGCACAACATCACGTGACGCCATCAAATTGCCCTATGCTGTTTCGCCTGCATCTCTGAACTTATTACTTTTTTACACGTCACATTTCTCAGTAGTTCTACCTGTACATCAAGGTAAATTCTGCTCACCCTATACCTCAAACCATTGGCATCTGGCACTATATGTATACACACACACACATCCGTACTCATGGAACTGATCAGCTTTGCTAACACATTTACTGTCGTATATCATGTGATTATTGTTTTTTTTCCCTGTCGGTAGGAAGAGGTGAAGCGGTGTTTATATCTGAACAGGCAGGCAGATAAAAAAAAATGCTAACTCAAGGCATCACTTGGGGAACCCTCGCACCAACTGTCATTCGTTTTGAATGCTCTGATAGTGAATTCGAATCCGCTGCAGTAGATATCAAATGGAAAAAGTGTAACTTTGTTACTTGTAAGGATAGTTTCAGCAAACACGTTCGGAGTGTGATCAAATGGCTGCAGAAACCGTTAGTGTGATTCTGTTGTTGAGTGCGCTGTTAGTCTCGGCTCCAGGACAAGCTGTGGAGGAGAGGGACAAGGTTAGGGAGTACCAAGGGTATACAGATGTCCAGACAACACATGATGATAATGTAAGTGACCAATGTACAGTCTACATTAGCCATGTGGTGATAGCAACTTAAAAGCATGTTCTTAACTGTGTTGCCTGTAGTAAATTTTAACTGCAAGGATACAAACAATAGATTTTACGATTTATTGCCTGACATATTTCGCTGCAGCTCGTCAGCTAAGTATTGCATGATTCACATTCACACAGCATAAACTAACGAAGTTAGAGAAATCCTTCAAGCTGAAATATACAACACACATATTCACACAGCAATTTGAATTGTCTTCCGCGGTAATTTTAAAATATCACGTCTTCTTGTTTGCACAAAGTTGGCTGATGTAAATGAGTGGAAATGGCCTCGGACAGCTTCAACTTGAGTCCAAGCTAACCCAGGCAATTGCCATTCAAAGGCTTGTTTAAACGCGAATGTCGGGTAATTTTTGTAGTCTTTTCCCCGATTCCTATCTGCCAAGCGAGCTTTAAAGAACGCAACGTGTGCACAGAACCTCCTGCTTCTTTCACCTTATCTGATTGATTGATTGATTAATTGATTGATTTAGGAACCGACATCACAGCATTCGGGACATTCCCATAAGCGCTCCGTCCCCAACCTCAGCAGCCAGCGAAGAGTTCCAACACTAATAGTTCCAGTAGCAATCTGAGTGTCGATCGTCGGCCAGATCCCCTCGTCACACCTCGCTGTCTCATTCTTACCAGACTATGGTGATCCATTTGCACCTCCGAGGTGTACACGTGCTCCCACAAGGCCGCAACCACGTCTGTCTTATCTGAGAGAGCTAGGAGTGTCTACACAGCCAATACTCCCTGCGTGTTTCACTGGTAACTTTCGTTGGCATTCTAAGGCGGGATTCGCATTTTTCTTGATGTTTGTGATTGTATATATTACCTACTAACAAATAACTTCTGATCTCTGAAAATTAACTGTAAAAAGATAAAGTATAACGCTGATTTTGGGTTATTGTTGTTGTTGTTGTTGTTGTTGTTGTTGTTTGTCCATCAAGAATAATGATGACCATTCATTTCATCCAGTGGGGTTGAAAGTGTGGAGCCGTGAGTTCTAAGATGGCTGATAAGGCCTATTTTGGCTCGAAATGTTCTTTGACAATGTGGACAAAGAATGCTTGACGTTTCAAGAGAAGGATTTTCTGCAGTGGTTTTTCTGTTCCGTCTTTTCTTCACAGCTCTTGCAGTCCTAGTTGCCTCACAAGTGACTGCACCCTTATGTAAACTTTGCACGCCAAGAAATTCGGTCTCTGGCTGCAGTCTCCCAGGTGTCATGATGAATTCCAAAAGCATTCAGTGAGATTTTCTGTGTCTTTAAAGCGTTTCCTCTGGCCGCCTTGGGATCGTTTACCACAACGCAACTCGCCGTAAAAAATTCGTTTAGGGAGCCTGTGATCTTGCATGCGAGTCAAGTGACCAGCCCAGCGAATCTGATTCTTCATTAGTAGAGTGTGGATACTGGGCATGGACGCTCTTTCTAGGACTTCAGTGTCTGGGATCTTGTCTTGCCATTTAATCTTCAGTAACTTCCTAAGGCAGACTGTGTGGAAGTGGTTTAATTTCCTAGCGTGTCGCTGATAAACAGTCCAGGTTTCACAAGCATATAGCAGTGTGGATAATACAACTGCTATGTAGACTTTCAGCTTTGTTTGCTGGCGTATTCCATTTCTGTCCCATACATTCTTGCACAGTCTGCCAAAGGCCGCGCTGGCCTTGGAGATTCTTGCATTCACTTCATCATCAGTTGTGGCAGCTTGTGACACAGTGCTGCCAAGATAGGTGAATGTGTCCACAACACTTAGACTATGACCATTCACTTTGATATTCGGCACAGTGTGATTATTCCCTGGAGCTGGCTGGTACATAACTACAGTCTTCTCCAAATTGATATTGAGCCCAAAGTTGGCACAGGCATGTGAGAAAGCTGAAACATTATGTTGCATGTCCGCCTCTGAGTTGGCGTATAGAGCGCAATCATCAGCAAACAGGAGCTCTCTGACGGTGTCGCTGTTAATTTTGGTTTTAGCTTTCAGCCTTCTGAGATTGAATAACTTTCCATCCATACGGTAGTTGATGTCTATTCCAATGTCGTCGTTCTCGGAGGCATTCATCAACATGGCTGAAAACATGAGGCTGAACAGTGTTGGTGCCAGGACACATCCTTGTTTCACTCCATTTGTGACAGGAAAGGGTTCAGACAGTTCACCATTTTCCTGTACTCTTGCCTGCATGCCATCATGAAATAGCCGCACTATTTGGACAAACTTTCGTGGACAGCCATATTTTGCCATAATCTTCCACAGTCCTTCTCTGCTGACTGTATCAAAAGCCTTGCTAAAGTCAATGAAAGTGGAAAACATTTCGCAGTTCTGTCCTGACATTTCTCTTGCAGCTGCCTTGCAGCGAAAATCATGTCAACAGTTCCACGTTCTTTTCTGAAGCCACACTGGCTCTCGGGAAGAAGACCTTGATTGAGATAGGCAGTGAGGTGATTGAGAAGAATTCTGGCGAGTATCTTCCCTGTAATTGAAAGCAAGGAGATGCCTCGGTGGTTGTCACAGGATTGGCGGCTTTCTTTTCGTTTGTAAAGGTGGACTATTGACGCGTCCTTGAAATCTTGTGGCATGGTCTCGTTCACTCATATGTTTGTAAAGACTTGGTGAAGCTGCTCTGTTAGGATCGGCCCACCTGCTTTGTATATCTCTGCCGGGATGGAGTCCGGACCAGGTGCCTTGCCGCTGGAGAGTTGATGGATGGCTTTGTTTACTTCCACCAAAGCTGGATGGCTTTGTTTACTTGGCAGGTCATCAAGTGTATCATTGGTGGGAACTTGAGGAAGGCAGTTGATGGTTTCATCATCGAAGAAGGAAGCTGCATTTAAGATGTTGCTGAAATGTTCCGCCCAGCGCTGAAGGATGTCTTTCTTATCGGTGACTAATGTTCTCCCATCTGCACTGAGGAGGGGAGCTGTGCCTGGTGATGTAGGACCATAGACCGCTTTCAGTGAGTCGTAGAAGTTTTTCATATCATGTCTGTCAGCAAAGCCTTGAATTTCATCAGCATTGCTGCTCAGCCAGGAGTCCCGCATGTGCCGAAGTTTCTGCTGCACTACTCTAGGAATGTTCTTGAAGGCATTTTTTTTTATGTTGACTTCGGGTCATTCAAATGTGCCTTGAGGAGAAGATGTTTCTCGGCCAGCAATTGGTTGATGTCTTCGGAATTTTAATTAAACCAGTCTTTATGCATTCGGGGGGTTGGGCCCAGGATTTCCATAGCAGTGTTGTAAATTATGTCCTTTAGGGCTCTCCACTCCTGTTTCCTGTTTAGCTGCAGCATTGGGCTTGAGGCGGTCTTCCAGCATATTTTCAAACGACAGCTGCATTTTCTTGCTGTTTAGGCGGGTGACATTTAGATTTTTTTTTTGTTTTGCATTTTCACCCTTGAGGAAGTCGTGGTGGTTTGATGTGAATGTTTATTTTCGAGACAATGAGACGATGGACTGTCCAACATTCGGCACCACACAAGGATTTCGTCACCCGAACGTCTTGTTTGTCATTCCTCCTGACGATGACATAGTCAATGAGGTGCCAGTGTTTCGATCGAGTGTGCATCCACGATGTCCTGTTTCTCATGGGGAGACGGAAAATTGTGTTGGTAATCAGGAGATCGTGTTCAGCACATGTCTGAAGAAGGAGGAGTCCATTTCTGTTACAATTTCCGACTCCGTGCTTTCCAATAATGCCACTCCAAGAGGTGGTGTTCGTGCCTACTCTGGCATTGAAATCCCCAAGGATTATAAGTTTGTCTCTTTTGGGAACAGATGTTAATACATTATGCAGGTCCTCATAGAACTTGGTCTTTACATCATTTTCATTGGTCATAGTTGGTGCGTAGACACTCGCAATGGTTGCATGCTTCCTTCCATTCAGCAGGGGCAATTTAATGGTCATGAGCCTGTCGTTTATAGCCTTTGGAAATCCAGCTAGTTTGCCGACC
>OY992876.1:115181820-115364320 GCA_963921405.1 Cepaea hortensis
GCAAATCAATGCTCTAAAGATTTCCTCGCATCAGGATAAGGCTTTGTACCCTCCCAATTGCGCTCCTCCGCCAGAAGCCGTTGGCACAATGTGAGGTGTCGAGTTTGGTGAGCGCCGCCCAAGATTCGGCGCTAACAGAAAGCAAGTAATACCGTCTTTGTCAGACTAAGACCTGACAGAAAACATTGATAACACTGATGATAACAACAGTTATAACAGAATTCTGGTAGCCTTACACTGATAACAAACCGATGATGACACAACAGTGATTACATAATATTGATAACACAATAGGTGGTAACACCACACACCACACTGATAACAAAAGTGATAACAGAACAATGATAACACAAGTAATGTTGCAACAGTGATAATAACAGTGATAATACACCAGTGATAACAACACCAATGATAACAATTGTGATAACACATTATGGAATACATAACAGTGATAACCGTTTATTGATAACAACAATGACAACGCAACATTAAAAACACAGCAGTGATAATACAACAGTGATAATACAAGTAGGACAGTAATAACACACCGCTGAGAAACAGACGGAGTGATTGGGGTTTCATTGCGAAGGCTAATGAACGACGCCTGAAAAAGAAGAATCTGGCATTTCAGTCTATGACCCCCAGCATGAGAATGATGGTGGAAGCAGTCACAACGACATTCCGTTGGTTAGAGGAGACCAATGCAACACATGACAGAATCAAGGAGTATGCTAAGTAAGGTGGAGAAGGGAACGTTACTTATGGAATGGTTATCCTAGCTTCAGAGCTCACAGATTGTGAGAATTGTATGGATATTTTTGCCCTGGCCATGCGAGATTGCAAGGGGTGGGGGGTGGGGGGGGGGGGGGGAGGACGAGGCTGTTAGGCTGGCAGGGAATGCACCTCTTCATGATAGATTATCTATGGACAGGGGAGAAGTGGTCGAGTGCCTGTGTGACCAGGTGAAGAAGGCGGGGGAACAGATTGAGAACACGTGGGGAAAGAATGCGATTGCGGAGGATCGGTAGGGTTCTGGAAGAATCTCAAAACAGAGGAAGACGAGGAGAACGTTCAGTCAGGCAGCGGGAAGAACCATTAGTAGTATGACTCTTCGCTGGCTGTTGAACTCGGGGACGGAGCGCGTATGGGAATGGTTTGAGTGCAGTGATGCCAGTTCTTTAGCTCAACTCAACCAGTGATAACTGCACTACCGCCCTTTAAAACTTCAAAATTATGTATTATTACAGGCGAGGGCAAGGCAGACAGCAGTGGGTCCTTACTAGCGGTGTGCCATCCTGACAGCAATAGATGCCAGCAGGTAAACGTCATCATCATCATCATCATCATCATCATCATCATCATCATCATCATCATCATCATCATCATCATCATCATCATCATGTGCCATGCCGATAAGCGTAGGCGGTCATGTTTCGTCACCTCACGTGATCGTCAGAGTCGTGGATCAGCTGTTTTTGTGTCTGGACTATGCCATGTGGTCAAGCCATCTAGACATGTACTCATCTTGCTTCCCGTTATTCTTTCCCCCTCAGTCTTGCCAGCTGTTATCAAGTTTTTTTAATACTTTATTTCATTCCATAACGGGCCCAAAATATCTTGACTGCCAACGTCTAATTTCTCTGAAAACGTCAGGATTTCATGTGTTACTTCTAGGACTTGCTCTTTGGTTTTTCTGTCTGTTCATGGTATTCTGTGCATTTTTCTAAGAAAGCACATTTTCTCTGTCATTAGATAGATATGTATCAGCTTGTCTACTCATTGTCCACGCTTCACGTCCATACAAAAGTACATGATCTATGTAGCACTTTATCACTGTTTTTTCTCGTTGCAAATGACATCGTTTTATTGGTCAGCATGTTCTATATCTGGGAAAAGGCTACTTTCGCCATGACGATTATTGTTCTAATCTTTACAAAGCATCTCCCATCAGAAGTTATGACTGTTTACATCATACACTACACATTGCTATTGCAAATAAAGTTTGCAATTTATCACAGTCATCAAGACTGACTTCCAGTTCTAGGTATTCTTCTTCAGTTTCTCTTCGCCTGACAATCTTGTGAGCTCTGAGAATACTTCAGCCACCAAGTCAATAACTTCAGTAACACAATCGGTAGAGAACGTATAATGGTCAGTTGATTTACTCACACAATCACAGACGTACTTAGTCGACATATTTACGCACATTTCTAATGCATTTACTGACTTAGTCAATAGACATAATTACCATGCCACTATATTTAGTTGTTAGTCAGGTCTCAGATATGTCTGAGCTACCGTATCATCGTATGACAGTAGACGGTACTACTTGTTTTATGTTATTGCCGAATGTTGGGCGGCGCTCACCAAACACAACACCCCCCCCCCACCCCCCATTGGGCCAACGGCTTGAGACAGAGGGGCACAATTGGTAGGATATGTAACACTGCGCGCACAGAGAGGACTAACAAGTTCTGCTGGGTTAATATAAATCAGGCTTTATTTGAATATAGTGGCTGAAACAAAATCGTAGTACAATTCAATCGTGATGTCGACTTCTCTTCTCTCGTCCTAGGTGTTCTCTCACTGCCCCAACAACAAGCTACGTCACGACTTGAGCATCCTTCTAGCTGTTCTATATTGATGCTCAAGCGTGCTGTAGACTTGCACACCTAGCTGATACTAATAATACACTCATTCTGCTACACCTCCCTATGTTTTAAAAAGACTTTTCTTCTTCAAAAGTCTTTATTCCTAACCCCTTTTATCCTACATCTTCTCTCCTTACCTCCCATAATTTCTTTAAGCCGCCCCAAACTAACTCTATTTTAGGCAAATATTCTATTTGTAACTCTTCCCCCTGTCATATAGTAAACCACTATGAACTTCTTCTTCGTTCCTGGCTCTTCAAACATAACACATATTATTTACATATCCTCAATAACATTTAAATCTCAACTTTATACAATACATCATAACACATATGGTTACCTTTTTGAAATAAACACTCCGCTTAAAAATTCAAACGCTGTACCCTTCTGATACTACCTCAACTCCCTATTGTCATCACTAACAGTATTACCACCCCACTACTACTTCTCCACTTTCAACCAACCTGAAATCACTCGCACACGATAGGAAGACAAAGAATCGGTGCGCACCGGGGATTCAAAGAAGTAGAACTCTTTCTCGCAAAAAAACCACACTTAGCTAAATCACACACACCTTTACCCCCCTATGTCATTTGAGACTTTATGTAATAAAGTCTAAAACAATTATCTCTTCTACAGTACCACTTATTATGGTAACAGTTTACGCTGCTATCTACAGCATCAAACACCAACCATCAAAAATATTATTCACTCCCAAATGTCTATATATTACAGACAGTACACAATTAACAAGGTCCATCATCCCTCTAGACCTCTTCCAACTTTATACACATCACCTCACATAACTAATCTTCTCTCATACCTCACTCAGAATTCTCTCTTAATCTCGCCGAAAATTTCAGCGACCCCTTAATGTCCATTTATTATGGGCATATCTACTAAAACCTCTACTTATGCCGTTATTAACAGCAACACTATACTCATGTCTGTGACTGCTTCCAATCAACGTTATTCTATTACAATCCATATATCACGGACCCTCAAAAACCCCATGTCATTTTGTCTCCACAGTGACAATGTTCATTTCTCATTAACACACTTACAACCCTTTACTATTGTACTGCTATCCACAGTATCTAATCATTCTTCGGAGTCAAACATGGATTCAATTCATGTTTTGCTAATTGTCTTCACAGCACGTTACTGACTTCTTCTTCTACAATCTCGTGGCTCCATGTTCATTTCTGACCCCTCATTTACCCCACTGCTTTATTCACTTTAATCTTTTCTTCCCCAATATGGCGTCCAATCCATATATCTTCAGTTAATGCTCACTTAAATTCCCCATAACCATTTTACTTGTGTAGTAACCCCGTCACTTAAGTATGGCCTATGTTTCCACAACTTAACCTCCCAACGCTGATTATCACAGCAATCTTGCTAGCAGAATATACTCATAAACTTGTTATTCACAAAGAGAATGTGTCTCTCTTCTAGTCCTCAGCAGTCTATTAACCATTTTCTGAACGAAGGGTCCTAAATAAAGCCCCATGTATTGTCTTTATTCTAGACGAAACTATGTAAATTAAACTTAACTTAACTAATTTGTAACATATATATAAACAAGATGAGTGAAGCGAAATAAAATCACAACAGGACATCATACCCCCCCCCCCAAGTTTTTATACATCATTTATGTTTCCCCTCATATCAATTAAAGGTATTAACTCATTCAAAGAAAAACATATATTAAAATAATATAACATACATCCTATATATTGTTAGTCTCTTTTTTGGACTAACAATAATTAACTTATTTATCTATTTAAGAAAACTCAAGAAGTCAAATCATAAAATCAATTGGCAATCATTCTACAAAACCAAGTCAATAAAAAAATACTATAACCTATTATATATATTCAATCAGCATTGGTCTCTTATACTAACCAATGAAATACATATCTATTCCCAAAAGTCATGCCCATTCCATTATTCTTATAACAGATAAAACAAAACAACTCAATGCCAAGCATTAACCCCAATATATATATATATATATATATATATATATATATATATATATATATATATATATATATATATATATATATATATATATATCTGTTACCTACAGACCAATTCCTAACTTAGAACGATATCTGTTCTCTCAACAAAAGTCATTAATTAATAAATGACCGTCAATCATTGATTCTCTCCCCTCACAATATTCTATCTTTTACCAGACTAACTCCTAATACATCACAATATCTGGAATATCACCCTAACCAACCGCTGTAAACCGCAGCTCAAATCACTTTACTTACTACTATTGTGGCTGCTATCCCAGCACACTACAACTCATCTCTCTACTAAAGGAAACCGTACCTCGACACACTAATTGTTTCCCTTGGATTTATACCAAGTATTACCACAACTTCTTAGCATTATTACCGTTAACTACGGTATCTCCACCCTCTTACGACCAGCAAAAAAAAAATTTGGTCTATTTACTATAGACCTCTCACCAATACATCTAACTACTGTACCAACAACTAATTCTACTTTTAAGTCTCTCGTCTATCCGACGCAAGTAATATTTCATTCTCCTGCATCAGTACTTTCTTTACATCTCACCACAACTACTCTAAGCTATCCTCAAGTCTCTCCTAGCGTTCTTGCACCGCGATGATAGTTAAACCAGTCACACTTATCGGAACATGTTCTCCAACATTCATTTATCTAATCTTGTTTACCTCCGTATCTTTCACTCCTCTTCCTATTTATCGGGATTCTTACAGAACAGCAACCCACACCACTTATAACTGACAACGGACCTCACTTTCCTCATTTCTCAGTATCAGGCATTCATACTTCAACATGTCCCTGTCAACAATACTAAACATATTTTATGAAACGTCATTCAGAATGTTAACTCTCTTTCTGTCAACCTGTCATACAACTTCCATAAATTCCGTCCAAGATCACACATTCCAAACAAAAGACATCACACCTTTCTAATCACCTACTTTAACAATTTAGCACAAGCAAAACAGAGGCAACGACTATAACCAAAGAAGAACAAACAACAACCATTCAACTAAACAACATTTCTCGAAACAAGTAAAGAGTCTCAATCATTCACTCGTTTTCAAAGGTCAGAATCTATATATTATCTCTCGCAAACTATATCTCTTTTACACACTAACCAGCACTATCAACGATCTCTCAAAACAAACCTCATTCCGCTGAGCCACTAACCTCGTAACTATCATTCTATACTTCTCCACACAACAACTTTCTCAGATTTAATCAACTCTTCTTTCTCCGCAAGCATGACGTAATTACTTCATCCCCCTCACCAAGAACTCGTATTCTTCAAGCATCAACTTCTACAGTCTTTTACTCTTAATATTCTCGCGTTCAACTGGCTATTTTACACATGATACTCAATTTCTCCTCAATCTATATCTCCTCATCAGACACTCTCGGTTCAGCTGTCAACAATACTATGCTTACTTCTCAAACCACCAAGCGAAACTATCTCAGACATCACGTCATAGCTCTGAGTCGAACCATCCACTCTAGTACGAGCATTCATACTTAGTTTATCTCTCTCTCTACTAATTCTGTGCTGAATCTACTCTACTTTAATTACTCCAGTTATACATCACTCAACGTGATCGACTCTGTATCTATCCATTCCGGACAAGGAACATTTCAAATTCTACCTTGTTTACTCTCCCTACACCGCAACCAAACACCAGATATCCTGTATTACGTATCCACGTAGAATATCATTTTCCGTGACTCTCTATCCTCAACAACACTATTGCCTACCCTGTACCATGTGATGCTACACCAAAAAAATTCATCTGCCTATTTTAGACAGCCCATATGTATTTGCTCAAACCGCAATTCCTCTCATAAGCCAAAACAATGCCATATGTCTTTCGTCACCCAAAGAAATTAACAGCCATAAAGCGCATCCAAGCCAAATATTTCATTGTCTCTTAATACATTAGTACGTCTTTTTTCAATTATGTCATCTTCACTATCTGTTGTTAATCTGTTGTTAAAGTACTCAGGTCTTAAGGTCATATATTCTTCTAATTTCCTTAAGTCACTTTCTGTCGTCGAGTAATTTTCCGCTATCTGTCTATTATTATTCTTCTTCTTAAATGCTTTCTTTCTATTTCCTTTATTTGCGTCGGTCTGCTCACTGTTTCCTGTATACCTTACATAACGTTTATATTTCCCCATCTCATCTTCAGATGACACACTAATAATAGTTCCCTCATCAGATTCATAGTAGTAGTTTACTGCAGACACGTCGATCCTATTCCCATAGTCGGCTTTAGAACGTCTGACTTTCTTCTTACTTCTATTCCTCGTGCTCCGGTTCTGTACAACTCCCATATCTTTATCTGAAATATTCTCTCCATAGCCTGAACTCTCACACTTAATATTTCTACACCATTTAGGGATTAAGTTTATACCTGAGGAACTTGACATCTCAGTTGTACCTTTATTGACCATCAGACTGTTTATATTTCTTTCTTCAATACTTTTCCTCTTTGGTCTCTTTTCATCTTTGGTTCTCGTCTGTCTATCCTTCTTAATTTCAACTGTCTCCCTTTTCTAATTTCAGCTGATGAGTTTTAATAGTTTGCACTTGGTCATTCTTCTCTATATTATCTAGCTGAGTCTGTGTCTCCTTATCTATCATTTTATCTGTTTGCGTCTGTGTCTCTCGGTCTATTTTCTTTATCACTACCGTCGTTTTATTTTCCTGTCTACTAGTCACATTCGCAACCATTTTAGGATTAGTTTGTATTTTATTTACAGGTTCAACTCTGTCTCTTACACCTGAGTTTAGATATTGTCTTTGTCTTTTTTCAAACCATTCGTCACGTCTTTTCCTAGCAGTCTTGCTATGGGATGGCCACTTCCATAACTTATTGGAAAAGTCTCTCTCAGGACCATTCTTGTATCTATAACAGCTATACCAGTCCGACCTTTCACCATTACGTCTGTTCTCACCGTCTTTTACCCTATATACATCAGGCCTTGGTTCGTCATAACCATATTGTCTTCTGTCTTTATTAAGTAATGGCTGTCTCCTGTTATTCTTTCCTACTCTATTGTAGTCTACCTTAAATCTATAAGGGTCTTGTCTAGTCGTTCTGTTCTGCAACGTTTCTACAAAATTTTCTACTTCACCAACTGCCACTTTTAATTCTCCCAACCATGTACTGATACGTTGTAATTCTACATGTAGGTAATTCATATTAACTTCTTTGTAATTTATATCAAACTTAAAACAATATGCCTACTTCTTCCTCTGTATATTCCTTGGTACCTGAAAAAAAAAAAAACTCGTCCTGAGCTCAGCTGAAATAAGAAGAAAAGAAGACTGTTTCTCTACTATGCCTGTTGCCATATCCTGTTGTTTCTTTTGCTGTGTTAAGTTTACCTATTACCAACCCTACCCCGGTCAAAACTTGTGTCAGTGAAGCTTGTTCTTCCGCCATGCTGAAATATTTCGCTGTATACAATCAAATTCACAATTGTAACAACCTAATTTAAAGATATGATCTTATTTAACTTACGTAATTCCTAATAATAATTGTTCAAACAATCAATGGTATCTAAAACATTTAAAGTTTAACTAAAGGACTTAATCTTCCTCTTAAAGATCAATAATTTTCTATCTATTAGAAAAAGTTATTTATATTACCCCTTTTCTGGTTGAAACTAATTTTCCAATGGTCCAATCGAAAATCAAGTCCTACAATTTCCCCTTGACGTCTATGCTCTTGTATGCCGAGACTGAGAAGCACAGTATCTGGTATTCGAGTACTTGAACCAGGATCGACAAAGCGGCTTCAGTACTCCGTAAGGATCAATAAGGCTCGATAGGGCTCGACAAGGCTTGATAAGGCTCCACAAGGAAAGAGTTTCTTCCTCTTCCAACGTCTCAAGTTTCAGTACCTTCAGCCCTTGGGTGGGCCCCTACCAGACTTCAGCCTTCTTTTCAACCGATAACAGGGCACATCAAAGCGACGTCTTGAAAACTGGTGTAGCTCAATAAAGCGATTTGACTTTGGGTCCCCTCTTCAGCAGGTCGGCACCCCAGTGTGCCCAACCACCTCCGAGGTTTCCCTAACGGTATCGCCTTTGTTGAAAAACATTCTGATTTGTTTGAGCAAACACGAGTAAAAAATGTTCCTTACTTTCCAACCAAAGGAGCAATTGGCTTGATTCTTCAGGCACCCAAGGTCACGATTCAGTGAAGATAACGGCTTTGAGTTCGTTTTAGGTAGTCTTGATACCAAGAAGGTGACAGCTCCCTCAGAACCACGTTTCCATTGGAGTCAAGTTGTTTATATTTGTTTTGAAATTTCTTTGCTCCTGAACCTGGACAATCCTAGCATGTGTCTGGCTGACCTTCACACGTAAGGTTAACAAACTGTTGGAACAGATGACAAATCGAGCGTCATGGCAAATTTTGGTGAGATTTACGTCGAGTTAGGTGGTAAAAATGTGGAACAGCTTCCCTCCACTGTTAACAATGTTATGTAGATGGTTCGCTATAGCAGGCCGGTTTCCATACTTCGCATTGTGGCCACGGCATTATCCAAAAATCGAGATCCTGGTCTGTGGCAGCATTTCATCCTCCTGTAACACTACGCGCACAGAGAGGACTAACAAGTTCTCTGGGTTAATATAAATCAGGCTTTATTTGAATATAGTGGCTGATACAAAATCGTAGTACAATTCAATCGTGATGTCGACTTCTTTCGCCCTTGGTGTTCTCTCACTGCCCCAACAACCAGCTACGTCACGACTTGAGCATCCTTCTAGCTGTTCTATATTGATGTTCAAGCGTGCTGTAGACTTGCACACTTAGCTGATACCAATAATACACTCATTCTGCTACAGATACAAGCCTTATCCTAGTATGGGAAAATGCAACCTAAGACTAAATGTCGTGGCAGCGAAGACTAGGCCCTAAGCATTGGTCGGCAATTAGTCTAGGGTCGGAGCTCTGTCAGGCGGAGAGTTAGAGCATAGCTTTGTCTATCCAGTAGCTTCTACAGCTAGTCTTGTTCCGGACATATTGGTGCTACCTTTCCTCTGGAGTAAACTAGACAGACAGAGAGTGGGATCATGCTGCATGGGCAACACATGGTCTCTACAATTCAGCCCAGGCTTTGTGCTTTTTAGAGGTTATAATGGCTTGTTTTATTTTTGAAATGCAATGTAACGAACTATCGTCTGTCAAGACGGCAAGGTGCCAATATATTTAGTCACATAGTCAATAAATTTACTGGCTGTGCTTTCGTATGGATGTGAAGCTTGAAGAATGAGCAGACAAGCTGAAAAAAACATCCGATGGCTGTGAAAATGTGGTTTCCGAGGAAAATGCAAAGAATACAACAGGCAGACAGAAAAACCAATGACCACGTCCTACAAGAAACAAATGAAAACCGTAAGTTGAATAGAGAAATTAGACGTAGACAGTCAAAATATTTTTGGTAACGTTATGAGAAGAAATAAATTGGAAAACTTGGTAACAACTGACAAGATTGAGGAGAAAAGAGCAAGGGAAGGACAGACAAGTAAATGCCTAGATGGCTTGGCAACGTTGTATGGACGAGACAAGAACACTGAGCTGATCCACAACTCTGGTGATCGAGTGAGATGGCAAAACATGACCGCCCACGCTTACCGGAATGGCACATGACGATATGATGATATTTACTGGCATAGTCAATATATTTACTCACACAGTCAATTACGTCACGTATACAATAAATAGCTTTACTCACACGGTCAATAGCTTTAGTTGCATAGTCCATAATGTTACTCACACAGTCAATAGATTTCTCCACACTCAATAACTGCATTTACTAACTTAAAAAGAAAAAGTGTCAACACGCAGTCAACAGCATCACTCGCACCGCTTGTAGTGTCACTCACACAGTCAACAGCTGAAATCACAAAGTGGACAGTTAAGTTGGTTGTCAAATCCTTTACATGACGTTGCAATCAAGCCCAGTATGTATTAGCTATTCGTGATTTACTAGATAATTTTACGTTCAGTAGTCTACCATTGCTTTCTGAACTCGCGACGCCTCATACTATCGAAATCAACGCAAAGCAGTCTGCTTCCAAGTCGCTAAAGCTGATTTCGAACCTGTTACCTGATATGTCGGGGAGTTGTGAAACTGCGTTTCACTAACTCAAACGCCAGAGACGTTGATTTGTGAACAGTACAGAAGTAATATTGTTAACGTCTCTACATTTGAGCTGGGAAAAATGGGTTGAAAAGGGGTCTTGTCTCCGTTAGCGAAACAGTTAAGTTATCTGCCTCACGCTCTGAAGGTCGTGTGTTGGTTTTCAGCCTGCATCATTCAGTTCCCGTGTGCCTTTAACCTTTTAACCTACACTTGAATTTGTCAAGTCTTCATATACAAATTTTCATGTTTTACTCACCCCATTGACAGCGGGAAGCTCTGAAGTGGAGGTGGGACAATTGATCCACGACAATTCACGCCCATGTGATGTAATCATCTACACGGATGGCTCAGTGCTAAGAGGCAAAAGAAGTGTCTGAGAGTTCATAGCGAAGAATAATAGACATTGTGTAGTACACGAGAATCAACATATGATACCACAATATCCAGTCTGAGAATGGAGGTGGAGGCAGTCACTGCAGAGTTCCGCTGACTCAGGATAAACAGCACACACATGTCGTGATTGCAACGGGCTCTCAGATGATGCTGTGTGGGGTGAATAATAATAATAATAATAATAATAATAATAATAATAATAATAATAATAATAATAATAATAAAAACAAAGATAGGGAGCATCTGTTGAATCTTTTCCCCAGGGCATGCTGGTGTTTTGGGAAACTAGCAGGCGGCCATACTGGTTGGTTCTGCACCTCTGGTTGAGATATATTTGCACCATAGGGCAGATGTGATCCTTTGGGATCGTGTGTGTAGTGTGAAAGAACAGGCACACTATCATTGCTTAGAGAGAATGTTGCGACAGGAAAAACCAGAGGATCTGGCTGACACTCTGTTCTCCGAGGAAAAGCCAGACGGACACACAATTAGACTGCAACTGGTACATTCAGTATTAGGTTGCTGAAGATGAGGATGGAACGCCTATGGGAAAGTCCCAAGTTTTGTTATGTCGGTTCTTGACTCAACTCAACTCAACTAAACTCAGCTGATTCCATTAACAAAATTGCTACATGTCTTTGTTGTTCACAAAATGGCTTACATGTGTCCTTTCTTTTCTTTTTGACAAACAGATATGCTACCTAATTGGCATTGACACACAAATTTGTGATTGCTATCAGGGGTACGCCCTCTTGCCAGACTCTGAAAGTTGTATTGGTATGTTCATTTTGTTGTCTCTGATTGTGTTATATATGTGGTTGTGAGAGGGTATTCTGCGGACTGTCAATGACACTGAAGATGAACAGAGAGGGTATTCTAGGAACTGTCAATGACACTGAAGATGAACAGAGAGGGTATTCTGGGGACTGTCAATGACACTGAAGATGAACAGAGAGGGTATTCTGGGGACTGTCAATGACACTGGAGATGACAGGCTAAAGAGAGGCAAATCATGGATGGGTCGGGCGGTAGATGTCGTCAGATAGGTCTGTAGTCTAACCAGTAAAACCCCGGCAAGGAATGGGTGCCGGTGCCTCCAGCTTGTAAGTGCACTTTCTCCTGCATTATCACACTTGACAGACGGTGCAGAGAGCCGAACCCTGCCGCTGTCAATGCAGAGATCAACGCGCCCATATAGCCCCGAAGTGCTCATCTATACAGATGGCTCTGTTGTAAAGCAGCAGAGAAGTGAGTGGGCATTTACAGCCCGTTCAGCGGGCCGAACCGTTTAAGAATCCAGTGGTGCCCACTCTATGACCACGAGCAGCATGACGATGGAGGTGATGGCAATTACACGGGCTTTCATTTGGCTGGAATCACAGCATTATACCAACGTGTGTGTACTAAGTGATTCAATGAGCATGATTCGGAAGGTCGAAGCTGGATCTGTACGTAGACAATGGACTGAGTCGTTGCGGAAGTCTGTTGTCCGTAAAGTCACCTTCATCTTCGTCCCGGGACATGCGGGAGTCGAGCGAAATGAACGAGCTGATGAACTGGCTGGCTCTGCACCCCCTGTAGATGGCCAGCCCATGTATCGTTCCGATGTTATTAACGTCCTTAAATATACGTCGAGAACAGAGGACTTTGACGTCAGTGAATCCACATCGCTGTCCAGGATGAAAGACTTGGGAGTAAGAACTAGCACTGCCAGACGCGAGAGGTACATTGGGAAAAGGAGGTGCCTCGTCAACCAACACAGAACTGGCACTATTAGCCACCGGACGCTGATGCATATGCTGAGGGGGGGGGGGGAAAGGATCTGAGCACCTATGGACCTATCCGGAGTGCAGTGAAGATACCCCAACTGATAACTGATAACTGATAACTTCTTTTTTTTCTGCGTTCATCCGGAGTTTTTTTCTTCTTTTTCGGATGTGATTGCGTTGTGCCTGTTTTCGCGAGAACTGAAGATGAACAGAGAAGGTATTCTGGGGACTGTCAATGGCACTGAAGATGAACAAAGAGGGTATTCTGGGGACTGTCAATGACACTGAAGATGAACAGAGAGGGTATTCTGGAGACTCAATGACACTGAAGATGAACAGAGAGGGTATTATGGAGACTCAATGACACTGAAGATGAACAGAGAGGGTATTCTGGGGACTGTCAATGACACTGAAGATGAGCAGAGAGGATATTCTGGGGACTGTCAATGACACTGAAGATGAACAGAGAGGGTATTCTGGGGACTGTCAATGACACTGAAGATGAACAGACAGGGTATTCTGGGGACTGTCAATGACACTGAAGATGAACAGAGAGGGTATTCTGGGGACTGTCAATGACACTGAAGATGAACAGACAGGGTATTCTGGGGACTGTCAATGACACTGAAGATGAACAGAGAGGGTATTCTGGGGACTGTCAATGACACTGAAGATGAACAGAGAGGGTATTCTGGAGACTCAATGACACTGAAGATGAACAGAGAGGGTATTCTGGAGACTGAATGACACTGAAGATGAACAGAGAGGGTATTCTGGGGACTGTCAATGACATTGAAGATAGAAGAAAATTGGCTGAAACCAGTATTATGTCTCGAAAACTGAAATGTGAGGGGGCTTCAAATGAAAACCTTACATATATTTTTGTATTTTGTTCATTTGAATACATCCTAAACAAGTAAAGAACAAATGTATAATTCTTCGATGTAGTCACTACTGCCTTCGATGTAAGTCCTCCAGCGTCTATAAAGTGCTTGGATTCCTGTAGAAAAATAATTCTCTAGGTCGCCCGTGTAAACACTCTGGGGTCATTATTCGGTTTGTCTGACCCGGTTGTGAACAGTTTGTATGAGACGCCACGCCATTTTGAAAATTCCTACTCCACTCACACACTTGCTGGACTGACAGGCGTGCATCACCATACTGGACCATCATTCGCCTATGAATGTCTATAGGTTTCACTGATCAAAAAACGGATAACACAACACCGCTCCTCAGTGGTGTATCTAAAAAGTGGGACTGCCATCTTCAAACTGTTCTTATGATGTCACCGTGTCCGTCTGCACCGTGATGTAACGTGCTTAACCCTTTTGACATCCTTAACCTATCCTCATCCTATTGACAGGTTACAAAATAATATCATGGTTATTATATCATACTGTTAAGATTTTCATATGAAGCCCCTCGTACTTTGTGGGAGACAGTAACTCTTATGGAGAGATGTGTGTGTGTGATGAAAATAATACTTTATCTACTGTTTATCGTTCACAGACATCGATGAATGCGCCCTTGGGCTATGTGGAGAGAATGGTACATGCATCAACACTGCCGGGTCTTTCACATGTGCCTGCGACCAAGGATATCACCCTGGGGTTGGTGGTTTCTGCTTCGGTGAGACCATTGTTTATGTACGTGACAACTGTATGTGTAAGTCGTCGATGTATGTCAGTGTTAACTGTATGTGTAAGATATTGATGTATGTCAGTAGTAACTGTATGTGTAAGATATTGATGTATGTCAGTGGTAACTGTATGCGTAACATATTGTTTTTATGTATTAGTCGCTGTATGTGTGAGATACTGATGTATGTCAGTGGTAACTGTATGTGTGAGATACTGATGTATGTCAGTGGTAACTGTATGTGTGAGATATTGATGTATTTACAGTAACTGTATGTGTAAGATATTGATGTAAGTAGTAACTGTATGCGTAAGATATTGATGTATGTAAGTGGTAACTGTATGTGTAAGATATTGATGTATGTCAGTGGTAACTGTATGTGTGAGATACTGATGTATGTCAGTGGTAACTGTATGTGTAAGATATTGATGTATTTACAGTAACTGTATGTGTAAGATATTGATGTAAGTAGTAACTGTATGCGTAAGATATTGATGTATGTAAGTGGTAACTGTATGTGTAAGATATTGATGTATGTAAGTGGTAACTGTATGTGTAAGATATTGATGTATGTAAGTGGTAACTGTATGTGTAAGATATTGATGTATGTCAGTGGTAACTGTATGCGTAAGTTATTGATGGATGTAAGCAGTAACTGTATGTGTAAGATATCGATGTATGTAAGTAGTAACTGTATGTGTAAAATATTGATTATGCAAGTAGTAATTGTATGTGTAAGATATTTATGTATGTAAGTAGTAACTGTATGTGTAAAATATTGATGTATGTAAGTAGTAACTGTATGTGTAAAATATTGATGTATGTAAGTAGTAACTGTATGTGTAAAATATTGATGTATGTAAGTAGTAACTGTATGTGTAAAATATTGATGTATGTAAGTAGTAACTGTATGTGTAAGATATGGATGTATGTAAGTAGTAACTGTATGTGTAAGATATGGATGTATGTAAGTAGTAACTGTATGTGGGGAAACATGTCTTCCAACACACAAGGGGAAGAGCTCGAGACTGCACTTGAAACCATTGACCTGGTTTGTATCAACAGTGGCTGTGTCACCAGGACAGCAAGCCGTCCAGGGGATGAGGACAGTGCTATTGATCTGGCGCTGGTTTCTCCTTCACTCACTACAGTGTGTAGATGGAGTGTCCTAGGACACCGAGGCAGCGACCACCACCCTTGCAGCA
This sequence comes from Cepaea hortensis, assembly GCA_963921405.1. Classification (NCBI taxonomy): domain Eukaryota; kingdom Metazoa; phylum Mollusca; class Gastropoda; order Stylommatophora; family Helicidae; genus Cepaea; species Cepaea hortensis. The sequence goes on from OY992876.1 coordinate 115,197,681, forward strand.
TATTGGTGGAGAAAGGCATAACCAGGCAGCACAAGTTAACGGTCAAGACTTTCCAGAATGACAGTACAGGGCAAGATGTGGTGAGTAAAATAAGACGTGACAAGCGCAGAAAGCTTCAGGGCAGGAAATAAAGCTGGGAGCAGCCACCGTGGTGGAATCTTGAGGTGGAGAAGGCGTGGTTGGATAAACGTGGTGCTGTAAGGAGATGGCAAAATGCCAAGAAGAACAGAGCTGGCCATCCCAGTCCCTGCATGCACTTAGAAAGAGAGATGCACACAAAAGTAAGCTATTTCAAAAAACCGGTCAAGGTGGTTAAAAGTGAAAAATGTGCAGAGGAGGGTCAAAGAGTAAGCACAGACAAGTCACTGAAATTGTTCTGGCGACTACATAAAAGCATGAGCGGGGTAGTCAAGAATAAGAGCATTTCTGACTTCCAAGGTGCTGACCTCATCCGTCAAAGCCCTCTTTGAACGCTATCTAGAACAGAGCAACCAGACAGACATGAAAGGCCGAAATTATGCCAAGGAGGTCACGTCAGACAGGTGCAAGACCCAGAACACTTCGGATGAAGACACAGTTAGTGAGTTCCCTTGAGCAAGATGGCGGGACATTTCTTCGTCCCGTAAAAATGGAACGTGTTTTTTCCGAAATGTGTATGGATTAAGTGTTTTTTCGTGGTGGAATGGAGTTCGGACCGTGCAACGGAGTTCGTGAACGCGCGTCCGGTCTTCTTTCGGCGTATCATCGGCGCCCGGTGGCGATAGTTAAGCCTAACATGACGGCCAGACGACCAGCTAGGACACAACGTGGTAAGAGGGCGGGCGCGCGCAGAAGGCGCTTAAAATGTGACAGATTGGGTATCGGAAATGTTCGAGTACTGTACTGGAACTGTGCATCACTTAGTCAACGCCGACCCATTCTTGAAAAACTACTCTACGGAAACGATATTGTAGTCTTGCAAGAAACACACCTCACCGACGGAACAGTCAATGTGGCGGGATTTCAGGGTTTCCTTAACAGGCGGCACCTCGGACAGGCCATTCTGGTCCGCGACAACATACTAGTGTCTGAGATCGATATGTCCGCCTGGAACAGCGATGCCCTGCAAGTGCAGGCATTAAGAATAATGACACCAGTGCAGCTTGTAATCGTTAACGTCTATGCGCGAAATGGGAAGGTCGACGTGCGACAATGGCAGAGTTTGTTCGATATGGATGAAAGGCATATCATCTACTGCGGGGACTTCAATGCCAGAGGCAGTCAATGGGGGAATTGCATCACCAATAGACAGGGAGAAGATTTGGAGGACGCCCTGGCATCTGCTGCCCTAATCTGTCTGAATGATGGGAAGGTCACTAGAATGGCCACTCGACCAGGCGACTCTGACAGCATCATTGACTTGGCTCTGGTGTCGCCCACCATCGCACCAAGGTGCCGGTGGGGCACACTGGGATACCACGATAGTGACCACTACCCTTGTGTCATCCTGATCAAGAAAGACGGAGCCATGAGTCAAAGAAACAAGACCAATGCCTTCCCGTACGACACCACTGGTCAAGACGCCATAAGCAAGATCAGAAGAAGGAAACTAACTTCCTCCCGTAGGAGACAAGAAAGATGGCTGCAGCCACCATGGTGGAATGGAGAGGTCGAGAAGGTGTGGCTGGGAAAGAGGCAGGCTGTCAAAGACTGGCAAAAGGCCAGAAAGGCTAACATGCCACAGGTTGAATTGGCGAACCTGAAGACTGAGGTCGTTAGGACGACGACTTTATTCAAATCCTGCGCCAAACAGGCCAAGGCCGACAAATGGGACGAGGTCTGCAGGAAGGTGTGCTCCGAGCAATCTCTTACGACATTCTGGCGCCTCCACAAGAGCATGAACGGTGCTGCACAACGTGGAAAAAGTCGAATGCGGATAAAGGTAAGGCCCTTCTTGCACGCTACATAGAACAGACTGACCAGAAAGACGAGCCCGCCAGACAGAGGACCACAACAACACTCTCTCAGTTGTGCGAGGGGGTCGGGACAGACGAAGAATGGACGATCACAGTTGACATATTGCGTGCGATGCTCAAGAAATCACCTAACACCGCCCCAGGCCCAGACGGCATCCGATGTGGTGACCTAATGGTGATATCAGATGATGACATGGAAGAACTGGCCAGAGAATTCAACACCATTATCCAGAGGGGTCAGGTCAAAGAAGAATGGCTACACAGCTACCTGCTGCCGCTGCCAAAACCGAACAAAGACTACTCCAAGATAAGCGGCTACAGAATCATTACGATGCAGAATACTGTTGGCAAGCTACTGGAGAAAATTGTAGCACACAGACTTGCTTGGGACTTGGAACAGCTCGGCTGCTTCCCGCCCACACTTGGAGGATACAGACGCAACAAAGAGTCATGGCTGAATGCGGCGGTCTTTGCTCAAGATGTTTACGAAGGATTTCAGGTCAGAGAAGAGACATGTGCGGCCGCCATAGACTTAGAGGACGCATATAACAGAGTATCTTTCGAGCACTTGATGCAAACCCTCCTCAGACTGAAAGTGCACCCTCACCTTGTACGATGGATAGCTGCAGTTCTACTCCAAAGGAAGGTGGTGCTAAGATGCGGGAGTTGGTCTTCTGAGCCGATAACGATATGTCCAGGATTGCCGCAGGGTTCACCACTGTCACCAGTACTTTTCAACGTGTATACGGTGCCGATCACTGAACAACAGTTGGATGGGAGGGGTAGGACTCTATCATTCGTTGACGACATCCTCGTGTATCGACAGGGTCGAGATAGACAGGCGGTTGCCAACTATATGCAGGGCGAACTAGATCGAATTTCTTCATGGTGTGCTGATGCCGATGCCCTTGTCAACCCTGCAAAGGCAACGGTTACATGGTTCTCACTAAACAACCATATTGTGAAAACAGACCTGCCGGCAGTAAGAATGGATGGGAGCATTCTGAGTAGAACCCAGTCAATGACATATCTTGGCGTGAGGCTTGATCGTAGCCTGTCCTTCAGAGATCATGTCGATTATGTCATAACGAAGGCTCGAAAAGGTTTGGCAGCAATGAGAGTCATGGCGAGTGCCAATATCGAGCAAAGACTGCTATTACTTCTGTTCCAAGGACTTGTGCTTTCACGCATCGAGTATGCCCTGGCCATCCTCACTGTCAGCCCTACACAGATTGGAAGACTTGAAAAGGTGCAAAACGAAGCCATGCGCATCATTTTGGGCTGCACGAGAGACACCAGCTGTGTAGCAATGAGATACCTCCTTGACTTCCCGACAATGGAACACAGGATCAAGATCTGGAGAGCTCGTGCATACTTAAAAATAAGTGCAGATGAGCAGCACCCTCTGCATGACGCTGTATTCAGAGAAAAGGGTGACAGGCTAAAGAGGGGCAAATCATGGATGGGTCGGGCGGAAGATGTCGTCGGACTGGTCTGCAGTCTTACCAGTATCAACCCCGGCAAGGAATGGGTGCCGGTGCCTCCAGCTTTTAAGTGTACCTTCTCCTGCATTATCACACTCGACAGACGGTGCAGAGAGCAGAACCCTGCCGCTGTCAATGCAGAGGTTAACGCGCTCATCTATGATCACTCAGATAGCCCCGAAGTGCTCATCTATACAGATGGATCTGTTGTAAAGCAGCAGAGAAGTGCGTGGGCATTTACAGCCCGCTCAGCGGGCCGAACCGTTCAAGAATCCAGTGGTGCCCACTCCATGACCACGAGCAGCATGACGATGGAGGTGATGGCAGTTACACAGGCTTTCATATGGCTGGAATCACAGAATTATACCAACGTGTGTGTACTAAGTGATTCAATGAGCATGATTCAGAAGGTCGAAGCTGGATCTGTACGTAGACAGTGGACTGAGTCGCTGCGGAAGTCTGTTGTCCGCAAAGTCACTTTCATCTTCGTCCCGGGACATGCGGGAGTCGAGGGAAATGAACGAGCTGATAAATTGGCTGGCTCTGCACCCCCTGTAGATGGCCAGCCCATGGATCGTGCCGATGTTATTAACGCCCTTAAAGATATGGCGAGAACAGAGGATTTTGACGCTAGTGATTCCACATCGCTTTCCAGGATGAAAGACCTGGGAGTAAGAATCGGCACAGCCAGACGCGAGAGGTACATCGGGAAAACAAAGCGCCTCGTCAACCAACACAGAACTGGCACTATTAGCCACCGGACGCTGATGCATATGCTGGGGGGAGGATCTGAGCACCTATGGACATGTCCGGAGTGCAACGAAGATACCCCAACTGATAACTAACTAACTAACTAACACAGTGGCAGTGAAAGAAATCAAGGCTGTGCTTCGACGATGAAAAAAACGCTTCAGGGCCAGATGGCATAAGATACAACGACATCAATAGGTGTACCGACAACGAGCTAGAGGAACTAGCAGACATGTACAACAACAGTATAGGGAGTGCTAGCATCAAGGAGGAGTGGTTACACAGCTATCTGATTACCTTGCCGAAGCCTGGCAAAGACCACACAAAAATTCAGGGATATCGAGTAATAACCATGCAGAATACAATAGGTAAGCTGCTGGAGAAGTTAATTGCCAGGAAAATATCAAGCCAGCTAGAGAGGCAAGGTGTTTTCCCACCTACCCTGGGTGGGTACCGTCCAAAAAGAGAAACCTGGACCAATGCAGCAGTTTTTGCCCATGATGTCTATGAAGGTTTCCACTCAGGCATTGAAACCTTTGCTGCAGCGATTGATCTTGAGGACGCGTACAACAGTGTATCATTGGTTTTTTTAAATGCTTCAGCTTCTTGAACTCAAAATAAGTCCATTCCTCCTAAGTTGGATCACTGCAGCCCTCTTCCAAAGGAAAGCAGTTTTTAGATGTGGCAGCTGGACGTCGGAACCAACAACAATATATCCTGGCCTACCACAGGGATCACCAGTATCTCCGGTACTGTTCAACGCCTATACTGTGAGAATCACCAGTGAGCAGATCACTGGGCCTGGTAGGACATTGTCATATGCCGACGATGTTTTAGTGTATCGCCAGGGTAAGGATAGAGATCACGTTGCTGTGGAACTACAAACCGAACTCAATCGCATAAGTACTTGGTGTGTTGAGGCTGGGGCAATGGTCAACCCAACAAAGGCAACAGTGACTTGGTTCTCATTGAATAATCATATTGTCAACACTCCAACACCAACTGTAATGCTGTGTTCAGAGACGGTGGAAAGAACGCAGGCAATGAATTACCTGGGGATACGGTTTGATCGAAGCCTTGCTTATAATGAGCACGTAGACCAGGTGATAACAAAGGCCAAGCGGGGGTTGGCTGCGATGCGGGTGATGACGGCAGCAAACTGTGAGCAGCGCCATCTATGTCTTCTATACGAAGGGCTGGTCATGTCTGTTTTTGAGTATGTGATGGCAATCCTGACTCTCAGCTGTAAGCAGACAGAAAGGATGGAAAGGATACAGAATGAAGCTATGCGCATTATTCTTGGATGTACAAGAGATACAGCATGCAGGGCGATGCGCTACCTTCTTGATTTTCCAACCATTGAAGACAGAATACAAATTTGCAGAGCACGTGCCTACCTCAGAGTTATCGCAAACACACAACATCCACTGCATAGTGAAATTATGAAGGTGAAGGGCAGCAGGTTAAAAAGAGGACGGTCGAGGATGGGTCAAGCCGAAGACATTCTTCAACAGATGTGTTCACTTGAGGACTTAGAACCTGGCGAGGAGTGGGTACAAGTGCCAACAGATTTCTACACATCTTTTTCAGTTTGCATTCAACTAGACAGAAAATGCAGACAAGAAAACCCGGCAGCTGTGGAGGCGGAAGTACAAGCGTTGATTTTCGAGAATTGGCTAGACGGTGATGCTGTCATCTACACAGATGGGTCGGTCGTCCGTCATGTGAGAAGCTCATAGGCCTTTACGGCTCAGGCCGGAGGGATAATTGTGAAGGAGGACTCATGTGCTTCTGCTGAGACCACAAGTAGCATGACTATGGAAGTCATGGCAGCTCGAGACATAGGCAATCACTAGGGCATGTTTCCTTAGCGACTCAATGAACATGCTAAAGAGGATAGAGATGGGGGGGGGGGATCCGAAGAGAAAGGTTGCTGTCTCTGGAGTGGTCTCGGATGGCAAAGATTTGTTTCATCTTCGTGCCAGGGCATGCGGGAGTACAAGGGAATGAGCGGGCTGACAAGCTCGCAGGTAACGCTACTGTGGAGGGCGGACGCGCCATGGACCAGCCTGGCATTCTGAATGCTCTACGAGAAGTAAGACTTTTGCGAGAACCAAGTGATGACTGTGAATCTACAACCATGGCCAGACTGCGCGAACAGCAAATTAAAAGATAGGTGGCCAAACAAGAACACTGCGCAGGAAGCCAAAGAAGACTGATAAACCAACAAGAACTGGTGTCGTTAGCCGCTACACGCTGCGGGATTTGCTGAGGAGGGGATCCGAGCACTTATGGACTGAATGGTTCGATGTGCAATGAGGATGATCTGTCGAAAGAGATACAGCATGCAGGGCGATGCGCTACCTTCTTGATTTTCCAACCATTGAAGAGAGAATACAAGTTTGCAAGGCACGCGCCTACCTCAGAGTTAACGCAAACACATAACATACACTGCATAGTGAAATTAGGAAGGTGAAGGGCAGCAGGTTAAAAAGAGGACAGTCGTGGATGGGTCAAGCCGAAGACATTCTTCAACAGGTGTGTTCACTTGAGGACTTAGAACCTGGCGAGGAGTGGGTGCAAGTGCCAACAGACTTCTGCACATCCTTTTCAGTTTGCATCCAACTAGATAGGAAATGCAGACAAGAAAATCCGGCTGCTGTGGAGGCTGAAGTACAAGCGTTGATTTTCGAGAATTCGCTAGACGGTGACGCGGTCATCTACACAGATGGGTCGGTCGTCCGACATGTGAGAAGCTCATTGGCCTTTACAGCTCGGGCCGGAGGGAGAATTGTGAAGGAGGACTCTGGTGCTTTCACTGAAACCACAAGTAGCCTGACCATGGAAGTCATGGCAGTAAGTAAAGCAATAACATGGCTCGAGACACAGACATTCACTAGGGCTTGTTTCCTTAGCGACTCAATGAACATGATCAAGAGGATAGAGGAGGGGTCGATCCGAAGAGAATGGTTGCTGTCTCTGGAGCGGTCTCGGCTGGCAAAGATTAGTTTCATCTTTGTGCCAGGGCATGCGGGAGTACAAGGAAATGAGCGGGCTGACAAGCTCGCAGGTGAGGCTACTGTGGAGGGCGGACGCGCCATGGACTAGGCTGACATTCTGAATGCTCTACGAGAAGTAAGACTTTTGCGAGAACCACGTGATGATTGTGAATCTGCAACAATGGCCAGACTGCGAGAGCAGCAAATTAAAAGAGGGGTGGTCAAATAAGAACACTACGCAGGAAGCCAAAGAAGATTGATAAACCAACACAGAACTGGCGTCGTTAGCCGCTACACGCTGCGGGATTTGCTGAGGAGGGGATCCGAGCACTTATGGACTGAATGGTTCGATGTGCAATGAGGATGATCTGTCGACTAACTAACTAACTAACTAACTAACTAACTAACTAACTAACTAACTAACTAACTAACTAACTAACTAACTAACTAACTGTATGTGTGAGATATTGATGTATGTCAGTGGTAACTGTATATGTAAGATATTGATGTATGTAGGTAGTAACTGTATGTGTAAGATATTGATGCATGTAAGTAGTAGCTGTATGTGTAAGATATTGATGTATGTCAGTGGTAACTGTATGTGTAAGATATTGATGTATGTCAGTGGTAACTGTATGTGTAAGATATTGATGTATGTCAGTTTGTAACTGTATGTGTAAGATATTGATGCATGTCAGTGGTAACTGTATATGTAAGATATTGATGTATGTAGGTAGTAACTGTATGTGTAAGATATTGATGTATGTAGGTAGTAACTGTACGTGTAAGATATTGATGTATGTCAGTGGTAACTGTATGTGTAAGATATTGATGTATGTCAGTGGTAACTGTATGTGTAAGATATTGATGTATGTCAGTGGTAACTGTATGTGTAAGATATTGATGTATGTCAGTGGTAACTGTACGTGTAAGATATTGATGTATGTTAGTGGTAACTGTATGTGTAAGATATTGATGTATGTCAGTAGTAACTGTATGCGTAAGATATTGGTGCATGTAAATAGTAACTGTATGCGTAAGATATTGATGTATGTAAGTAGTAACTGTATGCGTAAGATATTGATGTATGTAAGTAGTAACTGTATGCGTAAGATATTGATGTATGTAAGTAGTAACTGTATGCGTAAGATATTGATATATGTAAGTAGTATCTGTATGTGTACATATTGATGTATGTAAGTAGTATCTGTATGTGTAGGATATTTATGTATGTAAGTAGTAACTGTATGTGTAAGATATTGATGTATGTAAGTATTAGCTGTATGTGTAAGATATTGATGTATGTCAGCGGTAACTGTATGTGTAAGATATTGATGTATGTCAGCGGTAACTGTATGTGTAAGATATTGATTTATGTCAATGGTAACTGTATGTGTCAATGATAACTGTATTTGGGAAGATAACATCAAGTGATTGACGAACAGCAGTCAGATAGAATGTATAGTCTGGGGGAGAGACAGTGTTGGGGGTTCATTGCAGCCATCCTTCATTCTGAAGACGGCACCTGATTTATTGATAAATTATCAGAGCACTTTGACTCTCAGTTTGCTTCCTCCTATAGACATTGTTTCATCATCCTGTCAAAATAAGCAATATAAGGTGATAATAATAATATAGTTAGTTAGTTAGTCGACAGATCATCCTCATTGCGCATCGAACCATTCAGTCCATAAGTGCTCAGATCCCCTTCTCAGCAAATCCGGCAGTGTGTAGCGGCTCACGACACCAGTTCTGTCTTGGTTTATTAATATATTTTGGCTTCCTGCGTAGTGTTCTTGTATGGTCACACCTCTTTTAACTTGCTGTTATCGCAGCGTGACCATGGTTGTTGATTTACAGTAGTCACTTGGTTCTCGTAAACGACTTCCCGTAGAGCATTCAGAATGTCAGCCTGGTCCATGGCTCTTCCGCTTTCCACAGTAGCCTTATCTCAAAACCTGTCAGCCTGCTAATTTCCAGGTACGAAAATTAAACTAATCTTTGCCAGCCGAGACCGATCCAGAGACAGCAACCACTCTCTTCGGACCCACCCCATCTCTATCTTCCTGAGCATACTCATTGAGTCACTAAGGACACATGCCCGAGTGAATGTCTGTGTCTCGAGCCGTATTATTGCTTTACTTACTGCCATGACTTCCATAGTAAGGCTACTTGTGGGCACAGCAAAAGCACCAGACTCTTCCTTCACAATTCGCCCTCCTGCCTGAGCCGTAAAGGCCCATGAACTTCTCACTCGTCGAACGACCTACCCATCTGTGTAAATGACAGCACCACCCTCTAAAGAATTCTCGAAGATCAGAGTCTCTACTTCCGCCTCCACAGCAGCTGGGATTTCCTGTTTGCATTTTCTGTCTAGTTGGATGCAAATTGAAAGGGACGTACAGAACTCTGTTGGCAATTGTCCCCACTTCTCGCCAGGTTCTAAGTCCTCAAGTGAACACACATGCTGAAGAATATCTTCGGCTTAGCCCATCCACGACTTTCCTCTTTATAACCTGCTGCACTTTACCTTCTTAATTTCTCTATGCAGTATATGTGCGTTTTCGTTGACTCTGAAGTAAGCAGGTGCTCAGCAAATTTGTATTCTGTCCCCCATTGTTGGAAAATCAAGAACGTAGCGCATCGCCCTGCAAGGTGTATCACTTGTACATCCAAGAATAATACGCAAAACTTCGTTCTGTATCCTTTCCAAACTTTCCATCTGCTTATGGCTGAGAGTCAGGATCGCCATCGCATACTCAAAAACAGAAAGGACCAGATCCTCGCAAAGAAGACATAGATGGCGCTGTTCACAGTTTGCCGCCGCCATCACCCGCATTGCAGCCACACCTCGCTTGGCCTTTGTTATCACCTGGTCTAAGTGCTCAATGTAAGCAAGGCTTCGATCAAATCGTATCCCCAGTAATTCATTATCTGCATTCTTTCCACAGTCTCTGAGCACATATTTACAGTCGGTGTTGGAGTTTTGACACTATGGTTATTCAAAGAGAACCATATCACTGTTGCCTTCTTTGGGTTGACCAACGCCCCAGCTTCAACACACCAAGTGCTTATGCTATTGAGTTCTGTTTGTAGTTCCACAGCAACCTTATCTCTGTCCTTACCCTGACGATACACTAACACGTCGTCGGCATACGACAATGTCCCTCCCGGTCCTGTGATCTGCTCAACGGTGGTACTCACAGTGTAGGCGTGGAACAGCACCGGAGATAATGGTGATTCCTGTGGCCGGCCAGGATATATTGTTGTTGGTTCAGAAGTCCATTTGCCACATCTAAAAACTACTAGTAGGTGGGGAAAAAAACCTTGTCTCTCTAGCTGGCTTGATATCTGTCTTGCAATTAACTTCTCCAGCAGCTTGCCTATTGTGTTTTGCATGGTTATTACCGATATCCCTGAATTCTTGTGTGGTCTTTGTCAGGCTTCGGCAAGGGAATCAGATAGCTGTGTAACCACTCCTCCTTGATGCTAGCACTCCCTGTACTGTTGTTGTACATATCTGCTAGTTCCTCTAACTCGTTGTCAGTGCAATACTAATGTCCTCATAACTTATACCATCTGGCCCTGGCGCGCTGTTTTTTGATCGTCGAAGCACAGCCGCCTTGATCTCTTTCACTGTCACTGTGTCTTCATTTGAAATGTTCTGGGTCTTACAACTATCTGAGGTAACCGTCTTGGCAAAATTTCGGCCTCTCATGTCTGTCTGATTGTTCTGCTCCAGAAAGCGTTCGAAAAGGGCTTTACTCTTATTCACCAGTCCTCTGCCAGATGAGGTTAGCACCTTGGAAGTAGGAATACTCTTATTCTTGACTATCCGACTCATGCTTTTATGTAGCTGCCAGAACAATTTCAGTGACTTGTCTGTGCGTAGTCTTTGACATTACTCTGCCAATTTTTTCACTTTTAACCATCTTAACCAGTTTGTTTTAATAGATTACTTTTGTGTGCTCCTCTATTTCTAAGTGCATGCAAGGACTAGGATGGGCAACTCTGTTCTTCTTGTCGTTTTGCCATTTCCTTACATCACCACGCTTATCCACTCAAGCCGTTTTTACCTCAAAATTCCACCAAAATTCCTGCTCCCAGCTTCTTTTTTTTTTTTTTTTTTTGCCATGATGCTTTCTGCACTTGTCGCGACTTATTTTACTCATCGTACCTGGTCCTGTACTGTCATACTGGAAAGTCTTGACCGTTAGCTTGTGCTGCCTCGTTCTGCCTTTCTCCACCAATATGCTGCAAGGGTGGTGGTAGCTGCCGTGGTACCTTAGGATACCGTATCTACACACTGTAGTGAGCGAAGGGGAAACCAGCGCCAGGTCAATAACACTGTCCTAATCACTGACTTGGTGTCTGGTGGCACAGCCACTGTTGATACAAACCAGGTCAAGCGTTTTTCAGGGGGCCTGAGTGGTCTCAAGGCATGGTGTCCGCCTCGAGTGCTGGAGGTTCCGGGATCAAGCCCCGTTGAGGACCGGGATTGTTTTCACGTGGACTTCTTGTAATAAAATTTCCCCTGGTCTCTGCGTAGTGAGATCGGACGCCCGTGTGTATTGTTGCGCACGTAAAGCAATTCCTTGGCAATTGGAAATCGTAAAAGCGTAGCCTAATGGTGCTGCCAGGGCAAAATTTCGAGTTAAAAATCTACCCAAAGTATTTCAGGATCCTCGCTGATGCTACGGAGTTCGTGCAAATAGTTGAGTTTCTGCGGACTCAGGCTTGAGTTTGGAGGAGAACGGAGCACCTATGCGTTACACCCGTGTACCGTGATGTTGATCCTTCGACTAAACCTAAAAACTAAAACAAAACAGGTCAATGGTTTCAAGTGCAGCCTCGATATACTCCCCCTGTGTGTTGTAGGAAATGTTTCCCCATGATCTGCCTTTAGCGTTGAAATCGCCACAGAAAATAATATTCCTCTCGTGACCCAATATGTCACTTAAGCACTATCACTGCTAGGAACCCACACTCGCCTTACAGGCATAAACATTAACCAACACGAGTGGTAGACCAGATTGAACTCTAACCGCCTGTATGTGTATGTCGTAACTGTCCCACCTGGCATGTCCAGCTCTAAAGCCACTATGCTGTCACGAATGAGAATCGCCATTCCCAGGTGTCGCCTGTTGTAGAAACATTTGAAGCCGGCAATATGGCGTTAATTAACACTTAGTCTCGATTCCTGAAGCGCTACAATGTCGATCCTATATACCAGGTTTTCCAGAATAGGACCTCGTTGTTTTGCGCTGGCACAATTCCAAATTAGAATACAAGTATTCTTGAGGCTCAGACCGTCGCATCTGAGTCTAAAACGCCTTCCCCAGCTCGTCTGCCTTGTCGCTTACGCCACCTATGTCGCCCGTGTCGCCTTGGTAGGTTGACTATTCTCCGCACAAACACTGTTCCGCCATTTATGAAAAATCAAACACCACACGGTAACTCACACGCTGCGAAAGTTCATTCAAGGATTGATTCGCTCAGATGCACGAAATTCCGTAGCACCGGCGAAAATCTTGAGAAGAAACTCTTGGTTTATACCCTGGAATATAAATTACATGCAAGAGATATTCTTATCCATCTCCTACGCGAAAAAAAGGAGCGATCACAACACGACACAGCACAACTGTCCACCGCCATCTTAACCGGAAGTCTCCTCAACGTACGCCTTTTACAGATGTGATTATAATTGCGATTGGATATACCACGAAAAGCAGATTATAGTAATTAATAAGGAAAGACAGATTATGGAAACTAATAAGGAATGGTGGATTTCGGAAACTAATACTGTAAGACGAATTTTGGGAATTAATAGTTAGTTAGTTAGTTAGTCTTTCCTCTTGAGCCTAAGTCGGCGCATAGGGCAGAAGTCATGGCTCTCCATGTCTGGCGGTTCGCTGCTACCTGTTGTAGATCTTGGATGTTCACTTGGCCGTTGAATGAGCCTTCTCTGATGATGGTTCTTCGCAGGGTCTCTCTTGGTCTTCCCCGTTTTCTTTTCCCTACTGGTGACCATATCAGGGCTTGATAGGAGAATCTTGTCTTGTCCATTCTGAGTACATGGCCGATGTAGTTCCAACGGCGTTTTCTTATAAAATAGGATACAATATCTTGTATAGTCTCTTGTCTTATTTGCACATTGGTTTTGAAATCTGTCCATGGATGTTTAGAATTCTTCTAAGACATTTGTTCTCAAAATTGTCTAATTTGTTTTATCTAAAGCTACCGTTGATTTCCAACTCTCACATCCATACGTTAGCATCTCCTCAACGTACGCCTTTTACAGTTGTTATTATAATTGCGATTGGATATACCAAGAAAAGCAGATTATAGAAATTAATAAGGAAAGACATATTATGGAAACTAATAAGGAAAGGTGGATTACGGAAACTAATACTGAAAGATGGATTTTGGGAATTAATAGTTAGTTATTTAGTTAGTTAGTTAGTTAGTTAGTTAGTTACAGGGCCGGATTTAGACTTAATAAGGCCCTAAGCTATTTGAAATATGGGGCCCTTTATAAGTTCAGATATTCTATGTCAGTGACAAATATGATTTTCGGATACCTAGAGGGTTAAACTGAATTACAATTAAGAAGTATATTGATAGTGAAATAATAAATCTTTAACTTAAAATCATTTTTATTCATAACAAACTTAAAAATGCAAGCTCTGGTAAAAAGAAACAAAAGTTCTTTTAACTGGCACAATTTACAAAGGCTTATTATCTAATCTCTTGAAACATGTTATAAGAATTAAGGAATTATATTAAACTAAAATATTTTCTTTCTTTCCTTTGCCAGAGCAAAGTCACTGATGACATCATCAAATGATAAACTGCGTAGTTTGTCGCTTTCTATGCACATGAGACTGAGGGAACATAATTTATCTTGAGTAATTGTTGTTCTAAATTCATTTTTTATCCTCTTCAGCTGAGAAAAAGATCTTTCTCCAGAGCAATTTGCAACCATCATACTAAGAAACAATCTCAAAATTGCTTCTACATTAGGGAATGCTGATTGGACACGATCGTTAAATATTACCATATACAGATCCTGATGTGTCAGACTATCTTGTTCCGCTGAACTATTGGCTTGACTATGTCTAACATATTGATGAAAATGCTTGACTTCTCTTACAAGATTCATGTCCACATCTTCAGGATATGTTTGGCATAAAGCACTAACTCTTTCATGAATATCTTCTTCTGTAGCTTCTAGTTTTGTTAAGAATAAAAACTTTTTTGCAGCATCATTGTATACTGAGGCCCTCTGTGCCAGACTTGACTCTAATGCATCCATCACAGGTATAAATGTTTTGATTCTGAACTTGTCTCTTGGCTCAAGGTTCTCTAAAGCATCATCTTCATCATCATTGATATGCCTTCTTCTATATCTTCTTTTCTTGTAATCAACATCAGGCAATTTTTTCTTTGCTTCTTCTTCAAAATGATCGAAAAGATCCCTGGAACCTTTAACAAAATCCGAAAGTGAAGCATACAATTTCCTACATACATCTAGACTAATTTGGGGGTCTTGCAGTGATTGACTAGTCTTGTGAAATTCATCTAGCAAGTAACTCCACAAACATAACAATACCATAAATTCAAACTCCTCTATTTTATTCAAAATGTTTATGGCTTGATTTCTTGTTTCGCCTTTCTCTGTGGTATCAATATGCAGCTGATGCAATGCAGAAATTATTCCATCATAACTATCAAGTATTGCACTTGTGGCCATTGAATGTGCTTCCCATCTAGTCTTTGACAAAGACTTTGGAACTTTTGAATCATCTTTGAAGAATGACAACAGTACTGCCCATCTATGTGTAGATGATGAAAAGAAATTATATATTTCTTGAACAATTCCAAAAAAGTTTACTGCCTCTAAACAACAGTCTACTGCTGCTCTACCAACAAGATTCAGGGAATGACCAGCACATGGAATATACATAGCCTCTAAACAACAGTCTACTGCTGCTCTACCAACAAGATTCAGGGAATGACCAGCACATGGAATATACATAGCATACTTGTTAATCTTCAATATTATTTATTGCATACCCTTGTATTTGCCAGACATATTGGCAGCATTATCATATGACTGGCCTCGACACTTACTAAAATCTATTTTGCACTCTTTTGTAAGGTAGTTGTGCACCATCTTAGCCATACTTTCCCCTGTGTGGCTACCCATCTCTAGGAAAGTTAGAAAACGTTCAATAGGGAGCCCATCATCTGGTGAAACATACCTAACAATAACAGTGAGCTGATCAATATGAGACTGGTCTGGAGTGGAATCTACAGATAAACTGAAGTACCCTGCAGTTCTTAAATCATCCCAGATTGAGTCTTTTACTTTATGTGCCATAATTTTGATAAATTCATCACATATTGTTTTAGAAAGATAAGATGTGACACCTGATCCTTTATTCCTAAATTTTTGTATATGGCTTGCTAGAAAAGGATCACATTATGCTATAAGTTCGAGTAATCCAAGGAAATTGCCATTGTGAGGAGAACCAAATGTTTCCTTATCTCCTCTGAAAGGTAAACCACGCTCTGCCATAGTAATTATGGCTGCCACAACTCGTTCAAGAACATTTTTCCAGTACTGCCGTTTATTATTTATCTGTTCTGCTAGGTGGCAGTCGATTGTTGAGCCACGTTTTCTTGTAAGATATGTTACCGAAGCTGTTCTATGGTCTACAGAGTTTTCATGTCTTTGAACTAAATAGGTGTTGCGCCAATAACAAAATCCATCGGATGATAATGGTGTAGAGGAATTTGAAAAGAGTGTACACACGAAACAGTATACACGACCAGTTGCTGGCGAATATACTAACCATTCTCTGTAATATTTTTCACCATTAGCCCGTTTGGGATAGAACAAGCTTTTCGAGCAATATCTGTCTTGGTTTGCAAAAAGCTTCTTTGATTTTTCAAATGAACCATTTGAGTGCTGACATTCTGGCGGACCTTTTTCTACCCAGTATAAAATCTTCATCTTTACTTAAATCACCCCATACCCCAACATCATTCTGTTTGTTTTTTTGATGCTGAATCTTCTGTGCTTGTACTACTCTCTGGTTTATTAATCTTAATATTTGTTGCTTCATTCGTTGAAGTAGATTCTATACAACTAGATGTACCAGGCTCTGTATCAGGAATAGGGTGAATATCCTGTGACTGACGCACTGTGGTAGAGGCTTTTGGTTCATTAGGCCCCTTATCTATCTTTGTTAAGAAACTATCTAATTTTGTTATCTTGCTAAGCTCTTCTTCAGCTCTCTGCTTCTTTTTCCTCTTTTGAGCTCCACTTTTATAACTTCTGGTTGACATCTTGCAAACTGTGGGCAGACATATCAACAATGGTACCGCCACGCAGGGCCGGATTAAGCCATCTTGGTGCCCTAGGCACAAACCCACATGGGTGCCCCCTACTGCCCCGGGCCCCCGAGCCTTCACTAACTGCTGGTATGTTCAATATTATGCAAAAAACTAACAAAGAAAAACAGTTGTGAAATGTAAACACATATGTTTGTACTACTATCACTCATATAAAACCTACAATACGGTATTTCTGTATTAAAATTAATAGTTAATTAACTTTGTAATAATAGTAGACAAAAATACTGTAACTTTTTTGATAGATAAGAAAGTCAGAGAGAGCACACATTTACATTTTAAAGTTCTTTTTTCTAGATTTACGTCTGGCAAAGTTTTTGAGTACATCATCAAAGTTAATTTTGCGCAACAAGTCTGCCTCAATCATCAGCAAAGATAAGGAATCAAGCCTTTCTTGTTTCATTGTCGATCTACTTGGAATTTTTGTACGTTTCAACTGAGAAAAAGAGCGCTCAGTTGAACAGTTCGTAACCATTAATGTTAAAAATATGCGCAAGGCGATTTCTACATTTGGAAAAGCACACTCTATGTTGTCTCTAACTATTACTTTGTAGAGTTCTGCATGACTGAACGTGTTGTTGTCAGATTTTGATGCACGAAACTTGTGGCGAATATATGAGTGGAACTGTTGTAGTTCAGTATATAAACTATTGTTCAGATCTTCAGGATAAGCATTTATTAGTCCTTCACAACACTGAGATGTTTGTGGTACATCGACCAAACAAGAAAATCGAACTGCTAGATCATTATATACCTGTCCTCGTCTACTCATCTCTGTCTCAAGTTTGTCAACAATGGTGTAGAAAGCAGATATACGAAATTTGTCTCTCTGTGGTGCCCCCCAAATGCTTGGTGCCCTAAGCACGTGCCTTGTTTGCCTAATGGTTAATCCATCCCTGTCAATCTCCCTGTGAAACCCGCCACAACACCACGTGTTGCAGGCCTTCTTATGTTTTAATTGTCACCCCCTCCAAATTTTGTGTTTTAAATAAGTCGCTGGGTTTCTAAGAACCTTAGCCCACCGGACAAACCCGCAAGTGCTCAGTCTCACCCATACAAAGCAGAGACAGATAGTGAACACTTGTGCATTCAGGAAAATTGTTAAACTGATGCATATATAGGTGGTCAATAGTGTCCACATCTCAACTGACACCCTCCGGACAAACCCGCAAGTGCTCAGTCTCACCCATACAAAGCAGACAAGACAAATAGCGAAACTCTTGTGCATTCAGGAAAATTGTTAAACTGATGCATATATAGGTGGTAAAACGTGTCCACATCTCAACTGACTCCGGCTGAGAGAGAAGGTGTCCCCATGAAGAAGGACTCCCTTTCCATGAAGGACTCCCTGTTCATGAAGAAAGAGTCCATATGTCAACGCGCCCTCAGTCCTGAAAGACATCAAGTTACCGTCGACCCTTGGCCCGATACACTCGATGCCTCTGTTCAAGATAAACCTTGGCAGATAACTTCAGGAGGAAACCCGCGCTGGCAATACAGACTGCTGGCCCATGAAGGAGGGACTCTTCTCTCTCAGTCGGCGTCACTTGAGCAGGACACCTCTTGACCACTCTGACTCCATGGCATGCCCACCAGGCTAATGAAGTGATGGCGCGGACCTGAGGGAGAGCTGTCCCAGTAGATGACCATGTCCAGTAGCCCGCTCTTCACGCGGACCTGAGAGAGATGTATACTGGCAATAAGCGCTGTCCTCGTGGTCTCTGTAATGATGATGTCTGGTGATGACTCTCCGTCTATTGTCAGTTCTGTCTGTAATTTCATGTACCCATTAGGGCAGTGTTTCCCAACCTTTTTTGTACCATGCCCCACTTAAGCCTTTCTAAAATTCATATTGCCTCCCTCCCCCGCCCCATGCCCCTCCCCCCTCAACATATACATTATTTTTAATATTCAAAAATTGAAATGTTCACTAAAGAAACTTGAATGATAGGTTTTAGGAAGAAATCACTAGGTAATTATTGAGCAAACACAGTAAGTAAATTTTCAAAACATATAATGGAGAACTGAAATTCAAGTACAAAATAATTTTAATGAAAGATTTTTCTATATTATTTTAATTATTAGTAATTATTTATTATTTAAATTTAGTGAGATCCTTGCGCTTGATGCTTGCTGCAAAGAGATCTTATGTCAGGTTCCAATTTAGTTAACTTCAGTCTCAAGTCTCCCCGTTTTGTTATATTCAGCCGATTTCTTCCATTTTCGAATTGCCCCCCTGAACAGTCAAATTGCTCCCCTGTGGGGCGTGGGCCCCACGTTGGGAAACACTGCATTAGGGTTAGGGTTTAGGGTTAGGGTTTAGGGTTTAGGGGTTAATGGTTAAGGGTTAATGCTTAGGGGTTAAGGGTTAGTGTTTGGGCTAACTGTACCCCTAACCCTAACCCTAAACCCAGGACCAGGGCCGGATTAAGCCATCTTGGTGCCCTAGGCACAAACCCACATGGGTGCCCCCTACTGCCCCGGACCCCCGATCCTCCACTGACTGCCGGTATGTTCAATATTATGCAAAAATCTAACAAAGAAAGACAGTTGTGAAATGCAAACACATATGTTTGTACTACTTGTAACGGAGTGTTTCGGGTTCACCTTGGGTAGTGAGAGTGAACCACACCCGAGGTGTCTCTAGCACTCCCGTGTATTCTAGCCCCAGGGGTTGGACGAGCAGATACACTTTTTTTACTCTGTGGTTGATCTCAGGTTATTTAGTTACGTCTACATACCCCTCCAGATTCTAGACCCCCACTAACTACCTACACCTGTTGAACAATGAACACTTAGGCATCGTCCGAGACCACACTCAATCATTATACAAAGAGCAAGTCAACTTACATAAAGTTTATTCTACCCTTGAGAATATAGAACTGAAATGAACATCCTGATAGAAGAATCTATTTACACAAATAGAAGATAGAGTAGAGACAGACAGAGATGTAGGTGTCTTCATCGAGTTGAGAAGTAGAGTGGATGCAGATGTCCCGTCCAGTCGGTCCGCCACTCACCCGGCTTCCTTCCAGTGAGATGACTAGGACCTTGGAGACCACTCCGTCTCCTGAACGTGGAACCACAACAATAGAGTCACTGCTGGACCACACTTCACTGGACCAACTGCATCTATAACACTCCCACGGAGTCACTGGTAACACAGTTCTCGAACACAACCGAGGTGGAGGCAAACTTCCTGGACTTGGCTCCAAGTATTGGTTACTTCGATGAACTAAATAGTCACTGACCAACCGAATGGTCTGTCACTCATAGCACAGTCCCACTGCAGAACCGATATGGCATTGACCAATTCAATGGTCTCTTACAGTCACACTTTGTTGGATCAGATATGGCTACTGAAAAGTTACTGAGTCCTTCTAGAACACAGTTGATAATCTGGATACGGTAACAGTACATGAATAGAATCAGACATCTATTTTACGGAAACAATTCAGGTTGGACTATAATCCATAGTCCCTTCCACCGGGTTACACTTGACACACGTCAATACTGGTGTAGTTCTTCTCAAGACCTGCCACTCGAGCTGTCCAAAGAACCATTCAAGTGTCTGAAGATTAGTTACTTCTGCGTTTAGGCAGAACCCCCGTCAAACCAGACGGACCGGTGTTCCCTGTCGAGCATGATTACTCAACATGCTGAAATGTTCCTGGCAAAAACAGAGTATCTTCTATTTGAAAACGATCACAAACCATCTCTTCCCACACGTGCACCTTCAGGGCAGTTGTATGTCTTGAAGCAACCTTCACGCATGGTGAATCACATTGGGTACCTGGTGTGATGGAGTCTGGCGTGATAAGTAAAGAACTGAACCCTTCGCTCTGTCACACGAAGTGGTTTCCTGCCAACAGCAATTATAGTTGACTGGTTCCTCAACAGGCAAACTCCTGAAAAGGAAGAGCGACCGGTGAGAGTATACTGGCCCAAACATTAGTCCACATGCATCCTACCAAAACTACTCAACCCTCAGTCATGCTAGTTAGTTATTCATATAACCAAAGCATTATCTCTATATGGAGAGTAGTCAAGCATGGGTTCACAAATGTCAGCTGGCCTCACAGAACAGCCCGTCAAACAGAGCAAGAAATCAGAATGACGAGTCTGATCATTGGTCTCACCTATCCCTAATCATCTACCAGTCGTCGCTAACGTCAGTAATGATACCAGGCTGTTATTGTTCTAATTTAATCGAACTAAACAAATAGGTAAAGAGTCCCTAGACTCGTTCCTAACATCATCACTGTACATTAAGAAACATAACTTTGATCAATATACCATCCCTCGGGATATAGGAATAGTACATGATCACATCCAATATGTACACAAGCCTGTTTGCTGGTGGGACCACCTGCCCACGCCACAGCAAACTCTTCTTATCAGACTCTACCTTAGAGTCAAGAAGCCTTCTTGAGAATACATGTTCCCCACATGTTCCAAGGGTACTGTTCCAGTTCTGTCCTCCCAAGTGGTTTAGCCTTGGCCTGGACTGAACTTCATCGTTGGTTTGGTCTACCAACACATACTTTCATAACTTGCTTTCACATCCCCATATTCTATATTTCCCCAGTCTCATACAGCCTCCTGCATCCTTCCATACTTCCAGCACCTTAGCATTCACTCGCACTAGCGCCAGTATGAAAGAAACAGGATAGCTTAGACAAGATTTCAGAACGCATATTTACATCGCGACGGCACGCAGTGTTATCACGCGTCCAGCTATTCGGTGTTCGGAATTACCCCAGGAAGTATCACATGCTATGACCTAATATATATACACAATGTCACATCATATATATATAGATATAGCACCAAAGCCACTTACCTTTCCACAGAAATCCGCTGGTCCACACAATGAATTCACTATTAAGTTTTTACACAATAGTTACAGCATTCCTGGTGGCACAGAACTAAGTTCTTCCTTTACTTAGTAACTAAGCACATTTTTGTCTGAATCTCCACCTACCAACTTACCTGGTTTTCTAACCGTTCTTCTGGCTTCAGCAACTGACTGACATAATCTAAGTTTCCATCCGGCACAAGTAACTAGGTTTTATTCTAACACAGCAACCTAATAGAATCAACGATTGGCAATATATGGTACATATATTTGGAACCCAAATCGCCCACATCACATTACGGCGTTCCTAACGGCTGATTCGCGAGCACACGGTAAACAAACCCCCGATTAATTGTCACCTGCGTTATCGATCGGTTTGCTAATTAGTATGCGAGGACATCCGCATAGGTAATGAGGTTAGAACAATGGCGTGTGGAACACACGTACAAAGTTACATGATTTAACCAAATATCTACCTGGATGGTGAAACCAGCTCTCCAGTCAGCTTCCGAACTGTTCAAGGGCTTCTCAGCTTCCTTTTCATAACAGTCAGCCGAATCATGGTTGAGGTGAGACGCAACACAAAAATGGCTCACATTCAGGCCAGCGTCTGTTCTCTTCGAACAAAAGTAAGTGAATGGCTGGTTTAGCCAATTTCCCGCTTCGTGCCAACTCAATGCGCACAAGAAGCGAGTGCTTCTTGAGAAAAGATACTTTCTCGGGAAAACGTCATTCCCCGCCTAGAGTTTCTAGGTCTCTCTGCACGGGAAGTTAGAGCGATACCCAGCATCACGGGTTACTCGAATTCCGGTGTTTCGAGACGATTCTAGATAATAAGTCCTCCATCGGCTTCCCTCAGTCTATTTTTAGCTGGGAAAGTCCCCGATGACGCGCCAAAATAGTGCGGTATCTTGACGACCCAAGACAGATAAACGCGTTTCGTCACATAGGCCCCCACTTTAAGAGGATCGACCCCGTCGTTCCACTTCTACGCAGAAGCTGTCTATGTCGTTCGTTCTTCTTTCTAAGAGACCGGATGGCGGGTGAGGAAGTCTAACCCGTCAATATTGTATAGAATACTTTTACCACATTCGGTGGGGTGGCAAGCTATTCAGTATCACGGGTGATCAACGCCTACTCCGCTACTGCGATCGGGCATCTCGCAGTGTCCTGCGGACCAGAGCTCCCGTCTCGACCTGATTTAACGATCGTTCCTGCCAGAGTTTACTGGACTTCTGCAACTCCAGCTTCCCCTTTCGAGGACCCAGCTGGACTGCAGTCGGTCGGATTGAGGGACCAAGGGTATGTGTCCTTTCCGACACAACCCACCTCTTCCTACCTCGGTTCTCAGTGTAGCTAGCACTGCGGGTGTTCCTTTGGCCGGTCTTGTTCCCCCGAGCACCGGGCTGAACCGAAGAAGGTACCTGCACATACATATAGGACTTCCTATGGTGTGACAGGCTTTCCGCTACCTGACCTGAACCCCGAACCGTTATTTCAGCGAATCTCTGCGCCCTTGGGCTTGTGGACTTATCATCGGGCTTCCCCTCATAGCGCATGAGGAGACTGGAATGGAAAGTAGTAGACTTTCCCAGGATCACCACTCCATAGTGCTTGTGGAGCCCCACTTTATCCACTAGGAATGGGCCCTGCCACCCGATTTCGAATTCGTTCCCCTCGATTGGGAGGAGTACTAGAACTCGGTCTCCAACCTCTAAGGATATCTTCGTCTTCGTCCGTTTCTCAGGTGTGCATTTACGGCACTCCGGACAAGACCTAATATACCTGCGCACGTCGCCTGTCATTCCCGGCCACCAATAGTACCGGGATAGACATTTACTGGTTGTCCCTACAGTCAGATGTCCGGTTGGGGACCTGACATGTACCGTTCGCAGCAGATTAGCTCTGAAGCTCTCAGGAACCAACTTACGTTCCCTCTGCCTTTTCTCTGGTCCAGTCTGAATTACCGGTGACTGGTTATCAGAGTTGAACTTACCCTGAGTTAACGGGTTTTCATTGTTGGGCAACCATTCCGAACAAGGACACTCCGTCGCATCCTTGCTCCGAGCATTACTCATTCTATCCGGGTGAGTATTTCGGAGACTTACCTTGTCGAGACCCTCTTCCTCTGTATCTCTGACCTGCCTAGACTTATGGATGCTAGGGTGTTCTGGTTCGCCCAGAAACACGTACTTCCGGCCTAGAATTAGGGGATAGAGAGGATCCGGTACGACTGCCGCCTGAATGCGTCCAGTAACGTACTTGCTCCGAATCTCCACATTGGCAATCGGGCAACGTAACGCCACAGCACTCCTACTGGCTGGCTGTATCTCCGTCATCTCCCCGGTGAGTTGCTCTGGGCCTGTCAGGTGGGATGCAATTACAGCGGAAAATTGCAATCCCGTGTCGTAGAGACACAACACCTGTCGCCCATTCACTTCTACTCTCTCAACCACTGGAGGTCGTCTAGTTTCTCCATTCCCATCAACCAACTTCACTTTCCTGCAAGATCTATCCCTAACCTCTGCAAGACAAGCAAAGTGAAAGTCCTTGGGCTTACTCTTACACTCACTCGTATTGTGAGTGCTGGACTTGCAGAATTTGCACCATCGTTCACTCCACTTCCTCTTTGGAGAACTAGGTGGGCTATTCTTACCTTGGTTGACGTTAGAGATCTTCTCTAAAGAACCTACCTGTTTCTTTGGTTCATCAGAACCTGTGGTCTTCTTTGACTTCTTCTTTGACTTACCTTGATCCGGATCTTTCGATCTCGGATCTGTTGGACTGGTGTCCCCAGTCTCGCCATAGACTTCAACGTATCTTTCGGCTAACTTGGTGACTATATCCAATCTCTCAGCCCCATTCTCACCTAAGAAGTTTCGCAAGGGTTTAGACATTTGCATTCGCATCTGATCTACAACCATCAACTCACGCAAACTTTCATACTCCTCCTTAAATCCGGCCAAGGCCATCCATTTAAGAAGGTATGAGTTCAATCTCACACTGTATGCTGAAAACAGTTCACCAGGTTCTCGCTTCGCCGTTCGAAACTTCCTTCGGTATGAGTGCGCTGTGATCTCGAATCTCTTCAAGAGAGCCGCTTTCAATGCCGGGTAATCATTCTGTAAACCCGGTGGTAAGCGTGCATACACCTCATAACCTTCGGCACGGAGTCCCTGGGAGAGTTTCAAACACCATTTCTGTTTGTCTAGACCCATTGCAATAGACATGGCTTCATACTTCTCTAAGTATTGGTCTATCCGTTCCTTCTCGGGTTCGAACGGCTGTAAAGGCCATTTCATAGCCTGGTAGTCACGTCTACTGGTTGACTCTGAGCCAGGAAGTACACCTCCTCCCATAGCTCCATCAGTTACACCTGTAGCAGGCACTTGTGCCTCAAGTAGCTTCATTCGATACTCATGGTCACGTTTTTCTTTCTCGGCTTCCAACTCAAGCCGTTTCATTTCAGTATCAGCCGCTATCCTCTTTTCCTCAAGAGCCACTTTACTGGCTTCCAGTTCTCTTTCTGCTCTCCTACTCTCTCTTTCCTCTTGGCGAAAATTTCTTTCCACCTCTTGCACATAGGATTTCAAAGCATCTCCTTCCAGACCAGACTTACGTCCAGTTTCCTGAACTTTGTCCAAGTCTATCTCTTGGGTAGACATGTTGACTATGATAGGTGGGTACTCAAGTATGTGTGGGTGAAGCAATACAATGAATCAATAATCAATAGTACTAACTAATCACCACAACACAAATGTCCGTCAGACAGTTAGGAAATAGGTAGAAGTAGTAGAATCTTATGTAGACTGTAGTAGAGGATAAAGACAAAGTCCCTATCCCTATGTGAGAGGTCTACAACACACAAAGATCTTGGAATAATCCCGGACGGGCCCCCACTCTGTAACGGAGTGTTTCGGGTTCACCTTGGGTAGTGAGAGTGAACCACACCCGAGGTGTCTCTAGCACTCCCGTGTATTCTAGCCCCAGGGGTTGGACGAGCAGATACACTTTTTTTACTCTGTGGTTGATCTCAGGTTATTTAGTTACGTCTACATACCCCTCCAGATTCTAGACCCCCACTAACTACCTACACCTGTTGAACAATGAACACTTAGGCATCGTCCGAGACCACACTCAATCATTATACAAAGAGCAAGTCAACTTACATAAAGTTTATTCTACCCTTGAGAATATAGAACTGAAATGAACATCCTGATAGAAGAATCTATTTACACAAATAGAAGATAGAGTAGAGACAGACAGAGATGTAGGTGTCTTCATCGAGTTGAGAAGTAGAGTGGATGCAGATGTCCCGTCCAGTCGGTCCGCCACTCACCCGGCTTCCTTCCAGTGAGATGACTAGGACCTTGGAGACCACTCCGTCTCCTGAACGTGGAACCACAACAATAGAGTCACTGCTGGACCACACTTCACTGGACCAACTGCATCTATAACACTCCCACGGAGTCACTGGTAACACAGTTCTCGAACACAACCGAGGTGGAGGCAAACTTCCTGGACTTGGCTCCAAGTATTGGTTACTTCGATGAACTAAATAGTCACTGACCAACCGAATGGTCTGTCACTCATAGCACAGTCCCACTGCAGAACCGATATGGCATTGACCAATTCAATGGTCTCTTACAGTCACACTTTGTTGGATCAGATATGGCTACTGAAAAGTTACTGAGTCCTTCTAGAACACAGTTGATAATCTGGATACGGTAACAGTACATGAATAGAATCAGACATCTATTTTACGGAAACAATTCAGGTTGGACTATAATCCATAGTCCCTTCCACCGGGTTACACTTGACACACGTCAATACTGGTGTAGTTCTTCTCAAGACCTGCCACTCGAGCTGTCCAAAGAACCATTCAAGTGTCTGAAGATTAGTTACTTCTGCGTTTAGGCAGAACCCCCGTCAAACCAGACGGACCGGTGTTCCCTGTCGAGCATGATTACTCAACATGCTGAAATGTTCCTGGCAAAAACAGAGTATCTTCTATTTGAAAACGATCACAAACCATCTCTTCCCACACGTGCACCTTCAGGGCAGTTGTATGTCTTGAAGCAACCTTCACGCATGGTGAATCACATTGGGTACCTGGTGTGATGGAGTCTGGCGTGATAAGTAAAGAACTGAACCCTTCGCTCTGTCACACGAAGTGGTTTCCTGCCAACAGCAATTATAGTTGACTGGTTCCTCAACAGGCAAACTCCTGAAAAGGAAGAGCGACCGGTGAGAGTATACTGGCCCAAACATTAGTCCACATGCATCCTACCAAAACTACTCAACCCTCAGTCATGCTAGTTAGTTATTCATATAACCAAAGCATTATCTCTATATGGAGAGTAGTCAAGCATGGGTTCACAAATGTCAGCTGGCCTCACAGAACAGCCCGTCAAACAGAGCAAGAAATCAGAATGACGAGTCTGATCATTGGTCTCACCTATCCCTAATCATCTACCAGTCGTCGCTAACGTCAGTAATGATACCAGGCTGTTATTGTTCTAATTTAATCGAACTAAACAAATAGGTAAAGAGTCCCTAGACTCGTTCCTAACATCATCACTGTACATTAAGAAACATAACTTTGATCAATATACCATCCCTCGGGATATAGGAATAGTACATGATCACATCCAATATGTACACAAGCCTGTTTGCTGGTGGGACCACCTGCCCACGCCACAGCAAACTCTTCTTATCAGACTCTACCTTAGAGTCAAGAAGCCTTCTTGAGAATACATGTTCCCCACATGTTCCAAGGGTACTGTTCCAGTTCTGTCCTCCCAAGTGGTTTAGCCTTGGCCTGGACTGAACTTCATCGTTGGTTTGGTCTACCAACACATACTTTCATAACTTGCTTTCACATCCCCATATTCTATATTTCCCCAGTCTCATACAGCCTCCTGCATCCTTCCATACTTCCAGCACCTTAGCATTCACTCGCACTAGCGCCAGTATGAAAGAAACAGGATAGCTTAGACAAGATTTCAGAACGCATATTTACATCGCGACGGCACGCAGTGTTATCACGCGTCCAGCTATTCGGTGTTCGGAATTACCCCAGGAAGTATCACATGCTATGACCTAATATATATACACAATGTCACATCATATATATATAGATATAGCACCAAAGCCACTTACCTTTCCACAGAAATCCGCTGGTCCACACAATGAATTCACTATTAAGTTTTTACACAATAGTTACAGCATTCCTGGTGGCACAGAACTAAGTTCTTCCTTTACTTAGTAACTAAGCACATTTTTGTCTGAATCTCCACCTACCAACTTACCTGGTTTTCTAACCGTTCTTCTGGCTTCAGCAACTGACTGACATAATCTAAGTTTCCATCCGGCACAAGTAACTAGGTTTTATTCTAACACAGCAACCTAATAGAATCAACGATTGGCAATATATGGTACATATATTTGGAACCCAAATCGCCCACATCACATTACGGCGTTCCTAACGGCTGATTCGCGAGCACACGGTAAACAAACCCCCGATTAATTGTCACCTGCGTTATCGATCGGTTTGCTAATTAGTATGCGAGGACATCCGCATAGGTAATGAGGTTAGAACAATGGCGTGTGGAACACACGTACAAAGTTACATGATTTAACCAAATATCTACCTGGATGGTGAAACCAGCTCTCCAGTCAGCTTCCGAACTGTTCAAGGGCTTCTCAGCTTCCTTTTCATAACAGTCAGCCGAATCATGGTTGAGGTGAGACGCAACACAAAAATGGCTCACATTCAGGCCAGCGTCTGTTCTCTTCGAACAAAAGTAAGTGAATGGCTGGTTTAGCCAATTTCCCGCTTCGTGCCAACTCAATGCGCACAAGAAGCGAGTGCTTCTTGAGAAAAGATACTTTCTCGGGAAAACGTCATTCCCCGCCTAGAGTTTCTAGGTCTCTCTGCACGGGAAGTTAGAGCGATACCCAGCATCACGGGTTACTCGAATTCCGGTGTTTCGAGACGATTCTAGATAATAAGTCCTCCATCGGCTTCCCTCAGTCTATTTTTAGCTGGGAAAGTCCCCGATGACGCGCCAAAATAGTGCGGTATCTTGACGACCCAAGACAGATAAACGCGTTTCGTCACACTACTATCACTCATATAAAACCTACAATAAGGTATTTCTGTATTAAAATTAATAGTTAATTAATTTTGTAATAATAGTAGACAAAAATACTGTAACTGTTTTGATAGATAAGAAAGTCAGAGAGAGCACACATTTACATTTTAAAGTTCTTTTTTCTAGAATTACGTCTGGCAAAGTTTTTGAGTACATCATCAAAGTTTATTTTGCGCAACAAGTCTGCCTAAATCATCAGCAAAGATAAGGAATCAAGCCTGTCTTGTTTCTTTGTCGATATACTTGGATTTTTTGAACGTTTCAACTGAGAAAAAGAGCGCTCAGTTGAACAGTTCGTAACCATTAATGTTAAAAATATGCGCAAGGCGATTTCTACATTTGGAAAAGCACACTCTATGTTGTCTCTAACTATTACTTTGTAGAGTTCTGCATGACTGAACGTGTTGTTGTCAGATTTTGATGCACGAAACTTGTGGCGAATATATGAGTGGAACTGTTGTAGTTCAGTATATAAATTATTGTTCAGATCTTCAGGATAAGCATTTATTAGTCCTTCACACACTGAGATGTTTGTGGTACATCGACCAAACAAGAAAATCGAACTGCTAGATCATTATATACCTGTCCTCGTCTACTCATCTCTGTCTCAAGTTTGTCAACAATGGTGTAGAAAGCAGATATACGAAATTTGTCTCTCTGTGGCGCCCCCCCCCCCCCAAATGCTTGGTGCCCTAGGCACGTGCCTTGTTTGCCTAATGGTTAATCCATCCCTGTCGCCACGTCACATGAATAAAAATTATTAAATCAACAACACAAATTATCTGTAGAAATTATTTGATATTTTGTATATTATGATTCTACATCTCCAGTGTTTCAATAAAAACAGACACTAGTGTGATATTATATGCTGGACTGCCGCCATTGTGAATTTTTCCGATTGTAAAGATGTAACCAGGTGGTCTCACAAATATTTTTTTTCCACACCTCTGCATAACGAATCTTGCTAGAACCTCTATAGTTGTGTGCAAAAATGGGCACAGCATTCATAAATGCACAATAAAGTATAATTCTCTTGATAAGACATTTATCAATACAAATAAAACTGTGAACCAGTCAATTAAATTTCAGCAATGGACGATGAACAAATTTGAAAACTGACTTGACTTTCATAAATTTTAAGTCATGTAGCAATATGAACAATAAATACAATAAATATAAAGCAACAAAATAAATATGTAATAGAATTTAAACGTATATTGATATTTT
The DNA here is from genome assembly GCA_963921405.1 of Cepaea hortensis. Lineage (NCBI taxonomy): Eukaryota > Metazoa > Mollusca > Gastropoda > Stylommatophora > Helicidae > Cepaea > Cepaea hortensis. Next base: position 115,227,531 of record OY992876.1, read on the forward strand.
GTTTAACTTGATGATTGTAAATCTTCTTGTTTATTAAAAAAAGCAGACACCAATCCAATATGCCGCGATTCCGACATTATGAATTTAATAAGAGTACACACCACGACCGTGCTCACAAAATTTTTTTATTCTATGTCTTCTGCATAACGAATATTGTTGAAACTCAACATTTATATGTAAAATTGGATGCGCAGTGCGCAGTTCAAAAATGCAGGTTAAATTAGCTTACCTTTGACAATAAACAAGCCAAACTATAAACTTCCTTACCTTTGTCAAACAGTGGAAAATATTCTTCAAACAATTCACTTGCAATAGCTTTCAAGCATGCAGGACTGAAGAATAACCTTTCAAACCCTCGTTAAAGTTGTCATTCGCGATTTTCATAAAACAGTTTCGTATTTATCCAATAGGAAACACGACAGGGTTATTTTCGTATACTGCACTTCGTCCTCCGTTAGCAACGAAATCGCTAATAATACTGCAGTATATTTAAGTATACATATATGACAATTGCTCACTCGGACAATATTTTTTGGGGCCCCCACTTTCTTGGGGGACCTAAGCTATAGCTTGTTTAGCTTATACGTAAATCCTGCAATGGTTAGTTAGTTAGTTAGTTAGTTAGTTAGTTAGTCTTCCCTCTTGAGCCTAAGTCGGCACATAGGACAGAAGTCATGGCTCTCCATGTCTGGCGGTTCGCTGCTACCTGTTGTAGATCTTGGATGTTCACTTGGCCGTTGAATGAGCCTTCTCTGATGATGGTTCTACGCAGGGTCTCTATTGGTCTTCCCCGTTTTCTTTTCCCTACTGGTGACCATATGAGGGCTTGTCTTGTCTTGTCCATTCTGAGTACATGGCCGATGTAGTTCCAACGGCGTTTTCTTATAAAATAGGATACAATATCTTGTTTAGTCTCTTGTCTTATTTGCGCATTGGTTTTGAAATCTGTCCACTGGATGTTTAGAATTCTTCTAAGACATTTGTTCTCAAAATTGTCTAATTTTTTATCTAAAGCTACCGTTGATTTCCAACTCTCACATCCTTACGTTAGCATTGGAATCACACAAGAATTGAAGATTTTAAGTTTCGTATGTTGGCTGAGTGACTTTGACTTCCATATGTTTAACAGTTTATTGTAGGCACCAGATGCCAGTGCGATTCTAGATAATATTTCTGGTGATGAGTCCCCTGTAGATGTCATTTTGCTTCCTAGGTATGTGAAGCTGTTGACTTTTTCAAGAACATGGTTGCTTAATTTGGTGTTGTCTGAACTGTTGGTAAGATCAATAGTTTTTGCTTTTGTGGTGTTAATTTGGAGACCAATTTGTCCTGAAACATTTCCTGATTCTGTTCTCACGCAGCAACGTGTCTCCTTAAAGAAAGATTGTATGATGTTGGTATATTTGGTAGGAAAACCATAGATGTTAAGTAGATTCCAAAGTGAAGGACGGTGGATACTGTCGAAGGCTTTTTGAAAGTCTACAAAGTTGGTGATTAATTTCGACAGGAATTCTACAGAGTCTTCAATGATTATAAAATTAATTATGTAAACTAATAAGGAAAGATAGATTATGGAAACTAATAAGGAACATAGATTATGGAAACCAATAAGGAAAGATGGATTATGGAAACTAATAAGGAAAGATGGATTTTGGAAATTAATAAGGAAAGATGAATTACGGAAACTAATAAGGAAAGATAGAATATGAAAACTAATAAAGAAAGATGACAAGTAATAAGTAAAGATATATTACGGAAATTACTTCGGAAAACTAGATTACGGAAACTAATAAAGAAAGATAGATTATGGAAACTAATAATGAAAGATAGATTATGAAAACCAATAAAGAAAAATAGACTCCGTCCATCCATCATGTGCCAAGCCGATAAGTGTGGGCTGGCATGTTTCGCCATCTCACTCGATCACCAGAGTCGTGGATGAGCTCTGTGTTCCTGTATCGACCATGCCACGTAGCCAAGCCATCCAGGTATTAACTTCTCGGTCTTCTCCTTGGTCTCTTCCCTTCGATTATGGAACAGATTATGGAACAGATTATGGGAACTCATACGGTAAGTTAGTGTATGGAAACTAATAAGAAAAGATAGAGTATGACTGAAAGATGGATTATGGAAACTAATCCCAGATGCCTTATCTGTGTAGATCATTATCATGTGCCATGCCTATAACCTTGTCTGTATAGATCATCATCATGTGCCATGCCTATAACCTTGTCTGTATAGATCATCATTATGTGCCATGCCTATAACCTTGTGTGTGTAGATCATCATTATGTACCATGCCTAAAACCTTGTCTGTTTGTCTGTGTAGATGTGGATGAATGTCTGGAGGAGGGCGTCTGTGTTGGTGGAGCCACGTGTCAGAATCTCCCTGGAAGCTTCGTCTGCTCTTGCCCCAGCGGGTTTGTCTACGGAGACCATGGATGTATAGGTTGGTATATCTGGTAGCTGGCACACACACACACACACACACACACACACACATACACACACACACACACACACACAAACGCACACACACGCGCGCGCTCATACACATTTATAATCTCCACTAAAAATCAGATGATAGAGAGGACTCGAGAGTCATGATCGTGTATGTGTGAGAAGGAAAGGGAGAGAGCTGGCATAATTTTGGATCATCATCATGTGCTAAGCTTGGAGACTATGTTTCGCAATCTAATTAACGAACCACTGTTTTCTAGGGCATCTGTAAAGGAGGTAGTTTGCCATTGCTCTCCTTCTTAGCAGGGACCATACTGGTCGATGACCGTAATCGTTGTCTCCAAAAAGAGATCCTCTGCTTCATCATCATCATCATCAAGTGCCGTGCCGGCTGGCGTAGGCGTTCATGGCTCTCCATAGATCTCGGTCTTTTGTTTTCTGGATCAACTCTGCTGCTGATATTCCTCCATGCCACCGTCTCAATCCATCCAGCATCACTTCTCTTGGTCTACCTCTGCCTCTCTTCCCTTCGATCTTTCCAGTTGTTACGATGTTCTCCAATGCCTCTCTTCTCATCACATGAGCGAGGAAAACTGTTTGTCTCTGTCTTATTATTGTATATAATGTTCTAGTTTCATTAGCCTGTTTCAGGCAGTCGTCGTTAGTTACTCTGGCAGTCCAAGGAATTCGCAACATTCGTCTCAGGAACCACATCTCTGTTGCTTCTAATTTCTTCTTAATTTGTTCATTTACATTCCAAGATTCACTGCCATACAGCAAAACTGGTTCTACATAGCATTTCAGCACTCTCTTTCTTACATTCAGTGATAGTGATTTATTGCATAAGATACTCTTCATTTTCTTAAATGCAGCTTTTGCCTGCCCTATTCTGCTCCTAATATCTGTTGTACATCTTCCATCTGATGTTATAAATGCCCCAGGTATCTAAAATTATCAACTTGGTTAAGGATTTTCCCTTCTATTTCTATGTCACATTTTGGTGTCACCATTTTCTTTGATATTACCATTGTCACTATTTTCTTGATATTCAAGGAGAGTCCTTTCCTTGCACTCTCTGTTACTACAACGTCTAATAGTTGTTGTAGGTCTATTGAATTATCCGCCACCAATACTGTGTCATCTGCATAGCGTATATTATTTATATTATAACCTTCAACTAGTATTCCTGGCATCTCTTTGATCTCTCTCATTATTACTTCGCTATACAGGGAGAAAAGATCTGGTGACAAGACACACCCTTGTCGTACTCCTAGCTTTATCTGTTCGTAACTACCCTCTTTATTTCCCATTTTAATTGCTGCTACTTGGTTCCAGTAAATATTCTTTATTATTCTTAAATCTTTTCCATCAGTGTTGATATCTTCCAACATTTTAATCAGCTCATCATGTTTTACTTTATCAAATGCCTTAGTATAATCTATGAAGCACAAATATATGTCTCTCTGTTTCTCTATTGACCTTTCTATTAGTGTCCGTAATGTATAAATTGCATTGTTTGTGCCCTTTACTTCCACAAATCCATACTGTTCTTCACTAATTTCCATTTTTCTTTTCTTTTTGGTTCTTCTCATTATGATTCTGAGTAAAAGCTTAGTGATATGGTTTATAAGGTTAATTGTATGAAAATCTTCACAATCAATTGCTCCTCTGCTTACCGTTGTGAAATTGGAGCCCATATTCTACAACTTCTCGTATCTGTCGGCTGCTCTTCAATGTCATCCACCACCTGCACACATGACTTCATGTAACCCTGATCGGGTGGCTAAACGAATACCCCACCTTGCCCAAGGGTGTCTTGTAGGCTAGCGGAGAGAAGGGGGCACCTTACATGTCGTTAGATAGGGATATCCCTATCCCGCCACCCATAATTTTTTATCAATAGAGTGCAAAAACAGTTAAAAATTTGTGGTAATCTGAAACAGAGTAATTCTAGTCAAACACCGTGGTGCCCCTCTGGATATCAATAAAACTGTCAAGTGTCTCAGCTCTTGAGCCATCGTGATTGAATGTCTATGCCAGCCAGTTTGTGGGATCATTTTAATAACAGATGTAGGTATTCTTGTGACCCCTAACAACAGACATGTGTACCAACAGCCGATAGCACATAGGAAGATATTGGTGTATTTTATAATAAGTTACATGTGGCTTTAGACCAGTGTAACGTTTGTTTTATAAGTAACATTGATACTCTAGGACTTAAATGTGAAAGTAGGAGATCAGCAATGGCAGAATGGACATGAGCGTTCATTTAAAAAAACAAAAAATCCGGTTTGCTGATGCCGAGGTAGCGGGTTCAACCGCTACACCGGTCAGTTGGACTAAAATATTAATTTATCGTCCTTGACTTGGGGACGCAAATTACAAGTACCTCAGAAGTTGGAGTGGGTTCACCTGATGACGAGGAACACTGGTAATAGGGAAAGCTAATCCACATGCAAAAATCAGACCAGTACACTAGAAGTACTAGCACTTGTATGGAGTACCTTTGAGTTATAAGCGAGCGAGCGAAAATACAATAAAAGTAGACAACGGAACAGTCAATGGCGTGACTGGTGGCTATAGTCTATATCAGGGGTAGGCAAACTTGTTGTGCGTAGGGCCACATTGACAAATGTAAAGCTATTGGGGGGTAGCCGCATATATATTATGTCCACTTTGTTTACAGCAACCTATCACAATAAGTAATTATGAATTATTTATAGGCGATTAAACTGTATAAATAACAAATTATTGCAATTTTATTTTACTTATACACTTATACATCATATTTTGCAATATGGACAAAAACGTTTACTAATTTGTTAACAAGATTTTACAATTTTTGTATTATAATAATTTTTTTAAATTATCTATCAATGGTTTTAATTTAAACACAATCCGACTACAATTGTTGATTTCTAATGAGATGTATGCAACTGCTTGCAATTTTTGACAATATTCTTGAAATCTGGAGCAAGTTTACTTGTTGAAATTCGCATGACAGCACGCAAGGTGCAGTCCGACAATAAAGACCTATTCTTAGATGTATTGATCTTCAAGCAAAAAAAATGCTTGTTCGCAAATGTATGTCGATCCAAACAATGATAAAAGTTTAGCTGTGAAGTTTTTCGAGTTGGGAAACGATTCTTCTGATAAAGATTCATAGAAATCCAGCAAACCATCTGACTGGAATTTTTCTTTCAGGTCATGATCTGCTTGTAAATCAAGCCGCTCCAACTGTATGTCCTCTGTGGCTGTATCAGCTTTCTGCACTAAAAGGGGAACTGAGAATATTGAATTGTGGCTCTAAGTTCTTGAAATATTGGAATCTCCATCCAAATTGTTCAGTCAATGCATCTAATTAGGCTTTCTATTTTTCAGTCATTTCACCAGAAATAGTTTCTTGTTTCAGCAAAGGGAAGTAACAAAACCTTTCTTCACTTGCTTGTCTTGAGAACAGTGAGAGTTTTGCCTGAAATGATTTTACATGTACATACAATACATGTGCAAACACACCATTGCCCTAAAGTTTTATTTCCAGTTCATTTAACTTTTCCATAATTTCAATGGCAAACATAAAGTCTAACTTCCACTCTTTATTGACAATGTTAGTATTAAAGTCACATTCAATGCCCTTCATCTCTAGAAACATCACTATTTTTTCACTAATGTCCCACACTCGCCTCAACGCCTTGCCGAGACTCAGCCATTGAACACTGGCGTGGTACAGGACATTGGAATGTTCAGTTTCCAAATCGTCAAGTAATGCCTTGAACTGTCTGTGATTAAGTCCTCTTAATCTGATTAAGTTGATGACACTGACAACTTGATCGATAACATGCTTGATTGTCAAAACAGTTTTTACACAGACTTTCTTGATGGATCACACAGTTAAGGGGTAATAATGTGTGGTCAGGATATTCTGCTTTAATCTTATCAACTATCAACTTTATCAGACCTATATTTTTCCAGTCAAAGCACGAGCTCCGTCAGTTGTAACACTTGTCATCTTGTTCCAAACCAACCCAGTTCTTTCAATACAGTTAGTAACAGAATTGAATATATCGTGGCCTGTGGTTGTGTCTTTGAGTGACTCAACAGTCAGAACTCTTCAGTGAGTTTGACAGAAGTGTTTATTTCACGTATAAATATCAATAATTGGGCAGTATGATGTTCGTCGGTACTCTCATCCAATGCAAGAGAGTAGGCCACAAAAATTGTTTACTTGCATCTTGAAGTTTATGCATCAAATTGTCACTTTTCTTGTCAATACGCCTGACCACAGTTCTCCTTGATAAGGTAATGTTGTCAAATTTGTTGTTTGTTTTTTTTTTTGCGGGGGGGGGGGGGGAGAGGGGGGGGGGGGTTCTGGACAAATAATGTTTTCTGCATCTAGCAAACATTCCTTGATGAACTCGCCATCAGAAAATGGCTTGTTCTGTTTTACAATTCTGTGTGACAGCATAAGACTAGTGTGACAGAGCGACAAGACACGAAGTATTAACGCTGAAGTCAAGCCATATAAACCTTCTGAGTTTATTACAAGAACTTAGTGGTATCAAAACTGTGGCATATTACATGGATCATGGAGTCTTATCGGCTTGAGTAGTAGATGGTAACTAATCTCTACCCTCCCCTTACGTCAACGCGTGAGCCTCCCTAGGTCCCTAACTACGGGTGCTCACGCGTGCATCAGCTAATAGATCTATTTCTTTCCCCTTGCACGCCGTGCCACCTAACTAAACCCCGTATAACAGGCTACTCTGTTATATTAGCTTCTGTTACAACAACTTGAATTGAAGACTGTGTAGTGAAAACAGTTTGCTGTTTCTCCAAATTGTTCTCCAACTCCAGGCATCTCCTTTCCCTCTCTTCGGTTGTTAAATTGCATCCGAAATCGGAATGTTCTGTTTGATAATGTTTTTTTTTTTAAATTGGACTCCTTGAAGACAGCTACTGTCTCACGACACAACAAGCAAACTGATTTACTACCAACGTTTATAAAATAGTACTTAGTTGCCCATTCATCATTAAAAACACAACATTCTTCTCCAATCTTGCGATCTTTAGTGACACTCATTGTATTAATAACATTCTGACAGTTATAATTTTACGAAACTTTAAAAAGGAAACGAAACAAAACTTACTTCCGGCTGTGTGTGAAAATAAAATATTCGGAAAACAAGCAGTAAACTCAGACTAAATTTCAGAAACATATCAAGATTACTACAACAAATAAATTAATTTGAACATTGTGAAAATTGAAATAATTTATAACAGCAAAATACTGTTAAATTTAATTTTTAATTTTTTTTTTTTTTTGGTGTGTGTGCAAAATAAATCATTTTCTTCACTGGAAATATATCTGTTTGTCATAAAATCATTCCTATTAAATTTTTACATGTCGATAAACATTTCTCTATGTTAAAATCTATAAATTGGCATTTTAGCATTATATTACGATGGCCAAGGAGTGTTTACAAAAATAGAAAATTAGAAAGATAGTTTTGTCAAAAAAGCTAAAACAATCATATCGGTACATGAAATTCTGTAAAATTCAACAAAATAATTTAAAAGCTAAGTAAAAATTGTTATTTCTAAATTCCCTCGAGGGCCGCATAATATAAGTTGCCGGGCCACATGCGGCCCGCGGGCCGTAGTTTGACCTCTCCTGGTCTATATGAAAGGAATGAGAGGTGACAAATTAATCGTGTGAAGTGAATTGCATGATACTAACTAGTAATACCTGGCTCAAACATCTCCTCGACGATTTTTGACGTGGAGTTGAGTTGCGTTGAGCTTATTACCGACAGCACTGCACTCAGGACATTCCCATACACTCACCACCCCCTCGTTCAATAGCCAGCTAAGTGTTATACTACTAATCGTTGCCACCGCTATCTCATTGAAAGTTTTACTTGTCTTCCCTCTCAGTTTGCTGATTCTTCCAGAACCCCTACCGATCCCCCGAAATCTCATTCTATCCACACTCGGGTTCTCAATATGTTCCCCTTCTTCCCCACCTGGTCCCACAGGCGCTCGGCTACCTCTCCCTTGTCCACAGGTTATGGACTTGGAAAAGTTCTAGAGATATTGTTCGCAAGCAAACTGGCTACATATTAATTCCAAAGACATTCAGCAGCAGTCCAGTAGGGACAAAAACTAGACTAGACGCAGACTGCCAAAGTGACAGCATGCCTGTTATAGATAAGATGAGGTGAAAATATAAGACTACAAACAAGACCTCACGAAACATCAAGTTAGATCTAACATTTCTTAAAACAGACACAGACATCAGGGATGGGTCCGTTGTTACTGTATAGAACAGATAGATGGCATTGAGATAATATAGAGTATTGAGAAACAGTGGAACAACAAACATTAAAAGGAATAATTCCCCTTTTAGACACAGTTGCACCCAGATTTAAGCCAGCTGACATTCTGCAGATGATAGATAAAAAAAAAAAAACAAACAAACAAACAAACAAACAAACAAACAAAAAGAAAGAAAGAAAACGAAAACAGAAAACGCAATATAAAGAAGAATATATAATGACATACACATATAAATAGTAAACAAATGCAAGAAAGTGAATGCTGTTTGGCTGAATTAGAAATGCACGGAGATTGGGATAAATCAAGTAACCGACTCAAATCCAATGGTAGTTAGTTAGTCTTTCCTCTTGAGCCCAAGGCGGCGCACAGGGCAGAAGTCATGGCTCTCCATGCCTGGCGGTTCGCTGCTACCTGTTGTAGATCTTGGATGTTTACTTGACCGTTAAATGAGCCTTCTCTGATGATGGTTCTACGCAGGATCTCTCTTGGTCTTCCCAGTTTTCTTTTCCCTACTGGTGACCATATGAGGGCTTGGTAGGGGAGTCTTGTCTTGTCCATTCTGAGTATATGGCCCATGTAGTTCCAACGGGGTTTTCTTATAAAATTGGAGACAATATCTTGCTTAGTCTCTTGTCTTGTTTGCGGATTGGTTCTGAAGTCTGTCCAGTGGAGGTTTAGAATAATTCTAAGACATTTGTTCTCAAATTTATCTAATTTTTTTTATCTAAAGCTACCGTTGATTTCCAACTCTCACATCCATGCGATAACACTGGAATCACACAAGAGTTGAAGATTTTAAGTTTCGTGTGTTTGCTGAGTGTCTTTGACTTCCAGACGCTTGACAGTTTATTGAAGGTACCAGATGCCAGTGCGATTCTAGATGATATTTCTGGTGTTGAGTCCCCTGTAGCTGTCATTTTGCTTCCTAGGTATGTGAAGCTGTTGGCTTTTTCAAGAACGTGGTTGTTTAATTTGGTGTCGTCGGAACTGTTGGTACGATCGATAGTTTTTGTTTTTCGGTGTTAATTTGGAGACCAATTTGTCCTGAAACATTTTGGAGATGATTTATTCACTCTCATTTAAGTCCAGTGTACCAACAAATAAATATCAACAGGTAGGAAAACACAACCCACCACTGGTCATTTGCTTGCTTGCTTGCTTGTGTTCGTTGGCTTGAGCTCCAACGCGAAGTCATGTATGTCGGATGAAGGCATCCTGTTGTCCAACATCAGTGTGATGTCATACAGGACCTGAGGTTTGCATGAGTATCCGTTGTCCCATGTCTGGCTTATTGGTGTGCAGACTGGTGGTTCCTCGCCGTACAGGCAGACACTCTCCGACTTCGGAGGAATCGGTGATCCTATTGACTTTAGCCAGGACCCCGAAGGGACCTGTTGCCCAGGACGCTCAACGAGGACGCGTCAATAGGTCTTGGCCAGTATATAACCCGGCCCTGGTGCCTTGGAAACACCTCTGCGTCCCACTGGTCATTTAAAATCTAAGGATGGCGCGATATTCATGGGACAAAAACATATAATTAACAGATAGGTATATAACACAAGAAGGCTGTGTGATGACAAGAAAACGGATGCAAATAATCAAGACATTACTTTGGAGAGAACTGAGGCCTTGAGAGGTTTTGTAATCGTAATAATACAATTTCTAAATAACATCCATAATATTGCGTTCATTCATAATGGATAAGAGAAGTAAGGAAACGTCGATTCGTCATGCTGTGATGTAACTTATGTTTTATCTTATTTTAACGTTCATTCATCATGTGCCGTACCGATAAGCGTGGGCGGTCATGTTTCGCCATCTCACGCGATCATCAGAGGCGTGGATCAGCACAGTGTTCTTGTCTCCACCATATTTACTTCTCTGCCTTCCTTGTTCTCTTCCCCTCGATCTTGCCAGTCGTCATCAAGTTCTCCAATTCATTTCTTCTCATAACGTGAATAAAGAAAAAATTACTGTCTAAGTCTAATTTCTCTAATCAATGTACGATTTTCCTTTATTTCTTATAGTACTTGGTCATTGGTTTTTCTGTCTGCCCATAGTATCGTTTGCATTTTCCTCAGAAACCACATTTCCACAGCCATCAGATATTTTTCAGCTTGTCTGCTCATTGTCCACGCTTCACACCCATACAAAAGTACAGGTTCTATGTAGCATTCTTTTTTCTCTCTATGTAATACTTTTTTTTATCGTTGCAAATTACATGTTTGTATAGTTCAGTATATTTTTCAACTTGCAAAAGGCTAGTTTCGCCATGACGATTAATTTTACATTGTTATTATTATTATTATTATTATTATTATTATTATTATTATTATTATTATTATTATTATTATTTTCCACACTGTGAATTCCGTGTGTCGGATTTGCGTTCATTATAAGGTATGTGAGCAGCGGCTGGCCGAGTGGCCAAGAACGCCGGCTTCTCACTCGGGTGACCCGGGTTGGAAGCCTCGATATGGTGTGAATTTTGTATATGTCGGAGGCAAAAAGAAAACCCTAACCTTCACAGTTCGTGGCAACTGCACTAGCCAGGCGGCCTAAATTCTTCAGGCTCAACACACCCCCCCCCCTCTCCCTCCGTCCTACACGACAAGGTGCTATCGGCAATAGATCAGTGGTTCTCAACCGATGGGGAATCCCCACCCCCCGGGGGGATTTTAGGGTTTCCGGGGGGGGGGGGATTAAGATTATTTTAAAATCGCGTTAATACAAGAACCGATTACTCCATATTGTTTTTCCCTCCATACTTCACAGTTCTGTACTTCTCGCCCTTCTGAAATTCGTTTTATAATGTAAGTAGACCCACAAATCACGTTTTATGTATACGTCTAGACTTTTTTAAATGTTGCATATCCCTTACAGTCAACACCAGTACTTGTCATCTGCTGTTGATGTATTAGGCAAGTTTTTAACGTTCAGTAGTTTGCCATTGCTTTCTGAACGATCGACTCCCTACGATCACGTTATAACACAGCGACACGGTCTGCTGCACAAATAGGTCGCGGCTGCGTTTCGTAGGTTCTTTGGCCACGGAAACCGGTTCTAGTATGTGTTATTAAATTTAACTTCCACTGTTACGTATATTGTGTAGAGGCGGGGGAGGGGGGTTATAGGGAGGAAATACAAAGAGGGGGAGGGATGACATTCTGAACATATGGTGAAGGGGTGCATGGATTTAAAAAAAAGGTTGAGAACCACTGCAATAGATTACTGATAGTAAGGTATGTGCATTATGACTATGTTTATTGTCTCTCACGTTTCCCCAGAAGTCACACGGACCTAAATATTTTCATTGCCTCATCTCATCTTGTTCCTCTTGTGCCCTGCGGTATCAAGGTGAAGTATAAACAGCGGGAGAGTGCCCGTTTATGGGCTTCATGTATCGAGATTCCCATGGACTCTGCTATTCCCGCTGTCCGTCGTTTACGTGGTCGGCCTCTGTTTTAATTGTGTACATTCATATTTATTTCTCTCTCTCTCATATCCTTTACAGGATATTGCAGTCAACATCATCATTTTTCAGCTGCTGTTGATGTCTTGGCAAGTTTTACGTTCAGTAGTTTACCATTACTTTCTGAACGACCGGCTCACATACTTCCGTTAGTAACCAGAGCGACGCGACCCGCTGCCGAATCTCGCACAACTGTGTTTAATTCGTGAGTATACGGGATTACGAACAACGTCCTTAAATCCTCCAGGGAGACGGCATATTCATAATGGCCTAATAAAATCTATGTTTATAGCCCAGCCTTGGAAGCTATACATTCAGATGCTTTTGCTTCCCAGTCTAAAAGAGGTGAGGACAACGGCATTTCTGGAGTTATGGGTGTGAAGTCAAAGGTCCTCACATATACTAGATCACAGTAGGATGGGGTGTCCAGGTACCTTTATTGCTTGTTTCCTTTCTCTGATGATTTCCAGACAATTCTTAAACTTAGCCGGTACTGATTTTGCCGCGCTGGCTTGACACCAGGGCTGTAGTCAGTGGATAGTCTTGCTTCTGCTTATGTCTGAACCTGGACCTCAGCCATGGTAAGCAAACAGACTAATTACTACGCCAGTCCGGCTTAAAGAAATATCCTGAATAAGTGGATGTATCTTTACTGTGGACCATTCATCATTGTTTTAATTGTATAGATGCCGATGAGTGCCAGCTGAAGCTCTGCCCGAGAAGTCTGCAGTGCACCAACACGATTGGTTCATACTCCTGCTCTTGTCTTACAGGATACCAGAGGCAGGGTGACCTGTGTGTTGGTGAGACATCTGTGACGTAATATGCATGCTAAATGTATTCCTTTCATTGTCATCATGTGCCTTGCCGATAAGCGTGGGCGGTCATGTTCCGCCAACTCATACGATCACCAGAGTCGCGGATCAGCTCAGTGTTCGTGTCTCGACCATATCACGTGACTAAGCCATCCTGGTATTTACTTCTCAGCCTTCCCCTTATTGTGTTCCCCTTGATCTTGCCAGTTGTCACCAAGTTCTCATATTTATTCCTTCTCATAACGTGTCCAGAAATTGTGACTGTCTACGTCTAATTTCTTTAATCAGTTGACACAGTTTTTATTTGTTTCTTGTAGGACTTGGTCATTAGTCTTTCTGTCTGCCCATGGTATTTTTTTTGTGTGTATTGTCCTCAGAAACCACATTTCCACAGCCATCAGATGATTTTCAGCTTGTCTGCTAATTGTCCATGGTTCACGTCCATACAAAAGTATAGGTTCTATGTACTCTTAGTTAATTTAAACACAGAAGCCATAAACAATATATTGCAGCATTTCTTGCCTGGCATATTTCGCTGAATATCGTCAGCTGTAGACTTCAGGGATCTTAGATTATCCCGGGGATAACATACTCCACATTGGACCAACATCAACGACTGTATTTAATATTTCAGCCAAAGTACACTGAACAAATGCGACTGTAGGTTGATGTGTAGTGAGCTAAACGATTACTGAATGATGCAAGCAATGAACGGTGTCGCTATGGCAACCGGTCAATTTTTACCAGCTAATCGGTGATTGATTTCGGAATAGCCCTGGTATATTCATTAATTCATTTGATATGTTATATAACTCTGCGGTATGTAAATGACGAGAGGCAGCGAATTATGCCAGGCAAGAATTTGTGCAATATTCTTCTGTGATTAAATTCGCTTTGTACATTTCCCCAGTTTTCCCTGCTATAACCAATCAGTGTCAGTTCGAGTGGGGGTCGTCGCTTGAGCTACGGAGTTCGTGCTTTGTGCGACTCCCCCACTAGACCGTCCTGCGGAAAGAGACCGAGTCATGTGGGATAAACCCGGTGCAAGGAAGTGGATCACCATGCCTGGTAAATCTGTTGCTTGTAAACAGTCAGACGTGTTGTGTCTGTCAGGGACTCACAGAGCAGGCTTCGGAACGTGGACAATGGCATGTTATGGGTGGAGTGTATAGCATCGCTCGCAAGACGGAGATTGTCAGCAATCAATAATGTTCTACCCAGAACATGCTGTTGTGTGGAACAATGGACAAGCTGGTAGACTGGCTACTGTTGCCCCTCTGAGTGCAGAGATACTTTACGTTATGATAAAGGGGGTGTGGTGACGGCTACGTGGATTCGGGCGTAGGATGCAGCTGAACAGACGGGGTATTTATATCTGGAAAGACTTGCTCAGAAGGAATTGAGCAAAGGCTATAGGATACTCACAGCGTAGAGGACAAGACTGGCAGACTTTTAACCAAATTGCTACTGTATCAATTAGCATGGGAGATCTTCGGGGGGGGGGGGGGGGGAGGAGAGAGGTGGATGTAGGAATGTCCGAGTGCAATCATGTGCATTCTTAAATTCAGTATTGCGCATTGTAACATTGATTGATAGTTTAATTTCATATTGTATCTTCCAATATTTTAATGTGAACACTCAACAAATAATGGTTCTGGATGTGATTGTAGTACTAATGAATGTGTGTAGTAATATAATAACATTGGATTCGATTATATATTACCCCTACCCCGTTCAACCTCAAAGAGAAGTTACATTAGGGTGCATCACTGGCACAGATTAATAACCTTGTGAACGGGATATTAATTTGATGGCGATTTTTGTCCAAGGAGGGTAATGATACGTGCAGTTAATTGTTTTCAAATGCAGACACGGACGAATGTCGGAGCGGTCAACACCGATGTGACAGGAATGCGTATTGTGCCAACCTGGAGGGTTCTTACTTCTGTCAGTGCAAACCTGGATTCATTGGCAATGGCTACTTCTGTGATGGTCAGTATATGTCTTCACTAATGAACTGACATGGGATGATTAATCGCCTTAAGCTACTTACTTATCCCCCATAGGCTAATATATCGTCGACATGTTGTCATGTCTGCTACAATATTAAAAACTGTTAAGTCATAACTATGACACATTCCTTCTTCCCATTTTCCGCTGATAATTTTTGTTTGGTCCAAGCCTAATTTTTGTTTGACATTGAATCTGTTAAAGACGAAGAATTTCAAGAAGTTTGAGGCATTATTATATAACTTCTGCATGATCATTATTGGCAGTATGGAGAGATGAAAAAGCAGCGTTAACATTTAGACATTGCAGAAACAGAGACATGAGAAACAGAGACTCGCGTATAAAATTAGCAGAATAACAGAAAGACATGTATACTCTAGAATTAGATTAGCAGACTAGCTGAAACAGAGTAAGAGATGTTTTGGCAGTTTCTATTACATTTTATGTGTAAATATTGAACAAGTTGGGGAGAGAATGCTTTACAACCCATCTTTAAATTGATCCAATACAAATCAGTTAGATACTTCACCAGATACACTGGCAACTTCTTGTTATTTGCGATACAAGTGATACAATCTTTCAACTAAGTGGAACAAATGTCCATGAAACCCCATGTATCCTACGGTGTTCCATAATTTCAGACTTTGAACACAATCGAAGGTCCTCTATGAAACCCCATGTATCCTACGGTGTTCCATAATTTCAGACATTGAACACAATCGAAGGTCCTCTATGAAACCCCATGTATCCTATGGTGTTCCATAATTTCAGACATTGAACACAATCGAAGGTCCTCTATGAAACCCCATGTATCCTACGGTGTTCCATAATGTCAGACGTTGAACACAGTCGAAGGTCCTCTATGAAACCCAGGGCCGGATTTAGACTTAATAAGGCCCTAAGCTATTTGAAATATGGGGCCCTTTATAAGTCCAGATATTCTATGTCAGTGACAAATATGATTTTCGGATACCTAGAGGGTTAAACTGAAATACAATTAAGAAGTATATTGATAGTGAAATAATAAATCTTTAACTTAAAATCATTTTTATTCATAACAAACTTAAAAATGCAAGCTCTGGTAAAAAGAAACAAAAGTTCTTTTAACTGGCACAATTTACAAAGGCTTATTATCTAATCTCTTGAAACATGTTATAAGAATTAAGGAATTATATTAAACTAAAATATTTTCTTTCTTTCCTTTGCCAGAGCAAAGTCACTGATGACATCATCAAATGATAAACTGCGTAGTTTGTCGCTTTCTATGCACATGAGACTGAGGGAACATAATTTATCTTGAGCCATTGTTGTTCTAAATTCATTTTTTATCCTCTTCAGCTGAGAAAAAGATCTTTCTCCAGAGCAATTTGCAACCATCATACTAAGAAACAATCTCAAAATTGCTTCTACATTAGGGAATGCTGATTGGACACGATCGTTAAATATTACCCTATACAGATCCTGATGTGTCAGACTATCTTGTTCCGCTGAACTATTGGCTTGACTATGTCTAACATATTGATGAAAATGCTTGACTTCTCCTAACAAGATTCATGTCCACATCTTCAGGATATGTTTGGCATAAAGCACTAACTCTTTCATGAATATCTTCTTCTGTAGCTTCTAGTTTTGTTAAGAATGAAAACTTTTTTGCAGCATCATTGTATACTGAGGCCCTCTGTGCCAGACTTGACTCTAATGCATCCATCACAGGTATAAATGTTTTGATTCTGAACTTGTCTCTTGGCTCAAGGTTCTCTAAAGCATCATCTTCATCATCATTGATATGCCTTCTTCTATATCTTCTTTTCTTGTAATCAACATCAGGCAATTTTTTCTTTGCTTCTTCTTCAAAATGATCGAAAAGATCCCTGGAACCTTTAACAAAATCCGAAAGTGAAGCATACAATTTCCTACATGTCTCTAGACTAATTTGGGGGTCTTGCAGTGATTGACTAGTCTTGTGAAATTCATCTAGCAAGTAACTCCACAAACATAACAATACCATAAATTCAAACTCCTCTATTTTATTCAAAATGTTTATGGCTTGATTTCTTGTTTCGCCTTTCTCTGTGGTATCAATATGCAGCTGATGCAATGCAGAAATTATTCCATCATAACTATCAAGTATTGCACTTGTGGCCATTGAATGTGCTTCCCATCTAGTCTTTGACAAAGACTTTGGAACTTTTGAATCATCTTTGAAGAATGACAACAGTACTGCCCATCTGTGAGGTTTATTTCTAGGGGTTACATCTGTTAGAATGTAACACCCACTTAAGAGGAATTTAATTGTCTGAGGAATATTATCAGGGTAAGCCCAAAGGGGATGGGTTCCTATCCTCTATCAAGATCACCTTCTGGAAGCTAAATTTTATTGGCTCGTGCCCCCACGTGAAGATACTAAAGGTGTTTTGTATCCACACGAATTAATGAAGAAAAAAATATATAGATATAAGTTTAAGCTTCTTGGAAAGGTGTGGAGACCACGGACTGTTGCCACTATCCCAAAATTGGATGCCCTTTTCTATCACTGGGGAAAAGGTGCTAGTGTGCAGGTGTCCGCCCTCATATGGTCTAAATTAATCTGGTCACATATGATTTATAATACACAAGTATTTGATAGACCAGACCAACAATATCATGACAAACCATTCACAGTATAAACAGGACATACAGTGACATCACATAATATTTGTGTTTACAAACAATATGTAAGAATCAATCAACAAATGGTCTGGTAACATAAAGTGTAATAAATCAAAATAATATGACAACCAAATATATTCTTCACATTGATTACATCTCTGGAGAAAACATTGTCAGGTTCACATGGAATATCAGCTGAGGTAAATGCATAATTGTGGACCACAAATAGTGAAATCATCCAACATCATTACAATATCATAATGTATAACAAAGTACTACCAAAAGTAATAAAGGATCTTTTCAAAGGATGGTAAATGCATAATTGTGGACCACAAATAGTGAAATCATCCAACATCATTACAATATCATAATGTATAACAAAGTACTACCAAAAGTAATAAAAAGGATATTTATATATTTGATGCAGTTGATATCTGCCGGTAGGTACTTTGGTGGGTTTAAGATTCACATGGATGCAGGTCTCTTCCGGGGAACCAGTTTTCTCTCAAGGGGTCATCATCAAAGTGAGTGAGGAATGGTAAGGTCTTCAATTTGGATCTAACATCAGGAATTCTCACTGGGTTCATGGGTTACATGAGTGAGATCTTGGTAGGATGGGGGTGGTGGATGATGCAAGGAAATGGGCTGTATTAATATTTGGGCTGGCAAAAGATGGACATGACATACAAGTTTACCGCCCTCAGCAACCAAGACCGCATCTTCACAACCGTAGGCTTTCGGTTAAGCGCCCCATCTGATGGTCCAAACAAAATACAACTTCATAAGCATTTGCCTACAATTTACATATCAGTAAATCATAAAACCTGTCATGAAACAATAAAACAAAATAACAAAATAAAGACCAAAAAAAAAGAATAAGACAATAAGAGAGGGAAGCATGTGTCTCCTCAATAGTGAGAGCTCCCTCTTATCTGTATAGATGGCCTTCAATCCATCATATGCTGTATGGTCCTGATGGGATCACCTATTGGTGCACCCAGGACAATGAAATAAAATAGTGACACTTTAAGACCAGGGAGTCTGATTGTGATCAGGTTCTCTGGTTATATTAAATTAAGTTGATCCAAAGTTATCAGGATGTAACAGACATGTTTGTAAATAGGTTGTGGTAGAGGCATGATGGGATTAAGGTAAAGGTATATTGTGATGAAAGTGGGTGGAACTAGATGCCTACTATGGTAGATGCATGGGAAAGGTGCATGTAGTGACACTTCCTATTGAGCCAGAGATAGGTTGAGACTGTTGCTAGATAAGACAGGGTGTGTTGAGATGGATGTAAGTTGAGTTAATGGTCAACCTTATAAAATCATCATCATCACTGTCATCATCCGGTGCCTGTAATTAAGCTCATACTATTTTCTCTGGGTTCAGCTTAGATCTCCAATGCCTATCACCATCATCATCATCATCATCATCATCATCATCATCATCATCATCATCATCATCATCATCATCATCATCATCATCATCATCACCATCATCATCATCATCATGTATTGATATAACTGCCTTTATACGCGTTATGTATTTAGCATAAGCACTGATTTAAACAAATAGGTCTGGTCTTTCTCCGCGGTCTCTTCTAAGCAAAGGCCCGGAGGACGACATTGTTAAACCACCCAAGATTGCAGGTTATCTCATGCACCTAGACAGAAATGGGCTGTTTTCCAATCCTATTTCAGAACATAAATGGCATGCCCTTGACCGTAAGAACTACCTAATCATCATATGACTACGTAAGGTTGTCGGTGTGTGCAACGTCCGGCTAACATTTGGGTATATGGTGCAACTCTTATTAATGAGCATTTATTCTCAGAACAACCATGACAATTTCACAAAACATATTCAGGGGAAAAATGTGAATAAAAGAATAACCAGATATATACCTCCCTACAGGTGTGAGTCAGTGTAAAGGGTTTTAAAGAGATAGACTCTTAATCTACATTTCCTCTGTGAAAGCATCAATGTTCAGCAAGTACATTTGAAAAGCACATTATTCATATATTGAGAAAAGTAAATATATACATTGTAAAAGAATAGAAGGGAATCTTCTTCCTTGGCATATTGTCACAAAATATACAGAAATCTTCTTTTAGTCGCATATGTAACCGACTATAAAGAGATATAGTGATATACTTTAGTAGCACGTGTTAACAAAACAGAAATATTCTTTTGCCACACATGGCAACAGAATGAAACACCAATACTCCTTAGCCACATATGTGAAAGAGTATAAAGAAATATTACATTAGCCGCATATCGTGAAAGAATTAAGAAATATTCTTTACCAGTAGATTGCCACAAAATGTACGGAAATATTCTTTAGTAGTCAATGACAACAGAGTGTCTAGCTGAAGTTTCTACTAACAAGTGCCGTAAACAGAAACATGGCGCTTGTTTTCAATCCCACAAGAACACAAAGTTAGACTATGATCATTTGTAAACATTTTAAACAGTACATCAGCATTATAATAAATGTAACCATTGTATTACCTTGCTTCAAGAATAGATTGGTCACACAATGAAGATTTGCCTGCCGAGGACCCAGAACCTGCTAGGCTTGAACACACCATGTGAACTTACAATCTAAAGAGAGAGTAATCATTTCCTGTCTCTCCCCCCCCCCCACCATTGCGACTACCGCTCTTCCGCTCCCTGTTTCCGGCTGTAGGCGATGTGGGTGTATGGAGTTCCGTTTTGGTCAGAACTATGAAGTCGAAGGCTGTGAGTTGGCTGGGAATATCTCACAAGGCTCCCATCCAAAGACAGTTCTTATCGAGGAGAACTGGTAGAACAGACACTCACGGGTTTCCGACTCCTCTTCTGATGCTTCCGGTCTCCCATGTTTGGTACTGTCTCCTCCTCTAATGATTCATCCGGAACAGGATGTCGACTCAAGAAGTCTGCTCCCACATTAAGTTTCCCAGGTACATACTCAATTTGGAAAGAATATGGCTGTAAGAGCAATGACCATCTCATGAGCCTTGCATTCAAATTCCTTGAGGCTGCCAAGAACATTAAGGGTTGATGATCACATTGTACTACAAAATGTTTTCCGTACAAATACGCCTGAAATTTCTCCACTGCCCATACCAGAGCGAGGCACTTCCTTTCGATAACCGCATAGTTCTTCTGAGCTGCATTCAGCTTCCTACTTGCATAGGCCACTGGAAAGAGTTCTGATTGGTCATCTTTCATCTGAAGCAGGGTTGCACCAACTCCGATGTTGCTCGCATCTGTTCGAAGCGTGAAGGTACGGTTGAGATCTGGCAACTTAAGAACTGGTTTATCAGTCAATGCTTTCTTGAGAGCTGTATAAGCCGCTTCACATTCAGCTGACCATTTGACTATCTCTGGGTTTCCTTTCCTAGTAAGATCAGTTAAAGGAGCCGTCAGAGAGTTAAAGTCCTTGATGTATCTTTGGTAGAATCCACACAAGGATACGAATGATCTAACATCCTTCTTTGTTCTTGGGCGTGTTGCCTTCTGGAGTTTCTCAACATTGCCTTCATGTGGAGTCATGAATCCTTGAGAAATCTTATGACCAAGAAAATCCAACTGTTTGAATCCTATCTGACACTTCTTTGGCCTTGCTGTCAATCCAGTTTCTTTTAATCGTTTGAATAGAAGATGCAGAGCTTCTACGTGTTGATCAAACGTCTCAGTTGCTATTAAAATGTCATCCATGAAATTGCTAATTGCAGGATGATGTAATGGTTCAAGTAACTTCCTCATCATTCGTGTAAAAACACTGGGTGCGTTACTTAATCCAAAAGGAAGAACATTAAACTCATAGTGCCCATCAGGGACGCTGAAAGCTAACCATGGTCTAACTTCCTGTTTCACTGGAATCTGATAATAGCCCTTACTGAGATCTACTTTAGTGAAGTATTGGGCTGAGCTGAGACGGGTGAAGAGTTGGTTCTGATCCGGTAGTGGTTCAGCTTGAAACTCAGTCATAGCATTGAGCTGTCGATAGTCGATGCACAATCTATGTTCTCCACTTGGTTTTCTCAGTAGCACCACACTTGCACTGTAAGGGGACTCAGATGGTGAAATGATTCCAGCCGAGAGCATTTGCTGTATTTCTTCCTTCAAAATGGGTTGTTTGGCATAAGGAACGGGATATGTTTTGGCACGCACAGGAGTAGGGTCTATTAGCTTCATGTCAAACTCTACTAGATTTGTAAGCCCTGGCTTGTCCGTAAGTACATCTGCATGTGTAGCCAAAAGATCCTGGATCTGCTTCTGCTGATCTGGTTTTAATGTAGGACTAATATCCACATCTTGAAAAGTTTCTTTTGCTTGCAGAGGGTATTCTACTCCCATAGTGTTCCCATGTTCCACTTCTGTAGCCACTGCCAATGCCATCAGATGCGCTGTGTCGGTGGTAGAGGGCCTTTCATTATATTTCTTTAAGAGGTTTATATGATAAACTTTCAACTTCCCTCTGATGGAAATTTTGTAATTAGTACGAGAAATCTTTTCAGTCACTACATATGGTCCTTTCCATCCGATTTGCAGCTTGTTCTGACTTGTAGGAAGTAGTAATAGCACTTTCTCTCCCACCTCCAATTCTCTATCCTTTGCCTTTCTGTTGAAGTAGCGTGCCATTTTACGCTTAGCTTGTTGTGGGTTGACAGACGCTAATCGCCATCCATGTTGTAGGCGGTTTTTCAACTCAGCAACATAAGAAGAGGCAGTCACCACTGTCTCGTCTACTTGATCCTCAGTCCATGTTCTAAGTAAAGCTTCGAGGGGTCCCTTTATTGGACGTCCAAACAACAAAGTTGCTGGAGCCATCCCAGTTGAGTGATGAGGTACTTCCCTATATTCAAATAAAGCTGCAGGTATGTACAAATCCCAATCCTCTGGTTTCTCCTGGGCAAGTTTCCTCAGGATAGTAAGAAGGGTGCCGTTCCAGCGTTCCACAGTTCCATTCCCGGCCGCGTGATATGGACTTATGCAGATCTGTCTGGATTGAAAAAGCCTAAAAACTTCTTCCATCAGCTTACTTTTGAACTGTGATCCATTATCAGTTAGGATCCTAATAGGAAATCCTAATCTGGTAAATATTCCAAGCAAGGCTTCCGCTACATGCTTCGAATCGCTTGAAGAAATTGGCACAGCTTCCGCCCACATGGAGCATGTGTCAACAAGTGTAAGAATAAATCGGTTCTTTCTCTTCGTCAGGTTGAGAGGTACGACTATATCAATCGCCACTTTTTCGAATGGGGTACCGGATACAGGCATTTCTCCGAGTGTAACTGGGGCTGTCCAGTGTTTAGGAGCAACCTTCTGGCATTGCGGACAGGATTTTACAAAACGTTCTATGTCGGTTTGCATTCCAGGCCAGTAATAATGAGCTGAGATACGTTGTATGGACGCGTTAATTCCCATGTGCCCAGAAAAAGGTTGACTGTGTCCCATATCCAAAATTTGAGCTCTGTAAGCAGAAGGAACAACTAACTGGGCATGTTCCTGTCCTCCTGTTCCTGTCCTACGGTGAAGCAATCCATTCTTCATATACATCTCACCTTTGAGTGGGGGTGAGTGAGCTCTAGGCAGTTTGTTGAAACAAGGCGCCAAAGTGCTATCCGCTGCCTGGGCCTTCTTCAAATCCTCTGGGTGAGGATTATTTGGTATGGACTCTTCTGGAGCTGTTCTAGCTTGAAGTCTCGTTGTCATGGCTGAGACAATTCTAGGCTTTACTGGATCTCCTAAAAATAGATATCGACAACCAAGAATGACGGGGTATATGGGTTCTGAAAAGACTGCTGCCTTGATTTCCCCCTTCACATATCGTGAGTTGATGCTCACTTTTGCTACTGGAAATGACATTGGAGCTATGTTTTTCAAGGGTCCCTGTAGTTCGACTGTTTCCTCTGTTACCTGATCAGGGCTAACCAAAGAGGAAGATACAATCGCGTCAAATTGCAGTCCCGTATCGTAGAGACACATGACTGAAACTCCGTTGAGTTCAACGGATTCAACAACCGGAATTCTGGAATAAGTGTCTTCGTGGTTTTCCAAAGAAGTTCCACCAGTGCTCACCTTCTTATGTTCCGGTTCTGTCAAACAAGCTGCAGTTTTAGGAGTAGTTTCCCGCTTACACGCTTTCGTATGGTGTCCGGTAGTCCTACATTTTAGGCAATATGCTTTTCCCTCCTTCTGAGCCTGTTGAACTAAAGGTTGGACGGTGTTTTTCGCCTTGCTGTTTTTCTGGTTGGAGTGATTCTCAATTTTCTCCTTCTGCTTTTGAGATTTTTCCGGATGAGAAGAACTGGTCGTCCGACGAGTTGCTCCTACCTCCTTCTGAGATTTCTCAAATCTCTCAGGTAGGATGATAATTTCTTCTAGTCTTTCTGCCCCATTTTGTGTTAGAAAAGCCTTCATTTCTGTTGACATTTTCTCTTTAAGTTGGTCAATAATAATCATCTCCCTCAGGCCTATGTAGCTCTCATCAAACTTTCCTAATGAACACCACTTATTTACATAAGTTTTCATTCTCTCCACTAACTGCGCAAAGCTCTCCCCAGGTTTTTTCTTCGTAGCCTTGAACTTATTCTTATAGGTGTCACCGCCAACTTCAAAACGGGCTAGCAATGCTGTTTTGCGGGCATTATAGTTGCGCTGTTCCTCCTGTGTCAATCTGGAGAACACTTCGTACGCGTTTCGCCTCAAACCTTGGGATAATTTCACTGCCCATCTAGTCTCCTCCAACCCACAGGTGTAACACATCTGTTCAAATCTATCAAGATATGCTTCCAACTGATCTGTGTGTTCATTGAAGGGTTCAAGCGGGAATGACATTGCTCCAGTCTGTTGGTGAGTCACATCCAAATGAACATCTGTCGCTGGACTAGTTTGAGATGTAGACAGGGCAGTACTAACTCCCGTCTCCATTCGCAGAATTTCCTGCTCATGTTCCATCCTTTTTAATTCCAGGACATGTTGATATTCCCTTTCTCTACTCTCCCTCTCAGCCTGAAGTTTTCTCTCTTCTAAAAGAAGAGCATGTTGACGGTCTTTGTCCCTATTCTCTATTTCAGCCTGTAATCTCTCATGTTTCTCTATCTCATCTGAAACATATTTTGCCAACTCATTACCTGCCAGACTGCACAATTTGCCCGTCTCCATATGCTGGTTACGCAACTTGGCTAATTCAGCCATTCTTACCTACTCTTCTATATCTGGAAAAATCTGGGTGTTCTGGGGCCTCGGTCAAGCTCAACCTCAGTGATCCCTTTTAGAAGATATAAAAATAGCATGCAAAAATGGGTTAGCAACACAATGTCACTAATTAATTTAACCAGTGCGCACCATATGTTCAGGTAATAATGGGAACTTATTCACTAAGAAGTTACACTCCTAAACTCTTTAGTCCTACTGGACCTAATAAGAGTAAATACCACACTCCCCCCTTCCTATATCAAGATCCACCACATGTAATGAGATTTCCCTGTGTTAGAATCTTCCTGACTGAAGTCTTACTTGTGTTTGGGCTGCTAGGGGTTTAAATGTCCCTCTATAAGGATCCACACTAGTGAGAAGATTATAATTAATTCATTCCAGGACGAGCAAGTCCCACTTGTGAGGTTTATTTCTAGGGGTTACATCTGTTAGAATGTAACACCCACTTAAGAGGAATTTAATTGTCTGAGGAATATTATCAGGGTAAGCCCAAAGGGGATGGGTTCCTATCCTCTATCAAGATCACCTTCTGGAAGCTAAATTTTATTGGCTCGTGCCCCCACGTGAAGATACTAAAGGTGTTTTGTATCCACACGAATTAATGAAGAAAAAAATATATAGATATAAGTTTAAGCTTCTTGGAAAGGTGTGGAGACCACGGACTGTTGCCACTATCCCAAAATTGGATGCCCTTTTCTATCACTGGGGAAAAGGTGCTAGTGTGCAGGTGTCCGCCTTCATATGGTCTAAATTAATCTGGTCACATATGATTTATAATACACAAGTATTTGATAGACCAGACCAACAATATCATGACAAACCATTCACAGTATAAACAGGACATACAGTGACATCACATAATATTTGTGTTTACAAACAATATGTAAGAATCAATCAACAAATGGTCTGGTAACATAAAGTGTAATAAATCAAAAAAATATGACAACCAAATATATTCTTCACATTGATTACATCTCTGGAGAAAACATTGTCAGGTTCACATGGAATATCAGCTGAGGTAAATGCATAATTGTGGACCACAAATAGTGAAATCATCCAACATCATTACAATATCATAATGTATAACAAAGTACTACCAAAAGTAATAAAGGATCTTTTCAAAGGATGGTAAATGCATAATTGTGGACCACAAATAGTGAAATCATCCAACATCATTACAATATCATAATGTATAACAAAGTACTACCAAAAGTAATAAAAAGGATATTTATATATTTGATGCAGTTGATATCTGCTGGTAGGTACTTTGGTGGGTTCACATGGATGCAGGTCTCTTCCGGGGAACCAGTTTTCTCTCAAGGGGTCATCATCAAAGTGAGTGAGGAATGGTAAGGTCTTCAATTTGGATCTAACATCAGGAATTCTCACTGGGTTCATGGGTTACATGGGTGAGATCTTGGTAGGATGGGGGTGGTGGATGATGCAAGGAAATGGGCTGTATTAATATTTGGGCTGGCAAAAGATGGACATGACATACAAGTTTACCGCCCTCAGCAACCAAGACCGCATCTTCACAACCGTAGGCTTTCGGTTAAGCGCCCCATCTAATGGTCCAAACAAAATACAACTTCATAAGCATTTGCCTACAATTTACATATCAGTAAATCATAAAACCTGTCATGAAACAATAAAACAAAATAACAAAATAAAGACCAAAAAAAAAAAAAAATAAGACAATAAGAGAGGGAAGCATGTGTCTCCTCAATAGTGAGAGCTCCCTCGTATCTGTATAGACGGCCTTCAATCCATCATATGCTGTATGGTCCTGATGGGATCACCTATTGGTGCACCCAAGACAATGAAATAAAATAGTGACACTTTAAGACCAGGGAGTCTGATTGTGATCAGGTTCTCTGGTTATATTAAATTAAGTTGATCCAAAGTTATCAGGATGTAACAGACATGTTTGTAAATAGGTTATGGTAGAGGCATGCTGGGATTAAGGTAAAGGTATATTGTGATGAAAGTGGGTGGAACTAGATGCCTACTATGGTAGATGCATGGGAAAGGTGCATGTAGTGACACTTCCTATTGAGCCAGAGATAGGTTGAGACTGTTGCTAGATAAGACAGGGTGTGTTGAGATGGATGTAAGTTGAGTTAATGGTCAACCTTATAAAATCATCATCATCACTGTCATCATCCGGTGCCTGTAATTAAGCTCATACTATTTTCTCTGGGTTCAGCTTAGATCTCCAATGCCTATCACCATCATCATCATCATCATCATCATCATCATCATCATCATCATCATCATCATCACCATCATCATCATCATCATCATGTATTGATATAACTGCCTTTATACGCGTTATGTATTTAGCATAAGCACTGATTTAAACAAATAGGTCTGGTCTTTCTCCGCGGTCTCTTCTAAGCAAAGGCCCGGAGGACGACATTGTTAAACCACCCAAGATTGCAGGTTATCTCATGCACCTAGACAGAAATGGGCTGTTTTCCAATCCTATTTCAGAACATAAATGGCATGCCCTTGACCGTAAGAACTACCTAATCATCATATGACTACGTAAGGTTGTCGGTGTGTGCAACGTCCGGCTAACATTTGGGTATATGGTGCAACTCTTATTAATGAGCATTTATTCTCAGAACAACCATGACAATTTCACAAAACATATTCAGGGGAAAAATGTGAATAAAAGAATAACCAGATATATACCTCCCTACAGGTGTGAGTCAGTGTAAAGGGTTTTAAAGAGATAGACTCTTAATCTACATTTCCTCTGTGAAAGCATCAATGTTCAGCAAGTACATTTGAAAAGCACATTATTCATATATTGAGAAAAGTAAATATATACATTGTAAAAGAATAGAAGGGAATCTTCTTCCTTGGCATATTGTCACAAAATATACAGAAATCTTCTTTTAGTCGCATATGTAACCGACTATAAAGAGATATAGTGATATACTTTAGTAGCACGTGTTAACAAAACAGAAATATTCTTTTGCCACACATGGCAACAGAATGAAACACCAATACTCCTTAGCCACATATGTGAAAGAGTATAAAGAAATATTACTTTAGCCGCATATCGTGAAAGAATTAAGAAATATTCTTTACCAGTAGATTGCCACAAAATGTACGGAAATATTCTTTAGTAGTCAATGACAACAGAGTGTCTAGCTGAAGTTTCTACTAACAAGTGCCGTAAACAGAAACATGGCGCTTGTTTTCAATCCCACAAGAACACAAAGTTAGACTATGATCATTTGTAAACATTTTAAACAGTACATCAGCATTATAATAAATGTAACCATTGTATTACCTTGCTTCAAGAATAGATTGGTCACACAATGAAGATTTGCCTGCCGAGGACCCAGAACCTGCTAGGCTTGAACATACCATGTGAACTTACAATCTAAAGAGAGAGTAATCGTTTCCTGTCCCTCCCACCATTGCGACTACCGCTCTTCCGCTCCCTGTTTCCGGCTGTAGGCGATGTGGGTGTATGGAGTTCCGTTTTGGTCAGAACTATGAAGTCGAAGGCTGTGAGTTGGCTGGGAATATCTCATGATGAAAAGAAATTATATATTTCTTGAACAATTCCAAAAAAGTTTACTGCCTCTAAACAACAGTCTACTGCTGCTCTACCAACAAGATTCAGGGAATGACCAGCACATGGAATATACATAGCATACTTGTTAATCTTCAATATTATTTCTTGCATACCCTTGTATTTGCCAGACATATTGGCAGCATTATCATATGACTGGCCTCGACACTTACTAAAATCTATTTTGCACTCTTTTGTAAGGTAGTTGTGCACCATCTTAGCCATACTTTCCCATGTGTGGCTACCCATCTCTAGGAAAGTTAGAAAACGTTCAATAGGGAGCCCATCATCTGGTGAAACATACCTCACAATAACAGTGAGCTGATCAATATGGGACCGGTCTGGAGTGGAATCTACAGATAAACTGAAGTACCCTGCAGTTTTTAAATCATCCAAGATTGAGTCTCTTACATTATGTGCCATAATTTTGATAAATTCATCACATATTGTTTTAAAAAGATAAGATGTGACACCTGATCCTTTATTCCTAAATTTTTGAATATGGCTTGCTAGAAAAGGATCACATTATGCTATAAGTTCGAGTAATCCAAGGAAATTGCCATTGTGAGGAGAACCAAATGTTTCCTTATCTCCTCTGAAAAATAAACCACGCTCTGCCATAGTAATTATGGCTGCCACAACTCGTTCAAGAACATTTTTCCAGTACTGCCGTTTATTATTTATCTGTTCTGCTAGCTGGCAGTCAATTGTTGAGCCACGTTTTCTTGTAAGATATGTTACCGAAGCTGTTCTATGGTCTACAGAGTTTTCATGTCTTTGAACTAAATAGGTGTTGCGCCAATCACAAAATCCATCGGATGATAATGGTGTAGAAGAATTTGAAAAGAGTTTACACACGAAACAGTATACACGACCAGTTGCTGGCGAATATACTAACCATTCTCTGTAATATTTTTCACCATTAGCCCGTTTGGGATAGAACAAGCTTTTCGAGCAATATCTGTCTTGGTTTGCAAAAAGCTTCTTTGACTTTTCAAATGAACCATTTGAGTGCTGACATTCTGACGGACCTTTTTCTACCCAGTATAAAATCTCATCTTTACTTAAATCACCCCATACCCCAACATCATTCTGTTTGTTTTTTGATGCTGAATCTTCTGTGCTTGTACTACTCTCTGGTTTATTAATCTTAATATTTGTTGCTTCATTCGTTGAAGTAGATTCTATACAACTAGATGTACCAGGCTCTGTATCAGGAATAGGGTGAATATCCTGTGACTGACGCACTGTGGTAGAGGCTTTTGGTTCATCAGGCCCCTTATCTATCTTTGTTAAGAAACTATCTAATTTTGTTATCTTGCTAAGCTCTTCTTCAGCTCTCTGCTTCTTTTTCCTCTTTTGAGCTTCACTTTTATAACTTCTGGTTGACATTTTGAAAACTGTGGGCAGAAATATCAACAATGGTTCCGCCACGCAGGGCCGGATTAAGCCATCTTGGTGCCCTAGGCACAAACCCACATGGGTGCCCCCTACTGCCACGGGCCCCCGATCCTTCACTGACTGCTGGTATGTTCAATATTATGCAAAAAAACTAACAAAGAAAAACAGTTGTGAAATGTAAACACATATGTTTGTACTACTATCACTCATATAAAACCTACAATAAGGTATTTCTGTATTAAAATTAATAGTTAATTAATTTTGTAATAATAGTAGACAAAAATACTGTAACTTTTTTGATAGATAAGAAAGTCAGAGAGAGAGCACACATTTACATTTTAAAGTTCTTTTTTCTAGATTTACGTCTGGCAAAGTTTTTGAGTACATCATCAAAGTTAATTTTGCGCAACAAGTCTGCCTCAATCATCAGCAAAGATAAGGAATCAAGCCTTTCTTGTTTCATTGTCGATCTACTTGGATTTTTTGCACGTTTAGACTGAGAAAAAGAGCGCTCAGTTGAACAGTTCGTAACCATTAATGTTAAAAATATGCGCAAGGCGATTTCTACATTTGGAAAAGCACACTCTATGTTGTCTCTAACTATTACTTTGTAGAGTTCTGCATGACTGAACGTGTTGTTGTCAGATTTTGATGCACGAAACTTGTGGCGAATATATGAGTGGAACTGTTGTAGTTCAGTATATAAACTATTGTTCAGATCTTCAGGATAAGCATTTATTAGTCCTTCACAACACTGAGATGTTTGTGGTACATCGACCAAACAAGAAAATCGAACTGCTAGATCATTATATACCCGTCCTCGTCTACTCATCTCTGTCTCAAGTTTGTCAACAATGGTGTAGAAAGCAGATATACGAAATTTGTCTCTCTGTGGTGCCCCCCAAATGCTTGGTGCCCTAGGCACGTGCCTTGTTTGCCTAATGGTTAATCCATCCCTGTCAGTCTCCCTGTGAAACCGCCACAACACCACGTGTTGCAGGCCTTCTTATGTTTTAATTGTCACCCCCTTGAATGTGTTTTAAATAAGTCGCTGGGTTTCTAAGAACCGTAGCCCACCGGAGAAACCCGCTAGTACTCAGTCTCACCCACACAAAGCAGACAAGACAGATAGTGAACTCTTGTGCATTCAGGAAAATTGTGAAACTGATGCTAATATATTAGTGGTCAATAGTAGCCACCTCAACTGACACCCTCCGGACAAACCCGCAAGTGCTCAGTCTCACCCACACAAAGCAGACAAGACAGATAGTGAACTCTTGTGCATTCAGGAAAATTGTTAAACTGATGCATATAAAGGTGGCCAATAGTGTCCACATCTCAATTGACACCCTCCGGACAAACCCACAAGTGTTCAGTCTCACCCATACAATGCAGAGACAGATAGTGAACTCTTGTGCATTCAGGAAAATTGTTAAACTGATGCATATATAGGTGGTCAATAGTGTCCACATCTCAACTGACACCCTCCGGACAAACCCGCAAGTGCTCAGTCTCACCCATACAAAGCAGACAAGACAAATAGCGAAACTCTTGTGCATTCAGGAAAATTGTTAAACTGATGCATATATAGGTGGTAAAACGTGTCCACATCTCAACTGACTCCGGCTGAGAGAGAAGGTGTCCCCATGAAGAAGGACTCCCTTTCCATGAAGGACTCCCTGTTCATGAAGAAAGAGTCCATATGTCAACGCGCCCTCAGTCCTGAAAGACATCAAGTTACCGTCGACCCTTGGCCCGATACACTCGATGCCTCTGTTCAAGATAAACCTTGGCAGATAACTTCAGGAGGAAACCCGCGCTGGCAATACAGACTGCTGGCCCATGAAGAAGGGACTCTTCTCTCTCAGTCGGCGTCACTTGAGTAGGACACCTCTTGACCACTCTGACTCCATGGCATACCCACCAGGCTAATGAAGTGATGGCGCGGACCTGAGAGAGATCTGTCCCAGTAGATGACCATGTCCAGTAGCCCGCTCTTCACGCGGACCTGAGAGAGATGTATACTGGCAATAAGCGCTGTCCTCGTGGTCTCTGTAATGATGATGTCTGTTGATGACTCTCCGTCTATTGTCAGTTCTGTCTGTAATGTCATGTACCCATTAGGGTTAGAGTTTAGGGTTAGGGTTTAGGGGTTAATGGTTAAGGGTTAATGCTTAGGGGTTAAGGGTTAGTGTTTGGGCTAACTGTACCCCTAACCCTAACCCTAACCCTAAACCCAGGACCAGGGCCGGATTAAGCGATCTTGGTGCCCTAGGCACAAACCCACATGGGTGCCCCCTACTGCCCCGGGCCCCCGATCCTCCACTGACTGCTGGTATGTTCAATATTATGCAAAAATCTAACAAAGAAAGACAGTTGTGAAATGTAAACACATATGTTTGTACTACTATCACTAATATAAAACCTACAATAAGGTATTTCTGTATTAAAATTAATAGTTAATTAATTTTGTAATAATAGTAGACAAAAATACTGTAACTTTTTTGATAGATAAGAAAGTCAGAGAGAGCACACATTTACATTTTAAAGTTCTTTTTTCTAGAATTACGTCTGGCAAAGTTTTTGAGTACATCATCAAAGTTAATTTTGCGCAACAAGTCTGCCTAAATCATCAGCAAAGATAAGGAATCAAGCCTTTCTTGTTTCATTGTCGATCTACTTGGATTTTTTGTACGTTTCAACTGAGAAAATGAGCGCTCAGTTGAACAGTTCGTAACCATTAATGTTAAAAATATGCGCAAGGCGATTTCTACATTTGGAAAAGCACACTCTATGTTGTCTCTAACTATTACTTTGTAGAGTTCTGCATTACTGAACGTGTTGTTGTCAGATTTCTATGCACGAAACTTGTGGTGAATATATGAGTGGAACTGTTGTAGTTCAGTATATAAATTATTGTTCAGATCTTCAGGATAAGCATTTATTAGTCCTTCACAACACTGAGATGTTTGTGGTACATCGACCAAACAAGAAAATCGAACTGCTAGATCATTATATACCTGTCCTCGTCTACTCATCTCTGTCTCAAGTTTGTCAACAATGGTGTAGAAAGCAGATATACGAAATTTGTCTCTCTGTGGCGCCCCCCCCCAAATGCTTGGTGCCCTAGGCACGTGCCTTGTTTCCCTAATGGTTAATCCATCCCTGTCGCCACGTCACATGAATAAAAATTATTAAATCAACAACACAAATTATCTGTAGAAATTATTTGATATTTTGTATATTATGATTCTACATCTCCGGTGTTTCAATAAAAACAGACACTAGTGTGATATTATATGCTGGAATGCCGCCATTGTGAATTTTTCCGATTGTAAAGATGTAACCAGGTGGTCTCACAAAATATTTTTTTCCACACCTCTGCATAACGAATCTTGCTAGAACCTCTATAGTTGTGTGCAAAAATGGACACAGCATTCATAAATGCACAATAAAGTATAATTCTCTTGATAAGACATTTATCAATACAAATAAAACTGTGAACCAGTCAATTAAATTTCAGCAATGGACGATGGACAAATTTGAAAACTGACTTGACTTTCATAAATTTTAAGTCATGTAGCAAGATGAACAATAAATACAATAAATATAAAGCAATAAAATAAATATGTAATAGAATTTAAACGTATATTGATATTTTGTTTAACTTGATGATTGTAAATCTTCTTGTTTATTAAAAAAAGCAGACACCAATCCAATATGCCGCGATTCCGACATTATGAATTTAATAAGAGTACACACCACGACCGTGCTCACAAAATTTTTTTATTCTATGTCTTCTGCATAACGAATATTGTTGAAACTCAACATTTATATGTAAAATTGGATACGAAGTGCGCAGTTCAAAAATGCAGGTTAAATTAGCTTACCTTTGACAATAAACAAGCCAAACTATAAATTTCCTTACCTTTGTCAAACAGTGGAAAATATTCTTCAAACAATTCACTTGCAATAGCTTTCAAGCATGCAGGACTGAAGAATAACCTTTTGACCCCTCGTTAAAGTTGTCATTCGCGATTTTCATAAAAACAGTTTCGTATTTATCCAATAGGAAACACGACAGGGTTATTTTCGTATACTGCACTTCGTCCTCCGTTAGCAACGAAATCGCTAATAATACTGCAGTATATTTAAGTATACATATATGACAATTGCTCACTCGGACAATATTTTTTGGGGCCCCCACTAACTTGGGGGCCCTAAGCTATAGCTTGTTTAGCTTATACGTAAAACCTGCACTGATGAAACCACATGTTTCCTATGGTCTTCCATGATGTCAGACATGAAACACAGTCGAAGTTCCTCTATGAAACCCTATGTATCGTACAGTGTTCCATAATGTCAGACATTGAACACAGTCGAAGGTCCTCTATGAAACCCCATGTATCCTACAGTGTTCCATAATGTCAGACATTGAACACAGTCGAAGGTCCTCTATGAAACCCCATGTATCCTACGGTGTTCCATAATGTCAGACATTGAACACAGTCGAAGGTCCTCTATGAAACCCCATGTATCCTACAGTGTTCCATATTGTCAGACATTGAACACAGTCGAATGTCCTCTATGAAACCCCATGTATCCTACGGTGTTCCATAATGTCAGACATTAAACACAGTCGAAGGTCCTCTATGAAACCCTATGTATCCTACAGTGTTCCATAATGTCAGACATTGAACACGGTCGAAGGTCCTCTATGAAACCCCATGTATCCTACGGTGTTCCATAATGTCAGACATTAAACACAATCGAAGGTCCTCTATGAAACCCCATGTATCCTACAGTGTTCCATAATGTCAGACATTGAACACAGTCGAAGGTCCTCTATGAAACCCCGTGTATCCTACAGTGTTCCATAATGTCAGACATTGAACACAGTCAAAGGTCCTCTATGAAACCCCATGTATCCTATGGTGTTCCACAATGTCAGACATTGAACACAATCGAAGGTCCTCTATGAAACCCCATGTATCCTACAGTGTTCCATAATGTCAGACATTGAACACGGTCGAAGGTCCTCTATGAAACCCCATGTATCCTACAGTGTTCCATAATGTCAGACATTGAACACAGTCGAAGGTCCTCTATGAAACCCCATGTATCCTACGGTGTTCCATAATGTCAGATATTGAACACAGTCGAAGGTCCTCTATGAAACCCCATGTATCCTACAGTGTTCCATAATGTCAGACATTGAACACAGGCGAAGGTCCTCTATGAAACCCCATGTATCCTACGGTGTTCCATAATGTCAGACATTAAACACAGTCGAAGGTCCTCTATGAAACCCTATGTATCCTACAGTGTTCCATAATGTCAGACATTGAACACGGTCGAAGGTCCTCTATGAAACCCCATGTATCCTACGGTGTTCCATAATGTCAGACATTAAACACAATCGAAGGTCCTCTATGAAACCCCATGTATCCTACAGTGTTCCATAATGTCAGACATTGAACACAGTCGAAGGTCCTCTATGAAACCCCATGTATCCTATGGTGTTCCATAATGTCAGACATTGAACACAATCGAAGGTCCTCTATGAAACCCCATGTATCCTACAGTGTTCCATAATGTCAGACATTGAACACGGTCGAAGGTCCTCTATGAAACCCCATGTATCCTACAGTGTTTCATAATGTCAGACATTGAACACAGTCGAAGGTCCTCTATGAAACCCCATGTATCCTATGGTGTTCCATAATGTCAGACATTGAACACAGTCGAAGGTCCTCTATGAAACCCCATGTATCCTATGGTGTTCCATAATGTCAGACATTGAACACAGTCGAAGGTCCTCTATGAAACCCCATGTATCCTATGGTGTTCCATAATGTCAGACATTGAACACAGTCGAAGGTCCTCTATGAAACCCCATGTATCCTATGGTGTTCCATAATGTCAGACATTGAACACAGTCGAAGGTCCTCTATGAAACCCCATGTATCCTATGGTGTTCCATGATGTCAGACATTGAACACGGTCGAAGGTCCTCTATGAAACCCCATGTATCCTACAGTGTTCCATAATGTCAGACATTGAACACAGTCGAAGTTCCTCTATGAAACCCCATGTATCCTATGGTGTTCCATAATGTCAGACATTGAACACAGTCGAAGGTCCTCAATGAAACCCTATGTATCCTACAGTGTTCCATAATGTCAGACATTGAACACAGTCGAAGGTCCTCTATGAAACCCTATGTATCCTACAGTGTTCCATAATGTCAGACATTGAACACAGTCGAAGGTCCTCTATGAAACCCCATGTATCCTACAGTGTTCCATAATGTCAGACATTGAACACAGTCGAAGGTCCTCTAAGAAACCCTATGTATCCTACAGTGTTCCATAATGTCAGACATTGAACACAGTCGAAGGTCCTCTATGAAACCCCATGTATCCTACGGTGTTCCATAATGTCAGACATTGAACACAATCGAAGGTCCTCTATGAAACCCCATGTATCCTACAGTGTTCCATAATGTCAGACATTGAACACAGTCGAAGGTCCTCTATGAAACCCCATGTATCCTACAGTGTTCCATAATGTCAGACATTGAACACAGTCGAAGGTCCTCTATGAAACCCCATGTATCCTATGGTGTTCCATAATGTCAGACATTGAACACGGTCGAAGGTCCTCTATGAAACCCCATGTATCCTACGGTGTTCCATAATGTCAGACATTGAACACAATCGAAGGTCCTCTATGAAACCCCATGTATCCTACAGTGTTCCATAATGTCAGACATTGAACACAGTCGAAGGTCCTCTATGAAACCCCATGTATCCTACAGTGTTCCATAATGTCAGACATTGAACACAGTCGAAGGTCCTCTATGAAACCCAATGTATCCTATGGTGTTCCATAATGTCAGACATTGAACACGGTCGAAGGTCCTCTATGAAACCCCATGTATCCTACAGTGTTCCATAATGTCAGACATTGAACACAGTCGAAGGTCCTCTATGAAACCCTATGTATCCTATGGTGTTCCATAATGTCAGACATTGAACACAGTCGAAGGTCCTCTATGAAACCCCATGTATCCTACAGTGTTCCATAATGTCAGACATTGAACACAGTCGAAGGTCCTCTATGAAACCCCATGTATCCTATGGTGTTCCATAATGTCAGACATTGAACACAGTCGAAGGTCCTCTATGAAACCCCATGTATCCTATGGTGTTCCATAATGTCAGACATTGAACACAGTCGAAGGTCCTCTATGAAACCCCATGTATCCTATGGTGTTCCATAATGTCAGACATTGAACACAGTCGAAGGTCCTCTATGAAACCCCATGTATCCTACAGTGTTCCATAATGTCAGACATTGAACACAGTCGAAGGTCCTCTATGAAACCCCATGTATCCTATGGTGTTCCATAATGTCAGACATTGAACACAGTCGAAGGTCCTCTATGAAACCCCATGTATCCTATGGTGTTCCATAATGTCAGACATTGAACACAGTCGAAGGTCCTCTATGAAACCCCATGTATCCTATGGTGTTCCATAATGTCAGACATTGAACACGGTCGAAGGTCCTCTATGAAACCCCATGTATCCTACAGTGTTCCATAATGTCAGACATTGAACACAGTCGAAGGTCCTCTATGAAACCCCATGTATCCTATGGTGTTCCATAATGTCAGACATTGAACACAGTCGAAGGTCCTCTATGAAACCCCATGTATCCTATGGTGTTCCATAATGTCAGACATTGAACACAGTCGAAGGTCCTCTATGAACCCCATGTATCCTACAGTGTTCCATAATGTCAGACATTGAACACAGTCGAAGGTCCTCTATGAAACCCCATGTATCCTATGGTGTTCCATAATGTCAGACATTGAACACGGTCGAAGGTCCTCTATGAAACCCCATGTATCCTATGGTGTTCCATAATGTCAGACATTGAACACAGTCGAAGGTCCTCTATGAAACCCCATGTATCCTACGGTGTTCCATAATGTCAGACATTAAACACAGTCGAAGGTCCTCTATGAAACCCCATGTATCCTACAGTGTTCCATAATGTCAGACATTGAACACAGTCGAAGGTCCTCTATGAAACCCCATGTATCCTACGGTGTTCCATAATGTCAGACATTGAACACAGTCGAAGGTCCTCTATGAAACCCCATGTATCCTACAGTGTTCCATAATGTCAGACATTGAACACAGTCGAAGGTCCTCTATGAAACCCCATGTATCCTATGGTGTTCCATAATGTCAGACATTGAACACGGTCGAAGGTCCTCTATGAAACCCCATGTATCCTATGGTGTTCCATAATGTCAGACATTGAACACAGTCGAAGGTCCTCTATGAAACCCCATGTATCCTACGGTGTTCCATAATGTCAGACATTAAACACAGTCGAAGGTCCTCTATGAAACCCCATGTATCCTACAGTGTTCCATAATGTCAGACATTAAACACAGTCGAAGGTCCTCTATGAAACCCCATGTATCCTACGGTGTTCCATAATGTCAGACATTAAACACAGTCGAAGGTCCTCTATGAAACCCCATGTATCCTACGGTGTTCCATAATGTCAGACATTGAACACAGTCGAAGGTCCTCTATGAAACCCCATGTATCCTATGGTGTTCCATAATGTCAGACATTGAACACGGTCGAAGGTCCTCTATGAAACCCCATGTATCCTATGGTGTTCCATAATGTCAGACATTGAACACAGTCGAAGGTCCTCTATGAAACCCCATGTATCCTACGGTGTTCCATAATGTCAGACATTAAACACAGTCGAAGGTCCTCTATGAAACCCCATGTATCCTACAGTGTTCCATAATGTCAGACATTAAACACAGTCGAAGGTCCTCTATGAAACCCCATGTATCCTACGGTGTTCCATAATGTCAGACATTAAACACAGTCGAAGGTCCTCTATGAAACCCCATGTATCCTACGGTGTTCCATAATGTCAGACATTGAACACAGTCGAAGGTCCTCTATGAAACCCCATGTATCCTACGGTGTTCCATAATGTCAGACATTGAACACAGTCGAAGGTCCTCTATGAAACCTCATGTATCCTACGGTGTTCCATAATGTCAGACATTGAACACAGTCGAAGGTCCTCTATGAAACCCCATGTATCCTACGGTGTTCCATAATGTCAGACATTGAACACAGTAGAAGGTCCTCTATGAAACCCCATGTATCCTACGGTGTTCCATAATGTCAGACATTAAACACAGTCGAAGGTCCTCTATGAAACCCCATGTATCCTACGGTGTTCCATAATGTCAGACATTGAACACAGTCGAAGGTCCTCTATGAAACCCCATGTATCCTACGGTGTTCCATAATGTCAGACATTGAACACAGTCGAAGGTCCTCTATGAAACCCCATGTATCCTACGGTGTTCCATAATGTCAGACATTGAACACAGTCGAAGGTCCTCTATGAAACCCCATGTATCCTACGGTGTTCCATAATGTCAGACATTGAACACAGTCGAAGGTCCTCTATGAAACCCCATGTATCCTACGGTGTTCCATAATGTCAGACATTGAACACAGTCGAAGGTCCTCTATGAAACCCCATGTATCCTACGGTGTTCCATAATGTCAGACATTGAACACAGTCGAAGGTCCTCTATGAAACCCCATGTATCCTACGGTGTTCCATAATGTCAGACATTGAACACAGTTGAAGGTCCTCTATGAAACCCCATGTATCCTACAGTGTTCCATAATGTCAGACATTGAACACAGACGAAGGTCCTCTATGAACCCCATGTATCCTACGGTGTTCCATAATGTCAGACATTGAACACAGTCGAAGGTCCTCTATGAACCCCATGTATCCTACAGTGTTCCATAATGTCAGACATTGAACACAGTCGAAGGTCCTCTATGAACCCCATGTATCCTACGGTGTTCCATAATGTCAGACATTGAACACAGTCGAAGGTCCTCTATGAACCCCATGTATCCTACGGTGTTCCATAATGTCAGACATTGAACACAGTCGAAGGTCCTCTATGAACCCCATGTATCCTACGGTGTTCCATAATGTCAGACATTGAACACAGTCGAAGGTCCTCTATGAAACCGTATGTATCCTACGGTGTTCCATAATGTCAGACATTGAACACAGTCGAAGGTCCTCTATGAACCCCATGTATCCTACGGTGTTCCATAATGTCAGACATTGAACACAGTCGAAGGTCCTCTATGAACCCCATGTATCCTACGGTGTTCCATAATGTCAGACATTGAACACAGTCGAAGGTCCTCTATGAAACCGTATGTATCCTACGGTGTTCCATAATGTCAGACATTGAACACAGTCGAAGGTCCTCTATGAAACCGTATGTATCCTACGGTGTTCCATAATGTCAGACATTGAACACAGTCGAAGGTCCTCTATGAACCCCATGTATCCTACGGTGTTCCATAATGTCAGACATTGAACACAGTCGAAGGTCCTCTATGAAACCCCATGTATCCTACGGTGTTCCATAATGTCAGACATTGAACACAGTCGAAGGTCCTCTATGAACCCCATGTATCCTACGGTGTTCCATAATGTCAGACATTGAACACAGTCGAAGGTCCTCTATGAACCAATCATTCTTTGTTTTGGTCTCTCGCTTTGAGCTCAAGTGTAGTCTATGCACGTGCTACTACCTCTAGTGCACTGGACTGATTTTGCTGATTAGTTGTCCCTATTACCAGTGTCCCTCGCCATCAGGCGAACTGTCGCCAGTCGTCCCTAGGGAGGAAGTGGAGTCAACAGGCACACTGTTTAAAATCCTTTTCCTTATCTTGGGCTTCTGCCGGACCTTTGTCTACATACCCCCTGTCAGTCTCAGGTACCCTATCTCTCTCTTTCCTCTTCTTCTTCTTACCACTAAACAATACCCTTCATATTGTTTCAGAACATACCCACACAAGACTGTATTTTAACAAATGATAAAATAAAACATTTAATACAGAAAAGTGTCACGTGTGTGTGTGTGCACTGTTTGCGTGTGGAAATATGTAGTATTTTCTATGGTGTATGCGAGAATAGGTTAGTGAGCTCAGGATCGTTCATCATGTTAGGCCATGCCACATCACACCACAGTAAGTTCAGAACAGGTCTCACCGAATGAAGCATCAATCCGGAAAATGGTTGACTTCTTGGAGTTAATCATATATAGTCTGGGTGACTGTTCTCCACTACGGAATATGGGCTATTAATGTCCATGAATCAGGAACACATTATGTACCTATTATGTTCCTTATAATCCTGATACCGACGAAGATCTCATCTCACACGAGTTTAAAGAAAACTTTCTGTCCGGTTGCAAAATGTTACTGAATGGGTGTCCTATAGTAACCTATAGTGATGGTCACTAGACATAGTCACCGTTACTTTAAAATCACTGTTATTCCACCTCTCTACCATATATTGTCATTGTCTATGGAGGTATTAATAGTTTCATAAAAACAACTGCCTTGGGCACTCAATCTCTGCTACACTGGCCCTTTCAGGATAACACTCCTGATTTCTATGAGTTTATAATTTTTGGAACGATGTCCCATTTCCGAGGCCATTTAATATAACTGCACTCAGTGTGACTGCTATTTTTCTCCTCTCCCAGCTGTCCCTAATTTCTCCGGTACAGTAAAATATCACTCAGTGTGACTGGCATTGTCCACACCTAGTAGTAATACTTTCTTTCTGTTAAACCGTTGAACCTGGTGAAAATAAAACATTCTGTGAGAGAAAAACGGTATTCGAATCCACTGTATGTGATTGTAGGCCAAAGGCCACTCAGACATGTATCCTGATTAACCTAGAACTACACTCTAGCATAAAGGCACAATAGTTCTTCACATTTGGGTGGTAAGGAAAAGGAAAGACCAAACGGACAAACACAGGAGCCCCAGTAGGCCTCAGTACCGGAATATCCCACCATTTACATTTCCCCTATTCCCCCAGCCATCCCAAATCTCACCGAATATCATCCCATTACACTGGTGTTACCCTGCCGAGTGAAATGTTATATCACACTACCTCTTTTAAGCTAAGCATCAGCCAGCTGCTGCCGACGCTCCTAGACTACGTTCACACAACACATTATCGCTAAATTCAAGTACTAACATTATTTAA
Source organism: Cepaea hortensis (assembly GCA_963921405.1). Lineage (NCBI taxonomy): Eukaryota > Metazoa > Mollusca > Gastropoda > Stylommatophora > Helicidae > Cepaea > Cepaea hortensis. The sequence goes on from OY992876.1 coordinate 115,269,643, forward strand.
TACTAGACTACCTTATGCTAGTGTTCCTGTTCGGAGTCGGAATTCACAATTCATCACAGTTTCCAAAACACAGGAGACCCCGTAAATCCTCTTCTCCATTAGAACTAGGGACACAAAAACACTCCCGCTATCTGTAGTTCATCAACAGACTGAACGCAAGTTTCGTTAACTTCAAACAGCCGAAATATGTTGTTCGAGTGACGTCATTCACGTGACCGGACTTCAGTCAAGACGGCACCGCCCCCCTTCTCCATTCTCCTGAGATCCGGGCAAACAGAATGCGAGAATTCTTTTGATGCCGGGCAAATCAACATGCCGCCGATTGTCTTTGATTCGGGGACTTCTCAGGGAATCCCGGTGGTGTCTGAAATTGGGAACATATTTCTCCACATCAAATAGTTGTGGCGCCTAGCGACGGCGGTTTCGGCCTTTCATCAATCTGGATCGGAATTCTTCAGTATTATGTGACACGAACCCACTCCAATTTTTGAGATACTTGTAATTTACGTCCCCAAGTTGAGGACGTGAAGTCAACATTTTAGTCCAGCTGACCGGTGTAGGGGTTGAACCCGCTATATCGGCATCAGCACACCGGATGTTTAAGAACGAGCCCTGACCTCTATTAAACAAGCATGAGAACTTGTTTTCGTGTGCTAAAGAAAGCTTTCTAACCTCCACGTCAATGTTGTCAAATGTTTCATAAGATACTTTCCATTTTCTGAAATACATCTTTTGTTTGTCCTATTATGTTCTTAATCTCTGTTGTGTATCTTTCATTTGATGTTATCGTAAATTAGATAGGCAGAAACGTGCAGGCAAGAATCTTCAGACTCAATCAGATTTGCGCATTTGGAGTTCCATTTGGCGCATGTCAAAAGTGGGGCGGTCATCTTTAAACTGTCATTATGACGTCATCGCGTTAGTCTGCATTGCGATGTCACGTGCTGAATACTCTTGACACCCTTAACAACACTATTGACAGGTTACAAGACAATGGCACGGTTACTCTAATTTCTATCACATTGTTAAGATCTGGTGTTATAATTGCCCCTGCTTATTTATTAATGTATTCATACTTCTTTTATTCCTTTGCATTTCAACCATTCACCCAGTAGCCTGTCCCGTGATGAACTTCTCCCGCATTAGAATATAGACAAATACAGTATTTTGCTTTATAAATCTACCGCTTGTATGTATTTTGTAAATTTATTACTGGCAGACATAGACGAGTGCCAGCATGGGAATGGCGGATGTCAACAGAAATGCACGAACGTTCCTGGCACGTTCAGTTGTTCCTGTCATGGCGGTTTTACTGTTGGAGCAGACGGATTTAGTTGTGAAGGTCAGACTGTATTTTAAAGATTCAGCATGTTAAATGTTCATCATCGTCTCATTTTATCATCTCATCTCCTCATCTCATCTCACTCCTCTTGTACCTTGCGGTGTGGAGGTGAAACATAAACAGCGTGAGAGTGCCCGTTTGTGGGCTTCATATATGGAAACTCCCGTGGACTGGTATTCCATCTGTCTATCTCTCACGTTGGCCGGCCTCTTCTTCTGCTTCCATTTGGTCTATACATCATTGCTTGTTGTGCTATTTACATTTTAATGTCGTTCAATAATCTACTTCTTCGTGAGATTTGGATAGTTGAGATACTACACCTATTTCCTTCTTTTGTTGTCGGTTTCTATCTGTGTTGTGTCGCTAGACGTCGTGATAGACTTCTTTGTTGGATCATTTGCTATTGTGAGTTAGTGCGTATTAAGGGTTTCTCTCAATTCAATTCTTTCTCGGCTTTCTCTTGCAAAGCTGCGCTCATGTTTGCTGTAGCATGCACGTAAAGAGCATGAATTAGTGGTACTCTTGTCACATGTCCTAACTACTTCTTGATCCTCCGTCTTTGCACATGAGGTTGTTCCTACTGGAGTCTCATGGATTACCAAACCAATATCCACACACACACACACACACGCATGCACGCACGCACGCACGCACGCACACAAATCCACCATGTTGGATAAAAGATGTACTGAACATCTAACATACTAGCCATTTCAGCATAGTTTTTAACTCCATTCTGACACAGAGGTAATAAAATGATGACTTTGTCCTTTGTCTAATTTGCAGATGTGGATGAGTGTAAGAATGCAAATGGAGGATGTCAGCAGACGTGCTTGAACATGGCGGGAACTTTCAGTTGTTCCTGTAACGATGGCTTCACGATTGCAGCAAATAATTTCAGCTGTGAAGGTTAGAAATTTTAAAATACAGCTGTTAACGTATCCGAAGTAATTTTTTTTTTTTAGCATGTAGACGCTTCTAGTCGATTTTATGCAAACAAACAGAGTTCGTGTGAAATTTAAAATTACCGGATAACGGATGTTCCACATTCGAAAAATACATGTGACTAAAATCGTTTGGAAGTCATCACCATACTTGGGAGACTGCTGCCATAGACCGAAATTCGTGGCGTATATTATTACGCAAGGGTGTAGTCACTTGTGAAGCAAACAGGACTGCAACACCTTCCGGTTTCAAGATGGCGACGGACGGTCGTGTTGTTTTGTGTTCGTTAACTTTTTCGCGTAAGGGATGGATTTATTCATCTCTTGCGTGTAATTGGTGTGCCAGGATGTAAAACCAGGAGTTTCTACTCAAGATCTGCGCGGGTGCTACGGAGTTCGTGCATCGAGCGAAGCCATCCTTGAGTGAATTTTCAGCAGCGTGTGTGGTTCTCAATCAAAAGTCAGTGTTTACGTTTTTTCAACATGGCGGAACAACGTGTGTTTTCCAAACGATCAGCAGTCAACATACCGAAGCGGCGTGGTAGCCGCGCAGGGAAAAAGAAGCCAGGTAAGCGCGGTGGCTTGAGACGTTTTAGACTCAAGTGTCACCGTCTAGGACTCAGGAACATCCGTATTCTATATTGGAACTGTGCCAGTGTAAAACAACGGGGCTCTATTTTAGAAACCCTAGTTTACAGGAACGACATTGTAGCACTCCAGGAGACGAGACTGGGCGATCAGCTACTCCGAATTGCCGGCTTCAAATGTTTCTATAACAGACGACATCTGGGAACGGCGATTCTCGTTCGCGACAGCATGGTGGCGTCAGAGCTAGACATGTCCAGTTGGAACAGTGACGATATACAAATACAGGCGTTGAGAGTTCATTCCAGTACACCATTCGTGTTGGTTAATGTTTATGCCCGCAATGCGAGTGTGGACGCCCAGAAGTGACAGTGCTTAAGTGGCATATTAGGCCACGAGAGAAATGTTATTTTCTGTGGTGACTTCAACGCTAAAGGCAGATCATGGGGAAACACTTCCTCCAATACACAAGGGGAGGAGCTCGAGACTGCACTGGAAACCATCGACCTGGTTTGTATCAACAGTGGCTGTGTCACCAGAACAGCAAGCCGTCCGGGCGATGAGGACAGTGCTATTGATCTGGCGCTCGTTTCACCTTCACTCACTACAGTGTGTAGATGGGGTGTCCTAGGACACCATGGCAGCGACCACCACCCATGCAGCATATTGGTGGAGAAAGGCAGAACCAGGCAGCACAAGCTAAAGGTAAAGACGTTCCAGTATGACAGTACAGGGCAAGATGTGGTGAGTAAAATAAGACGTGACAAGCGCAGAACGTTTCAGGGCAGGAAGAAAAGGAAAAAAAGCTGGGAGCAGCCACCGTGGTGGAGTTTCGAGGTGGAGAAGGCTTGGGTGGATAAGCGTAGTGCTGTAAGGAGATGGCAAAATGCCAAGAAGAACAGAGCTGGTCATCCTAGTCCCTGCTTGCACTTAGAAAGAGAGATGCACACAAAAGTAAGCTATTTAAAAAAACTGGTCACGGTGGTTAAAAGCGAAAAATGGGCAGAGGTGTGTCAAAGAGTAAGCACAGACAAGTCACTGAAATTGTTCTGGCGACTACATAAAAGCATGAGTGGTGTAGTCAAGAATAAGAGCATTTCTGACTTCCAAGGTGCTGACCTCATCTGGCAGAGGACTGACGAGGACAAGGGCAAAGCCCTCTTTGAACGCTACCTTGAGCAGAGCAACCAGACAGACATGGGAGGCCGGAATCTGGCCAAGGAGGTCACCTCAGACAGATGCAAGGCCCAGAACACTTCGGATGAAGACACAGTGACAGTGCAAGAAATCAAGGCTGTGCTTCGACGATCAAAAAACAGTGCTCCAGGTCCTGATGGCATAAGATACGACGACATAAATAGGTGTACCGACAATGAGCTAGAGAAACTAGCAGACATGTACAACAACAGTATAGGGAGTGCTAGCATCAAGGAGGAATGGTTACACAGCTATCTGATTCCCTTACCGAAGCCTGACAAAGACCACAAGAAAATTCAGGGATATCGAATTATAACCATGCAGAATACAATAGGCAAGCTGCTGGAGAAGGTAATTGCCAGGAAAATATCAAGCCAACTAGAGAGGCAAGGTGTTTTCCCACCTACCCTGGGTGGGTACCGTCCAAAAAGAGAAACCTGGACCAATGCAGCAGTCTTTGCCCATGATGTCTATGAAGGTTTCCACTCAGGCACTGAAACCGTTGCTGCAGCGATTGATCTTGAGGACGCATACAACAGAGTACCACTGGATTTTTTAATGTTTCAGCTTCTTGAACTAAACGTAAGTCCATTCCTCCTTAATTGGATCGCTGCAGCTCTCTTCCAACGGAAAGTAGTTTTTAGATGTGGCAGTTGGACTTCGGAACCAACAACAATATATCCTGGCCTACCACAGGGATCACCATTATCTCCGGTACTGTTCAACGCCTACACAGTGAGAATCACCAGTGAGCAGATCACTGGACCTGGCAGGACATTGTCATATGCCGATGATGTTTTAGTGTATCGTCAGGGTAAGGATAGAGAGGAGGTTGCTGTGGAGCTACAAACCGAACTCAATCGCATAAGTACTTGGTGTGATGAAGCTGGGGCAATGGTCAACCCAACAAAGGCAACAGTGACTTGGTTCTCGTTGAATAATCATATTGTCAACAATCCAACACCAACTGTAATGCTGTGTTCAGAGACGGTGGAAAGAACGCAGGCAATGAATTACCTGGGGATACGGTTTGATCGAAGCCTTGCTTATAATGTGCACATAGACCAGGTGATAACAAAGGCCACGCGGGGTTTGGCAGCGATGCGGGTGATGGCGGCAGCAAACTGTGAGCAGCGCCATCTATGTCTTCTGTACGAGGGGCTGGTCATGTCTGTTTTGGAGTATGCAATGGCAATCCTGACTGTCAGCCATAAGCAGATAGAAAGGATGGAAAGGATACAGAATGAAGCTATGCGCATTATTCTTGGATGTACAAGAGATACAGCATGCAGGGCGATGCGCTACCTTCTTGATTTTCCAACCATTGAAGAGAGAATGCAAGTTTGCAGGGCACGCGCCTACCTCAGAATTAACGCAAACACACAGCATCCACTGCATAGTGAAATTAGGAAGGTGAAGGGCAGCAGGTTAAAAAGAGGACGGTCGTGGATGGGTCAAGCCGAGGACATTCTTCAACAGGTGTGTTCACTTGAGGACTTAGAACCTGGCGAGGAGTGGGTGCAAGTGCCAACAGACTTCTGCACATCCTTTTCAGTTTGCATCCAACTAGATAGAAAATGCAGACAAGAAAATCCGGCTGCTGTTGAGGCTGAAGTACAAGCGTTGATTTTCGAGAATTCGCTAGACAGTGACGCGGTCATCTACACAGATGGGTCGGTCATCCGACATGTGAGAAGCTCATGGGCCTTTACAGCTCGGGCCGGAGGGAGAATTGTGAAGGAGGACTCTGGTGCTTTCACTGAAACCACAAGTAGCCTGACCATGGAAGTCATGGCAGTAAGTAAAGCAATAACATGGCTCGAGACACAGACATTCACTAGGGCTTTTTTCCTTAGCGACTCAATGAACATGATCAAGAGGATAGAGGAGGGGTCGATCCGAAGAGAATGGTTGCTGCCTCTGAAGCGGTCTCGGCTGGCAAAGATTAGTTTCATCTTCGTGCCAGGGCATGCGGGAGTACAAGGAAATGAGCGGGCTGACAAGCTCGCAGGTGAGGCTACTGTTGAGGGCGGACGCGCCATGGACCAGGCTGACATTCTGAATGCTCTACGAGAAGTGAGACTTTTGCAAGAACCAAGTGATGACTGTGAATCTACAACAATGGCCAGACTGCGAGAGCAGCAAATTAAAAGAGGGGTGGCCAAACAAGAACACTACGCAGGAAGCCAAAGAAGATTGATAAACCAACACAGAACTGGCGTCGTTAGCCGCTACACGCTGCGGGATTTGCTGAGGAGGGGATCCGAGCACTTATGGACTGAATGGTCCGATGTGCAACGAGGATGATCTGTCGACTAACTAACTAACTAACAGGACTGCAAGAGTTGCGAAAAAAAGGCTCGACAGAAAAACCACTGCATGAGATCCTCCTTCTGGAATGCCAAGCAGTCCTTGCCCAAATTGTCAATGAACATTTCGACCCAAAATAGGTCTTACCAGCCGTCAAAGAACTCACAGCTCCAAAACCCACTGGATGAAGTCAATGGTCATCATGATTCTTGACGGACAAACACCACCAAGATGCCATATTTATATGCAATGTAAAATCATCATGATCACCACTCACTGCAATCTTGCCGTCATGACAGACTATAATTTGGTACATTGTTCTTCAAAAATAGCATAAAGCTTGGGCTGAATTGTAGAGACCATGTGTTGCCCATGCAGCATGACCCCCCCCCCCTCCCTCCCTCTCTCTCTCTCTCTCTCTCTCTCTCTCTCTCTCTCTCTCTCTCGCTGTCGGATCAGCACAGTTTGCAATAAGTGTATTATATTAAAATATAAAATAAAAACAAACAGGTACACGTGACTCCTGTGAAAAAGTGAGATAATAAACACAGACACAGCGTACATACCTTACAACGAACCCCAATACGCAAACGTAAATCACAGGGGGACAAAATCAAAGATGATATATGAAAGAAAATATATAAATATGTGTGTTTAATAATTCTCACTTTGTTTTCGCAGGACCTATTTTTATTTTCTATTGTTATATCCTTCTGCAGCCGTTACTTCTCCTATCTAGTATTATATTAAATACTGTGTTAAATATACTTAGCATTCTCCTGTAATATTAGTTTTGTAAAACCATTTCATAGGCATCATTCTGCGCCTTACATACGTGTTTTTCTAACTGCTATTTTCAGATGTGGATGAATGTGTTGCTGGTAACGGTAACTGTAGCCACAAGTGTATTAACTTGCATGGAAGTTTCACATGTGTATGTGAGACGGGCTACCTGCTACATGCTGACGAAAAGACATGCGTCGGTGGGTCATTTTGATTATTTTGGCTTAAATTATATGTTAAACAGGCTACATGCTACAAGATTAGGATAAGACATATGTCGGTGGATCACTTTGATTAGTCTAGCTTAAATTATGTGTTAGATAGGCTACCTGCTACCTGATGGTGAACGACATACGTAGGTAGGTCACCTGGATTATGACAGCTCCAGTCTGTATGAGTGTTGTTATAACCACACACGCGATATTCAACCACCCACGTTCCAAGTCCATAACAATGAAACACATGAGTAACACACACACACACACACACACACACACACACACACACACACACACACACACACACACACACACACACACACACACACACACACACACACACACACACACACACACACACACACACACACACACACACACACACACACACACACACACACACACACACACACACACACACACACACACACACACACACACACACACACACACACACACACACACACACACACACACACACACACACACACACACACACACACACACACACACACACACACACACACACACACACACACACACACACACACACACACACACACACACACACACACACACATGTATATATGTGTGTGTTCAGTGATCTTGCCCTCGATATTAATATTAAAGTGTTAATGATTATCTTAACTATACATGCAGTCTACAGATAGTTGTTGGTTGTAGTCTCCAACATGGAGGATAGGCGGTTGAACGGTTAAGACCTCTGAAGTGTTTTTGCTTGTGGCTACCGTTTGCTTTCGCATTTTCCTCATGTTGGACTGGTAGTGCATGGTTCTGTCGCCCTGCTACCGAGCTGAGTGCGTGGCGCGACACTGTGAGCTGTGAATTTCGTGTGAAATGCTTTTACATCTGTCCGCGGTTATTTGTAGCGTGAACTGCATGTTCAGAATGATGGAGGCTGGCCTGTCGCTGAACTGACTGGTTTGTCTTATGCAGTAATGTGTCGCTGCTGGTTTTCTAGTGACTGCCGCTTCCATCAACGATGAACTGTATTTTTCGAGCCGGATTTTTGTGTTGGCATTCTGGCGGGGGCATTATGCATAGTGTACCCGTGCCGGCTGTTGGTTTGTCGAGACTCCTGTCTGTTCCACTTTTCTCATCAGGCAGTGGGGAGCATTTTGTGTGATATTCACGGGCACAGGAACGGAGCATAATGGGGACGACAATGATTAACAATGGAATAATGGGAACTTTAGTAAGTAATATAGTAATGTTTACCGTCTACTTCTCGTTTTATTTTCCTGGTGGTTCGTGTAGAGACAATGGCTACGGTCACCAACCAATATGACCACTACCAAGAAGGAAAGCAATGAGAGACTAGCATCTTCGCACGTCTAAAACACAATTCGATAACTCACATTTAATGGGTGCTGTTATTGTACACAGTTCGCAAGTACAGTTATAATTACATTAGTACATAACAAAAAAAAAAATAAATTATGATACTCTCTAAGAAGGAAGAAATACAGTAAGTACCCCAATTTAACATCCACGTAAATGGGGAAATCCTTAAACAGGTGCACCGGTTTTACTATCTCGGGACTGCAATAACATCTGATAGGAGGTGCCTTGTTGAGATTGGAAGTAGAATCGCCATAGAGGAGGTAGCATTTTGCCAGATGGAAAACATACTAACCAATAAAAAGGCGTCAGTTGCTATAAGAACAAGTGTATTGAAGTTCTCTGTGGAATCTATATTGTTGTATGCTTGAAAACCACGGGCAATAATCAGACAACGTGTGCAACATCTAGTGGCAGTACACATGTGGTTTCTGAAGAAAATACAAAGAATACCACGAACTGACAGGAAAACAAATGAGAAAGTCATTAGTTTAGTTTAGTTTAGTCGACGGATCGACACCGCGGCACACGGGTGTAACCCATAAGTGCTTCGTTTTACTCCTAACTCAAGCCTGACTCCGGAGAAACTCAGCTCAGTGCACGAACTCCGTAGCATCGGCGAGGATCCTGAAATACTTTAGGTAAATTTTTGACTCGAAATTTTGCCCGGGCAGCGCCGTTAGGCTATTCTTATTCGATTTCCAACTGCCAAGGGATTTTTTTTTTTAACTTGCGCAACAAACACACGGACGACTGATCTTACTACCCAGAGACCAGGGGAAATTGAGTTACTAGAAGGCCACGCGAAAAAGTTCCGGTCCTCACCGGGGGTTGAACCCGGGACCTCAGGACTCGAGGCGGACACCGTACCTCGAGACCACTCAGCCCCCTCAGCTGAGTCAGATGAGAAAGTCATACAAGAAATAAATTAAAACCGTAAATTCATAAGAGAAATTAGATGCGGACGATCAAGTTCTTTGGGTATTTTATGAAGAAAAGCAAACTCTATAACTTAGTGACAACTGTTAAAATTAATAAGAAAGGTGAAAGACAAGGAGACAAACACTTGGATAGCATGACCACGTGACATAATTGGTACAAGAAATGAGACCTGATCCAGAACTATGGCGATTATATAAGATGGCGAACCATGACCACCCACGCTGATCGGCATGGCACATGATGCTGATAAGCATCATATTAATTTATTATTACAGATCTCGGTGTTTTATTTTGCTGCCTCTGAAATATGGTTAGTCATGAAATCTTGGAAAGATAATGTGGTGGTTTCCTCTTGACTTCCACATCCTGCTCTGCTCAACAGTTGTCCACTTATTCCAGTGGATCGTCGGCCCCAGGGCTAAATTTTCCACACCGAAATGAGTTTCCCATCTTCTACCACTGGGAGATGCAGTTGGGATGTTTCCTTCCCAAAGTTATGGTCTATGATGGCCAAATCTCTCCAGTACTATTATTAATTTATACTCTCTATTATTTGCTTCTCAGATGTAGACGAATGTCTCACGAAGGGACACAACTGTCATCAACTATGCGTTAACTCCCATGGATCATACAGGTGCGGCTGTGGCCAGGGATATGTCTTGGGCCCGGATGGTTACTCATGCGAAGGTAAGTGTAGGTCCCTTTAATTCGCCTTTAGTCGGATCTGGCATATGTTGCAAGACGCATATTTGTACAGACCAATGGGCACTGGGTGGGTTTACTTCCCAGACATTTCCTAGCTCCCATTATAGGCTGGGTCAACTTGGGAACCCAAGTCAATTCTAAAAATGTGGATCCACCCGAATGCGGACCGAACCACTGACCACGGGTTTAAAATGTAACCCTTTCTGTCACAGTTTAAAGCAAGTCTCCGCCTACCCAGCAGACCCTACTTTACAGTAATAAATGCTTGGGTATGATGGAGTTAAAATAACACTGGAGTCAGGTTTTAGTCAGATATGACTGAGCTACCGTATGACAGTAGACGGCACCACCTGCTTTATGTTAGCGCCGAATGTTGGGCGGTGCTCACCATACCCGACACCCCACATTGTGCCAATGCTTCGGGCAGAGGAGCGCTATTGGGAGAATACAAGCCTTACCCTAGTATGAGAAAATGCAACATAAAGACTAAATGTCATGGCAGGCAGACCAGGCACTAGGTCTTGGTCGGCAGCTGGTCTAGGATGGAAGCTGTGACAGGCGGACCGTTTTTTTTTAATTCGCAAATCCTTTACAGGACATCGCTGTCAACAGCAGCATCTTTCAGCTGTCTGTTGATTTCTTGGCAAGATTACGCTCAGTAGTTTACCATTGCTTTCTGAGCGGCCGGCTCAGTTATCCCGCAAGTCACCAGCGGGAGACGAACCGCTCCCAGTACTCGCCCACTACGAGACTCTACGTGACAAACGGGATTACGGAGAAAGTGTTGTAACTCCTCGGCCAAAGAGACCGGCAGGCGGACCGTTAGAGCACGTATTTGTTGATCCGGGAGCTTCTGCAGCTTGTCTTGTTCCGGACGTATTGATGTCACATTTTCCCTGGAGTAAACTAGACAGGCCGAGATAAGGATTATGTTGCATGGACTCACATGATCTCTAAATTCAGCCCAGGCTGTGTGTAATAGAGATATATAACAACATTTTACAAACTAACGTCCAAGCGAAATTCAAAATAACAGCACTGTGGGCAGAGCAAGTTGAAAGATAAAGTAATCATTGGAAGTAAGTAGGTTCACTCAACCGCCACATGGGAGACTGAGACCGGAAGAGTTAAGAAAAGTATGTTATATATACAATATTCAAGAAATATGCGATAACTTGTGTGAGGTAGCATGGGCTCTTTAACCCATGCTACCTCACATCAGAGGAAGAGAGGCACAGCGACAGACACTGAGACAGAGAGACACAGAGACAGACACAGAGATAGAGAGACAGAGAGGGAGAGAGACAGAGAGGGAGAGAGAGAGGAGAGAGAGAGAGAGAGAGAGAGAGAGAGAGAGAGAGAGAGGACAATCTCTCCCACTAAAAACTATCCTTCGAGGTTCCTTGGGGGAACCAATAAAGAGCTTAAGTGAACCGTTCAGTTCCTGGTCCTTGCCGGAATAGAAGCATAGCAAGCGGTGAAGAAGAAGAAGAAGAAGAAGAAGAAGAAGAAGAAGAAGAAGAAGAAAGAAGAAGAAGAAGAAGAAGAAGAAGAAGAAGAAGAAGAAGAAGAAGAAGAAGAAGAAGAAGAAGAAGAAGAAGAAGAAGAAGAAGAAGAAGAAGAAAAAGAAGAAGAAGAAGAAGAAGAAGAAGAAGAAGAAGAAGAAGAAGAAGAAGAAGAAGAAGGAGGAGGAGGAGGAGCAGGGGAAGCAGGAGGAGCAGGAGGAGCATGAGGAGGAAGAGGTGGAGGAGGTGGAGGAGGTGGAGGAAGAGAAATGATTGCAAATTGTATGCATTAAGAGCCCTTAGGTATCTATATTTGTTTTCTACAGTCACCAACAAATGCCACGTTTGCAAATTTCTGAGGTTAAAATTTCTACCATGACCACGCTGATGTGATTCACAAAATAAGACCATCTTCTAGAAAATCAAAGGGACATCTGTTGCACATTGTTTTCTGTTTCTCTGCATTGTTTTCTGTTGCTCTGCCAGGAACACACTGTTCTTCACAAAAGCCAGCGCGGAAGTCACTGAGACCCTGATTCTCGGAACAACGGCATTTTGCTCTGTGTTATGTTAGGTTGTCTCTGTACTTTAGGCTCTCTCATGCCTTCTCAGAGCGCAGCTCTCCTTCAACTATGTAACAGCAAACAATACATTATTAAAATAAGAATAGCTTTCCCTTGTCTCCTACAGTGATTACCAGATGTGATCAAGACAACGGAGGTTGCTCGCAGCAATGTCTGACTCTTGAGTCGGGACAGCTATACTGTCATTGTGACCAAGGCTACACATTGAACAGCGATGGGAGAACTTGCTATGGTAAACTAACACCCAGGCATTTTTATTTATTTAATTTTTGTGCTGGCTCGCTTTGTACTCGAGGGTAGTCCATACACAATACTTCTAGTAGTAGTGGGTTGAATTTGGCGTGTGGATTAGCTTCCCCTATTAACAGTGTTCCTCACCATCAGGCGAACCCACTCCGACTTCAGAGGTACTTGCAATTTACGTCCCCGAGGACGATAGGTGAACATTTTAGTCTAACTGTCTGGTGTAGGGGTCGCACCCCTTACCTCGGCATCAGCACATTGGGTGTTTAAGAACACTGGTTCTTATCCATTCGGCCATGCTGACCTACACACCCAGTGAGTATCTGTGTGTTTGAAACTTGAGTTTGGTAGTCTCCTTTCTCCCGCGTTCTGTCCAAATGTAGTCATTCCATTTCTGGCAATTGTCAATGTTTCCCTCTCAGGTGCCGGCTCCCTGGCCAAAGGCATACGGAGGCAGTTCGTAATTCCGCATACCGCGTTAGAAACACAAGCTGCAGGTGATTTGGCAGCAGATCGCCTTGAGTTGGGTCTTTTATAAAATGGTATGCGTGTTGGTCGTTCAGAAAGCAATGGCAAACTACTTAATGTAAACTGGCTAAGAGATCACAAACAACTAGACAAAAGGCTGGGGTTGACCGTGACGTCCTGTAAAGGCTATGCAATTTTTTTTTCTCTGTCTAAGGTAATGAAATGTTTACGAAGGGGGAATGTCTTTCGATGCTTCCCGGGAAGGCAGGCCTGGTTAACAAATGACATGATGAAGTCGGATGTGTCAGCTGTGCTGTGAATATGTACAATGAAACCACCGTTCTACACCTGGCATGGGAAGCAAAGAAGAAGGAAAAGATGACGATGATGATGATGATGATGATGATGATGATGATGATGATGATGATGATGATGATGCCGAAGAAGAAGAGGAAGTAAAATTGAGACTGCATGATATAAGAATCGACATTATAGCTCACTGGGCAAACTGACAGATGTTCAGTCTCAAGTAGCAAATACTGTCAGATGTAGGTGCTGATCGTTCTGGCAGCATGCTGGCTGTAAGCGTGTCCTATTCTGTCCCTCATATCATTTGCCAGACCCAAACTTAAACCCAATCAACAAAATTGGTGACTATGTATTTAGAATTTCAGCCAAAGTATGATTCGTTCATTCACTTCATATCAAATATAACTCTGCAGTATGACCCTGACGAGATACAGCGAAATATGCCAGGCAAGAAATGTAAAATAGTGTATACTCATTCATTCATTATTTGTCATGCCGATAAGCGTGGGTGGCCATGTTTCGCCATCCCACTCGTTCACCAGAGTCGTGAATCAGCTCAGTGTTTTTGTCTCGACCATACCACGTGGCCAAGCCATCTAGATATTTAACTCTCCGCCTTCCCCTTGTTCTCTTCCTCTCAATCTTGCCAGTTGTCATCAAGTGACCCAATTTATGTCTTCTCATGCAGTGATCAAAAATTGTTGATTGTCGACGCCTAATTACTATAATGAGCTTTCAATTTTCATTAGTTTCTTGTAGTACTTGGTCATTGATTTTTATGTATGTATATGGCTCGTGGTTTAAATTCACTAAGGACATATATTGTATTTAATATCGTTATTTTGCCGAATGACACCGTTAGAGTCAGTGTGTTAGTACTGAGTACTTTTGTGGCTTGCAGTTTCCCTGTTTTCTTACTTGTGCCACAGATATCGATGAATGCCGGACACTTAACGGAGGATGTCCTCAGGTATGCGCTAATCTTCCTGGTGAGTTTCGGTGCAAATGTTTTCCAGGCTACCAAATGCGCAAAGATGCCAACAATATCGCCATCTGTGAGCGTAAGTACGTCAGCTCTCTAATTATATTATTTAGACAGGAATTGTTAGAAACTTTAAATTAAACCAAACTTACCGATATGTGATAGGGGATATAGGGGTGTCACGAGGACAAATGATACCTCGCTGCTGTTTCTATGATTCACATCATAGAATGTTATTTGGATGGTAGCTGAATGGTGATGGCTGAATGGAGGTGGCTGAATTATGGTTACTCAATGATGGTCGTTTACTGGTAGTGGCTGAATCTTGGTGGCTGAATGATGGTAGCTGAATTATGGTAGCTGAAAGATGGTGGCTGAATGATGTTGGCTGAATGATGGTGGCTCAACGATGGTGGCTCAATGATGGTGGATGAATGATTGTGACTAAATGATTGTGACTAAATGATGGTGGTTGATTGATGGTGGCTGAATGATGGTGGCTCATTGATGGTGACTCAATGATGGTGACTGAATGATGGTGACTAGATAATGGTGGCTGAATGATGGTGTGTCAATAATTGTGGCTAAATGATCGCGTGTCAGAGATGGTAGCCGAATGATGGTGGCTATATGGTGGTGGCTGAAAGATGGTGTTTCAATGATGATGGCTGAATGATGGTGTTTTAATGATGGTGGCTGAATGATGATGGCCTAATAATAGTGGCTGAATGATGGTGGCTGAATGGACGTGGCTGAATGAATGGTGACTCAATGATGGTCGTTTACTGGTAGTGGCTGAATTATGGTGGCTGAATGATGGTAGCTGAATTATGGTAGCTGAAAGATGGTGGCTGAATGATGTTGGCTGAATGATGGTGGCTCAACGATGGTGGCTCAATGATGGTGGCTCAATGATGGTGGATGAATGATTGTGACTAAATGATGGTGGTTGATTGATGGTGGCTGAATGATGGTGGCTCAATGATGGTGACTGAATGATGGTGACTAGATAATGGCGGCTGAATGATGGTGTGTCAATGATTGTGGCTAAATGATCGCGTTTCAGTGATGGTGGCCGAATGATGGTGGCTATATGGTGGTGGCTGAAAGATGGTGTTTCAATGATGATGGCTGAATGATGGTGTTTTAATGATGGTGGCTGAATGATGATGGCCTAATAATAGTGGCTGAATGATAGTGACTCAATGTTCACAGTATTTAATTTGGTCTTGATGACAGGCGCTATGTCACTGTTAACACAACATATAATTTGGTCTTGATGACAGGCTGCTATCTCACTTTTAAAAATTAAATTAATTTGGTCTTGATGACTGGCGCTATCTCACTGTTAACACAACATATAATTTTGTTTTGATGACTGGCGCTACCTCACTGTTAACACATCATTTAATTTGGTCTTGATGATAACTTGCTGCTCTCCCCTCTGATCACGCAACATAGAATGTGATTTCCTGAAGCTAGTTTAATTAAATCTGCTATTTGTGATACAAACCATACTTCTAAGTCTCCCAAACCTGGTTTCATTAAATGCTCAATTAGTGGTAGAAGATACGTATAAAACTTCCAAGCCTGGTTTAATTAAATATTCAATTACCAAAATGTTCACGTAGAGGTACACGCCATACTTTATATCTTTAAAACCTGGTTATATTAAATGTTCACTTAAAGATAGAAGCCATACTTTTAAATTTCCACAAGTTGGTTTAATTAAATGTTCGCTCAGAGATAGAAGCCATATTTTTAAAATTCCAAAACCTGGTTTCACTAAATTTTCACTTAGAGGTAGAAGCCATACTTCTAAGTCTCAAAAACATGGATTCATTAAATGTTCAAACTCAGGAAGCTGGAACTGAACATGCCGTGAATTGTCCTGCCTTCTGTCGGGAGTAACAGCGACAAACTACCTGGCAAACTACATCCCTGAACATATACGTGCCAATCATTTGCTTTCTTAGAACAAACATAATGTGAGACAGAAACTTGTACATTGATTGTACGGAGGTCAGCACGGCCGAATAGATCAGTGCGCTCGTTCTTAAACATCCAGTGTGCTGATGCACAGGTCAATTGGACTAAACTGTTGACTTATCGTCCTTGACTTGCGAACGTAAATTACAAGTACCTCAGAAGTCTGGATGGGTTTGCTTGATGGCGAGGGACACAGGTTATAGGGAAAGCTAATCCATATGCAAAAATAAGTACATGCACTAGAAGTAGCAGCATGCATATGGATACGGTTGAGTTCAAAGTCAACGCAACAAAAAAAAAAAACATGCTGATGCAGAATTGTAAACTACTTGTTCGTAACCAGTGGTTATGTCCTATGCTGTAATTACTTATGTAACCAACATTTATGTCACGTACTACAATGATTTATGTAACTAGAGATTATGTCATGTACTATAATTATTTATTAACTAGAGGTTATGTCATGTACTACAATTATTTATGTAACCAGAGATTATGTCATGTGCTATAATTATTTATGTAACCAGAATGTATGTCACGTACTACAATTATTTATGTAACTAGAGATTATGTCATGTGCTATAATTATTTATGTAACCAGCATTTATGTCAGGTACTACAATTATTTATGTAACTAGAGATTATGTCAGGTACTACAATTATTTATGTAACTAGAGATTATGTCATGTACTACAATTATTTAGGTAACTAGAGATTATGTCATGTACTACAATTATTTATGTAACTAGAGATTATGTCATGTACTACAATTATTTATGTAACTAGAGATTATGTCATGTGCTATAATTATTTATGTAACTAGAGATTATGTCACGTACTACAATTATTTATGTAACTAGAGATTATGTCATGTACTACAATTATTTATGTAACTAGAGATTATGTCATGTGCTATAATTATTTATGTAACCAGCATTTTTGTCAGGTACTACAATTATTTATGTAACTAGAGATTATGTCACGTACTACAATTATTTATGTAACTAGAGATTATGTCATGTACTACAATTATTTATGTAACTAGAGATTATGTCATGTGCTATAATTATTTATGTAACCAGCATTTATGTCAGGTACTACAATTATTTATGTAACTAGAGATTATGTCATGTGCTATAATTATTTATGTAACCAGCATTTATGTCAGGTACTACAATTATTTAGGTAACTAGAGATTATGTCATGTACTACAATTATTTATGTAACTAGAGATTATGTCATGTGCTATAATTATTTATGTAACTAGAGATTATGTCACGTACTACAATTATTTATGTAACTAGAGATTATGTCATGTACTACAATTATTTATGTAACTAGAGATTATGTCATGTTCTACAATTATTTATGTAACTAGAGGTTATGTCATGTACTACAATTATTTATGTAACTAGAGGTTATGTCATGTGCTACAATTATTTATGCAACCATAGGTTATGTCATGTGTTACAATTATTTATGTAACTAGAGGTTATGTCATGTACTACAATTATTTATGTAACCAGAGATTATGTCATGTGTTACAATTATTTATGCAACCATAGGTTATGTCATGTGCTACAATTATTTATGTAACCAGAGATTATGTCATGTGCTACAATTATTTATGTAATCAGAAATTATGTCATGTGCTACAATTATTTATGCAACCATGGGTTATGTCATGTGCTAAAATTATTTATGTAACCAGAAGTTATGTCATGTGCTACAATTATTTATGCAACCATAGGTTATGTCATGTACTACAATTATTTATGTAACCAGCGGTTATGTCGTGTACTAAAATTATTTATGTAAGCAATGTGATACTATATTTTGACGTAGACTCTATATCTGTAAGTTGTGCCAATAATGTGTACCCAGTAATGTGTACAAATATTGTGACCGATCTGCCTACAATCTGTCCTTAGCAACGTGTGAACCGCCCTGCAACAATAATGGCGTGTGTACTGGCCCCAATAAATGCCTCTGCCCGACCGGGTACTCTGGTCAGACGTGCAGTCCTGTGTGTATTCCACCTTGTGCCCACGATGGAGTGTGTCAGAGACACAATACTTGCGTTTGTCCACCTGGCTGGGCTGGAAGATTCTGTCATATTCGTAAGTACATGGTCAATATATCTGTCAGCTGACTCAATCAACTTTTTGTTGAAATATTCTTCTTTCTATTCTGTCTTTCATCTCACCGTGGAGCACAGGCCCTCAACGAACGCATGCAAAGCCTTTTGTAGACCTATCAGCAACGGTGTAATCACAATGTAACCAATGTATTATTCATTATTCAGAATACTTGATATATAACTCTACAGTCTGCACCTGACCAGATGCAGTGAAATATGCCCGGCTAGAAATCGTGCAATATGTTATATATGGAGACTTTGTTTAAACCCTTTGAGGCCACTCAGACAGTTCATAAATAAACACACATGTATTGGTTGTCGCTCATAGAAGTAGAGACTAGAGGGCGCACTAGAATATGTAAACATTTAACACTGTCACCTGTAAATGATGACGGTGCCTCGCGACAGGAACAAGTATAATTCGGCACATGACAAATTAGAACTCCTAACTTCATTAGCCTGGTCAATCATTCACATGAATCTACAACTATGGAATGTGGACAGAATTCCTATCTAACCATTGACATAGCATCATAGGTCTCATACTTTTATATTAAACCTTCATCATCATCATCATCATCATCCAGTGCCTTGCGGCTGGCGTGGGTGATCATGCCTCTTCACGAATTATGATCTCCGACGTCATGGATCACTTCGTGTGTTGACTCCTTTCCGTTTCATGACACAAGACTGTCAATAATTTTGTTCACGCTGTCTTCCTCTATCTCTCTTTCCGTAAATCCTCCGGTTGTCACAATAAGTTCTAGTTTTTGTCCTCTTATAATATTAAACCAATCAATCAATCATGTGCCATGCCGGAAAGCGTGGGCGGTCATGACTCGTCATTTCACTCGATCACCAGAGTCGTGGATTAGCTCAGTGTTCCTTTCTCGTCCATGCCATGTGACCAAGCCATCCAGGTATTTTCCTCTCGGTTTTCCTCTTGGTCTGTTCCCTTCGATCTTGCCAGTTGCCACTAAGTTCTGCAATCCATTTCTTCTCACAACATTTCCACAAAATTTCGACTGTCTATGTCTAATTTCTCTAATCAATTTACGATTGTCATTTGTCTCCTGTAGTACTTGGTCATTGGTTTTTCTGTCTGTTCATGGTATTCTTTGCATGTTCCTCAGAAACCACATTTCTGCAGCCATCAGATGTTTTTCAGCTTGACTGCTCATTGTCCAAGTTTGACATCCATACAAAAGAACAGGCTCTATGTATCCCCTCAACACTCTTTTTCTCGTTTCAATTGACATCTTTTTATTGGTCAGTATGTTTTTCATCTTGCTATTATATTAAACCAGCATAGGTCAAATAAGAAACACACAAAGACATCAGAGCGATGTGTCTAGTCTCTAGTCTCACATCTACTTCTATGAGCGCCAAACAATACCTGTGTGTCTATGTATGAACGTTTGTAGACCTGTTCATGATTGGCTGGATTGTGCAGCTAACTTTTCTGCAGAATGAGGTAGTCAGTCTCACGTTGAGAGAACCAAGTCGCCTCCGCATGATAGGTTAAGCAGGAATTTTTTGCAGATATGAGACACACACGGGAACAAGGCAAGACAATGCAAGGACAACGCAAAGAACGAACGTCTCGAAAAATGGTTCAATGGCACTGCAGGAGAAAGACACCCGGAGTCATCACTCTTGTCGCGTGTTATGAAAGAACAGATAGATGCCCCTTGGGTCTTTCCAAAAGAAGGAAGGGGTATGAAGGATCAGAATTGATCACATGTTAACGACCCAGACCAACCGACGGGACTACGAGTTCAGTCATACGACCGGGCTGGCCGTGCGTCTGTGATAAAAGCTTCGCCACCTACAGGGGAATGCGAATTCACGCTGGACTGAAGAAATGCGAGAGGACGCCACAGGAGAATCGGCAGTGTTCCATTGAAACGAATACGAAGTTAGGAGATCTCAGCCACAGAGCTGAGAAGATTTTTGAAAAAGGTATCCATTGAATTTATTTTTATATTTTAACATGATTGTTTCTTGGTCGATTCACTAAGAGTAAGATACACTTATTGGCAGCTATTGTAATAAAATTGTACTGATTGTGGGTTTAATCTGGAACGATTCAAATGAAACATTCAATATGTCCTCCTTTGTCCTCTTTTTTGTCTTATTATTTCCTCCTTTTGGTGCCCACATATCTGGCAGCCCTAGGTATAACTCCGTCCCTTTGAAGCACAATGTAACAAACTATCGGTTGTCAAGACGGTAAGGCGCAACTATATATTCCCCTTTCTTTTTCCTTCTCTTTAAAACTTACGAAAGCTGTTTGTAGACAAAAGTGCCAGAATGGAGGAAGGTGCCTTGGACGAGATGCTTGTCAGTGCCAGGACGGATTTGCGGGACTAGACTGTAGCATCGGTAAGTTGAGATTTTAAATATTGTTTTTGGCTTTTGTCTTTTAAACTAAACGTGTATTTTCTATCTGGTCTTCTAAATTTAGCTTCTGTTTGATCATTAATTAAATTATAGATATTGCCAGATTCTAAACGAATATTTCCATTCACACATACGCGCGCACGTACGAGCGCAAGCACGATAGCTCGTTAACTCACTTATACATATTATTCTATTGAATGGGCGTATAATTGTGAGAGTTTGTGTAAATGACGTATGTATGACTGTGTGTGTGTGTGTATATATATATATATATATATATATATATATATATATATATATATATATATATATATATATATATATATATAGTGTGTGTGTGTGTGTGAGTGTGTGTGTGCTTGTGTGTGTGTGTGCTTGTGTGTGTGTGTGTCTGTGTGTGTGTGTGTCTGTGTGTTTCTGCTTGTCTCATAACAAGGTAATATACATTGTGTATGTTCACAGCAATCAAATTGGACAATGTTTATTATATGTGAATGTAACATGCGCAAAAGATAATTGATGTACGAAAGATGAGTGGTTGGAAGGCCCCAATTTGTGACCCCTTGACAGTTAAGTTAGTTCGTTTCTTCTTGTTCATATTTCTGTTATCCTCCAATGGAACCGATGCCATCAGCCAACTCACGGTCAGTTCATCCATCTGTTGCCATCTTCTGTACTCCCTTCATGTACTCCCCATATTATTCATCCATGTCTCTAAACATATCTCAACAGAGATGTGCTTCCTGAGATGAATGTTGACAATTCCTTCAACCACTAATGTAACTAACAACGAGTGCCTGAAAGTGGCTAATGAAACATGAACATTGTATACAACAATAAATGAGGCGAACAGTTTCTTTGGCCGTGTAAAGAGAAGACAGGCGCTGGAGAACAATGTGACGAGAGAGGAAGAGGCGTACTACAACACAATCTCGTGGCACTTTGCTGCTACGTTCACCTCACTCCGAGAATCACAAACTCGTTTTGGGGTTTAAGCGAGCTTAACGACTTAAGAGTTATCACCCAGTCTTCTAGGGAGTTCAAAAGCATTTAACTGATCAATTGCCAAGGGATGATTAGTCGTCTTAGCGACTTCCTGTATCTGCCATCGGCTTATATATCGCCAAAATGTTGTCATTGCAGAATGTTGTCTTCATTAAAATATAAATACACTACTTTTTCTTATGAAACTCCCTTTAATTTGATATATAATACAACATGTCCGCTACCATATTAACAACTTGTAATTCATAACTGTGACACACCACTATTTCCCAATTTCCGCCATCAATGTTTGTTCGGTCCAAACCGACGCCTTGTCCCACTGAATCTGGTTAAAGACAAGAGGATCGACTTAATTGCCCCGGGTTTTATCCCACATGACTTGGTCTCTTTCCGCAGGGTGGCCTGTCGAAAGCGTCGCACAAAGCACGAACTCCGTAGCTCCAACGACGACCCACAGGAGTCTCCGAGAAATATGCACTGAACGACGTGGACCGGAATCGAATCCACAACATTCAGGGCGCGAGGTAGGTGGCGTGACCATTTCACCACGGAGACTCCCAGAGGATTCACAACTAACCAGCGTTTACGTTACTGCATCCCCAAACCCTGTATCCCCACCCTGCATCCCCACATTCTACATCCCCACACCCTGCTGTGCTGCAAATCTCTTTGGGGTACATATTTCTGTTCTACACACTATGGGTCGTGTTTGTGAATGCTGTTTTGTTTTCAGCTGTCTGCAACCCCCGGTGCCTCAATGGAGGTCGGTGTGTGAGGTCTGGTGTCTGTCAGTGTCCTGCCGGGTTTGATGGTGTCCAGTGCCAGTGGAGGAAGCACGGCTTGCATGACAGTCCAGCTCAGTGTAAGGGCATCCAGATTTGTTTATTGTCACTTTTGTTGTCATTTATCTCATTCCAACATTATAGAAGTAATTTCTATCCCACCAACATTGTAGATGTCATCTCTCTCGCGTCAACATTGTAGGTGTCATCTCTCTTTCACCCAAATTGTAGGTGTCATCCCTTTTAATCCAACATTGTAGGTGTTATCTCTTTCCCACTACCATGGTAGGTGTCATTTCTGCCCCACCGACATTGCAGGTGTCATCTCTCTCCCGTCAACATTGTAGGTGTCATCCCTTTTAATCCAACATTGTAGGTCATCTCTCTCCCACCAACATTGTAGGTGTTATCTCTCTCCCACCACCATGGCAGATGTCATCTCTCTCACGCCAACATTGTAGGTATCATCTCTCTCACACAAGCATGGTAGGTGTAATCTCTCTTACATCAACATTGTAGGTGTCATCTCTCTCACACCAGCATTGTAGTTGTTATGTATCTTACACCCACATTGTAGGTGTCATCACTCTCACACCAGCATTTTAGGTGTCATCTCTCTCCCGCCAACATTGTAGGTGTCATCACTCTCACACCAGCATTTTAGGTGTCATCTCTCTCCCGCCAACATTGTAGGTGTCATCTCTCACACACCAGCATTGTAGGTGTCATCTCTCTCACACCAACATTGTAGGTGTCATCTCTCTCACACCAGCATTTTAGGTGTCATCTCTCTCCCACCAACATTGCAGGTGGCATCTGTCTCACACCAACATTGTGTGTGTCATCTCTCTCACACCAAGATTGTAGGTGTCATCTCTCTCACACCAGCATTTTAGGTGTCATCTCTCTCCCACCAACATTGCAGGTGGCATCTGTCTCAGACTAACATTGTAGGTGTCATCTCTCTTACACCAACATTGTAGTTGTCATCTCTCTC
The DNA here is from genome assembly GCA_963921405.1 of Cepaea hortensis. Lineage (NCBI taxonomy): Eukaryota > Metazoa > Mollusca > Gastropoda > Stylommatophora > Helicidae > Cepaea > Cepaea hortensis. Next base: position 115,293,438 of record OY992876.1, read on the forward strand.
ACGCCAACATTGTAGGTGACATGTCTCTTACACCAACATTGTAGGTGTCATCTCTCTCACACCAACATTGTAGGTGTCATCTCTCTTACACCAACATAGTAGGTGTCATCTCTCTTACACCAACATTGTAGGTGTCATCTCTCTCACACCAACATGGTAGGTGTCATCTCTCTTACACCAACATTGTAGATGTCATCTCTCTTACACCAACATTGTAGGTGTCATCTCTCTTACACCAACATTGTAGGTGTCATCTCTCTTACACCAACATTGTAGGTGTCATCTCTCTTATACCAACATTGTAGGTGTCATCTCTCTTACACCAACATTGTAGGTGTCATCTCTCTTACACCAACAGTGTGGGTGTCATCTCTCTCCCGCCAACATTGTAGGCGTCATCTCTCTCCCGTTAACATGGTAGGTGTTATCTTTCTCCCGTGCATATTGTAGGAGTCGACTCTCTCCCGCTGTAACATAATATATTCTGTTCAGCAAGAAACATACTGAAAAACCAGAAATACAGAGACCAAGGCTGTCTCTATGTTGGGGTGGGGGAGGAGGGGTGTGTGCCCGCGATTGAAGTAAACGTGCCTTGGTTTTCTAGAACTAACACATCTCCACCCTACTCCTTCTCATTGTGGGAAACTGTCAACGACTGGAGTTGCAAACAAGCTAAGAATATATGAAAATCTCGCGTTTGAACATAGGCAAGATAGGGGAATGAGCCCATCCCAGAAGATGTTTGTCTGGATCAGTGTCCCGAAAGAATTACCGATTGGCAAAGGACAAGGGTGACAATCAGAAAAAAAAAATTATTCCCCTTTGTTTCTACAAAGACCTGAACTGTCAACATTGTCACAGAGAATTTAACGCCTACATCAAGGATTGGACGGGCGGATAAATTACCTCCTCTCTACCCCCAATTTCAGACATGTCAACAACCACCACCCACAGTAGTGACGTCACTTAGCTGGGAAATCTAGCTATTACCATTAGAAGCGGCAAGAGTACTTCTTATTAACATGTTAATAAGGCACCTCACCAGTTGCCGGCAAGAAGTTGTAATGTCTGTGGCAGTCTCCAAGAATGAACTGACGGAACCAGACGTGGGGCCAGTTCGGCTGTTGTTGTGATGTTTGGGTGTTTTTGTTTTTCAATTCATACTGGCTTTGGTAAGTTGGAAACCATGGTTAACTTAAGAATTAGTACACCTGAATTTATAGTAGAGTTCTTCATGAAGTTATAGAGTAATCTTAGGAAGAGAATAGGTGATTATTTCTTTGACTTAGGGAGATAGTGACTGAACTTTATTTTTAGTCCTGTTCATATAGTGACCGAACTTTATGTTTAGTCCTATTCATACGATATATTAGAGATGAACTTCACTTTCTCTAGTCATTCAGGGTTTCCATGTGTGGTTACGTTTCCACAGGAACTATCATGAGACTGTTCTATAATATCACTTGTAGTTTGTATAGATTGATACTTTCCTGGGAAACCTCTTATAATTTCTTTCTTTCTATATTCAGATGAGACTGTTTCTTTATATTTGTATTCATGTACCGAGAATTAATAGTGAATTTATTTATAGATGTGTACATGAATAAGAAGTTACCAATACATTTATACGGGAAGGAGGAGCCCTGCCACGACGGAGAAATGACATCACCCTTGCTGATGTCCACCAGATATTCTCGGCGCTAGAGCCTTGAAAGAACAAGAAGGCAGGAGTGAGAGAGACATATAATGTCAAGATAAAGGAGGAAGGACTGCAACAAATGTTGGAGGGATGAGGCCCAATAGGGCTAGGTCGGACTGACCTACCCTTATGTAATAATTCCTTCGCCTTCTCTCTCTCTCTCTCTCTCTCTCTCTCTCTCTCTCTCTCTCTCTCTCTCTCTCTTGTTTTTGTTTGTTGTTGTTTGTGTGTATTGATTGTTGTCTTTTATTTTTCACTTGCTTCTGTGGGTATGACAATATTGTTTGGCACATATTGGCTACAGGGAGGGTGGTTTCTTCATTGGGCTGAAAATGTCGTTATTTGGCTGAAACTGGAGTATATTCCAGAATGTTGTATTTTATCCTCAAGAGAGTCAGAGTCATTTATGAGAGATGACTGGGATTCGCCTTGTCATTGCGTCAGGAGTGAATTCCCTTAAGCTTCATTGACTTCTTAATTTTCACAGTGTCCTCAGCAAATTACCACTAGCTAACCACCATGTTGGTATCCTTTTTTATGAGTGCTGTGCCAACCAAAGAAATACCTATTACATCAGAGTAAACATTTTTAAGGGCCAGATCCTATGGACATTCTCCAGATATTTTTGTGAAGATATCCTAGATATTCACCATGGCCATTTATGCGAGGAACATTACACCTTTGATACTCCGCGGGAGTAATGAACGGTTTAACTTTAGGGTCCGTGGGTTATAAGGGACTGGTTGTAATTAAATTGTGGTGTTAAGAAAAGAGACATTTTAGGGATATGGTTTCATCAGATTCGGTATAATTAGAAATCATTTATTGGTTTACAATGTTTTTCTTGTATATAATATTTTTAAAGTAGTGTATTGCCGTGTGTCACTCGAGTATATCCTCAGGAACCCTCCCCTTTTGTTACCCCAATAGTATGATCCTGAGTTGTTTCTTTAATTGTTACTGATTGTTTTACATTCTTATGTGTATTTTCCTTTGTAATAAATATCAATTGACATCATCAATATGGAGCGAAATGAGGCAAGACAATCACCAAGACTGTCAGCGTACCCAGAGGAGTATCACCTCTGAAGTTTGGTTGCGGTCTTGTGCTCACTTGGCCTTCTGTGGGAATACCTAACTATCCAGTCTGCCTCTACCCCTAGAGAGTCTTATTGAGCCGTTTAGGGTGTTCTTATATAGGAGGTCTTTTAGAATTGGGGAATCCATCTCCAATTTATGTTCTACCCGTCACATCCGCCAACATTGTATGTGTCATCTCTCTCACGTGTATATTGTAGGTGTCATCTCTCTCACACCAACAGGGTAGGTGTCATCTCTCTCCTGTGTATATTGTAGGTTTTATCTCTCTCTCTCGCCAACATTGTAGGTGTCATATCTCTCACGTGCATATTGTAAGTGTCATCTCTCTCACACCAACATTGTAGGTGTCATCTCACCCCCGCCAACATAGTATGTGTCATCTCTCTATCGCCAACATGGTAGGTGTCATCTCTCTCCTGCGCTTATTATATGTGCCATCTCTCTGCCAACATTGAAGGTGTCATTTCTATGTAATACTGTGTGATGCTTTGTGATAGTATTTAGTGGTGTGTGTGGTGATGTGCGCTGCCTGTGGTGCTCTGTTCTTGCCGTCTTCCAATATCTTAGCTGTCATTGTTCGCCCCTTCCACTGCACTCTGGTGTCTTGTGTCCACCAATTCATTTTCTAAATTTTTTTTTTACCGTAGTGAATATGAATAACGAAGACAGAAACAATAGACTGCACGACTTATTGCATGATATACCCCGCTGTAAACCTACTTTGTACAAACAAAAAGACACAATAGTCCGTTTAAACTTACCATGGTAGACACTTCTAATTACTGTGTGAATATGGCTGCTGTATATTTCAGCTTGAAGGATTACCTAATTACTTTAGTTTATGTTGTTTGATTTCTGCAATATATACCTGACGAGATGCAGCGGAATATGTCAGGCATATAAATCGAGCAATATGTCGAGCAATATATTATGTGTGTCTTCGTTATTCAAACTTCATTTCTTGCCAGTTTTTTTCGTACTTATGCGCATGCCAGGAGAATTGTTGGGCCTTTACTTGCTCTTTTTTTCATGGGACAGTTTCTGCCATAGCATCAACGAAATGTACCTGGCATCTTTATAAAGCCCAGCCCTATTTTGTCAGGTCTGTGGCCGAACAGCCAGCGTGTTAGTGTAGTTGATATGGAGCTACCATGGTAAGGACATGAGTGCGGGTGGACGGGAGTTCAACGCCTGGGCTCGTCGCCTGCTATATGAGGGAAAGACTGACCACCTATCGCTCCGTGCATCCAGGCCTACGACATGTGATGGCCCTATCACATGACAGCCCTATAGAAGGTTCCACAGTATATGCCTGAGAGCAGTTGGAAATTGTATAGAGTAGGCTGTGGAAGCACTGCCCTGGCAACATGTCAAAATCAGATGCAAGAATGTATTTTACCATTTTGGCAGTGGTTAGAAGAATCTTGTCCGCCTAGACATAGGTCCGGGATCAATCCCCAGCAGAAGGCTGCAGTAATTGTGTTCAAACATTGCGGCTCTGGTGTTGACGCAGTTTCATAAACATAAGTACCAGGCCTATATTCAGGGAACTGTAGGAGTAGGAAATGTAACGAGGAAAAGAACGGATCACTCCATATCATATATCATGGCCTGGAATATGCGAAAGTCAAATACTTCACACCATAACAGTAGGAGTTGTTATGGGACTGCCTTTACTGTTCACTACTTTTTGATTTTCAACTCGCATAAAAAATATAGTTTTCAAGTAACCATCAGTAATGGTCAGGGATAGATATTCCATTTTTCATTGGCGGAAAATTAGAGCATGCTTTGCTGATCCGACAGCTTGTCTTGTTCCAGACGTATTGGTGTTACCTTTCTTCTGGAGTCAACTAGACAGGCCGAGAGAGGGATTAGGCTGCATGGGCTACGCATGGTCTCTAAATTCAGCCCAGGCCTTGTGCTATGGGGGGGGGGGGGGGGATATAACTCCATGTCACAAATTATCGTCTGTCAACACTGCCAGTCAGTCAGATCTTCCATTGTTTCTAAATTAACACGTGTAACCAGCCAGAGTGTACCTGGTTTTACAGACCAGCTTTCTATTGCAGCGACACCTTCCGAGTGTGCCCCGCAGTGTGTCAACGGTGGCACTTGTATCGTGGGCAACCTGTGTCAGTGTCCCACCGGAACGAAGGGATACCGATGTCAGATCAGGTCAGTGAGTTAGAGGCTTGCTCAGATCGCAATGTTAACTCTTTCACTAATTAACCACCAGATTAAAAGAAACATGGAGTTCACATAAACCACAAAATGTAACTAGAAAGCGTTAAGAGAGAGATAAACATGAAAGATACAGGCCAGTGTATCAACCGTAGTCTGCTACAATTAACAAGAAAAAGCAAACACAATAAATAAATAAATAAATTAATTAATTAATAAAATCAGACAACTTAACCGGGAATCTGAGAGTAAACCGACCACACGTTAATTGCATGTTAATTGGATTACTTTCACATCCTGAGTTAAGTATTCTTGATTTCTTTCTTTTTTTTTTGATTTGTTGATGAAGACTTTATTCCAAACTTTCGCCCGTATCTCGGTATGTTTTTTACCTCTCGTGAATGTAGATATGTTGCGTTTAATATGGACTCTGCCTGGCAGCAGCCGACCACCACTTTTCGATACTGTCGTAATAATCCTTTATTACTTTAGTGTCGTCTCTGGAGTGAGGGGAATCAACACCCACATTTTTATTAACCCAATATTATTGTCCTAGAGAAACCACCAGACTCCGTCCACAAAACTCCGTCAGTCTGCAGACACCTCTTTCTTACTCTCACTCACCCCTGGATCATGCCCCCTCTCACTCTTCCCCAACACAACATACTCAACAACTCTAGCTTCAACAAATAAATACAAAACAATTTATTAAAGCAAAGAGTATGTGTGTGAGAAGTGTGTGTGTGTGTGTGTGTGTGATGTGTAGAATATATGTCCAATTCTAGTGTGTTTGTAGATTCAGAGCAGCAGATCAGGAGCCAAGTCAGATGATCATCATAGCAAGGGTACGCCACAGCATGATAGCTTAGCATAAGAACACCTCACCCGGTGATGCGTCTCTTCTTCCAGATGTTGACTTTCTCCGGGATCCACTGGGTCGACTAGATGCATAATCCTCCGAAAATAGTTATTGTATAACCTTTATCATGGATCTGTCACTCACTATAAAGACTAAGGTCCCTATAACTCAGATAAGTACGGATCTCTGTACTGTGACAACTAGGTTTCAATGTCACAGGTCTCACATTTGTTCTAATCCATTTTCATAGATTGTCACACACAAACGGTTCTACAGTACTTCTTCACTGTACTAAATTATTCCACGAGAACTCCATGTTCAATATTCTTTTCTATTCCCTACTGTTCAGTGGTATGTGGTGAAGAAACGAGTATCACCCAATCTGGGTGAATCCCTATTGTAAATGAATCGTTTATAATGTGTTGCTCAAATGAGCCAGTTTCGTATGGACCCTCTGGATCCTAGGCCTAGCATAAACAGTGCTGACTGTACTTTCTTCTGGGTATTTATTCACCTTATAAAATAAAGTGAATGTTCATTTGATGTTCTTCTTAATGAGAGTTGACCTCCATCAAACCCAGTGTAGAGCTTCCTCATAGACGTAGGGGAACCTGTCAGAGAAAGAGACCACATCTGGTGAAGGCCGCCTGATACTTATCCCTACTAGCTGAATGTAGGCCTACCGCCTTGCTCAGAGATTTTTATCAGTGAACCAACTCTGTCATAGAGCAGATGAGCTCATCACCTAGGTTCGAATTAGGTTATGACAAGGAAAGACCAATAAACAGAGTGCAGAACCCCAGTGGGCACCCCACTGAAAGATCCCACTATTGGACACTTCCCCCATCTCCCAACCCCTTCTTAAATCTCTCCAAATATCACCCCACTACACTATTGTCACTAGCAGAGCTAATTCTCACTTCACTACTCTATTCTCACTAACAGAGCTAATCATCACTTCACTACTCTATTCTCAACTAGCAGAGCTAATCATCACTTCACTACTCTATTCTCAACTAGTTTTAACAATGCTACTGCCTATATTAATTAGGCCTAAATAGATTATCTATAATACCTTATGCACCACCGCATCACTCCTGGATGGCCTCTACAATTTGCCATAAAGACACATGCTATTTAATCTTTAATTAATCTAACACTGTAGAGCTCTCCGAATTCCTAACAGCGGTACACAAACACGTAAATCCTAGTCAACTTTCTGGTCTACACTAACTGTAAGCAAGTCATGTTTTTGTCAAAGAGCCTTGCATGTTCTAGTGAAGTTTCTTTGATGTCCACACCGGTGTCCTCAAGGGCAACTAACTCTTTCAGAATTTTTCTCTCCCCTGTTCAACCAATGCCAAATTTATCTCCCTTGTTTTGACAACCAAAACAAGCCAGTGTTTTTCCTGCATTCTTCCGATCAGCCACAACACATGTCTACAATTTTCTGTCTGGTGGGGAACTTTCAAAGGACGGCTGCACCGCTTTGATCTCACCCCTCCAGGAATACACAACCTGTAGCTGCAAATCAGACTGTCTGTATTATCTGTATCATTTGATTGTTAATCTGCAGTGATTTTCACGACAGATACCATAAAAGAGACTTTATATGAACATATTTCAGTCAGAACAAACGTATGTGTGCGCGTCTGTGTGTTTGTGTGTGTAAGTGTGCGTGTGTATGTGTGCGTGTGAGACAGAGAAAGAGATAGCGTGAGGGTGAGAGAGAGAGAGAGAGAGAGAGAAAGAGAGAGAGAGAAAGAGAGAGAGAGAGAGAGAGAGAGAGAGAGAGAGAGAGAGAGAGAGAGAGAGAGAGAGAGAGAGAGATGAGCGAGTTCCAATAGTTTGTCCAGTTTGGAAAATGTGGATCAGTTGTGCCTTCATGTGCTTGTTCCATCTGCGCGAAGTTTGCATCTGTCAGCCAATGTTGTTCGTTAATGAGTTACAGGATATGAAGGTTTGGTACACGATTTGTCTCTCTCTCTCTCTCTTCATCCCCCAATCTATCTCCCTACCTACTTTTTCTTCAACTCTCTCCGTGCCCTCTTGCCTATGTTACTTCCCTCACCCCTTCTCACTCCCCTCTCTTACCCTCTTACCTCCTCTCTGATACTTCTCCCTCCCTCCTTTTCCCTGACCCTCTCCTCTATGAATCGTTTCTTTATCCACCCCCACCCCCCATCTTCCCTCCCCATGAGTCTGCGTCTATGTCTGAGTGCTTATATGACATTTACTGTGTTCGTATTTTAAATTAACGACCCCCCCCCCCCCCTCACCCCTAATAAATAAATAAATAAATTAATTAATTAATTAATTAATTAAAAATTTAAAAAACAAATTTAATATAAAAATATGTGATGACTATAGAGAAGATTTTTAACAATTTCGAACAAGAGAACATAGGGACATCTAATGTTTTGTAAGCATTATTGGACATAAATACTGGACTCTAGTCACAGACACTTAGTAACGTGGCACCAAATACTGATCTTTGGTCACAGACAGTAACAGAGGCACGAAATACTGGCCTTTGGTCACAGACAATAACACTGGCACCAAATACAAGCCTTTGGTCACAGACAGTAACAGAGACATCAAATACTAGCCGTTGATCACAGACAGTAACAGTGGCACCAAATAATGGCCTTTGGTCATAGACAGTAACAGTGGCACCAAATACTGGCTTTTGTTCACGGACAGTAACAGGGGCATCAAATACTGGCCTTTGGTCACAGACAGTAACAGTGGCATCAAATACTGGCCTTTTGTCACAGACAGTAACGCTGGCACCTGCTACTGGTCTTTGGTCAGACAGTAACACTTGCACCAAATAAAAGTCGATTAAAAGTCGACAGGGTCGACTTCATTGCACCGGGTATTAACACATATGGTTCGGTCTCTTTCCGAAGAGGGGAAAGCGTCGCACAAAGAACGAACTCCGTAGCTCTAGCGACGACAGAAGTCTCCGAAAATTTTCACTCGTGAACCGCCTTTGGTCACAGACAGTAACACTTGCACCAAATAATGGGCGTTGGTCACAGACAGTAACACTTGCACCAAATACTGGCCTTTGGTCACAGACAGTAACACTTGCACCAAATACTGGGCGTTGGTCACAGACAGTAACACTTGCACCAAATACTGGCCTTTGGTCACAGACAGTAACACTTGCACCAAATACTGGGCGTTGGTCACAGACAGTAACACTTGCACCAAATAATGGGCGTTGGTCACAGACAGTAACACTTGCACCAAATACTGGGCGTTGGTCACAGACAGTAACACTTGCACCAAATACTGGCCTTTGGTCACAGACAGTAACACTTGCACCAAATACTGGGCATTGGTGACAGACAGTAACACTTGCACCAAATACTGGGCGTTGGTCACAGACAGTAACACTTGCACCAAATACTGGCCTTTGGTCACAGACAGTAACACTTGCACCAAATACTGGCCTTTGGTCACAGACAGTAACAGTGGCACCAAATACTGGCCTTTGGTCACAGACAGTAACACTTGCACCAAATACTGGGCGTTGGTCACAGACAGTAACAGTGGCACCAAATACTGGCCTTTGGTCACAGACAGTAACACTTGCACCAAATACTGGCCTTTGGTCACAGACAGTAACACTTGCACCAAATACTGGGCGTTGGTCACAGACAGTAACACTTGCACCAAATACTGGCCTTTGGTCACAGACAGTAACACTTGCACCAAATACTGGGCGTTGGTCACAGACAGTAACACTTGCACCAAATACTGGCCTTTGGTCACAGACAGTAACACTTGCACCAAATACTGGGCGTTGGTCACAGACAGTAACACTTGCACCAAATACTGGCCTTTGGTCACAGACAGTAACACTTGCACCAAATACTGGGCGTTGGTCACAGACAGTAACACTTGCACCAAATACTGGGCGTTGGTCACAGACAGTAACACTTGCACCAAATACTGGCCTTTGGTCACAGACAGTAACACTTGCACCAAATACTGGCCTTTGGTCACAGACAGTAACAGTGGCACCAAATATTGGCCTTTGGTCACAGACAGTAACACTTGCACCAAATACTGGGCGTTGGTCACAGACAGTAACAGTGGCACCAAATACTGGCCTTTTGTCACAGACAGTAACACTTGCACCAAATACTGGGCGTTGGTCACAGACAGTAACACTTGCACCAAATACTGGGCGTTGGTCACAGACAGTAACACTTGCACCAAATACTGGCCTTTGGTCACAGACAGTAACACTTGCACTAAATACTGGCCTTTGGTCACAGACAGTAACACTTGCACCAAATACTGGGCGTTGGTCACAGAAAGAAACACTTGCACCAAATACTGGGCGTTGGTCACAGACAGTAACACTTGCACCAAATACTGGCCTTTGGTCACAGACAGTAACACTTGCACTAAATACTGGCCTTTGGTCACAGACAGTAACACTTGCACCAAATACTGGCCTTTGGTCACAGACAGTAACAGTGGCACCAAATACTGGCCTTTGGTCACAGATAGTAACACTTGCACCAAATACTGGGCATTGGTCACAGACAGTAACACTTGCACCAAATACTGGGCGTTGGTCACAGACAGTAACACTTGCACCAAATACTGGGCGTTGGTCACAGACAGTAACACTTGCACCAAATACTGGGCGTTGGTCACAGACAGTAACACTTGCACCAAATACTGGCCTTTGGTCACAGACAGTAACACTTGCACTAAATACTGGCCTTTGGTCACAGACAGTAACACTTGCATCAAATACTGGGCGTTGGTCACAGACAGTAACACTTGCACCAAATACTGGGCGTTGGTCACAGACAGTAACACTTGCACCAAATACTGGGTGTTGGTCACAGACAGTAACAGTGGCACCAAATACTGGCCTTTGGTCACAGACAGTAACACTTGCACCAAATACTGGGCGTTGGTCACAGACAGTAACAGTGGCACCAAATACTGGCCTTTGGTCACAGACAGTAACACTTGCACCAAATACTGGGCGTTGGTCACAGACAGTAACACTTGCACCAAATACTGGGCGTTGGTCACAGAAAGTAACACTTGCACCAAATACTGGGCGTTGGTCACAGACAGTAACACTTGCACCAAATACTGGGCGTTGGTCACAGACAGTAACACTTGCACCAAATACTGGGCGTTGGTCACAGACAGTAACACTTGCACCAAATACTGGGCGTTAGTCACAGACAGTAACACTTGCACCAAATACTGGGCGTTGGTCACAGACAGTAACACTTGCACCAAATACTGGGCGTTGGTCACAGACAGTAACACTTGCACCAAATACTGGCCTTTGGTCACAGACAGTAACACTTGCACCAAATACTGGGCGTTGGTCACAGACAGTAACACTCGCACCAAATACTGGGCGTTGGTCACAGACAGTAACACTTGCACCAAATACTGGCCTTTTGTCACAGACAGTAACACTTGCACCAAATACTGGCCTTTGGTCACAGACAGTAACAGCGGCACCAAATGCTGGCCTTTGGTCACAGACAGTAACACTTGCACCAAATACTGGACGTTGGTCACAGACAGTAACACTTGCACCAAATACTGGGCGTTGGTCACAGACAGTAACACTTGCACCAAATACTGGGCGTTGGTCACAGACAGTAACACTTGCACCAAATACTGGGCGTTGGTCACAGACAGTAACACTTGCACCAAATACTGGGCGTTGGTCACAGACAGTAACACTTGCACCAAATACTGGCCTTTGGTCACAGACAGTAACACTTGCACTAAATACTGGCCTTTGGTCACAGACAGTAACACTTGCATCAAATACTGGGCGTTGGTCACAGACAGTAACACTTGCACCAAATACTGGGCGTTGGTCACAGACAGTAACACTTGCACCAAATACTGGGTGTTGGTCACAGACAGTAACACTTGCACCAAATACTGGGCGTTGGTCACAGACAGTAACACTTGCACCAAATACTGGGCGTTGGTCACAGACAGTAACACTTGCACCAAATACTGGGCGTTGGTCACAGACAGTAACACTTGCACCAAATACTGGCCTTTGGTCACAGACAGTAACACTTGCACCAAATACTGGGCGTTGGTCACAGACAGTAACAGTGGCACCAAATACTGGGCGTTGGCACAGACAGTAACAGTGGCACCAAATACTGGGCGTTGGTCACAGAGACAGTAACAGTGGCACCAAATACTGGGCGTTGGTCACAGACAGTAACACTTGCACCAAATACTGGGCGTTGGTCACAGACAGTAACAGTGGCACCAAATACTGGCCTTTGGTCACAGACACATTGTAAAGTTGCACCACTTAGAGCATTTACATGTTGTAAATAACTTATTTTCAAGACAAGAAAAAGACTGTCACGTGTAATACCTTTCAGCACCTGCCCACTGATCACATACAAGGAAACTGTGCGACGAGCGGTCAGGAAACCGGTCAGAGAAGAAATCAAAATTCCCTGTGGCCGGTTTGGCTGGCAGGAGTGTACACAGGAAAGGTCAGATTTAATTGTCATTTGTTCCCAGGAGTGTTTTCAACAAAGATCAGGCGTCATTTTCTCGTGTGCCTACATTTTCTGTAAACTGGACAGGTCAAATTTCATTTTATCATCCGTTTCTATGGTTACATTTTGTGTACTTACAAAAACAAGGTCAGTGTATGATGAGGGGTAGGGGAGGCTGTGGTATATATTTTCTGCTGCTGCCTAAGTGCTGCTAATTTCTCTACCTTCAGGTCTTGATGTGACCTTAATTACATCTTCCCTTAACATAATCTTCTTTGCTTTCCAAAGATTTTCCCTCTATGAATTTTAGTTTGAGCAATTTGTGTGTTTGTTAATTAATTTTTTTCTCGGGACATGATCGTTCTGTCCATTTTATTTATTTAATTCTTACAGCAAAGTGACATTTCAAATGTTTTATAATATTTCTATAATTATTATTCATTTACTGTTCGTATTTTGATATTAAGTATGCACGCAACCAAGAGGTAGTGAATGTTACACGTGGATGCACAATGTCAAGAGGTGGGCTGGACGAAGACTGTTTAAATGCATCATGAAGACAAAGAACATACCATGTTGAAGATCACTTACAACCGACCTTCAATGCGAAGATGGCACTGCATGCTAAAGATGATGAATGAATTAATGCATTTTATAATGTATCAACAACCGGGAACCTTGGTAAAGCTACTGATTGTGTGCTGGCTTCCCAAGACAATTGTCTGAAGTCAAATTGTAGAATCCCGGAAGCTTAACCCGGTCAACACATGCCCGCAGACGTCGGATGTGTCGGCCTAACGACGCAAATAAACAGACAGAACGAAAAATCTTCCAAGTGATAGTGGAATGTCCTTCGAAAAGGGAAGATTAACCCTGTCAACAAACACCTGCAGAAGTCGGATGTGTCAGCCTAAGGGCGGAAATAAACAGACACAACGTATCAAAAAACAAACAAACAACCAACCGGATGAACACAGAAGAAGAAGAAATCGCAGAATGTTTCCCCAAGTTGTGAAACTGTAAATAGTTGAACTGAGTCAAGAAAGGACATCATGGTACTCGGGACATTTCCATTCGTACTCCACGCTCATTGTCAACGGCCAGCGAACAATTCCAATAATAATGGTACTAGAAGCACTCTGACTATGTGTCCGTCTGGCGTTTACTCGGAGAACTGAGTGTCGGCCAGATCCTCTGATCACTCCCTGCAGCACCATTCTCTCCGGGCCGTGATGATCTGTTTGTTCTTCTGCACTGTGCACACGATCCCAGAAGGCCTGTCTGTCTTTACCTGGCTCATCATACTTTGTTTGGTCCCCCCTCCACCATGTACTCCCCATCTCTCTCTCTCTCTCTCTCTCTCTCTCTCTCTCTCTCTCTCTCTCTCTCTCTCTCTCTCTCTCTCTCGCACTCACACACTCTCTCACTCATACACACACACTCTCTCTCTCGCATACACAACCTCACTCTCGCACACACTTTCACTCACACACACACACACATTCTCTCTCTCTCTCTCACACACACACACACACACACACACACACACACACACACACACACACACACACACACACGTTCGCTCTCTCGCGTTGTACGAGGGGCAGTCAATAAATAATTCACAAATGGCTTTAGAAAAATAACTAAATATGATAACAACTTGAAACCAATTTATTTTCATACATACATTGTCCCTTTATTTCTCAACATAATTTCCACCAACATTGATGCACGTATCCTATCGTTCTATCAGTCCTACCAAACCGGCTGCATAGAACAGCGTGCTCTGTTTTCTAAACCACGTTTTCACTTCACATTCAACTTCAGCGTTATTCGCGAAATGTCTCCCGCCAAGGTGGGTTTTCAGTGGACCAAAAGGGTGGAAATCGCTGAGGGATAAGTCGGGTCTGCAAGGTGGATGTTCCAGAACTTCCCACTTTGGTTGGTTCATTTTCTCTTGAGTTAATCGAGCCGTATATGGTCTGGCATTGTCATGACTCCTCTAGTCAGCAGTCCTGGATGTTTTCTTCGAATTGCATCATGAAGCATCGATAGCACTTCACAGTACGATTCAGAATTCACATTGTCACATTTCTTCTTGAAATTTATTAAAAGCACCCCTTGACAATCCCAGAACACTGTCAGCATAACCTTCCCTGATGATGGCGTAACCTTTAAATTTTGGACACAAGGCGAAGGATGTTTCCATTGCATTAAAGCACGCTTTGATTCGGGCTGGTAGTCAGCATAAATAGGAAGCATGTCCTTATGAATGTCCCTTGCAGGCAGTGCGTTGCTCTTTGGTTGTACACTCCGTAAGTACAGTCGCCATTTTGTTTATGCGCTGCGCATACGCATGAGACACCTAGCGCCACCTGACGAACGGGAATATAAAGTTCGATGTTGCTGTCACCTAATGACACCTGCAGAAAACACCAATTACATTTACCTGCCATCCCACAGAACTGTGTGACTTACTTATTGACTCGCCCTCGTAATTAAGATTTGCACTGCTACCTACACAACTGTAGACTTCTTTATGTCTGGTAATTAGATAAGCCATTTACATTCAACTCAAAACTGTCTCAGCTGTGATTAAGTTCATTGCTCCGCCATTCTCGATCAATTGTACTTTCTTATTTCTGATTACTAAGATCAATGTTGCATATTCTTTACATAACGTTGCAGTGAACTGCAGCATTTTTTTTTTTTTTTTGGCTGTTTCAGATTCCTGGCCAAGTTTACGTTCAGTAGTTTGCCATTGCATTCCAAATGACATGCACTCATTCCATTGCAATAAAACCAAAGCTAAGCGGTCTGCTGCCAAATGGCTGTATTTCGAATGTGATATAGGGGTTTATGAATTGCGTCCGTACCGCCTTCGCCACAGAGCTCAATGGCTGACTGTATCATATCTAGTGTATTTGATATGACTTGATCAATGTCTCCTCACATCAGCATGATGTTTACTACATGACATCAGTTACGGGTATCAACTGGCTTAAACATCTGGGGCTAGCACCATATACCCAATACTGCCACACATGACTAGGTTGATGATTTGCACTATATTGCTGTTTACATTGCTAAGTTTTGATTCATTAGTTCAATGGTCTGATTGAAATCTATATATGATTGATTGATTTATTGTCTGAAATATATACGTGAATATTAGATTAATTGTCTAAATCTTTAATTGCTAAGTTATGATTAATTAATTCAGTGGTCTGATTGAAATCTATACATGATTATTAGATTAATTGTCTAAAACCTATAATTTATAAGCTTTGATTCATTAATTCAATGGTCTGTCTGAAAGCTGTGATTATTAGATTAATTGTCTAAAATACATACTTTTTAAGTCTTTCTGGTCTGTCTAAAATCTATATGTGATTATTAGATTAATTATCTAAAATATTTACTAAGTTATGATTAATTAATTCTACGGTATCTATGAAATATGTGATTATTAGATGATCTAAAATCTATACTTCATAAGTTATCATTCATTAGTTCAATGATCTGTCTGAAATCTACATGTGATTATCAGATTAATTGTTAATCTAAAATCTAATCCTCACAAGTTATCATTCATTAGTTCAATGATACGGGAGGCTTCGTGGCGAAGTGGTCAAGCTGTCTGACTCAGGCTTCGAAGGTTGTGAGGTCGATTCTGGGCCGGCGTCCTTCGGATGACGAGAGAATGTTTTTTCGGAGATTCATGGGGGTCGTCGCTGGAGCTACGGAATTCGTGCTTTGTGCGACGATTTCCGCGCAGCGGAAAGAGGCTGAACCAACTGGGATCAAACCCGGTGCAATGTAGTCGACCCTGTATACTTTTAAGCGAATTTTTTTTAAAGTTCAATTATATGTCTGAAATCTGCATGTGATTATCAGGTTAATTGTCTAACATCTATATTTTCTAAGTTATGATTCGACATTGAGTAACCTCAACCTCTGGTGGCTTTCAGGTATGTCCAGAGAGTGGTTTATGAGACCAGCTACAAGGTGGCCTACCGCAGGAAGTGTCTGGACAACTGAATGTCTCTTATAGCAGAATATAACAGCTGGGGAGTCAACGGTCAAGGATGGTTGATGAAGGCAACATTAAATATGTTATGTGATATATAAGCAACAATTCAATTCTAATATTAAATAAGTAGTACTGTACAGATCATAAACAATGGATACTAACTATAATTATTATAAATAAAGTACACGCATTCATTAATTGGTGCCTGTGCAAAACGCAAGGACTGAAATGGCATTACAAGTTCACCACTGTGGAGCTCATGAAGAGAACTAAACACAAGTGAAGGGGAGGGGGGGGGGGAACAATGGAGTCTGGTTGCTTACTTGCTCACTCTCTCACTTGCTCTTTCGATCTCTCTCTCAATTGCTCTTTCACTCGCTCTCTCATTTTCTCTTTCGTTGACTCTCTCACTTGTTCTTTCGCTCACTCTCACTTGCTCTTTCGCTTACTTTCACTTGCTCTTTCACTCACTCTCTTACTTTCTCTTTCACTCACTCTCACTTGCTCCTTCGCTCACTCTCTGCCCCCCCACCCCCCCCCCCCCCAAAAAAAAAAAAAACCTGCTTCCAGGCTCTTCCTATTTTGTTCATTCACATTGCACGATTCACTGCCTTACAGCTAAACAGGTTCTATATAACATTACATAACCCTCTTTCTCACAATCAGCGACAACATACGATACCTTTCATTTTCTGAAATGCCATTTTTTTGGGAGGGTGGGGGGGGGGGGGGGGTGAAATTCTGCTCTTAATCTCTGTTGCACATCTTCCATCTGACATTGTAATTGTCCCTTGGTATTTAAATGTATTAACTTAGTTAAGCATTTCCCTTCTATCGATAGATCACATTTTGGTGCTACAACTTTTCTTTGACATAACTACCGTAATGTTGTTAGGACTAAATAATATGTATATTAATTGTATTTATGATATGTTGTTGAATTTACTAAAGAACCAGAAACACAGCACTTGATACAGTCTCATACCTGCTCCATCCTCACCTTCAACAGCCAGCACAGAGTCCTAACACTAATGGTACCAGTTGCAGTCGGATTATGTGTCTGCCTGGCCTTACCTTCTAATATTTTGTGTGTCTGTGGCGATTCCAACTCACGGCAAAGGGTCGCCCCATTATGCTCCGTTCCTGTGCCAATGAATATCACAGCTAACTAACTAACATTCACAATTAACACACGTTATTTAGTCCAGTGTGCATGTTTACATAAAACACTATCCTCACTTCATTCAGCCACCTATAATATACTCAATAAACACAATATGTTTTATATTATGTAGCCAACTATGCTGTTCTATTTCTAATGTTACGAAGTGTTATGCGTATTGATCAGTCAGATGTAACTGAGCTACCTTATGACAGTAGACGGCGCCGTCTGATTTCTGTTAGCGCTGAATGTTGGGTGGTGCTCACCAAACCTGAAACCCCTACATTATGACAACGGCGTCAGACGGAGGAGCGCAATTGAGATGGTACAAGCATTATCATGGTGTGAGGAAATGTAACCTTAAGACTAAATGTCATGGCAGGGCAGACCAGGCCCTAAGCCTTGGTCAGCAACTGATCTAGGATGGAAGCTCCGAAAGGCGGAAAGTTAGAGTATTGCTTTGCTGATCCGAAAGGTTCTGCAGCTGGTCTTGTTCCAGATGTATTGGTGTTACCTTTCTACTGGAATAAACTAAGCAGGCCGAAAAAGGGATCATGCTGCATGGGCAACATAAGGTCTCTACAATTCAACCCAGGCTTTATGGTGTGGAGAGGTATAACTCCATCCCTGGCCTTAACTGGTCTATAAAATACTGGTAAATGGTAAATTGGCAAACATCTCACATCCAAATACCAGCTACTCTCAGCCACTGCGATTGGCTGAGAATACCATCTCACATCTAAATACAAAAACACAATGCAAGGACCACTCATTCCACAACTCTATAACATCATGTGGCAGATGCTTGTAGAACTGTGCTATCCTCAGGGCCCACCAAGAAATTTCTCACTCCCTTGTCATTTCTCCAACCTCCTACACTCTCATGCCCAAAATAACTGCAGTGTCCATCATCGCGCTGGTTGGCACCTGCCTCTTCTTCCATAAAATAAAGTTGATTTGATTTGATTTAATTTAAACGTGCCTCCCATCACTGTTCTCTCCCAGCCACTGTTCTCTCCCAGCCACTGTTGTCTTCCAGCCACTGTTCTCTCCCAGCCACTGTTCTCTCCCAGCTACTGTTGTCTCCCAGCCACTGTTGTCTCCCAGCCACTGTTGTCTCCCAGTGACTGTTCTCCCCAAGCCACTGTTCTCTCCCAGCCACTGTTGTCTCCCAACCAATGTTCTCTAACAACCACTGTTCTCTCCCAGCTACTGTTCTCTCCTAACCAATGTTCTCTAACAACCACTGTTATCTCCCAGCCACTGTCTCCCAGCCACTGTTGTCTCCCAACCAATGTTCTCTAGCAACCACTGTTCTCCCCCAGCTACTGTTCTCTCCTAACCACTGTGATGTTTACTATGGCCAAGGTATTTCAGTTTCCCAGAACATGATGCTGTTTATGGCCCCAGTTATGCGCCATGATGATGTTCAGCTACATATACTCACATACAAGCACTTACTCACATATACTCACATACTAGCACTTACTCACATATACTCACATACTAGCACTTACTCACATATACTCACATACAAGCACTTACTCACATACTAGCACTTACTCACATATACTCACATACAAGCACTTACTCACATATTCTCACATACTAGCACTTACTCACATACTAGCACTTACTCACATACTAGCACTTACTCACATATACTCACATACTAGCACTTACTCACATACTAGCACTTACTCACATATACTCACATACTAGCACTTACTCACATACTAGCACTTACTCACGTATACTAACATACTAGCACTTACTCACATATACTCACATACTAGCACTTACTCACATATACTCACATACTAGCACTTACTCACATATACTCACATACTAGCACTTACTCACATACTAGCACTTACTCACATATACTCACATACTAGCACTTACTCACATACTAGCACTTACTCACATATAATCACATACTAGCACTTACTCACATACTAGCACTTACTCACATATACTCACATACTAGCACTTACTCACATACTAGCACTTACTCACATATACTCACATACTAGCACTTGCTCACATACTAGCACTTACTCACATATACTCACATACTAGCACTTACTCACATATACTCACATACTAGCACTTACTCACATATACTCACATACAAGCACTTACTCACATATACTCACATACTAGCACTTACTCACATACTAGCACTTACTCACATATACTCACATACAAGCACTTACTCACATATACTCACATACTAGCACTTACTCACATACTAGCACTTACTCACATATACTCACATACTAGCACTTACTCACATATACTCACATACTAGCACTTACTCACATATACTCACATACTAGCACTTACTCACATACTAGCACTTAATCACATATACTCACATACTAGCACTTACTCACATATACTCACATACTAGCACTTACTCACATATACTCACATACAAGCACTTACTCACATATACTCACATACAAGCACTTACTCACATATACTCACATACTAGCACTTACTCACATACTAGCACTTACTCACATACTAGCACTTACTCACATATACTCACATACTAGCGCTTACTCACATATACTCACATACTAGCGCTTACTCACATATACTCACATACTAGCACTTACTCACATACTAGCACTTACTCACATATACTCACATACAAGCACTTACTCACATATACTCACATACTAGCACTTACTCATATACTCACATACTAGCACTTACTCACATATACTCACATACTAGCACTTACTCACATATACTCACATACTAGCACTTACTCACATATACTCACATACTAGCACTTACTCACATATACTCACATACTAGCACTTACTCACATACTAGCACTTACTCACATATACTCACATACTAGCACTTACTCACATATACTCACATACTAGCACTTACTCACATATACTCACATACTAGCACTTACTCACATATACTCACATACTAGCGCTTACTCACATATACTCACATACTAGCACTTACTCACATATACTCACATACTAGCACTTACTCACATATACTCACATACTAGCGCTTACTCACATATACTCACATACAAGCACTTACTCACATATACTCACATACTAGCACTTACTCACATATACTCACATACTAGCACTTACTCACATATACTCACATACTAGTGCTTACTCACATACTAGCACTTACTCACATATACTCACATACTAGCACTTACTCACGTATACTCACACTGACATACTAGCTCATGCAAGGAACTTGAAGACAGTAAAAACATTAGAGATAGCCCTAGTAAACTACACAGTCATCATCATCATCATGTGTCTTGCCATCTGGCCTCAGTGTTCATGTGTGAACCAAGAGCCAGGTCAGGTGTAGTTGTAGTGTGCCATGATCTCATGTGTGAACCAAGAGCCAGGTCAGGTGTAGTTGTAGTGTCCCATGATCTCATGTGTGAACCAAGAGCCAGGTCAGGTGTAGTTGTAGTGTGCCATGATCTCATGTGTGAACCAAGAGCCAGGTCAGGTGTAGTTGTAGTGTGCCATGATCTCATGTGTGAAAGAAAGAGCCAGGTCAGGTGTAGTTGTAGTGTGCCATGATCTCATGTGTGAACCAAGAGCCAGGTCTGGTGTAGTTGTAGTGTGCCATGATCTCATGTGTGAACCAAGAGCCAGGTCAGGTGTAGTTGTAGTGTGCCATGATCTCATGTGTGAACCAAGAGCCAGGTCAGGTGTAGTTGTAGTGTGCCATGATCTCATGTGTGAACCAAGAGCCAGGTCTGGTGTAGTTGTAGTGTGCCATGATCTCATGTGTGAACCAAGAGCCAGGTCTGGTGTAGTTGTAGTGTGCCATGATCTCATGTGTGAACCAAGAGCCAGGTCAGGTGTAGTTGTAGTGTGCCATGATCTCATGTGTGAACCAAGAGCCAGGTCAGATGTAGTTGTAGTGTGCCATGATCTCATGTGTGAACCAAGAGCCAGGTCAGGTGTAGTTGTAGTGTGCCATGATCTCATGTGTGAACGAAGAGCCAGGTCAGGTGTAGTTGTAGTGTGCCATAATCTTGAGTAGAAGGTATGTAGGTCAAATGGTTTGTTAATCAAGATGAATCTATTCTCATCCTGCCAGTCTTCTAGTCTCTCTCCTCTGTGGTCCATGTGGTCTTAGCCCCAACTCTGCGAGTGGCTGTTAAATTTGCCACACACAATCATTTTTGTCTTTTAATGGTAGTGTGTCCAGTGCCTGTCACTATGACAGTAGTAATCGATCAGACGCAGACAGTTACAATTTTTTGGACATGTTATGAGAAGAAATGATTTGGAGAACTTGGTGACAACTGGTAAGATCGAGGGGCACAGACCTAGGGGAAGACCTACAAGCAAGTACCTGATGGCTTGGCCTTGTGGCATGGTCGAGACAGAAAAACGGAGCTGATCCACGACTCTGGTGATCGAGTGAGATGGCAGAACATGACCGCCCACGCTTACCGGCATGGCACATGATGGATGGATGGAGATCTGTATTGTCTGTCTTAAGTTTAAGTATCTGATATTCAGCCCCTTCAATGTAAACTTCAATTTGGGAGGCAGTGATGAATAAATAAATAAATAAATATCTGGCATGTGTGTTCATGTATCTTCAGATAGGTCCCTGAAGTTCTGGATCAATTCTGTTGGTGATACTCCTCCATGACACCATCTCAGTCCAGAATCATTTCTTTATGTCTATCCTGCCTCTTCTACCACTGATGTTTCCAGTTAACACAACGTTCTCCAATGCCTCTCTTCTCATCACATGACCAAAGAACATATATGTGTATGTATATCTTATATGTGTACATAATGTTCTACTTTCATTAACCTTTTCCAAGCACTCATTATTAATTGCACAAATTGATAGTTACTCTGGCAGAAAAAATGCTATGACATCTTGGGAAGATAATGTGTTGGTTTCCCCTTGTCTTCTACATTCACATGAGGGTCTTTTATCTATGCCTTCGACCGTCACAATAAGTAAGTGACATGATAAGTAAGTGTCAGGACAAATGAGTGTCCTGCTCTACGCAGCTGCAGACTTGTCCACTTATTCTGGTCGATATTCCATCCTCAGTGTTTCAAATTTTTTGGTTTCCCCTTGCCTTCCACACCTACAACACCTACCTCTGCATGTGACAGTCATGATAAGTAAGTATCAGGACAAGTGAGTGTCCTACTCAGTTCAGCTGCAGACTTGTCCACTTATTCCAGTAGATATTCCATCCTCAGTGTTACACTGTGTTGTGCTTCCACATGGAGGTACATTTGGGATTTCCCCTTCCTCAAGCTTTTAGACCATGATGGCATTTCTCAAACTCTCTGATGTTTTCAGAGGACAACTACATGGTAGGATTAATCAATTCACCAACTGAACAGAAGATCATACACCTGATAACATGAAATACTGACAGTACTAAATTATTCAGTAAACTTTAGATAAATGCAAAGGCAGATAGAGCAAGAATACATAAGCAAACACAATATAAAACAGAGCAGCATAAATAACATTACACTACACAGAAGGTGGGCAGCATGAAATTTATATTTATTTATAATTTATAAAAAGATCTGAAGAAAAAAACACCAAATACAAACAATAAACATTAGGAAATAATATTAGACACTGTATATGAAAATTATAAATATGTTGGCTTGAACATCATAAACAGTATCATATCTCAGAAACTAAAATACTTTGGCCATTTTTATTGGAGAGAACAGTGATAGAAGGCTTGGTTCCTGGGAGAAATGGCAGGGGTCCGCCAGCATGAAGATGGACACAGGACATGGCAGATACTTGGGCTTGAGGGTGGATATAAGTGAGAGAAATGGTAGGAGGTTGAGAGATTTTCAGCGCACTGTGATGATGATGATGGTGGTGATGATGATGATGGTGATGGTGGTGATGGTGATGATGATGATGATGGTGATTATGATGATGATGATGATTATGATGGTGGTGATGATGATGATGATGATGATAATGATGGTGGTGGTGATGATGATGATGATGATGTTGGTGATGGTGATGATGAGAGACATTCTGTACAGGCCCTACTCCATGATGATGGTAGAGGTTGAGCAGGATATTAGCTTTAACATTAATCAATGAGAAGCTGTCACACTTTCTACAACTGTGCTCTGACCGATATCTTCATCAATACATCATCATCATTCTGTCCCTCCCTTGCCGGCTGGCGTGGGCAATCATAGCTCTCCACAACTTGCGAACTCTGACGGCATGGATCAATTCGTGTGTTGATTCCCTTCTGTGTTATGACACAAGACTGTCAAGAATCCTCTCATGCTGTCTTCCTCTATCTCTCTTTCTGCAAATCTTTCCAGTTGTCCATGACATGTTCCAGTTTTTGTCCAAAAAATGATGACTGCCTCTTTCTGATGTTTGTGATAAGTTGTCTCTGCGACTCAGCCTCAGCTTCCCTTAAAATGTCCAGATTGCTCATTTTGGCTGTCCAATGAATTTTCCGCATTCTTCTATAAAACCACATCTCCAAGGCTTCCAGGGATGTTTTTCCGGTTTACTGATTGTCCAGGATTCACAGGATTATGTTAAAATTGATTCTATGTAACACGCAAGAACTCTTTTTCTAATTTTCAAGGACAATGACTTCCTCAACAAAATGTTCTTCATTTGATGGAATACACTTTTTGCTTGTCCAATTCTGTTTTTTTTTTATCTCAGTGATCTCATCAGTACAAGGAGAGTTAAACTATGATTTGCAGTGTAATCATCCTATCCTGCCTCCCAAACAAAAAACATGTTACAAGACATTTTTATCTTTTACATATGTTACATTCTCCCTGGGATAGTAGGAACCTATGCCTGGCCTTAACAGATAAGGATGGTCAAATATATGATGTCCCATATGCATACTGTGTAGGTCATAATTTGCGAATATTCTGGCAAACCAACGAAAGCTACCCACAATAAATTTATGGTACGTCATTCTACTATGTTAATGTGGACAGAAAGGGCAAACTGCCACACTGCTATACTGGGTAGTTTAGGGATACAATGGATACATTGTATAATGTAACAAAACACATTCATTCTGCCCAAACCGACTCATCAGGTAGTTAACCAATATACTGAACCTGAGATATATATATATATATAATCTGTCTAGGGTACACTGTACAAACACTGTTCAGTCTAAGAGATAACTTGGCTCCAGATTGAGCTTTTGCAAATGATCACAATCAACAGAAATTGATGAGTTCATTTGCAGACAGGGATAGACGGTAGCTGTTAACTGTCATTTACTGCCTATAGTACCTTGCGGTGTATGGCAGGGGGGCCTTAAACCTGAGGAATTAAGGCCACCTGGCTAGTGCAGTCGCAGCAAACTGTGCAGGTTAGAGTCCCACCCCCCACCCGACAGAAAAACACTCTACACCTTTCCGAGAGTTCGAACCCGGGTCTCCCGAAGGAGAATCTAGCATTCTAGCCACTCGGCCAGCCGCTCCTCGTAGCAACTACCTATAATACTTGTAACAACTAGCATGGGACTCTCCCTTATGCAAATGTTGATCACAATCAACAGAACTTGATGAATTCATTTCCAGACAGGGACAGACAGTAGCAACAACCTATACTACTTGTAACAACTAGTATTGTATAGAAGGTTTAACACGAGGGTGGTCATCATGAGAAATTATGAGTTATTACCAGGGAGAGCATGGCTGAGAGATTACAGTGTTTACTTCAGGCTCAGAAGCTACTAGGTTCCAATATGAGACTCGGGACGGGCATTTCTTTGCAAACCATTAGTGTCTAGGGATAGATTCATCACATGATTTCTAGGATAGTGTGATCGGATATCTAATCTTCTCAGGTAAAGACAAAATAACAAGAGGCCCCTGTATGCAAGTTGTGCACATGAACAATTTTATGGCAGTTAGAAATTGCAGGCGATAAGGCTGCCATCTTGGCAAAACTTTTGGCAAAGAAAAGCTATCCATATGTGGACAGAGCCCATCTTTCACAAATGCATGCGGAAGTAGACACACTGCCCAGGAACAGAGTTCTATGTGTCAGCTCTGCAATTATGGAAGCCTCCTTGGATGGCGGGGAATGCCCATGGTCTGCCCATGCCTTCCCTTGAGGCCTGACCAGGATGTCTTCAGCTGTTTTAAATGGGCCAGCTGGGATGGGGATAACACAACAGTGAGAGTCAAACGTCCCACAAAAAGAAGAAGATTAACCCGGCCAACAAATGCCTGAAAAAGTCAGATGTGACAGCTGAAAGGTGCAAGTATTGCAGCTCTGTTGTAAACAGGCACAACGCAATTAAGTCTAAAAACAGCATTCAGTAGAAGAAGA
Source organism: Cepaea hortensis (assembly GCA_963921405.1). NCBI lineage: Eukaryota > Metazoa > Mollusca > Gastropoda > Stylommatophora > Helicidae > Cepaea > Cepaea hortensis. The sequence continues at coordinate 115,319,385 of OY992876.1, forward strand.
CACACAGGCCTCTGAGAGAAGCATACATTACTAGGTGCGATGTGCTTCCCCCAAAAGGTTAAAAAGAAAGAACTGAAGCAGGATATCTGGTTTTTGATAGAGAGATATTTCAAAAAGCTGTTATGGGCTTTTGCACAACCCAAGAGCAAACAACAAATGCTATCAACGTTCCGCTATGCTATTCTTCATTAATCATAAACTTCCTATCCTTAACTACATTAAATAAAAGATTAGTTAACTCATAACGTTGATCTCTCCATGTGAAATGTGACGGAGGCTGAGTCTCATCGCCAGAGGCAAACTCAAAGTTCTTACTTAGCTCAATGGCCAGCGCAGATTTGATTAAACCAATGCTTCCATACTGCTCTGAAGCCGGGTGATACACTCTGCCAGTTTGTGGCAACATGCACACATTCTCTGGCTCAAATTTCACAGTAAGTTTGTCTCCTGCTCCTCCGAATGACAGAAGATCTGAGCTGGAGTCCTGAATGATATGTGTGTAGACAATTGGTGTGTCATTGCATCTGACATAATTGTGTTCCCGGCCACATGGAGAAATGAATGGAAACTCGTCCTCGTATCTTCCAGTTGTGTTCACTTTGAGTCTTTTAAAAAAGAACACAAGAAAGTCTTTTTCTGCAAAATAAAAAGAAATGCATGTTCACATTTGGGTAGTAAGCATATAAACAGCAATTGGGAAACAGTGTGAGGATTGGAAAGATCAGTGGAGAAGAAGCAGTGGCAGACCAAGAGAAATGATGCTGGATGGACTGAGATGATGGCATGGAGAGATATCATGAGCAGAGTTGATCTGGAGCACCAGGGAATGTCTGTGGAGAAACATGGTCATCTACGCCAGTTGACAGGGCACACATGATGATGAAGCCAAATGCAATATTGTTTCAACATTGAACATATTCATATTTTAAACACAAAGAATTATCTACTCGTTGTGTCTAGGCAGTTATATAAAGTCTTTCTATCCTGGGATGTGGTTACTTTAAAGTCTTTCTCTCCTGGGATGCGGCTACTTTAAAGTCTTTCTTTCCTGGGATGTGGTTAAAGTCTTTCTATCCTGAGATGTGGTTACTTTAAAGTCTTTCTTTCCTGGGATGTGGTTACTTTAAAGTCTTTCTATCCTGAGATATGGTTATTTTAAAGTCTTTCTATCCTGAGAAGTGGTTACTTTAAGTCTTTCTTTCCTGGGATGTGGTTACTTTAAAGTGTGTCTATCCTAGGATGTGGTTACTTTAATATCTTTCTTTCCTGGGATGTGGTTACTTTAATATCTCTCTTTCCTGGGATGTGGTTACTTTAAAGTCTATCCATCCTGGGATGTGGTTACTTTAAAGTGTGTCTATCCTGGGATATGGTTACTTTAATATCTTTCTTTCCTGGGATGTGGTTACTTTAATATCTTTCTTTCCTGGGATGTGGTTACTTTAAAGTCTTTCTATCCTGGGATGTGGTTACTTTAAAGTCTTTCTATCCTGGGATGTGGTTACTTTAAAGTGTGTCTATCCTAGGATTTGGTTACTTTAAAGTCTTTCTATCCTGGGATGTGGTTACTTAAAGTCTTTCTATCCTGGATTGTGTTTAATTTAAAGTCTATATCCTGGGATGTGGTTACTTTAAAGTCTTTCTATCCTGGATTGTGTTTAATTTAAAGTCTGTATCCTGGGATGTGGTTACTTTAAAGTCTTTCTATCGTGGATTGTGTTTACTTTAAAGTCTGTATCCTGGGATGTGGTTATTTAAAGTATTTCTATCCTGGGAGGTGGTTACTTTAAAGTCTATATCCTGGGATGTGGTTACTTTAAATGCAGAAAAACTTTAGCCCGAAAGGGTCAAATAAAATAGGTTAAAATAGTAAAACTATGGGCCACAAATGTTAAAATAGCAACAGAGTAAGTTAACATAACAATATGTCAGAAGTAGCAAAGAAAACCATGTAAGCAGTAATCAACTGACTCAAGGGTCATGTCTAATGTCCAAAAGATAATCAAGAATATCAGCACTGGATTGACTTTTGTGCGATAATTAGCTTTTCCTATTATCAATGTCCTCGCCATCAGGTAAACCCACTCTGACTTCTGATGTACTTGTAATTTATGTCACCAAGTCAAGGATGAGAAGTCAACATTTTAGTCCAGCTGACAGGTATAAAACTAGATCTCTGCAGTTTCCAAATAATTTCCCACAACTCAGTTAATTGTCTATGATTCTCTTCCATATATCAGGATTGGCTTAGATGAACATTTATAAACACCAAACTGAACTGATTACCTTTGAAGCAAGATGTGAAATTCTTGATTCTGGTATCGTCCAGGAACAGCTGAAAGGATAAACCAGATGTATGAGATATCTGAGTAAAAACAAGGAACGATTAGAGGAAAATATGAACTATCCTACTGCTGTAGAACAAGAACACAAGCAAACACTTATGTCTGCCTACCTCAAAGTCAATGCAAACACACATCCACTGCACAGTGAAATTAATAAGGTAAAGGGCAGCAGGTTAAAAAGAGGAAAGTCGTGGATGGGTCAAGCCGAAGACATTCTTCAACAGGTGTGTTCACTTAAGGACTTAGAACCTGGCGAGGAGTGGGTACAAGTGCCAACAGATTTCTGTATGTCCTTTTCAGTTTGCATCCAACAACTAGACAGAAAATACAGACAAGAAAATCTGGCTGTTGTGGAGGCGGAAGTACAGGCCTTGAGTTTTGAGAATTATTTGGAGGTGATGCTGTTATTTACAGATAGGTCGGTTGTTCGACGGGTGAGAAGTTCATCGGCTTTTACGGCTCAGTCCAGAGGGAGAATTGTGAAGGAAGATTCTAGTGTTTTTGCTTTGACTACAAGTAGCCTGACTATGGAAGTCATGGTAGTAAGTAAAGCAATAACATGGCTCGAGACACAGAAATTCATTAGGGCATGTTTCCTTAGTGACTCAATGAGCATGCTCAAGAAGATAGAGATGGGGTGGATCCGCAGAGAGTGGTTGCTGTCTCTGGAGCGGTCTCGGCTAGCAAAGATTAGTTTCATTTTCTTGTCAGGGCATGCGGGTGTACAAGGAAATAAGTAAGCTGACAAGCTTGCAGGTAATGCTACAGTGGAAGGCGGACACACCATGGACCAGGCTGACAATCTGAATGCTTTACAAGAAGTAAGCCTTTCGCAAGAACCAAGTGATGACTGTGAATCTACAACCATGGTCTGGATGTGAGAAAATCAAATTAAAAGAGGTGTGGCCAAACAAGAACACTACATGGGAAGCCAAAGAAGATTAATACACCAACACAGAACTGGTGTCGTCAGTCGCTACATGCTGCGGGATTTACTGAGAAGGGGATCCGAGCACTTATGGACTGATTGGTGCAATGTGCAATGAGGATGATCTGCTGACTAACCAACTAAATACTTATGTCTTCTTCTTCCAATTCTTCCTCTTCATGCTCCTATTCCTTCCTTCTCATCTTCTTCTTTCTGTCCTCCTATTTCTCACAAGATAATTTTAACATAGAAGTAAAGAACAAATCTGATTTATTGTCTGATCTAGAGATCCTATTTCAAGATGTAGGTGATCAATGGGAAATGCTGAAGAATTCAATCAGTTGTGCAGCAGAAAAAACTATTCCAAAATTAAAGAAAGTGGGCCGTAAGACATGGATGACTGAAGAAATTTTACAACTAATGGAAACAAGAAGACAGAACAAAAATAATCCTGCCAAATATGAAGAAATTCACAGAAAAATCAGAACCTTATGTAGGGAAGCAAAAGAAACATGGCTTGAGAAAAACTGCGAAGAAATTGAAAAACAACACAACAGTAAAAATGCAAAACTAATGCACAAAAGAATCCAGTAGCTTACTAATCAAAGAACACGTACATCAGCAGGCTGCCTAAAGACAAAAGATGGAAGAGTCATAATAGAAAAAGATCAGATCTTACATGTATGGTCAGATTACGTGAAAAACCTTTATGACGACAACAGAGACGAACACTACGATGTTCAAAATAATAATGAAGGACCAGCAATTTTGAAGATGGAGGTTCAGAATGTTCTTAACCATATGAAATCTGGCAAGACCCCCGGTTCAGACAGTGTCACAACAGAAATGATTAATGCTTTAGAAGAATATGGAATAGATAAAGTTACCAGTCTGCTTAATACAATATATGATACTGGAAATATACCTCATGAATTATGTAATTCTGTATTTATTGCAATCCCAAAGAAATCAGGAGCCTTGGAATGTGATCAACATCGAACAATTAGTGTAATGAGTCACATCACAAAGATTTTGCTAAGAATTATCATGCAAAGAATTAGGAGGAAAATACAACCTGAAATAGGAGAAGAACAATGTGGGTTTGTAGAAGGAAAGGGTACAGTAAATGCTGTGTATTTACTGAGAACCGTAATTGAACGATCTATAGAAGTAAACAAAGATCTACACCTTTGCTTTATTGACTACACAAAGGCTTTTGATAAAGTGAGACATGTCGACATGATAAGGATGCTTGAAGATCTACAAATTGATGGAAAAGACCTTAGACTTATAAAAAGCATATATTGGAAACAACAAGCTGCCATAAGAGTTGATAAGGAAGTAGGCAATATCAGCCTATTAAGAGAGGTGTGAGACAGGGATGTGTAATGTCTCCAGATCTGTTTTCCCTGTACAGTGAAAGTATTTTCAGAAATATTGAAGATATGGAAGGAATCAACATTGGGGGATGATGCATCAATAACATTAGATATGCAGATGATACATTCTTGATTGCAGACAATGAACAGGACCTGCACAATTTAGTAGATGCGGTTGTTACACACAGTGAACAACTAGGATTAGAATTAAATTGTAAAAAGACACAGATTATGGTCGTCACTAGGAAGAACAAAATACCACAATGTAATAGACAAATAAATGGGAATATTCTTCAACAAGTGAATAGGTACAATTATCTCAGAACAGTAATAACATCTAATGGGAGATGCCTTGAAGAGATTAGAACAAGAATTGCCATGTCTAAGGTAGCCTTTAGCAAGATGAAAAACATACTGACCAATAAAAAGATGTCAATTGAAACGAGAAAAAGATTGTTGAGGTGCTACATAGAACCTGTACTTTTATATGGATGTGAAGTTTGAACAATGAGCAATCACGCTGAAAAACATCTGATGGCTGTAGAAATGTGGTTTCTGAGGAAAATGCAAAGAATACCATGGACAGCCAGAAAGACCAATGAACAGGTCCTTCAAGAAACAAACGAAGTTCGTAAACTGATTAGAGACATTAGACGCAGACAGTCAAAAATCTTTGGGCATGTTATGAGAAGAAATGAATTGGAGAACTTGGTGACAACTGGTAAGATCGAAGGGAACAGACCAAGAGGAAGACCTAGAAGCAAATACCTAGATGGCTTGGCCTCGTGGCATGTTTGAGACAGAAACACTGAGCTGATCCACGACTCTGGTGATCGAGTGAGATGGCAGAACATGACCGCCCACGCTTACCGGCATGGCACATGATGGATGGATGGATTTCTTTTTATTCTTCTTCTACTACTCCATGCCTTATGGTGTTGATCATCACATTTATCCTTTGGCTGAGAACACAAGTAAACATTCATTTCTTCTTCTTTAAATTCTTCCTCCTCATGCACCTATTTTTTCCTTGTCATCTTCTTCTTTCCCTCCTCCTCCTCCTTCTTTTTCTTCTCTTTCTACTAGTCCATGCCTTTACAGTTTTGGTCATCATGTTTATCCACAACCTCCTGGGCTTGCACGTTGCAAATAATTTCTAATATACAAGTTTCTAAATGTCAAGTTCTAATTGTCAGATAGTAAGTGATCTCTAATGTTCTTTACTGTTCTTCCATTGCAACTTGTACTCTCTAACCATCCTGTCGTCATTTTATCCAGGTCACTCCATTCTAATAACATAGCCCCAAAACAAAAATCCCCCATAATATAGATTGTCTACTTCTGACATGAGTGTGAAGATGTCTTCATGATTCTGTTTATCTGTCCACGGTGTTATCAACATTCAAAACAATGCATTCTCTTAGTGACTTTAAACACAGACGCCATAAATAAAATATTGCACGATATCTTGCCTGGCGTATTCCACTGCATCTCGTCAGGTGCATACTGCAGAGTTATATATCATTTTATGTGAAACAATGAATGATACTTAGGCTGAAATATGATGTCCATCATTGCTGACCTTGCACAAAAGTGTAGAGCATTATATCCTCAGAACTCTCACGCTGGAAGTTCTTATGTTTATGTAGCAATGGCTGCAATCAACTAATATATAATGCTTCAATATATTTGAGCGTCCTCTAAAAGTACTGGAGAGTTTTGGTCAGAGACCATAACTTTATGAAGGGAAAATCCCAACTGCACCTCCCCGCGGTAGAGGATGGAAACACACTACGGTGTGGCTAACACAGCTCTGGGGACCGAGTATCCACCGGAATAAGTGGACAACTCTGCAGTCGGAAATGGCTGTCAAAGGCAGAGGTAAAAAGACCACCATGTGAATGTGGAAGGCAAGGGGAAACCACTACATTATCTTCCCAAGACTTCATGGCAAAACATATATCAAAGTTAGTGAAGGACGTTAATGGCTGTCTTAGGGCATCCTCGTCCGGTAGGGACAGTCATGAGCCACAGGTGACACCAAACCATCATCCAGCTACTGATGGCAAAATCTTAACTAAAATAAATAAATTTAGAGTAGGAACATGGAATGTTAGGACATTAAATGAGCTAGGAAAGTTGACCAATGTTCTAAGAGAGATGGATAGCATGAAAATGAATATACTAGGCGTTAGTGAGATGAGATGGAAGGGTTCGGGCAAAATTATAGCTGACAATCACACAATAATTTATTCTGGAGGGGATACACATGAAAAAGGTGTAGGAATAATATTAGACGAAAAAACAGCCAAGTCAATTAATGGATACTGGTGTATTTCAGATAGAGTTATTATGGTAAAAATCAAAGGCAAACCAATAGACATAAATATTATACAAATATATGCACCAACAGCAAGCAGTAGTGATGAAGAAATACAACACTTTTACGACGAAATAGAAATGGCGATGGCTCAAATTGGATCACAAGAAATAAAGATAATACTTGGTGATTTTAATGCAAAAGTAGGAAAGGGAAAAATGGAGGATGTAGTGGGGAATTATGGTTTAGGTACAAGAAATGAAAGAGGGGAAACGCTAATAGAATGGGCAAATATCAATGATATGATAATTGGAAACACATGGTTTAAACCCCATAAAAGACGACTGTACACATGGATAAGCCCTGATAAGAAAATACGCAACCAAATTGACTACATACTAATCAATAAAAGATTTAGAAATGCTTTAATTAATGTAAAGACAATGCCTGGTGCTGACTGTAATAGTGATCATGTACCACTATGTGGACAAATAAAAGTAAGATTAAAGAGAGGGAAAAAAATGGTTAAGAACATGAGACTTAATAAAGAGGTTCTGAAAATAGATAAAGAAATGCAAGAACAATACAGAGTGACTGTGAAAAATAGGTACAATGCAATAACTAAAATACAGAGTATAGATGAACAATGGGAAATGTTAAGGGACTCCATTCATCAAACTAGCAAAGAAGTATTACCGGAGAGAGGCAAAATAGCTAAGAAAAAATGGATGAATGAAGATATCTTAAGACTGATGGACAAAAGAAAACAGAGTAAAAATGACAAACAAGAATACGCTAAGATAAATAAAGAAATAAAAGATAAATGTGGGAAGGCTAAAGAAAGTTGGTTAAACGAGCAATGCAAAAAAATTGAATTAAATTCCATTAAAGATACAAAAAATATGCACAGACAAATCAGTGAGCTTACAGGAAGAAAAATAAGAATAAATACAGGGTGTTTGAAATCAAAAACAGGAAAGATAATATTAGAGGAAGATGCTATAATGAAGAGGTGGAATGAGTATATAAGAGAATTATATGAAGGAGAAAGGGAAGAATTAACAGAAGATAGTAACTTAGAAGGTCCACCTATTCTGAAAGAAGAAGTCGCTGACGCTATGAAACGTATGAAGAAAGGAAAAACAGCTGGAGCAGATGAAATCACAATAGAAGAATTAGAAGTATTGGGAGAATTTGGAGTAGATATATTAACCAAAATGTTGAATGATATTTACAGCAGTGGATATTTACCCAGTGATATGCTGAAATCTGTATTTATAGCTATACCAAAAAGACCAGGAGCAATTGATTGTGAAGATTTTCATACAATTAACCTTATAAACCATATCACTAAGCTTCTACTCAGAATCATAATGAGAAGAACCAAAAAGAAAATAAAAAATGGAAATTAGTGAAGAACAGTATGGATTTGTGGAAGGAAAGGGCACAAACAATGCAATTTATACATTACGGACACTAATAGAAAGGTCAATAGAGAAACAGAGAGACATATATTTGTGCTTCATAGATTATACTAAGGCATTTGATAAAGTAAAACATGATGAACTGATTAAAATGTTGGAAGATATCAACACTGATGGAAAAGATGTAAGAATAATAAAGAATATTTACTGGAACCAAGTAGCAGCAATTAAAATGGGAAATAAAGAGGGTAGTTACGAACAGATAAAGCTAGGAGTACGACAAGGGTGTGTCTTGTCACCAGATCTTTTCTCCCTGTATAGCGAAGTAATAATGAGAGAGATCAAAGAGATGCCAGGAATACTAGTTGGAGGTTATAATATAAATAATATACGCTATGCAGATGACACAGTATTGGTGGCGGATAATTCAACAGACCTACAACAATTATTAGACGTTGTAGTAACAGAGAGTGCAAGGAAAGGACTCTCCTTGAATATCAAGAAAACAGTAACAATGGTAATATCAAAGAAAATGGTGACACCAAAATGTGACATAGAAATAGAAGGGAAAATCCTTAACCAAGTTGATAATTTTATATACCTAGGGGCATTTATAACATCAGATGGAAGATGTACAACAGAGATTAGGAGCAGAATAGGGCAGGCAAAAGCCGCATTTCAGAAAATGAAGAGTATCTTATGCAATAAGTCACTATCACTGAATGTAAGAAAGAGAGTGCTGAAATGCTATGTAGAACCAGTTTTGCTGTATGGCAGTGAATCTTGGAATGTAAATGAACAAATTAAGAAGAAATTAGAAGCAACAGAGATGTGGTTCCTGAGACGAATGTTGCGAATTCCTTGGACTGCCAGAGTAACTAACGACGACTGCCTGAAACAGGCTAACGAAACTAGAACATTATATACAACAATAAGACAGAGACAAACAACTTTCCTCGGTCATGTGATGAGAATAGAGGCATTGGAGAACATCGTAACAACTGGAAAGATCGAGGGGAAGAGAGGCAGAGGTAGACCAAGAGAAGTGATGCTGGATGGATTGAGACGGTGGCATGGAGGAATATCAGCAGCAGAGTTGATCCAGAAAACCAAAGACCGAGATCTATGGAGAGCCATGAACGCCTACGCCAGCCGGCACGGCACTTGATGATGATGATGATGATATTTGAGCAATGAATTATTGTTCATCAAATATATGAAATGATGCCAGTTTATTAATTTAGCCATCAAAGAACATTTGCTGATTCACTTCAGTGGCAGCTTGTTTAAACATCACAGAACATCTGCTGATTCACTTCATTGGCAGCTTGTTTAAATATCACCCTGCATTTTCCCATTTGTGTTAGGTACCATCCATATTTGGACACTCATCCTTGATCATAATATAAGTGCACAATATGTGCAACAGAGGTTAGTCTCCGTGGATACCAGCCCATGGTGGTTTGCTGGAAATGACAGGGCAGAGGAGCTGACAAAGGCTGGAGGAAACCTCGAGCTGTCCTGTCCATCCAAGAGCTGTATGAGGCAAGAGCACTGCTAAAACAATCTATAAGAACAATTTAGAGGGATCAGAACAAAATATACAGACCAGAACACGACAGCATAAAAGAGATTGACAGAAATGCACAGATCAGAATCTTCAGACTCAGAAGAGAACATTGTGGACTCATGAGTACACCTCTACCAAATATGTCTCACTGACTGCCTCACTAACTCTGTCTCTTGAGGCTGTGGATCACTCAAGCTAATCCAAAAGCATGTTCTATAAGACTGCCGCAACTTTTCCAAACTGAGGGAGGAAATCTGGCCAACTAAAACGACCATGCAAAACAAATCTAGGGGACCGGTGCGGACTGTCCTGTTTGTGACCTGTGCTGGAATAGATGCATAACAAATGTTTGTCAACCCTCTGTGGCAATTCTTTTATTGAGACAGCAATACTAATATTGGATTTTACATCTGTGCTTCCTGGCAAGAGTCTATGCTTGATAGGAAAAAATAATAGAGCAAACAAAACGGTCTGATGGAGCTCATAAACCTGGAAGGAAATCCACCTACCTATATGAAGGACACATCAAATGCCAAACCATCACTGCCTTGTGGAAGTTCTTGTAAGAGCAAAGGCTAGGGCAATAAAGCCAGACAGAAAGTGTGGGCAGATAGATCCCACAAGCCCAGGAAGGCAATCTGACTATAAGAAGACTCAGAAGGGGAACCCAGCAAAGAAACAGCAACCTTCAAAGTCGGGAGATGTTAGTCTTAAGTGGCACGGGACTAGAAAGTGGACATTAATCAAATCAATGCACAACTGATGCTATGCACCATGCATAAGAAACGTTGAATGCAGACAAAGTTATAAACTAATTAATAATATTAATAATAATAGTTAATTCTCTAAATAGTAAATATAAATAAAAGTAAATAATTAAAATAATCAATAATAATTAATACTAATATATAATAATATTAATATAGTAAATTAGTACTACTAAGAAAGCACTTTACATCACAATCTTCCTACCAACCCTATGCTATCAACGCCAAACCTGGACAGTGACAGTAAAAGAGAAAAGAAAAATCACAACAACAGAAATGAGATTCCTGAGAAGAATACTCAAGGTATCAGTATCAAGAAGAGATAAGATGAGAAATGAAGAAATCAGGACTAAAGTGGGGGTTGTAGCTGCACTAGATTTTATTAGAAGGCGCAAATCAAATGGTTTGGCCATGCAATTAAGTAGTCAGTAGTAAGTTAGATTACCAACTAACACAGTAACAGTAACACAATGTACAGACCAGAGGAAGAGGCCGATCACATAAAAACGATGGACGCATGGAATAACAACAGTCCATGGGAATATCGATACATGAAGCCCATAAGCGGGCACTCTCCCACTGTTTATACTTCACCTCGACACCGCAAGGTATAAGAGGAACATGATGAGATGAGATGAGATGATGAGTAATTAACTAATTCCAACAATTATTATTAATATTAATTATTATTAATATAAATATAATAAATTAATAATAATATTAATTATTATTGATTGATACCTGTCCTTGGTGGTCGATATAGTAAAAGTATTCTCTAATTTTTGGGCTCGGTGACTGTCCCTGTACATACTGTAAGTGCCTCACAACAGTGTAACGGAAACAAACATTAATATTCGACACCGACCGACGTCTGAACAAGCATAACATTGTGATTGTCTGATGTCGACTTAGTACAACATGTCATGTAGTTACTTAGGCTTGTAGACTTCACATCCCAGGTCAACAATGTTTACACCGGAAATAACCTCTTTTGTCCGGTGTCAGCGCTTGCAACCATCCTCAGAAATATCAATTGTGGAAGTCTTTGAGGCCACCAAGTGTCTAAGTCATTATCATCACCATCATCATCTTCCACTTTTGCTGTCAAGCGTCATGGGGAAAAATAATTGGCGCTCCAGCGCCCGATGGATGGCATTTGATAGTGTCATTCCGTGCGATTTACAATGTCTTTGATATCGTCAATCCATTTTCTTCTCGGGCGCCCCCTTGGTCTCGTCGCGGATGGTCTTTGATGTAAGCCCAATGATGGTAGTTGATGGTGTTGCATTCTAACGAGATGGCCAAACCACTTGATCTTCTATCTTTCAATAAACGTGGCACAAGGTGTTGATCCCACTGTCTGTCTGATAGCAACATTTCTTACTCGGTCTCAGATTGTTAAATTGGCAGCTCTCCTCAGGCATCTCATCTCGCAAGTGTTGATTTTGCGAAAGTGTGATTTGGATAAGGTCCAAGTTTGACATTGGTACAGTAGCGTGCAAAGGGGGGTGCAGGAGGTGCGACGGCCCCGGGCATCCAGCCGGGGGGGGGGGGGGAATCCAATTAGGCGGTTGGCGTTGGCCCAGTCACATCTCTTGCGCTTATACTGACGGACTAATTTCGTATCATACGAATCGTATGCCGTAGTTTAAGTACTAATAATAGTATCTAATGCATTGCGAACCCTTTTAGTAGGTACTACGGTTATGTTTGCCGTATTTTACAGGAGGTTTTTTTCCCCGTTAATTTTCGTTTTCTTGTTTTGGTGTCTCCATTTAAAGGATAGATAGAGTACTCGTTATGTTAAATTCCCCGATTATTTCAAGATCGTACTAAAACAGAAACCGATTACTGGATACTGGATATTATGTTTGCCTCCACGAGCTACGAATCTATACCTCTCGTCTTCTCAAATCCGTGTCGTGGACAGAAGTACAGACTGACTTTGTAAGACGTAAGTACACCCGTCAATTCCGTTTTAACTAGACTTTGTGCATTGTTCTAGTACTTTTTTTTTTAACTTCATCATCCATTTTTACTTATGATTATGTAGTTTTCAACTATTAGAGTTGGCAATCCCATATCAAACTGAAATTATAAATATGGCATGCTGTATATTGTAGTAACTAGTATTTCAATGGTGGGACCGGGACATGGCAGTTGTCATCTAACTATGAACATTTAATATTGTTATGGAATATTCATAGCAATTGCAATGCCAATGATTGCATGTTTGCATTCAACACCCATTATAGCACTTATTTGTACATTTTTATCACTCTAAAAAATCAAACATTTGCAGACAACCGTTAATATCAGCTGACATTGGCTTGGCAGGCATACACGTACCATTCGTCTTTACTTTAGTGTTCTCTTTAGTTCTATCTTGTGTTCTTGCAACTATTTCGTAGCAAGTTACTAATAACTGGCCGCCAATAGATCGCCATTCAAATATTTATATTTACAATACATCGCGAAGTAAGACATGAGTGCGCAAATCGGCAATTAGTCGTAACACTCAAGACCCAAGTTGAACTTATATATGTTAAATGTGTGTTTGTCTTCAAGTCGAGGTTTAGTCCCATTAATTGTGTAACAAGAGTGGGTTTCTTTATTCGTTTTTATTGATGTCGAGGTTATTCCCAATGTCACAGATGAAGAAAGTTCAAGCGAGTGGTGCACAGAAAAGGAAGAAAAAGAGGGCCAGATACGAAGAACAGTTTCGTCAAAGAGGGGCATTAGATACCTGGATAAATAGAAGTAAACAACAAGTTGTTGAACATGAAGAAGTAAACGATGATCATCATGCTCATGATGACGGTCCTGGCTCGGACTCGGAGGTTTCATCTGCAGCTCAATCAGAACATAATACTCTCTCTCCTCCTGGGAGTCCTGAGTCTTCTCAGTCTCGTTGTCAGAATGATGATTCATGTGAGGAAGTGGAAGTTAAAGGAGATTTTAGCACATTTTTTGGGGGAAAAAAAAACGATTTTGGCTATTTGAAGAAATCGATTTCAGATAAGGTGAAAATGACATTAGTACAACATGGTCCAGAAAAATATCAAAATAAGAGTGGGCCATTTACCCCATTTGCTGAGAAGGATGGAATACGTTTTTTTTTTTCTCCATAAAAGTGGTTTAACAAAGTTTCCACAAATGGCAGAATCGTGGAGAGAAAGTGGATGTTATACTCTCCATACCGGGACGCATGCTACTGTTTTGTTTGTTTTTGTTTTCAAAGGAACAGCGGTCGTCTATGTCAAACTTTAGCCAGGAAAAAGATTTCTCTACTTGGAGAAAGTTGAGTCCTCGAATACCTGATTATGAGAAAAGCCCTTCTCATAGAGCTCATATTAGGGAATACGTGACCCTCGTATGTCGACTCAAGAGTTCTACTACGATAGATGCTGAACTACAACAGCAAATGTCCGCTATGAAAAAGAAATGGAAAGCAATAACTGAACGGATTGTCGAGGTTATAGCATTTTGGGCAAAACAGAATCCGGCCCTTCGTGGGCATCGAGGAGAAGGAATTTCATATTTATTGAAACCAGAGGAGACAATAAGCGAAAATACAGGGTGACATATGCCTGGGTCATTGACAATTTTTTGGGCATGTTATGAGAAGAAATGATTTGGAGAACTTGGTGACAACTGGTAAGATCGAGGGGAACAGACCAAGGGGAAGACCTAGAAACAAGTATCTGGATGGCTTGGCCTTGTGGCATGGTCGAGACAGAAACACGGAACTGATCCACGACTCTGTTGATCGAGTGAGATGGCAGAACATGACCGCCCACGCTTACCGGCATGGCACATGATGGATGGATGGATTGACAGTAAGGTGAGTGACCTGGCTACGAGTAAAACAATCAACCCTGAGAAATAATGGGGCGGTTGTGAGTGGATACCCCTAGGGTGGATGGGACGAAAGACAGTTGAGTGTTGTGTGAAGTGAGGATACTTGAAAGTCAGTGGAAGAAGAGACCGACTGCGGGTCAGGTCGTTTAAGGGAGTTGAGTTTTAGACGAGTCGGTAGTCGACGGAGAACTGTGTTGTGTGATTCTCCGAGCTGTGAATGCAGGCCTAAAACCCAGAGTGGGTTGGATAGTGAGCAGAGGCTCTGACCCAGTGTGTGGGTCGTATTGTGTGAGATCCAGCCGTGGATAGTAGCTGGACTAAATGTCTTGTGAATTTGAGATTCAGCAGGCCGTGAGAAGACAGTGATGTGTGCTGGTTAAATTGTGAGGAGGATATTTATATTCTATGGATTACATTGTTTCTGGATGTATAAACATGTTCCGTTTGTCCGTGTTCTTTCTGGATTAAAAGATTATGTGCGCCAACTCAATCTTGTTTCATGACTGGTGAATGTGCACTGCAGGGGTGAGTTGGATTAAGAGACAGTTAGATAGCTCAATTGACACACCAGGAGCATCGTTACCTAGACAACGACCATCGCACGCACGTATCATTGTAAGAAAATCGTGTGATAACTGGGAGCTCGTCGCTTAGTAAAGATTTTCTGACAGCTGCATTCGGTCAAGGAACACAGTGCAATATTGAGATATCTGTGGGCTCTTCGCTGAGAGAGGAGTTGTTATCTGGTGACTTCGTTCCATCAAACTAGCAAACCCTTGACAATTTGGATTGTGTGGCTTCAAGAGGGTAATGTGAACTCTTTGTGTGTGCGCCAGATAATTCACACAGACAGACGGGAGTAAAAACTCAAGCTAGCAGACAGTTCAAGTGAAGGTTAATACAGGTAAATTTGATACCAACAGTATCGCTGAAGCTAGCGAGGCCGCAGAGAATTAACGCACACAGGTCAGAATAAGGACAGCGCGCATGAAGACACGGCACAGATCAACAGAGAGAGGGGACTACTGTGACGGGTTAGTCACTAGTCACAAACAGCACAGGTAAATGTCGCGTGAACAAACCGGTGTTTGCGACAAGAACAGACAGCACAGTTGGACATTATCGCTGTCGGTGATAAAGACAGGATTGAAAATTCAAAGATATTGACAGGTGTGTGTGGTGAGGGAACGCACTGTGTTGTCCCAAGTTGACTGGTCAAGATTTGTCGGCGCCGTTAAAAGACGAGGCAGGGCGGCGCTAATAGAGAGTACAGGTAACGGTACTGAGGACAGTGAACTCTCTCGGGAAGGGAGAGGTAAGAGAATTGTAAAACAGAGAAAATTGACAGTCGCGGATTCACCGGAAAGAGTGAACGACGGGGGAGAGTAACGGTACCCCTACCACAGCCGTGCGGGGGCAGAAGTGGAAAGTGTGTGGTGTATGACGGAAAAGTTTCCGGGCATTTTACAGACAGATTAAGTGTGACTTTCCACGGAGTTAAAAGAGCAGCCGGGTGGGGCTGTCAAGGTTGTGTGGAAACTGTGTTTACTGAGGAAATTTCCACGGCCGATTGTAGTCAAGATGACTCATTGTGAATGAACAAAACAAGGTTGTTTTGAAAGAAAGCCAGACTTTTTGTTCGGCTTTGTTCAATCCCTTTGTCATCATTACCCTGTTATAAGCAAACAGTTTTAACGTGTCATCATCGCAACCATGGTCGTATTTCTTTGCCAATAAGGATCTATATATCCAAGTTTAAAGCGCTGAACATTGGCTGCCATTCTCCTTTTCTTTTTGGTGAATCTTGTCGGGTAACGGAAATCCATAACATTTATGATACAGCAAAGCGCCATCTCCGCAACGAAAGTAACAACATATCGAAAGAACACTTTGGATAATTATTATTACCGTCAACGTTTCCGACAGTTGGAACTGGTGATCACAACGCGAAATGAAGTAACCACTCAACAAAACAACAAGTCGCTTTGAAATCTAGCGGTGTAGACATTTCGGAAAAGTTAACACAGATATTTCCAGCGGATTGCGAATAACTATTAAAACGAACAAAAACTTTTGTGACTGATTAATAAGAACTTTTGGCGATGTATTAATAAGCACATATTTGTCGGCCAACCATCTCAACATTTTTGTTTGCTCTCATCGTTTTAACTGTCGTTATCGTTTGTGGACTTATATATATGGATATGTTATTACATGTAGTTGTTGATAGGCACTTTTTGCGATCTCTATCTACATCAGGATAGGCCTTGTGAAACGTGGGTATTTCTGGTGCTTAAGATATTGGTTTGTAAGGAAATCGTTAATGAGTTAGCGTGTCGTGCAGTGGCATTGGAATAGTCCTAACCAATATCTCGAGCCGAGTTGTCTGACGTCAGATTTGTGTATATTTGTATGCTATAAAAAAAAATTTTCCTTCTCTTTTCTTTCGTTTCATAATATTTACATATGATATTTGCTGTGGTCGGATATACGTTATTATTGTGATCTTTCGTCATTTCTGCTGTCTAGTGGTCTGTGTCAGTTATATATATTACGCGCACTGTGGTCGTTTTCACACAAGCTTGTGGTTGTTACTGTGGTTTATTTCTTTGTGATCACCGTCTCCGTGTACTTGGCTTGTGAGTCTAGCGTTTTGTAGAAAACACTTAGTGTTATAATTCATTCGTTTTGTATATGTATTTATATGTATGTTTAACAATATTTCCAGAAATGTTATACAACTATTTGTTATAGATATATGCGAGGGAGCATAGGTGATATTTCCCCTCATTCCTAGTCTTATAAAGTGACTGGGTGAGTACAGAGTGATATTATTAGTACTACGGATTTACGTACACAGTGAGTGGTGGTATACTTTACTTAGGGAAGACACACAAAGACTCGCAGCAGAGTCTTTACATTTATAGTTGGCTGACAGACAGCAACGTGTCCATAAGTACAAGATGCCTACTTTAATGGAATATATTGAAGCTGGTGAAAGAATAGGCCTGAAAGGTAAAGAGTTACAGGAGTTTGCAGAAGCAAAATTGAAAGAAGTTCAGCACTGGGAAAGAGAGGAGAGGCATAATGAACGCGAGGCAAAACGCCTACAGGAAGAAAAGTTAGCTGAGAGAGAACAAAGACAGGCTGAAATGCAAGCCAAGCGTCTACAGGAAGAGAAAGAGACACAAGTGAAACTAGCTGAAATGGAAAGCAAGCGTCTACAGGAAGAGAAAGAGACACAAATGAAAATGGAAATCGAGAAAGAGAAGATTAAGATGGAAGCTGAAATTGCTCTCAGAAAATTAGAACTATCATCAAAAGGTCAAAGTGAGGAAAACAGAAGACCTTCACAGTCATCACAACGATTGAAACTGCCATACTTTACAGACCGGGATTGTCTTGAATCCTATCTTGGGAGGTTCGAATCGTCTGTAAAAACATTAGGCATTCCAGAAGCGGAGTATGCGATGCGACTGGGCGAGTTTTTTACGGGTAAGGCACTAGACACCATGTTCAATTTACCTGTAGAAGAAAGAAACAACTACACTATCTTACGTCAGTGTTTGCTGACAAAGTTCCAACTAACTGAACATGGATATAGAACAAAGTTTAGACAGTTAGTGCCAGAGACAAATCAAGATTTCACAGACTTTGTTAACACAGTAAAGAACACATTTAACAAATGGATGGAGCTCGCAGAAGTAGGGAAAGATTTTAATAAATTAGTAGATTTAGTGTTAAGAGACAAAGTATTAGCTTCATGTAATACCAATTTAGTGGCTTTCTTTGAAGAACGTAAGCCAAAGGACATAGACACAATGTCACAGTTAGGACAAAACTACATGACTGCACATCCTAACGTATCTATTGGTAAACTAATGAGTGAGGAAATAGTCTGTGCAGAGTACATTAAACAGGACCAAAATCCAGTCATCAGACCAAGGGCGAAAAGTGTGGATTCAGCACATAAAGGTGAGCAGCAAGAACTTCAAGATAATGGTTTCCGAGGAAACAATGTTGGTAGAGTAGGACGGTACCCATATAGAAGAGGGAATTTCCAGAGACGTCCAAATTATGCCGGATGTTGGAATTGTGGGAGCTGGAGACACAAGGCAGCACAGTGTGACGTGCAACCAGCCAGTGTGCCAACAAATAATAGGAAGAAGGACATTATTTGCTTCAAATGTGGAGGGACAGGGCACGTTAGTTATGAGTGTATGAGTGGAAAAACAGAGCACTCTAATGCATCGCAAGTGATAGAGACCATTAATAATGAAAACTGTAGTGGATGCAAACCTCTGTTTGAAAAAGAGGGTCAGCCGGTATTAGTGTGCGGTCATACAGTAAAAGCAGGATCGGCAGTGCATGAAGGAGGAAGTCTGAAGCTGCATCAGGGATTCGTAAATGATAGACCAGCGTTAACAATTAGGGATTCCGGATGTACGTCTATCGGAGTGAGGAAAAGTTTAATAGATCCCTCGGATTATACAGGGAAAAAGATTAGATGCATAACATTCAACGGCACAATAGAGTTCTACCCATTAGCCATAATAACAGTAAAAACACCATATATCACTGGAAGAGTGACAGCGTGTGTTTTGGACTCACCAGTGGCTGATTTGATCATAGGAAATGTTATAGGAGTTAAAGATTGTACAGAAGAGGAAGTAGTTTATTGGGACCAAAAAATATAGTGTAAGCAAGATACACAAGATAGAAAGTTGGATGTATTGTGTGTGGGGAATAGAGGAGTAACGAGGTAGTTACCACAAGAGAACCTAAATTAGAGCTGAGGTAGAAGAGGCACTTGAAGTAAACATAGGGACTAAAGACAAGGGTAGTACAGTTGAGCAGATGAGAATGGATCGCAAATATAGTGCTAGTAACGAGGTAGTTACCACAAGAGAACCTAAATTAGAGCTGAGGTAGAAGAGGAACTTGAAGTAAACATAGGGACTAAAGACAAGGGTAGTACAGTTGAGCAGATGAGAATGGATCCCAAATATAGTGCTAGTGACTCCCAGAGACAAGATACTACTCTGAACAAATGTTTCCAAGGGTGTAGTAGAGTAGAAAATAGTCAGTCAGGGAAGGGTAGATGGTGCTTCGAGAGGAAGAACAATGTTCTCACTCGCCGCTTTTCAGATAGTGGAACTGCACGTGGGCAAGGAGCAGTACCTTTAGCACATAGAGACCGATATACTAGAACAGCTCGGGATAGTGCATGTGCAGGGCACATAGGCATAAGGCGTAGGCAGCAGAAAGCAAGGTGCCAGATATATGGGCCAAGATTGAATAAAGAGTTCAGACTAAACAGAGACTCAAGTGTAACGGTGCAATATGCAGATAGGAAAGTTGAGTCAGGTCAAAAGAGTGTTCTCGACATTACTGACCCAGGCTAGGGATAGCAAACAGGTGTTGTAATTGTAGAGGTACCATGAGTCATGGGTACATGAAAGGTAGACACAGTATCGACAGGAATCAGAGGAGGGTTAATGCAAGAACAGAACCACCGGATATGGGGTCGGTACACAAACAGGTTGTGTTTTCTTGAGGATGTTAGTAAACTTGCAGGTACACAGATATTATGTTCCCTATGATATGATGTATTATTATTATGTGATGTATGAGTTCATGCATTGGTACACAAGATAGAAAGTTGGATGTATTGATGTGTGGGGAATAGAGGAGTGTACTATGAGCATTTGATGTATTATTTAGTGTGGTAGTTAGAGTAAGTTGGATTTATACTTACGACTACCCAGGCAATATGTCTGGGTCACATATTTGATAAGTATTAGTCTCCCAACATTTGAAAACGATGTTTTCTTTTAAGGGGGGGGGGGATAATGACATATGCCTGGGTCATTGACAGTAAGGTGAGTGACCTGGCTACGAGTAAAACAATCAACCCTGAGAAATAATGGGGCGGTTGTGAGTGGATACCCCTAGGGTGGATTGGGCGAAAGACAGTTGAGTGTTGTGTGAAGTGAGGATACTTGAAAGTCAGTGGGAGAAGAGACCGACTGCGGGTCAGGTCGTTTAAGGGAGTTGAGTTTTAGACACCGAACGAGTCGGTAGTCGACGGAGAACTGTGTTGTGTGATTCTCCGAGCTGTGAATGCAGGCCTAAAACCCAGAGTGGGTTGGATAGTGAGCAGAGGCTCTGACCCAGTGTGTGGGTCGTATTGTGTGAGATCCAGCCGTGGATAGTAGCTGGACTAAATGTCTTGTGAATTTGAGATTCAGCAGGCCGTGAGAAGACAGTGATGTGTGCTGGTTAAATTGTGAGGAGGATATTTATATTCTATGGATTACATTGTTTCTGGATGTATAAACATGTTCCGTTTGTCCGTGTTCTTTCTGGATTAAAAGATTATGTGCGCCAACTCAATCTTGTTTCATGACTGGTGAATGTGCACTGCAGGGGTGAGTTGGATTAAGAGACAGTTAGATAGCTCAATTGACACACCAGGAGCATCGTTACCTAGACAACGACCATCGCACGCACGTATCATTGTAAGAACGTCGTGTGATACAGGGATTTGTTTTTAGCAACTATCAGACTGTAGGCAAAATATGATGTTACCTTGGCGGAACACGTGCAGAGAGGGAAAGATAAGCCAAAAATTGTAACGTATTTGTCCAACAGAAGTCAAAACGAAATAATCCATATTCTTGGTGAAACAATCAAGAAAAGGATTATTTCAGAAATAAAGGGTGCCAAGTATTTCAGCATAATGTTGGATTCTACTCCAGACATTGCCCATGAAGATCAAGTATCCGAAATTCTACGTTATGTTTATATTGATGATGACAATAGAAAGATAGAAATAAAGGAGGTATTTCTGGGATATTTCCAAGTCAACAAGAAAGATACCTTAAGCTTGTTAACGGAAATTCTTAAAAAATTAGAAGAAGATAACATTGCCATCAATGACTATCGCGGCCAAGCATGTGATAATATTGCAGTTAGGACTGGAGTGAGGGCAGGTGTCCAACAGAGAATTCTTAACATTAACCCAAAAGCTGTGTTTGTGAATTGCGAGAACCACAGCCTCAATTTGGCCTATGTCCATGCAAGTGAGATGGAACCTGTTGTCGTTACATTTTTTGGAGTTGTGGAAAAGCTGTTTACTTTTTTCTTCTTCATCTACCTCCCGTAGGGAGATCTTAAAATCATTTACCTCTCGAACTGTCAAAAGACAATTTGATACACGATGGAGTTCTCGCCATGACGCTGTGCAAGTAATCCACGCGGAGTTGGACAACGTTATTGCCAGCCTTAAACACCTGCAGGAAGGAGAATTTTCTAGGGAAACCAAATGCGGTGCAGGCTCGCTTCTGAACTCTATTCAACAATTTTCGTTTATATCGTTATTAAATTTTTGGTACCCGATTTAAGCGTCAATAGAGAAAGTGACAAAACGTTTGCAGGATCCGAAAATGGGGTTCCATGAAGCTTCTTGTGATCTATAGGGGCTTGTGCAAATCTTGAGTTTGAAAAATAACGAAATTATCCACAATGCAATACATTCAGATGACGAATATTGTGAGAAATTGGGAATTGCAATTGCACGAACAAGGAGAAGAAGAATGATGGCTGGCGAATCAGCACGAGATAGTGCATTGACGGCACAGCAAGAAATGAATAGAGCAATGGTAGAGAGCATGAACAGATTAAAACGGAAATTGAAGACCGCACTGTTCGCCTTCAAGAACTCAAGACCTATTTGCATTTCGTTTGAATTTACATTCAGTCGCAGTCGCAGTTGCAAATGAAAAAGAAAGAGAGAAATAACAGAAGGAATGTTCGAATTTGAACGCTATTATGATAATGATGTGAAGGCCGTTCAGTTATATGATGAAATAATTGACTTTGTGATGCTTTTTCAAGCTGGAGGTAATACAGTTCCGCTCGATCCCAAAGATGTTCTAGAGTCGTTACTACAGTTTGGAAGGGATGTGTTTCCGACGATGTGCGTTGCATATAGACTACTACTGACCATAGCATTTTCAATCGCAAGTTGTGAAAGGTCATTTTCAGAATTGAAATTAATAAAAATACACCTCAGGTCTTCTATGTCACAAGAACGGCTGACTAACCTTGCTTTAATCAGTATTGAATAAGAATTCATCACCAGGGATGTATAAAGTGAAGTAGTTCAAGTGTTTTGTGACAGGAGATCCAATTTAGGGAATCGAACTTAATAAATGTGGGTATTTAGCTGACCGCTGAGACTGAGTGCTGGCATATTACATATATATTTAACTTCAATAAAGTTTTTATGTCATGTTTTCAATACAGGCTATACTATGATTAGTAATAGTAGCCTAACTTCCTAACCATAAAATACAAAGTCTACAATTCAGTTTCCGATCGACAAAATAGGCTAAAAGTACCATACGGCAATGTGCAATTCTCACAAATTTCCTGGGGGAAATGGAGAGGGGGGCAGCACAGTGCAGTGGGAGGGGAGGGGGAATGAATTAGGGAAAGAACAATTTAGGGGCATCCAATCAAGGGGTTGGCCCCGGGCATGAAAGAACCTCTACACGCCACTGCATTAGTAGCATAGGTGAGGTCACTAGGACAGTTCATAAATAAACACGGATGTATTGTTTGCCTTCAAGACACACACACACACACACACACACACACACACACACACACACACACACACACACACACACACATATATATATATATATATATATATATATATATATATATATTCTGGAAAACCCCTCGATCATAAACAAGATGTCCCGCATCCGATACACTTATCTGGAGATCATTTGCCACATCCTGCACCCATCTTCTCTTTGGCCTTCCTCTTCCTCTCTTCCTAGGCATATACCCCTCCTGTTATTGTTCTCTCCAAACTTTCGTCACTTTTCAAGTGATCAAAATATTTCAATTTTCTTTGTTTTATCGTATTTATTGCCAACCTTCTTCAATATTCAGCTCTTGAAGTATGGATGCATTTGTTCTTTTCATTATCCAAGATATTCTTAGAACACGTCTATAACATTTATATTCAAAGGCATTGATGCGCTGTTCAGCTTGTTCAGTAAGGTCCAGGTCTCACAGGCGTATGTTGCAACGGGAAAAGATGCAGGCTCTTAAAAATCATTCTACCTGTCCTTCTCCACAATTTATTAAGTTGCTTTAGTCTGAAGAGCAATAGATATTCGTCTTTTAACTTCTTTCATTGTGTCACCATTGTTGGTAATCAATGACCCAAGATATTCGAAATTTTTACCACCTCCCGGTTTTCCTCATTAAAATATATTTCTTTCTCCATAGTAGTTTTATTTGTATGCATTATCTTTGTTTTTGCTATGTTAAGATATAAATTGTGATTTTCACTATTCAGTTTAGTTGAGTTTATTAGGTTTTCTATGCCATTCTATGTTGTGGTTAGCAATACTGTATCATCAGCATATCGAATCTCTGGTATGCCATGAACACCGATGCTTAGGGCAACATATATTACTCCCTGTTTATATCATCTCTGACATTTCTCATTATATTTTCGGCGTACAGGTTAAACAAACAGAGGGACAGCACACAACCCTGACGGACTCCTTGCTTGATGTCAAACCAATCTGATGTCTCGCCATATATTCTAACCGCTGCTTGTTGGTCTAGATAGAGCATTTTATGAGTTGTACTACATGTGATGGACAGCCCATATTCCTCATGATCTCCCAAAGTTTCTGATGTTGTACAAAGTCAAATGCCCTTGAATAATCCACAAAACACGAGAATAGGTTTACATTAAATTCTCTGCAATTCTCTGTTATTAAACACAGGTTGAGTATGTGATCTCTTGTTAGTCGATATATATATATATATATATATATATATATATATATATATATATATATATATATATATATATATATATATATATATATATATATATATAGGAGTGGCACCTCACAGTCTTGACAGACCAAAGTATGTGAGTTGGAATGTGGCCAAAATTCCATCACAATGCCTGGGCAGAGCTTCAGAGAAACATGTGGTGCCCAAACGACATGTTCCCTCTCTCGGCCTTGCCTTGTGTTTTCCAGAGGAATGGGTAACCAATACGTCTGGCACAAGGTAGGCTGCAAACGCTGGCGGCTCAACGTCAAACCTCCGAGACCTCGCCACCACGAGCAGGTGGCGAGAGATGGCCAGACCCTGGAACCCAAGGGACCCAACTTAGAGGCGTTCAGCCAAGTTCCCCAGGTGAGGGCCTCGTACGCGCCTGAACCGTAGAGCGCGTACATCTGTCAATCACATTTGTTTCTTGTAGAACTTGGTCATTGGTTTTTCTGCCTGTTCATGGTATCCTTTGCATTTGCAAAGAAACCACATTTCCACAACCATCAGATGTTTTCCATCTTGTCTGCTCATTGGCCACGCTTCACAACCATACAAAAGTACAATTCTACATTAGCACAAGTTCTTGCGTTGTGAAAACATCCACTGTAATACTCCTTCTTATGTTCATATTAGGCCAATCTCCAAATTTCACTATCTCATCTACTCCCTCATCCCACACTTCTGTGCCTGAGAGCGAGAAAATAATGCTAAATGCTACGCATTTACCTGGCGGATCACAGAACCGTTCCCATACCTTTCTCCTACACAACCGGGCATCTTCGCATTGCTGGCTGTATAAACTATACACGAGAAAATTGAAGCACTTGGATATCACATTCGACTGGTATGTCTTTTAAAGTTCATGTGGAGGCTTTGGTGGGTAAGCTGGTAGGGGACTTAATGCTTTGAGGGCGATGGCAGCAACAGGGGTAGAGCAGAGGATGCTTTATAGGCTCTTTCAGCAGTAATTTATGTCATTGAGTATGGTTTGGGGCTCATGACATTATCAGTTTGAAAGGTTGGAGCGCATGCGAGATGCGACCATGCGGGAGATTCTGGGGTGCACAAAGGATACACCAAATATATGTGTGAGGCATATCCTAGCGCTACCAACAATGGCGGATAGGCAAAGGGTCCTTCAGGCCAAATGGTACATGAGAGTTGCTGCAGATATGGATTACCCCCTCATGAAGCCATGGATACGATCAAGGGTTATAGACGAAGACTAGGCATGTTCTGGATGGCACTGCAGAAATATCTATACTTTTGATGAGTGATCTAGAGACCATCAATCGTGAAAAAAGAGTGATTAAAAAAAAAAGTGATTGAGTGATTGTAATAGTAACACTGGATCGTGAGTGCAGAGAAAGGGCAACGGGTGGCACAGTGTTGAAAGTGCAAGAACTGATCCAGAGTAACACACATCAAGGTGACATAGTCATTTACACCGATGGGTCAATGGTGAGAAACAGATGTAGTGGTTGGGGTTTCATTGCGAAGACTAAATGGCGATTCTTTTAAAAAAAAGGAGAGTCAAGCGTATGAGACTACGACCTCCGGCATGAGAATGGAGGTGGAAGCAGTAACAGCGGCATTCCGTTGGTAAGAGGAGACCACTGCAACACACACTGTCTTCATCACGGATTCAAGGAGTATGCTTAGTAAGGTGGAGAAAGGAATGTTTCGTGTAGAATGGTTCACCTCGCTTCAGAGGTCACTGATTGTAACAACTGTATGGATTGTTTTTTGCCCTGGCCATGCGGGAGTGCGGGGAATGAACAGGCTGATAGGCTGGCAGGGAATGCACCTCTTGATGGTAGATTACCTATGGACAAGGGAGAGATGGTCGTGCGGCTGTGGGACCAGGTGGAGAAATAGATTGAGAACCCGTATGTGGAAAGGATGCTTTTCCGGGGGATTGGCAGGGGTTCTGGTAGAATCTCAAAACTGAGAGGGAAGACCAGGAGAACTTTGAATCAGATAGCGGTGGGAAAGATTAGTAGTGTGACTCTTCGATAGCTATTGAACAAGGGGATGGAATGCTTATGGGAATGTCCTGAGTGCAGTGATGTCGGTTCTTAGCTCAACTCAACCATCCGCTGTTGTTTCACATTCTGGGACTCTGAGATGAGAAGCACACATTGCTATCTTTGTTTCTATTTTACTCATTCTGTTATTATGTCCAAATGTTGCCAGTGTAGTGTCATATCCGTGCTTTATGTGTTGTGGTGTTTTCTTGTGGTTGTTGATGAAGGTTTGTCACCGCAATGTCCGTTGTTTTCCGTAAATGTGTTTTGTAAAGTTGCTCTATTCTTCATGTTGTTGTGTTGTGTAAATTAATAATTGATCTGCACCAAACAACTTACCACATGTTTGTTGATGTTGCAATACTCTTACTGAGTGAATATATATATATATATATATATATATATATATATATATATATATATATATATATATATATTATTCTCATGCTAGCAGTTGTAGTAGCATATGCTAGACTCTCCTATAGTAAACAGTGTCCATTTGTCTTTGACATGAAACCACACCCACCATTTTTACCTCTCACCACAAGGTGTGATTCATTCGTGTATTCGTCCTAGACTATCATACTAGGCCTGCTATTGTTTTCTCTATTCGAGCCATTATAAGAAAATAGTCAGCTCCCTGATTTGTATGTGTGCGATATGATAGGCATACCGAATTTTCAGTTGAACTAACCATTATGCCTGGATGAAGCTAGTGGAAGTAAATTATACACGGCTATAAGGAAAATACAGCGGTGCTCTTTGGTCATATACAGAGAAGAGAGGCAATGGAGATTACCGTGACGACTGGAAAGATCAATAGTAGAGGCAAAGCTAGAGACATGATACTGGGTGGTCTGGCATGGCATGGAGGAAATCAACCCCTACACCGGACAGTTGGACTGAAATGTTGCCATATGGTCCTTGGCTGGGGGACGTCAATAACAAGTACATCTGAAGTCGGAGTGGGTTCGCCTAATGGTGAGGGACACTGTTAAAAGGGAAAGCTAATCCATATATAAAATTCAGTCCAGCACTACTAGATGTAGTTTGTATGGACTACGTTTGAGTTGAAAGCCAGCGAGAGCAAAAGTAAATGGATCAATAACACCGAGAAGTGAGATATGTCAGGAAGCAGGGACGTCTAGGCCATACGGCAACGCACATGATGATGATGATCAGATCAGCTATATTGATAGTTTTGCCTTGTCATATACTACGAGTACTTAGACTGATTTTACAAACAATGTCTAGGGCTAGAGCCCATTAACATGAATATCAACAAATAAACAAATTCATAAGTAGTAAATGTCGCTGATAGAAGTAGAAGACATAAGTAGAGATAAGAGGACAACTTACATGAACATCAAACACGCTAATGAACTCAACAAACAATCATTCAATTTGAAAGAAACATTTCCCTAAAATGTTTTATTGTAACCAACGTAATAAATTTACAAATACAGCCATGTTTTATTTTACAAGCGTATGGTACAAGTAAAAAAGTACTGGAGTTTGTAAGAATGCATCCTGGCATATCTACATTACCATAACACAACACTGAAGCGGAACCAGTGTTTACACAAATCAGACTTTACAGCAGGGTGGTTGTTAGACTAGCTAAGTCATCCACTGGGCAACACGAGCCCAGAATTTCAGTGACACCCTATGTTGGTCTTTGGTGCAACATGTTCTACACATTAATTTACCGTTTCTACATATAATCACTATAAGCGTACATTCGTGAATTCTAGAAACGGAGTCAACAGGCAAGAACATCTAGTACAGGCATTGTTGTCTGTAAATCTTCTGAAAGACTGCGAACAAGTTCCATGCTCAGGCGTCAGGTCGCCTCAGTTTGGTGTTTATGCTGGATTTCCGAATCGTGTTCGTTACGCCTTGGCCACGGCGTCGGCTGCTTAATTATACAATAATTATCTCTGTGGCGAAGTGGTCAAGCCGTTTGACTCGTGCTCCGAAGGCTGTGGGTTCGATTCCGGGCCGCACCCTTCGGTTTACGCGTTAAATGTTTCGGAGACTCCTGTGGGTCGTCGCTAAAAGCTACGGAGTTCGTGCTTTGTGCGACACTTTCCGTGCTGCGGAAAGAGACCGAGCCATATGGGATAAAACCCGGTGCAATGAAGTCGATCCTGTCGACTTTTAAGCGACTTTTTATAAAAGAAATATAAATAATAAAAAATGAAAATGGTAGTTTCAGCTAAACTCTGTCAATAAACAGAAAATAAAAAAAACTAGAATGATTAGCTAGAAAACAGAAGTATTTAATTCACTCACAGTAGGTAAACTAAACATCACAATAAAATAAACACACAAAATACATTTTATTTCATTGTGATGTTCGGACAAACGCCTGTGAATAAATTAGATTATTTTTTGTTTTCTGGTTTTAATATTTTCCATTATTTTGTTTGTTCACAAAGACTTTAGTTGAAACGTCCTTTTTTTTCTTTTTGAATCTGTGTCTTTCATTTGTTAAGGTTCCCAGTTAATTACATGTTTATTCGCTGAAAACACGAAGCGAGTAGAAGAGACTAACAAGAAACTGGCAGGTGCTACGAATCTTTTAAAGGGAGACTAACAGATGGTGCAATCTACACAGAGAGATCAGTAGGTTCCGCACGCCAAATCATGGTAGACTAACAGGTATTACAGGTCTTATACAAGGAGATTAACAGGTACTGCAAGCCCTATCAAGGAAGACGAAAGCATCACGTTTTTTTTCAAACAGGGAGATAAAAAGATGCTATGCGTCTTATAAAAGGAGAATAGCAAGTGTCACAAGTCGTATACAGGGAGATTAACTGGTGCTGTGAGTCTTATAATGGAGAATAGCAAGTGTCACAAGTCTTATAGGGAGATTAACACAAGTCTAATAGGGAGAATAACTAGTGCTACAAGTCTTATAAAGGGAGAACAGCAAGCGTCACAATTCTCATAGGGAGAATAACTGGTGCTACAAGTCTTATAAAGGGAGAACAGCAAGGTTACAAGTCTTATAGGGAGATTAACACAAGTCTAATAGAGGGATTAACTGTTGCTGCAAGTCCTATAAAGGGATAATAGCAGGTGTCACAAATCTCATAGGAAGAATAACTGTTGCTGCAAGTCTTATAAAGGGAGAATAGTAAGTGTCACAAGTCTGACAGGGAGATTAACACAAGTCTAATAGAGGGATTAACTGGTGCTGCAAGTTCTAAAAAGGGAGAATAGCAGGTGTCACAAGTCTCATAGGAATATTAACTGGTACTACAAGTCTTATACAGGGAGAATAGCCAATGTAACAGGTCTTACATAGGGAGATTAATCGGTGCTGCAAGTCACGCGCAGGGAGACTAACTAGTGTGGCAATTCAGGGTCGACTGACAGGTGTCAATGTCTGACACAGGGAAATTATGTTATACTTAACTGATTCAGTATCTTGGATGATTAATGGCCTTAAGCGACTTCCCGTATCTGCCATGGGCGTATATATCGCCCAAATGTTGTTATTTTTCTCAGCCTTTTGGCTAAGATCAAAGTGTAGTATCTGAACTTGATCTTGCCAGGGCCACGTACAGAGGCGTTCAACCGAATAACACACAGGAACAGGAGCCTGATGGGGCGGCTCTGTCCCCTGGGAGAACCGCGAGCCCTTATAAAAACAAATTGTGTTATAATACCACATGTCTGCTGCCATAGTAACAACTTTTAAGCCATAAATGTGACACACCACAACTTCCCATATTCCGCCATACAGTTTTGTTTTTGTCCAAACCTAATTTTTGTTTGGCACTGCTTTGTTAGCTATGCGCCAGTCTAACAGTACTGAGTAATGTAGAAACAGTCTAATTCTAAGATGGCGCCAGTCTAACAGTACTGAGTAATGTAGAAACAATCTAATTCTAAGATGGCGCCAGTCTAACAGTACTGAGTAATGAAGAAACAATCTAATTCTAAGATGGCGCCAGTCTAACAGTACTGAGTAATGTAGAAACAATCTAATTCTAAGATGGCGCCACTGTAAAAGATGGTGACATTCAAGTCACCTATGAAGATCAAGGGTAGAAGGCAAGGGTATAGTAAATGTTGTGTATATACTGAGAACAGTAATTGAACGTTCTATAGCAGTAAACAAAGATCTACACCTTTGCTTTATTTACCACACAAAGACTTTCGATAAAGTGAGACATATCGACATGATAAGGATGCTTGAAGATCTACAAATTGATGGAAAAGACCTTAGACATGTAAACAACATATATTGGAAACATCAAACTGCCATAAGAATTGATAATGAAGTAGGTCAATATCAGCCTATTAAGATAGGTGTGAGACAGGGATGTGTATTGTCAAGAGATCTTTTTTCCATGTACAGTGAACATATTTTCAGAAATATAGAAGATATGGAAGGAATCAACATTGGGGGACGATACATCAATAACAGTAGATATGCAGATGATACAGTCTTGATTGCAGACAATGAACAGGACCTGCAACATTTAGTAGATGCGATTGTTGCACAGAGTGAACTAGAGTTAGAATTAAATTGTAAGAAGACACAGATTATGGTCGTCACTGGGAAGAACGAAATACCACAATGTAGTATACAAGTGAATGGGCATATTCTTAAACAAGTGAATCGGTACAGCTATATCGGAACAGTCATAACATCTGATGGGAGATGCCTTGAATAAGAATTGCCATTGCGAAGGTAGCCTTTTGCAAGATGAAAAACATACTGACCAATAAAAAGATATCAATTGAAACGAGGACAAGAGTGTTAAAGTGCTACATATAACCTGTACTTTTATATGGATGTGAAGCGTGGACAATGAGCAGACAAGCTGAAAAATATCTGATGGCTGTGGAAATATGGTTTCTTAGGAAAATGCAAAGAATACCATGGGCAGACAGAAAAACCAATGAACAAGTTCTACAAGAAACAAATAAAGATCGTAAACTGATTAGAGACATTAGACGTAGACAGTAAAAATTCTTTGGACATGTTATGAGAAGAAATGAATTGGAGAACTTGGTGACAACTGGCAAGATCGAAGGGAAGAGACCAAGAGGGAAGACCAAGAAGTAAATACTTGGATGGCTTGGCGACGTGGCATGGTCGAGACAGAAACACGGAGCTGATCCACAACTCTGGTGATCGAATGAGACAGCAAAATATGACCGCCCACGCTTATCAGCATGGCACGTGATGGATGAATAGATGAAGATCAACAAAAGATCAACGGATTCGCCCGAACCAATGGTCGTCTAGTGGATGTGAACGAGGAACTCTCTGCGAAGGAGCTGGAGAACTTCACGTATGCAGAAGAAGAAATCATTTTGCTGGACACAAACAGTGATACAGTACCTATCCAGATTGGAGAGGTTCTCGTAGAAGTGACAACTGACGAGGCCCAGGCTGCACAGGAGAAGACCAAAGAGAACTGCCAGGAAGAGATTGCAGCTCTTAAAGAAAGTGTAGACAGTCGCAAGCAGATACTCAGTGACCTCAAAATACAACTGTATGCCAAGTGTGGCTCCAATATTAACATTGATTTGGATGATGAAAGCTAAAGATCTGCCATTGTAGTGAATGTTTGAATGTAATCTTCCTTGTGATGACTTTATTTCTCTGCTTCTTTTGCCGTCTTTTCTCACATTAATAAAGAATATCATGTTAAAAACAAATACCCCTTATGGACAACAGTTCCTTTCAAATAAATATCCAACATGTGACTAACTCGGTCACATGATTATTAACTGATTCAGTGCGAAACAAAAGGTAATTTCCAAACATAGTACACAATCTAATGAAGAAGCATTTTAATGTAGATTTCCTTTTACTGCGCATTGAAATTGCAGAAGTTACCACGAAACAAAACCAAAAAAATAACTCTATTACCCTAGTATGGCGATATATCGTCCTTTTGTTCAAATGGGAGGACATATGTTGCGATATATCGTCCTGTCCAAATGGGAGGTCAGATGTGACGATATATCGCCCTTCTGTCCAGATGGGAGGCCGGATGTGGCTATATATTACCCCCCGGTACTGAACCAGTTAATCTGAGGCTGGAGATGGACCCTGATATAATTTCTCTTCTGAGGCTGAGAAGGGCAGGGGGGTAATGGAAGAACAACGTGTACAGGGAGATTAACATATGCTGCAACTGTTGTAGAGGGACACACACACATATTGCAAGTAACGGAGTTTAACAGGTGCCACAAATCTTATACAGATAGATTAGCTGCTATAGTCAGTGTGAAGAACGAAGACACACCCAACAGATTGCATGATTTATTGCCTGGCATATGTTTTGGTTGTTGACAAAAATGTTAGTTGAAACGTCTGTTAAAAAACATGCTTTATGCTTTTATATGTTGCAATAAATCGTGAAATCTAGTGTTTGTTTCTTCGTAAAATAAGAGTTATATTACAACATTCTTAGCTTTGTACTCAACATAAGCTCTACACGTTTGAATGGTGTCAAGCAGAGTATGAAACAACAATATATTATAAATCACAGTAATTAATCCACATTGCTAAAGGTGCAAGCCCAATTATAATCTCTAGTTACGGTTTAAAATGCACAACCTGATAATCACTGAAATATACAACATCATATCATGCTTTATGACCTCAAACATGTTTAAATCAGCCATCAGTTGGTCAAATTATATATACAAACTTCATGTCAACCTTTGCTTTATGACCTCAAATATATTTAAAACCAGCCATCAGTTGGTCACATTTTTATATAACCTCGTGTCAACCTTTGCTTTATAACCTCAAACATGTTTAAAACCAGTCATCAGTTGGTCACATTGTATACACAACTTTGTGTCAACCTTTGCTTTATAACCTCAAACATGTTTAAAACCAGTCATCAGTTGGTCACATTTTTATATAACCTCGTGTCAACCTTTGCTTTATAACCTCAAACATGTTTAAAACCAGCCATGAGTTGGTCACATTTTTATATAACCTCGTGTCAACATTTGCTTTATAACCTCAAACATGTTTAAAACCAGTCATCAGTTGGTCACATTTTTATATAACCTCGTGTCAACCTTTGCTTTATAACCTCAAACATGTTTAAAACCAGCCATCAGTTGGTCACATTTTTATATAACCTCGTGTCAACCTTTGCTTTATAACCTCAAACATGTTTAAAACCAGTCATCAGTTGGTCACATTTTTATATAACTTCGTGTCAACCTTTACTTTATAACCTCAAACATGTTTAAAACCAGTCATCAGTTGGTCACATTTTTATATAACCTCGTGTCAACCTTTACTTTATAACCTCAAACATGTTTAAAACCAGTCATCAGTTGGTCACATTTTTATATAACCTCGTGTCAACCTTTGCTTTATAACCTCAAACATGTTTAAAACCAGCCATCCGTTGGCCACATTTTTATACAACTTCATGTCAACCTTTGTTTTATGACCTCAAACATGCTGATGAGATGATGATGATCATTATGTAGTAGGTCCTTTCTCGCTCACCTTCATACCCGAGATGTCCAGCACCAGCAGCTGGTCAGCCCCGACTACGTCTCCCAGAAACCACGTCTTCTATCCCCATTCTTGACAAATCCCTGTTGATGATCAATATAGCCAGCGTGTTCCTGTGACCGAGACATGATGCAGGTTATATCTTCAATGTTCAGATCTTGTAGAATGCCAGTATTTGTCGTCTTATTGGTTCACGGTATTCTAAGATACTTTCTATAACATTTACACTTCAAAGTCAAAGTGAGGGTGTTGATAAACAGATCTAAAGAAAAACGTGAAATTATAAAATTTTACAACATTAAAACACAAAGAGAAAACTATCTGTTTGGTTTGTTCCGGGGGAAGATTACTTTAATAGAAATGTCGATTCGTTGTGTCGTAGTATACTTATTTTTATTATATTATGTTTTTAAAAAAATATATCATCATTGAATCATCATTCGCAGCTGCGAACGCTAACAAGAGAAGTCTCCTGAACAAGTCAAGAAGCCTGACAAGGGGGAAAATGTCACGTTGCAAGAACATCAAAAGACGCGCCTTATCCAAGATGGGCAGCTTGGGAGCCAACACAGATGTAAAAGAAGACGGGCGGAGGGAACTTTCATGTGAGCTACAACAAATAACCTGAAATTACAGTTACTACTGCAGCCACCATGAGGAAGATCGACGACAACCCACCACAGACAAGAGCCAACACAGCTGAGGAGGAGAAAGACATCAGAGTCGGAAATACTGACTCAAAAACAGTCAGATGGGTTGTCAAGCGTATTCAAGTGGAGTTGCCAGACGAACAAATCACGAAGCAGTATAAGAAGAGAATTCCAACATCCGAATCTTGAAGGCGGAGCGGATCCTGACGTATTAAAAGATCCCTACCACGCTGACGTTGGTGACGACAGAGGGCAGCGAGATGCCGACCACAGTATCAATCAACAAGAAAATACAGCAGCCAAAGAGATTCATCCCAAGAATCAATCAATGTTCAAGATGTCAGAGGGCCGGCCACAGCAGAGCAACATGTCGCAGTAAGACGGAAATTTGCCGGTATCGCGCCGATCACCACGCCTTCAATGAGTGTCCGCTAGCCAAGCTGGACACGGGCTTCCGAGTACCCAACAACAAATGAAAGTGCGCCAACTGCCTGGGCAAGCACGGAGCAAGATACTTGGTCTGTCCGTACCTTCAAAGACACAGAGACTTCTTAAAGTTTGCCATCACCACAGAAACTCCATATAAGGACGCAATGCGGAGGTGCGAGATAGCCACGGGCATCTCACAAGCGGAAAAAGCTCAACTGCAAGATCAGGTAGATGAGCTAAAGAAGCAAATCAAGCTGCTCCAGACGCCGGCGCCGACCAACGACAATGTAAAGTTGCTTGCTGAGATAAAGGAGATCCAGCAAAACATCACGCAAGAAGTGGAACATATAGCGCGGATAAAGAAGGAAAACGAAAAAATCCTACAAATTATTAAATCAGAGCGAGAACTGCAAAAAGCTTAAATGGAACTTTTACAAACAAATCAACAGAAGCCATACAAGAAATCACAGAGAAACCGCAAGATGAAAACCAAGAGCCCGAGCCTGAATCGCAAGCGAAAGCCAGCAGCCCAACCACGACGCCCGCGACATTCAAGGGGAAGCCAATATCCCGCCAGACATCCGAAGAAAACCGAGATGAGTGCCCTAACGACGGCAGAGAGGACGCCCCGATACCGCCAGTATTTACCGATGAAGAAATCGCAGAGATAAAGAGGAGATACGAACTCAGGTGCAAGGAATACAGAAGGCGCATGAAAGAAAAAGCAAAGAAGCACAAGAAACTCAAGGGGAAACCAATGCCCTGCCGTATCACTGAAGAACCAGATTTATACGAGGATGACGAACACCCATGGCAATACTATATACATGATGGAGAGATCGTCCCATGGGACCACAGAGGAAGAAATCGAAAGGCAACAGCAACTCAAACTCGACAATGAAAACAGGCACAAAGAAGAAAATGAAAACATCGAAAAGCTGATACAGAAAATACACAAAAAAATAGGAGGCAAAAAGACCAAATAAAAAGTCCTTATAAGGACTGCAACCAGTCAAGCCAGGAGTCATCACTTACCAAATATGCCACCAGAGGAGACGGGAATAAAGGACAGCCGTTGATCGATCCCCCAGCTGACGTCACAGACACAAACCAACATAACCAGTCCGAGATAGGACTCACTCGTAAGAGCGCACAAGGCAAGAATCAGGGTGAATGAACCCACAAAAACCACGGATTTCAACAATAGCCACCGCTGAGGAAGCAGGTTAGACGAGACCGAATTTGGAATTTTGTTTTCGAAAATTTGAACTGGAACTGGATCATCATTGATTCTTTCCCCTGTGATTTACCTTTACCGTACTGGAATTCGTTGTAAGGTATGTACACTGTCTCTGTATTTAGTATCTATCACCATTTCGCAGGAGTTACATGTACCTAATTGTTTTTATTTCCTATTATTACGTTATTACTATTTTCGTTCATTGTCTATTCTGTTTACATGGCCTCAGATTCTTGTCAGATATGTACATGTGTGTTTTTATTGTCTCTCCACAGGATCCGAAAACTCTGTTTAATTTTATGTATTTTAAAATCATACTGCAGTCAGTAAATTGCTTATATGTATGCCATTTTATTGCTGTCTGTAGTCGATTTTACGAATGTCAGGCGGTATGAGGGAAAAAAAAAAATTGAGTACAACTGAATATTTGCATTAAAGCGCAAAAGTTGGGGTGTTTGAGTGTACATGTTCCAGAAGTGTTCTTACAACATCGTGAAATAGGAAGAAGTAAAATAGTGAAATTTTACAATAACTGAACATGAAAGAAAACTGGCTCATTACCAACATCATCTGTGGAAAACAGAAATTCGTTGGTCATATTAAATGTAACAGTTACTCAGAAAGAACAGTGATAGGAGGCATGGTTTCTGGAAAGAGAGGCAGAGGTCTAGCATGGGTATAGACACAGGACATTGCAGGCTCCTGAAGAAATGGCAAAAGATCAAGGAACCGTTTGGTGGGACATGATTTGAGCGCTCTTCTGCAAAGGGCCAGCTATAAGATGGCGTGAACTACTACAATATAGATGTTGTAAACTCACAAAGTATCATGAGAAAGTTGAAGACGGCATGTCGGGATTGTAATGAATGACTCACACACTATCATGAGAAAGGATAAGATAGGCATGCTGTGATTGTAAAGGGCTCACAGAGAGTCACGAGAAAGGTAAGACATGCATGCTTCGGACTGAGTAAAGGCTTCCATTCAACAATTTAAAAAAAAAATAGAGAGCATCTGTTGGATTTTTCCCCCAGGACATGCTGGTGTGGTAAAAAAATAGCAGGCGGGCAGATTGGCTGGGTCTGAACCCCTTGGGGTATTTGCGCATGATAAAGCAGATGTGGTTGGGTACCTCTGAAATCGTGTGTATGGCGCAGGGGAAAGGGCAGATCATCACGGCCTCGAGAGAATGGTGCTGCAGGGAGTGACCAGAGGACCTGGCCGACACTCAAAACTCCGAGGAAAGGCCAGACGGACATATAACCAGACGGACATATAACCAGACGGACATATAACCAGACGGACATATAACCAGACGGACATATAACCAGACGGACATATAACCAGACGGACATATAACCAGATTGCAACTGGTACCTTTAGTATTGAGACACTTCGCTGGCTGTTGCAGATGAGGACGGAGCACGTATGGAAATGTCCCGAGTGCTTTTATGTGGGTTCTTGACTCAACTCAACTGAGATTTGGCTACATCTGTACACTGAATGTTGCACACGTTCAAGTGTAAAGCTGTATTTTCTTAGCTTACATTCAACAAGCCTGCACACATGGATACTACAAATGAAGTAATTAATGCTGAAATGATCTATCACAGTGCTTGTCTTTAGTCAAATCTATCTTATCTAACGTGCCAGATACAACTCAACAACATATATTCAAGCAAACTCAACGCCTAATGATACTGCAACTATTGCTCACATAAATGTATTTAAAAAAAAAATAATAACTTAGTAACAGAATAGAATAGAGTAATTATGCTTCAACCATCCTGGTACTGCCTATCTGCCGGTCCGGTGGTCGTAAGTTTGAATCCCACTCAACGTGGGTTTTAAAAAATTGACCCTAAAATGGGTACCAGGAAAAATTCTGGAAAGTAAAGACGGCCGAATGGCCTATATAACTTTGGAACTAGCACCATATACCTAATAATCATCAAGGCGTGTAAGGGGGTCCTATAATATCTACCCTCGCCAATAAATTGTGCAATCTGTTGTTTGTGGCTTCTGTCTCTTGTCTCTCTCTGTCTCTCACACTCTCTCTCTCTCTTTCTCTCTCACTCACTCACTCACTCTCTATCTCTCTCTTTCTCTCTCACTCACTCTCTCTCTCTCTTTCTCTCTCTCTCTCTCTCTCTCTCTCTCTCTCTCTCTCTCTCTCTCTCTCTCTCTCTCTCTCTCTCTCTGGCTAATAAAAAGTGTCAGACCATTATCTAATATTACTGTGTCGTGTAGTTTTGATGTTTGCATTTTGCCCATGCCTTTATAATGCATATCTTTTATATTGTTACTGTTCTTTGTTAGCCTTGAATGATGTGTGAATGAAATAATGTATGAAAGAGAGTGATAGAAGGGCAGAATGTTAGACGGGCCTGCGTGCCCAATTCTTAACCCTTTGAGAATAAAGTTTGTTCGTTCGTTCGTTCGTTCGTTCTCTCTCTCTCTCTCTCTGTTGTACTGAGTATCTACGTGGGTTATGTATTAATTATATGAAATGTTATATTAAGTATCTGCTGGGCCGCGTATTAATTATATTATATATTGTATTGAGTATCTTCTGGGTCGGGTATTAATTATATGAAATGTTGTATTGGGTATCTGTTGGGTCGTGTATTAATTATATGCAAGTTTGTATTGGGTATCTACATGGATCATGTATTAATTATATGACATATTGTATTGAGTATCTGCTGGGTCGTGTATTAATTATATGTAATGTTATATTGGAGACATGGACACTTACTAAACAAGCTGAACAGCGCATAAATGCCTTTGAATATAAATGTTATAGACGAGTTCTAAGAATATCTTGGGTAAAGAAAAGAACAAATGCAACCATACTTCAAGAATTGAATATTGAAGAAGGTTGGCTATTAAAGACGATAAAACAAAGAAAATTGAAATATCTTGGTCACTTGAAACGTCACGAAAGTTTGGAGAGAACAATAATGGAAGGATATATGCCTGGGAAGAGAGGAAGAGGAAGGCCAAAGAGAAGATGGGTACAGGATGTGGCGGATGATCTCCAGATGGGTGTATCAGACGCGGGACATCTTGCTTATGATCGAGAGGTTTTCCGGAAGGTTGTTATGGCAGCGAGGTTCTGCAAAGGACATGCTACTGAATGAATGAGTGTTATATTGAGTATCTGCTGACTCGTATATTAATTATATGGAATGTTGTATTGAGTATCTACACGGGTCAAGTATTAATTATATGTAATGTTGTATTGAATATCTGCTGGGTCTTGTATTAATTATATGAAATGTTGTATTGAGTATCTTCTAGTCGTGTATTAATTATATGACATGTTGTATTGCATATCTTCTGACTCGTGTATTAATATATTAAATGCTGTATTCAGTTTCTGCTGGGTTGTGTATTAATATATATATATATATATATATATATATATATATATATATATATATATATATATATATATATATATATATATTATTGAGTATCTGCTGACTCATGTAATAATTATATATAATGTTGTATTTAGTATTGTCAAGATGCTGGATAGGCATAGATAGAAGTAGGATAGACATAGATCGAAGTAGGACAAGGACGGAGGAAAGTAAAGGACAAAGACAGAACATAATAAGGACCTGTACAAGAGTATAGATAGAAAGAGACAGTAGAAGGAGATAGAACTCCAAACCAGTGTTAGGACCAGACCTAGACAGGACACGCATGTGTCATGGCTAGGACATGACGAGGACATACCGGGATTCATTCCCGAAATAGGACAGAGTACAGTAGGCACAGGGATTACCCGTAAACAGACTGAACTCTAGTACAGCTGTAGGCTACGAGGACTGGACCACTAAACTACGTGGCAAGTGAACCAGCACGGCGTAGGACGGACCGCACGAGAACGGGGGACGAGAAGCTGGACTGGACCTGTGAATTCAGGCAGACCGGGACGGACAGTCAGAGTGACAGGACCTCTGTGTTTACCCTCGCCAGTTGTGTAGTTTAGAGAGGGCATAGTTATACGTAGCGAACATTAGGAGAATGTATTTGAGTGTTGAATGCTAGTTGTGTATGCTCGTAAGACGAGCTCTGTAATATATATAATAAAGCGTGAATCTTGATCTTCCATTCACACGACGATGTGTTTGTAATTATGAGGTGTGAATGAAGGGACCGCATGCTTGTATGAATTCAGGTTGTTGACAGGCGGTTCGAAATGGTGTCAGATAGTGGTCTTTGAACGTACGCTAGAATGAGTAATTGAGTATCGAAATGGTGTCAGCGAGTGGTCTTTAAACCTACGCAAGATTGAAAGTGTATCGAAAGTGTGTCAGACAGTGGTCTGTTAACCTACGCAAGAATGAGTTTTGAAATTGAATCAGACAGTGGTCTGTTACACTACGCGTGAGTGTGTGTCTAAATGATTTCAGAGAGTGATTTATAAACCTACGACAAAATGTATTTAACTGATTGAGAGAGAAATGCTCATGTATGATATTGAATAGATTGGTGTAAGAAAGATTTTGTTTGAAAAGTATTACAGTTGTGAAAGAATGAATATTAACATGTTTCACAAAGACGTTTCAGGTGAGGTCGAACAGAAGTGAAGACACGACGACATTTGACACGACAAATGACAGACAAAA
This sequence comes from Cepaea hortensis, assembly GCA_963921405.1. Lineage (NCBI taxonomy): Eukaryota > Metazoa > Mollusca > Gastropoda > Stylommatophora > Helicidae > Cepaea > Cepaea hortensis. The sequence continues at coordinate 115,360,372 of OY992876.1, forward strand.
TTTAATACATTAATTTCGCATTTCAGCATCCCGTCGGAGCGAATCATTACACATAAATTGTTTAAGTGTGATATTAACTTGTATGTGTTGTATTTTCAAAATAGTAATTTTTGCTGCTCTATATAACAGAATGCAGAGCAGACATAATTAGAACATCAGTTCAACCTGAAATTGAGAAGAACTCCCTATAGGCCCAAGGAAGTTCCAGTTTTTCAGATAAGTATACACAAAGTTTTGATAAACATATATTAGATTGGCATCTCATTTTGAATGCTGTAAATAATTAATATCATTCTAGAAAATTTACTTCTGATTTCATTGTATATGTGAGTGTATTTATAAATATTAGCAAAAATGTCAACATTAGGAGAGTGTATACAGGCAGGTAAAGATCCGGGATTTACTGGGGATAAATTAGAGCAATGGGCAAGTAATAAATATAGAGAATACACAGACAGGAAGGCAGCAATAGACAAAGAGGAAAGAGACAGGAAAGCTGCAATGGACAGAGGGGAGCGAGCACAGGAACGCCAGCATCAGAAAGATCTTGCTGAATTGGCCGAGGCAAATAAATTAAGACAATTAGAACTGGCTGAGGCCACAAAATTAAAAGAAATAGCGGACGCCACCAAAATAAAGGAATTAGAACTAGCTCAGAAAGTAGAGGAAACTAAATTAAAAGAAAAACAGCTGGAGCTTGAGGCACAAACACAGTTGAAGATGAAGGAATTGGAGATTGAATCTCACGTACAGATTGCTACCACCAAATTAAAAAGTAAAGAAGAGGAGAATAAGTTCAACAAGTACAAAGGGTTGGTTAAACCCTTCTGCCAAGGCGATTCCATTTCTGCATGGACTGAGAATGTTGAATTCCAGCTTAAATTCCAGGAAGTGCCACGAGAACACTGGGAGTTGGTCTATATGAAGAACCTCTCGGGGGAGCCCTTAAAAGTGATAGAATCTATCCCCCAAGAGCTTAGAAATAATTATGAATACATTAAACAACACATTATGCAACATTTTTTGCTAGACGCCCCAGGTTACCAAATTCAGTATTCTAAACTAAAACCTAAACCAAATGAAACGTTCATTGACTATGTTTCTAACGTACAAAGTATATTCAGCAAATGGCTAAACGCTGCAAAGGTAGACAAAAGCTTTGAGAAACTCAAAAATTTGATGATAATGGACAAAGTCATCTCCACTGTACCTTCTCCCTTTGCAAAGTTTCTGCAGCAAGCTGATGTTGAATCATTAGAACAATTAGAAAAACGGGGGTCCGCATATTTTTCCTCTAATCGAGACATTTTAAAAATATCTGTGGAAGAGTCTGAAATAGTAGCATTTGCTAAAAGTAAACCTCAGAAACCATTTCAAATGAGGGATAAACCTAAATCTAAGCCACCTCAATGCCCATACTGTCATTTGATGCATGACCAGTTTTCTATGTGTGACAAAAATACAGGATATTCATCTCACCTGGAGATGATGATAAAGAAGCAAGAAAGCAAAAGAAACACGTATAGACGTGCAGTCAAATGCTATTTTTGTCGGGCGTATGGTCACTATCTCACTTAAAGGAAAAAGCCCAACAGATGGGGCTGGTTATCAACCAAGATAAGACAGAATATATGGTAATTTCAAGATACGGAATGGCTAAAAACTCTGGCCACATACAAATAGATAATATGACCATTAAAAGAACGGAAACATACAAATACCTGGGTACAATCTTCAACTGCTCCAACATCATAAGGGAAGAAATACAAACTAGAATCAACTCTGGAAATAAGATATACTATGCACTACAACGTCTACTAAAATCAAAGGCGCTATCTCGTAACACCAAAATCACAATATACAAAACACTGATCAGACCAGTTGTGCTGTATGGCTCTGAAACCTGGAGTACAACGAAAGGAGACGAAGCCTTGTTACAAACCTTTGAGAACAAAATTTTAAGACGCATCTTTGGACCCATTAGGGATACACAAAGTGGAGAGTGGAAAAGAAGAAGTAACAAAGACATTTATGATCTGTTTAAGTCCCCGCTAATCACTGGTATCATGAAGGCTAATAGACTACAATGGCTGGGGCATATAGAAAGAATGGAAGATAATAGGGAAACAAAACTCGCTTACACTCAGGAAATAAATGACCGTAGACCCCGAGGTAGACCAAGAAGACGTTGGCGAGATAATACATGTACAGACCTACAAGCACTTGGAATCAACGACTGACAAGAGAAGGTCCACCAGAGAGACGAATGGAGACGGATTGTATTTGCAGCAAAGAACCTCAATGGCTCGGAAAGCTGAAGAAGAAGTATGGTCACTATAGTTCCAGGTGTGTTGGACGTCAGAGATTGAGAGCCAGTAATGCTATACTTGTCGATACTTCTTCTGAGAGTAAAAGTGAACATGAAAGTGAAAGTGGGGAAGTTTTACCATACAGTGAGAATGTTGTATCGGCTATTGATGTATTGAACTTTGATAATTGTGTTATATGCCATCAATTTCATGAAGACGGAATGCTCAAATGCGGGCACACAGTACCATGCTCTACGGAGAATGCAAATGCAGCAACAGCCTCCAGAGGCAAATTAGTATTCCATGACGGAATGGTTAACAACAAGCCTTGTCAGTGTTTAGTGGATAGCGGTAGTACCCTTATTGGCCTGAGGAAGGAATTGGCCAAGCCAGAAGATTATACGGGCGGCTTTGTAAAGTGCCGTACATTCTCGGGTAACATAGAAAAATACCCATTAGCAAAAGCCCGTATAGATACTCCATTCCTGTCTGTCACATTTACGTGCGACATCTTAGATAATCCGTGTACGGATTTGATAATTGGATGCCTACCACAGCTAAAAAACTGTACCGCAAACGAAATATTAGGAAGGAAGTGTCAAGATGCTGGATAGGCATAGATAGAAGTAGGATAGACATAGATCGAAGTAGGACAAGGACGGAGGAAAGTAAATGACAAAGACAGGACATAATAAGGACCTGTACAAGAGTATAGATAGAAAGAGACAGTAGAAGGAGATAGAACTCCAAACCAGTGTTAGGACCAGACCTAGACAGGACACGCATGTGTCATGGCTAGGACATGACGAGGACATACCGGGATTCATTCCCGAAATAGGACAGAGTACAGTAGGCACGGGGATTACCCGTAAACAGACTGAACTCTAGTACAGCTGTAGGCTACGAGGACTGGACCACTAAACTACGTGGCAAGTGAACCAGCACGCCGTAGGACGGACCGCACGAGAACGGGGGACGAGGAGCTGGACTGGACCTGTGAATTCAGGCAGACCGGGACGGACAGTCAGAGTGACAGGACCTCTGTGTTTACCCTCGCCAGTTGTGTAGTTTAGAGAGGGCTTAGTTATACGTAGCGAACATTAGGAGAATGTATTTGAGTGTTGAATGCTAGTTGTGTATGCTCGTAAGACGAGCTCTGTAATATATATAATAAAGCGTGAATCTTGATATTCCATTCACACGACGATGTGTTTGTAATTATGAGATGTGAATGAAGGGACCGCATGCTTGTATGAATTCAGGTTGTTGACAGTATCTGCTAGGTCTACTTTCTCATTCTATAACTTGAAAACTCTTGCAGATAAATTCCTTTACATATTCTCTTATAATATACAATTCAACAAGTTAAAAACAAACTAGCATAGTATTAAATATGCAACAAACCAAGATGCAAATATGCAAGAATTTAGACATCAAGTATATAATATTTAACCATATCAAAATTTGGCAACAAGTATCTCAAAGATGATAAAGAGAAACGTGATATACATAACCTCTGTATCATGTGGCGAGTAATACATTACACGTAACAATGTATGTAACAAGTAAAACTATATCAACATAGAAAATAATTATCAACATGTTTTCAAGATGTTCTCATGAAAATGAACATGAATATA
>OY992876.1:115369320-115414320 GCA_963921405.1 Cepaea hortensis
TTGAGCACAAAACATTAGGCCTCATCATTGATAGAAACCTAAACTTTAATCCTCACGTTCAAGCGCTCACTAAACAAACAGCGATAAAAGTCTACCAACTCGCCAAAATTAAAAATTTCCTTGATGAGGACACAAGGAAAATATTCTATACGTCTCACATACAGACACATTTTGACTACTTCTCTACAATCTGGGACGGTTGTTCCAATTCAAGCACCAAGCGACTTTACTCACTCCAGAAACGGGCCATGAGTTTAATTTATAGCAAACATTTAACTGACAATCCTAGTCTGCATAAACGCCTTCAGTTACTACCACTCCGCAAACGTCTGCTTTTCAATAAAGCTAAACTAATTCACAAAATCATACATCGGAATGCCCCAAACTACCTTTGGCCATTGTTTGAATATAATTCTAGACACAGTAAACGATTAAATATATTACACATTCCGAAGCCTAGGATTGACTTATACAAAACAAGCTTAACGTACTCTGCAGCTCAGCTGTGGAACAATCTTCCACATGAAATAAAAGACATCACCAATCCCTATACATATAATCGCAAATTATTTGAACACTATCTCAGTACGGATTACCTTCCCCCTTAATAATAGAAGTAATAATAATAATAAAACCCTAGTATGACAGCCAGTCCCCTTTTGGTAGGCCAGTATATGCCACATAGCTAATAACAAGTGCCACACCAGTTATTACTATTACTGAGTCGTGTAGTATTGATTTTTAATTTTCCCACATACCTTTATAATGCATATCTTTTATATTGTTGCTGTTTTCAGTTAGACTTGAATGATGTGTGAATTGTATCATGTATGAAAGAGAGTGATAAAAGGGCAGAATGTTAGACGGGCCTGCGTGCCCAATTCTTAATCCTTTCAAAATAAAGTTTTATTGTTGTTGTTGTCTCGACATATCTCAGCATATAAACAGCATTAATTGTACTCTTGCCTTCTACAAGCCCACATTGTTCTTCTCCTATTTCGGGTCGTATTTTCTCATATTTCTGGTTGTATTGTTTCCTAACCCTTTGCATGATAATTATTAGCAAAATTATCGTCATGTGGCTCATTATACTAATTGTTTGATATTGATCACATTCCAATGCTCCTGATTTCTTTGGGTTTGCAATAAATTGTGACTTTTTGTAATTTGACGAATCATATTAAACTATGCAACTTTAAAGAAGGCAGTTTGCCTTTGCTTTCCTTCTAGGCAGTGACTATTCTGGCCGAAGACCGTAGCCATTGTCCCGTTAAAGACATCGTCTGCCTACCGTCGCGAAACTTGAGACCAAAACCAACAACTATCCGCCGGCTGCCCTTAAAATTTAATCCATCACCTGCCTTCCGTGGTTTATTATGAACTTCCTAAAACAGATACGGAAAACAGCACATCCATCCCAGAAAAACATGAAAAAACAGAGTCCTCTGAAAATAAAAACACCGCTAAGCCGTCGCCATTATTATAAATAAATTATAAGTCTTAAGGAACGATCTGCTCCCTACAAGAAACTATTGACTGATCTGTGCTTCAGACTGACCAGTGGCAATCCCACAGCACATACTGCGCGAGGGGTGTGGCACATTAGGCCTGCACACCTTACAGCACGAACTGCAAGTGGATAAGGTGACCAGTTCTCTACCTGGTCATCTTTCACCTCCAGACAATTTCTAGGCCAGTGGTTCTCAACATTTTCGGCCCATGCACCCCTTCACCATATGTTCAGAATGCCACCTCACCCATTTTATATTTCCTCCATATAAATCACCCCTCCTCCTACACAGTATACGTAAAAATGGAAGCTAAATTTAATAACACATACTGGAACAAGTCTCGACGTCTACATAAAACGTGATTTGCAGGTCTACTTACGTTATGAAACGAATATCAGAAGAGCGAGAAGTACAGAACCATAAAGTATGGAGGGAAAAACAAAATCAAGTAATCGGTTCTTGTATTAACGCGATCTTGAAATAATCTTAATCCCCCTCCCCCCCACCCCCCTTTTTTCCCCCTTCCCCCTGGACACTCTAAAATTCACCCCTGGAGGGAGATTCCCCACCGGTTGAGAACCACTGTTCTAGACAATTCTGAGCTTATCTGATACCCATGTTACAAGGCTCGGTTGAGTTCAGGTATATATATGCCTGTTGAAACAAAACCTTCCCTGGCACACTGGGGACTGATCATAGACTTGCTTGTATTGGTGGACAAGACAAGATAAACTGCACAAGCTGCCGGATCAGCAAAGCCTCTGGTTAAATAATCCTCTGGTTAAATAATGATGGGCGATTTAATCAGTCATATGAATTCACCGAAGGCTTAAATATTTGCAAAATTCTTTTACTCGTAAACTGAAAACATTGTTAAATAAAACTATGTAATGTTATGTCAAAAGATATCACTGCACATTGTGCATTCCCATAAAACCGTAAAAATGGCGACCATCGTGAACAAGTAGACAAGTATAACATTAGTTCCCACTTTGCTAACAGGTTTTCAGACAAGATTCGTTTCACTGTGTTGACTGTTTAAAACAAAATAATAACAAAAACGACGGTATACTTCTCCCTGAACTTGGGGATAGTGGATCAGATGGTTAGTTTTCTCGGACAAGGGAAAAAAACTCCGACGACCCGCGTGTACTTTTCACACATTAAAATTCACTTAGCAGTTGGTAATAAACAAGAGTAGGCCTATTAGGTCACTGCACTGGTGCAGTTTGCAAATTAGAAAGCTTACCGACACGCTCCGTGGAGAAGGGGTTACGGAAACAGTTCGTGATCCCGCATACCTGCGTTCGAATCGTATCCACACCTTCGACTTCTGCCGGGAGGGACTGTGGTTTTCATGAGTCTTGTCAATGGTGGTGATTCTGCACCACAAGTGAAACTTAAAACAGAGAGTCACCAAGTTCACCTAACAAATCGGTTCTGGGTATATGCATATGTAGACAAATGGGGTGAATATCATGAACAGATGACACGTGCATATAGACAAATAGAGTGAATATCATGGACAGTTGACACACGCATATAGACAAACGGGGTGAATATCGTGGACAATTGGCACATTCATATATGGACAAATTGGATGAATAGCATTGGCATTTGACATGTATGTTAAATATACTGACAAACTTGGTGAATATTGTGGACAGCTGACGCATGAATATACGGACAAATGGCATGAATATCATGGACAATTGACACATACAAATATAGGCAAATGGAACGAATATCATGGCAAGTTGACACACAAATATATGAACAAATTGGGTGATTATCATGGAAAATTGACACAAACATATATGGACAAATGGGGTGATTATCACGGACAAATGACACAACATATATGGACAAATGGGGTCAATATCATTAAAAAAAACCTAAGACATGTACTGAATTTATGAAAAAAATTAAGTGAATGTCATGGACAATTATCACATGAATATATGGGGAAATAGCCGGCTCCGTGGCTAAAGGCTTGCGAACGCGGTTCGTGAGCCGGGTACCAGGCGTTCGAAGCTCAGCTGCGACCGATTTGTGCAGCAGACCGTGTCGTGTTGTGTTATAACGTGCTGGTATGGGAGCTGGTCGTTCAGAAAGCAATGGCAAACTACTGAACGTAACACTTGCCTAGTACATCAACAGCAGCTGAAAACTGCTGGTGTTGACTGCAACGTCCCGTAAGGGATACGCAACAAAAAAAAAATAATAATATGGGGAAATAAGGTGAATATAACATGTGATTGAAGGCCAAGACCAAAATTAGGAGGGCACTAATCAGAGAGTTGCTTTTTGCGGATGATGCTGCGATTACGACCCACTCTGGGGAAGAATTACAACATCTACTATCTGCATTCTCCAATGCTTGTTCTGAATTTGGTTTAACAATTAACAAAAAGAAGACACAGATTATGTCACAAGGTGCACACGGTGTACCATCAATCTTTATTGACGACGCCGAACTGGAGATAGTAGACCATTTTACATATCTAGGATCAGAGGTAAATAGCAAATTATCCCTCGATCAGGAAATCAACATCAGGATTGGCAAGACAGCAACAACAATGAACATGTTAGCAAAAAGAGTCTGGGAGAACAGGAAGCTTACTGCCAAAACAAAAGTCCTCGTCTACCAAGCCTGTGTCCTTAGTACTCTTCTTTATGGCAGTGAAACCTGGACAACTTACTCACACCAAGAGAAACGTTTAAACAGCTTTCATATGCGGTGTCTGCGAACAATACTTGGTATTAAGTGGCAAGACAAAATCACAAATATTGAAGTATTGGAAAGATCAGGTTGTGTGATGGTGTATTCCATGCTCAGTCTTCGTAGACTTAGATGGATAGGACATTTTAGGAGGATGGATGATGGTAGAATACCAAAGGACATCTTTTTTGGTGAATTACAGACGGGTAGGAGATCTCAGGGTCGGCCTCTACTACGATACAAAGATGTGTGTAAACGGGACATGATTGTTACAGGCATTGATAATGCACATTGGGAGCAAGTCGCCGCTGAACGTGTTGCATGGAGGGCAACTATCAGAAATGGAATAAAGACAAAGGAGAAAATGATTGCAGATAAAGCACACACAGAGCGTGAGAGACGTAAGATGGTGAACAATGGTGGAAATGACCATGTTTTCACATGCATCTACTGTGGGCAAACATTTGCATCAAGAATTGGCCTTACCAGCCACACTCGCCACCGCCATGGGTCGTAGTTATTAAGCCTTTTGGAAGCACAATGTACCAAACTCGTCTGTGAAGACGGAAAGGTTCCAATGATGAATGATGATAACATGAAGCTGACACCTGAATATTTGGACAAACTGTGTGAATATCATGGAAAACTGACGCATGAATATGGAAATTTGATGATTGCATTTGTGTATGTAAATGGATATATGGATAAATGGAGTGAATGTTGTGAAAGCTGGCACGTGAATATATGGACAACTGGGCTGAATATCATAGAAAATTTATATACGCATTTATGGAGAAATTGAGTGAATATCATGGATAATTTATTCATACATATGTGAACAAATGGGGTCAATATCATGAACAATTTAATACAAATATACGGAAAAAGTGGAGTGAATATTATGGCTAACTGACGCAAGCGTATATGGACAAATGGAATAAATATTACAATGTATTCACACATATATAAACAATTGGCGTGAATATCATGGATAATTTATTCATAAATATTGAACTAATGTAGGTGAATAGCATGGGCAATTTAAATATGAACATGTGGGGAGAGTAAAGTGAATATTATGGGCACTTGACTCATGCATATATGGGAATATGAAGTGAATATCATGAAAAAATAAAATGGCCATCAAACGAGCAAGCAAACTAAACGAAAACAATTAAAACAGCTTTACAAGACCATGTTGAGAAATCTAATATGGTATGGAACGATTTTCCCAAATACAGGAATTCGTTCATTCTATTCATTGAAACATGCCAATTACCTATTTGTAATTGGAATACTTGTTTTCTAGCTAAGTATTTTCGTTTGGTTTTCTTTATTCGGAAAGACTTTGGTTAAAATATTGGCGTGTATGTTTATATGTCTTTTTAAAAAATCAAGTGTTCTAGTTATATGTTGTGTTTATTTGTTCCGGCTCTGTGACGGAGGCGTTACGGGCGCAGTTCATAATCCCGCATACCGCTTTCAAACACAGTTGCGGCCGATTTGGCAGCAGACCGCCTTGCGTTGGGTATTTTAAAAATAAAATAGTATGAGTGTCAGTCGTTCAGAAAGCAATGGCAAACTACTGAATGTAAACCTGCCAAGATAACACAAACAGCTGAACAATGCTGGGGTTGACTGCGTCGTCCTGTAAATGAATGGAAGCCTGCCACTCTGCCCGAAGCATGTCTGTCTTCACCCGAGTCATCACACTTTGTGAGTTCGTAACAATCACGACAAGAATGTACTGTTTGTCTTCCAGTCAGCAAACAGCTCCGCCGTGGCTTCTTCCACCTTCATTCTCAGACTAGATGTTGTGGTATCACATGCCAGACTCTCTTCCACCAAACACTGTCCGCCAACCTTCGCTACGAATCCCCAGGCACTTCTTTTACCTCTTTCTTCTTTAGCACAGAGCCACCTATGTAGATGCATCAAATCGCCTGGTCGCGAATTGTAGCTTTGAGTATAAATAATACATTAACAAAATTGATGCCAATAATTTAGCATATTAATAAAACATTACATAATATTAACCATATGCCTCAAATTTATGAATTCTAAAACATTTCAAGATAAAGGAATGAATGCAAATAAAAATAATTTAAGGTGTATCTTTGAATACAGAAACCGTATTCACACATACATTCAGATTATTAGTAGACTCGTGAGATGAGATCAATATGTTTTTAAGTAGAATGTATTTATAATCACAACCACCAAATTGGCAAGTAACAGAGTTGAGCAGGCATTAGAATTATTTCGTCAAGTCTTCAGCGAAGTGGAGATAACTTTAGCCCAGGTCAGGTTAATGCAAGTTATAACAACGTTGTGATATGTAACAAACTAGGCTGGGCAGAAATCCTCAAGGGACACAAAACAAATCCTATACATCTTCATCTTTTGCTTCTGCTCTTTATCCCCCTCCCCCCCTCCCCAAGGAACATAAGCCCTTTAACTAACTCCCATTAAGGCGTCTTATCCTTTGCTATCTCTTTTAGATACCGCTATAAAAAAAAAAAAATTGTGTTGCGTATCCCTTACGGGACCAGCATTTTCAGCTGCTGTTGATGTACTAGGCAAGTGTTACGTTCAGTAGTTTGCCATTGCTTTCTGAACGACCGGCCTCTATACCTTTTTCGAAAAAACCAGCACCGCCGTGTTTCGAACACGGGTATACGGGCTCACAAACCGCGTTCGCAAGCCCTTCAGCCACAGATACCGCTATGTCCTACCAATATTATTCATTTATGTCTATAATTCTCGTCTCCGTGCGTTTTTAGGCCTGCCTCTTTTTATGTAAGTGGCCCTATGGGTTACACAAGGGAGTATAATCACAATCAATGTTGAATGGGAATAATCAACACCCCTACACTCTAACATCAGCCAGCATCCATCATATACCTCTTGAAACATTAGTATATATTTTGCTCTCTCTATTAGTTCCATATTGGAGATTCTGTCACACCATTTTGTTCCCTCTATTCTGCGCAGAGGATAATGTATACAAATAAAACTACTATGGAGAAAGAAATATATCTTATATGTTAATGAGGAAAATTGGAGGTGGTGGAAAACTTCGAATATCTTGGGTCATTGATTACCCACAATGGTGACACAATGAAAGAAGTTACAAGACAAATAACTATCGCTCTTCAAAGACTAAAACAACTTAATAAATTGTGGAGAGGGACAGATAGAACTACAAAAATTAGATTTTTAATAGCATGCATCATTACCATTGCAACATACGCCTGTGAGACCTTGACACTTACTAAACAAGCTGAACAGCGCATAAATACCTTTGAATATAAATGTAATAGTTTGGCCGTATCTTGGATACAGAAAAATAAAAACAAATGCATCCATTCTTCAAGAGCTGAATATTGAAGAAGGTTGACTATTAAAGACGATAAAACAAAGAAAATTGAAATATTTTGGTCACTTGAAACGCCACGAAAGTTTGGAGAGAACAATAATAGAGGGGTATGTGCCCAGGAAGAGAGGAAGAGGAAAGCCAAAGAGAAGATGGGTGCAGTATGTGGCAGATGATCTCCAGGTGGGTGTATCGAAAGCGGGACACCCGGGAAGGTTAACCCGGTCAACAAATGCCCGCAGAAGTCGGATGTGTCGGCCTAACGGCGCAAGAACGCAGCTCTGCTGTAAACAGGCACAACGCAATCACATCCGAAAAAAAAACTCCGGATGAACGCAGAAGAAGAAGAAAGCGGGACATCTTGCTTATGATCGAGAAGTTTCCCGGAAGGTTGTTATGGGAGCGAGGTTCTGCAAAGGACATGCTACTGAATGAATAAATTCTGCGCAGGCAGCAAAGAATGAACTTCTTGGGTACAGTCCCCATTGTTGCTAACTATGAAGCCTAGATATTTAAAAAGACATCCTAATATGCGCTGTACATACCTTCAATTAAACATTGATTAATTTGACCCAAAGCTTTCCTGCTGTGGGTGTGCGATGTGATAGAGTTATCACATTTTGTGGGTGTGCGATGTGATAGAGTTATCACATTTTGTGGGTCTGAATTCACAGAGGACTAGGTTGCCAATCTCTCCCTCACGTTCGCAGGCGACGAGCCCATGCACCGAACCCTTGCTCATGACTTTATCAGAACAGTTCGCTATCAACTTCCCATATCACGCCATCAACTTCCCATATCACGCCATCAACTTCCCTAACACGCCATCAACTTCCCTAACACGCCATCAACTTCTCTAACACGCCATCAACTTCTCTAACACGCCATCAATTTCCCTCACATGATATCAATAAATTTATGTCAATAAATACGTCGGCTACAAAATAACAATATGACGGACTGTTTAAGACAAATGAGAAGAGGATGGGCCCCAGCAATGCAGAGGCTAAGCAGCATGAAGAACCTCGGACACAACACCCGTAAACAAAAGTGATTAAATGAGCATGATATGAAAGGCTCTGATGGTAGAAAGTGGACTGAATAGCTGCTGAGATCTGCTGTTCGTAGAGTCACATTCGAGATGATAAACTAGCTGGCTCTGCATTCCCTGCAGATGGCCAAGCCATGGATCGTGCCGATGCCATTAATGTCCTCAGAGAGATGTCGAGAGCGGAGGACTTTAACGCCAGCGTATCCACTTCGTTGCCCTGAATGAGAGACTTGGAAGTTAAAATTGGCACGGTGGGACACGAGAGGCACATCGGGAAAATGAGAATCCTCGTCAACCAACCACAAAAATGGCACTATTAGCAGACACACGCTGATGCATATGTTGGGAGGTCAATCCGAACACCTATGAACTTGTCCGGAGTGCAAGGATGATACTCCTAAAGATAACTAACTAATATATAAAATTAAACATTCTGAGAAAATGTGTTTTTCATGTCCCAAAATAAGGATGTAAATTATAGATCATTCCAATACAACCATAGACGAAAATCAAGTCTTTTAAACTGAAATTTTGAAGCAAAGTTGACAGAATACCATGGACCAAGAAGATGACACATGCAGGCACACTGCAAGATCTGAAACGTGAAGAAAACAGGAACATTAAGTCTGAGACATTGAATACTTCGGCCACGTTCTACATTACGGTGGTGTAGAAAGACAGGAATGGAAGGCATGGTTGCTGGACAAACAGGCAGGGATATCCCAACATGAACTTATGGTTTCTAGACAAACAGGCAGAGATATTCCAACATGAACTTATGTTTCCTAGACAAACAGGCAGAGATATCCCAACATGAACTTATGTTTCCCGGACAAACAGGCAGGGATATCCCAACATGAACTTATGTTTCCTAGACAAACAGGCAGGGATAACCCAACATGATGTTATGGTTCCTAGATAAACAGGCAGGGATATCCCAACATGAACTTATGTTTCCTAGACAAACAGGCAGGGATATCCCAACATGAACTTATGTTTCCTAGGCAAGCAGGCAGGGATATCCCAACATGAACTTATGGTTTCTAGACAAACAGGCAGGGATATCCCAACATGAACTTATGTTTCCTAGACAAACAGGCAGGGATATCCCAACATGAACTTATGTTTCCTAGGCAAGCAGGCAGGGATATCCCAACATGAACTTATGGTTTCTAGACAAACAGGCAGAGATATTCCAACATGAACTTATGTTTCCTAGACAAACAGGCAGAGATATCCCAACATGAACTTATGTTTCCTAGACAAACAGGCAGAGATATCCCAACATGAACTTATGTTTCCTAGATAAACAGGCAGAGATATCCCAACATGAACTTATGTTTCCTAGACAAACAGGCAGAGATATCCCAACATGAACTTATGTTTCCTGGACAAACAGGCAGGGATAACACAACATGAAGTTATAGTTCCTGGACAAACAGGCAGGGATAACCCAAAATGACGGCTGGTATAATGGGAGGGTTTAAGGTACCGCTTTGATTATTTCACCCCATGTTTAATATACATATTTAATATACATCGCGTCCAGTAAGTCACGTGGTCAGTGGTTGCACACCCGCCAGTGATCCGGAGTTCGATCTCGGGTCCAGTCAGGGATATGCAGTACTGACGAGCTCAAACGAGAGAGCACCTCGAGTCTAGTGCTTCCAATCTGACGTGGACAAGGCTTAAAGTTCGTGTCGAAATACGATCAACGTTGCCAGTAGTGGATTGTGCTCAATCTTTAAACCTCAAATCCCGAAGCAACCAAATAAATCAATATACATATTCACTGGCTTTATAAGATGAGGAAAGGGGGGGGGGGGGCGTGTTAACAAGTATTATGCTAATGCTATGTAAAACTCGTGGTCCATTCCAACGGTTTATAAGTACTGTATTGTACACATAGAGCCCGTTGTAACACACAGCTGCGAATCTTGGACAATTAGCATACATGCAGCAACAAACAATAATCCTCGAAAGTCTTGCATATGTGGTTTTACAAGAGAATGTTGAAAATTAATTGAACAGCCAAAATGTGCTATCTGGACATTTTGAGAGAAGCTGAGTAGCAAACACAACTTACCACAAACATCAGAAAGAGGTAGTCATCGTTTTTTTCCTCACGTTATGAGAAGACAAAAACTAGAACATATCGTGGCAACCGGAAAGATATCCGGAAATAGAAAGAGAGGAAGACAACATGAGAAGATTCTTGATAGTCTTGTGTCACGGCACAGAAGGAAGTCAACACACAAACTGATCCATGCCGTCGGAGATCACAATTCGTGGAGAGACATGATTACCCAAGCCAGCCGCCAAGACACTGGATGACGATGATGACTGTACATCAGTTTAGAGCGTACATAAAAGACACCCTGGGAATTTTAATGTATACATTCACATGCTTAATAAGCTGGGGTGGGCGGGGGGGGGGTGTTAACAGGTACTATGCCAATGATATGTAAAACCTCATGGTTCATTCCAACCGTGTATAGGTACCATATTCTACACCAGTGGACACGGGACATAAAAGATACCTTGGACATGGAAATACACGAGGCAGGGGAGCTAGTGATGGATTAAGACTCATTTCCGTGGATTGTGAGAAAGCATTGTCCTCCAGGCTCTGCCACATGATGATGATGTTGTTGTGTCTCTCTTACTGTATATTGGAATAATGAAGGCACAAACAATACGAGGGGGATTCACGGGACAACCTTCAAAGTGTGATGAAAATTACAATAACCATGCCATTGTCTTGTAACCTGTCAATATTGTTGTTGAGGATGACAAGAGTGCTTATCACGTGACATCATAGTGAACTCAAACATGGTAACGTCATATGGACAGTTTAAAGATTGTCGCCCCACTTTTGGCATCCACCAAAGTGGAGCAGCGTTCTGTTATCCGCATTTTTGATCAGTAAAAAGGTGAAACCTATAGAAATTCATCGGCGAATGAAGGTCCAGTATGGCGACGCATGCCTGTCAGTCCAGCAAGTGTATGAGAGGAGTAGGAAGTTTCATAAACGGCGTGACTTATCTGACAGACTGTTCACGACCGGATCAGACACACCGAGTAATTTGTTTTCTACAGGAATCCAATTACATTATAGGTGCTGGAGGACATAAAGAAAAAAAAAATGATACATTTATTACTTGTTAAGAATATATTCACACACACACAAACATTTCAGGTTTCATTTGAAGCCCCCTCGTATACTGCATATCGTCAGGTGTATACTACAGAATTAATTTCAATCTATCAGGTGCCGTCTCCACAATGCAGATTTGCTGCAATGGATACCCAACACTGTCTGTCTCTCGCCCTGGCTGTACATTCTGTCAGATTGGTGTTCGTCCATCTCTTGATGTCTTCTTTCTACTTGTATCGTTGTCTACCTCTTGCTCGCTTGCCCGCAACCTTGCCCTCCATAATGGTTTTATCAGAGTGTCTTTTAACGTTGCCGAAATATTTCACTTGTCACTCTTTTTATTTCCAGTTTTCAACAACTCTCTTTTCATTTCCAGCATTCCTAGAACGTCAGTAATTGATTGATTTTGTTTCCATGAAATAAGACTGATTCTTCTTTATATCCACATATCCATTGGACTTTTTAATTGCTTGTTCATTGTCCAGACTTCCGCGCCATATAGTAGTGATGAATTTGTATAACATTTGATAATTCTCTCATTTTTAATGCGTCGTTAATCTCTCTAGATGTTAGTGCTGATTTAATGATGTTGAAAGCATTTTTGGCCATTCCGATTCCCTTTATGATTTCTGGTTCACGTCTGCTATCATCTTACATATCCAAGATAAGAGAAGCTTGTTACTTGTTCTAATGTCAACCCGTTTACTTTGATGTTCACTGATGACATCTCCTTTCCACTGATAATTATCACAGTTTTCGTTGTTTGGATCTTAATATCTAAGCCACATTCTACAATATGTCTGTTTACTTGTACCACTAGTTTTTGTAACTCTTGCTCGCTTTCAACTAGTTACACTGTATCGTCTGCATACCTAAGATTGTTTATGCTTCTTCCATTGATGTTAAGTCCAGGAAGTTCGAATTGTTTAGAAATTCACAGAATTCATTTAAATATATATTAAAGCATCATAATGAAACCTTTCAGCTGACATACATAAAATACACTGTCATATATCTCAATGTCACCACAATAGTTTTTAGAAGACTATCGTGTCTTTCTGTTTATATACTGTTAAAAAAAGAAACGCAACATTTTTTATATTACTTTTATAAAAGATAATCGCTGATTGGACATCAGTCAATCCATCGACTGTGTCCATCTGGTCATTAACTTCTCGTGGTTACCTGAAGTGTACTCACCTCACGATTCCTGAGGTCATGAAAGACGTCAAGGTCAAACCATTTTTGATAATAACTCGTGACAGGTTCATGATAATCCCGTGAAACTTACTGAACACAAAACTCTCAGACCATATTATTGAATGCCTAAAGAATATTGACGCTCCTCGAATAAATGTATATCATCGTGGTTTATCTGTGTGTACAGCAGACACCTCTGCAAATCTCTGTAACTTTTGGCTAAGAGTGGTGAACAGCATTCTGAAAGCCTCTTTGTCTGCCACATGCCCACATTCTAGTAAATGGATGCTATGAGAGATATAGGTTCCTTCCAGTTGATAGATTTCGCTGGGCAGTCAGAATTTGCCATTACTGGTTTTCTTATAAATTTCAGGATGTGGTCTGCTATTCTATTTTCAAATTGTCCATATGTACTGCCCATGTGGAACACTTGAGTACATCAATCTATACTTCTTTCTTGAATGTCAGACGGGCCAGCGTGACCAATTTTTAACTCTTTGAAAATAAAGTTTGTTTGTTCGTTGGTTGGTTGGTTGGTTCGTTCGTTCTTCTACTTCTTTGAGTGCCCATTAATTCTTGTGAATTTGTTAAATACGGCAAAATATACCAGGTACAATATGTCTGCAATTTATTATTTGTGTCTTCGTTATTCAAATTCACAACCGGAAAGCAATGGTTTGAATTATTGTATATTACCACTTCCTGCTGAGGTCAATATCTTTCCAATATAATAATACAATCATGAACAAGAGGTAAACAATAATTTCAACATGTGCTTTACAAGACGAACAGTAATCATGGACAAACGATATATAACTTCAACATGGCAAAAGTATAGTGCCAAAGAAGACTTGGCATAAAGCATGGACAAGAGATAAACAATAACTTCAACATATAATTAGTCTAGTGATATATAAGACTTGGCATTGGGCGTGGACAAGAGATAATAACTTCAACATGAAACAAGTCTAGTGATATAGAAGGTTTGGCATTAAGCGTGGACAAGAGATAACAACTTCAACATGAATGAAGATGGGTGGAAGAGTCAGAAAAATAAAGAGGACAACGATGAAGGAAAAGTTATGTTAAATATTTGTGAAATATCAGTGATGAATATAAATATTAATTATCTCTACTAAATACATATACACACACTGGCACCTGGTCGTCTTTTTATACTAATAGTTCCAAACCTTTTTTGGTACGTGCACCCCTTCACCATATTTTCAGAACGCCATTCTCTCCCCCCCCCCCCTCTTTTCGTATTTCCTCCCTATAAATTCCCCTATAAATTCCTCCCTATAAATAGAGGATAATGCAACAGATCTACAACAATTGTTGGGCATTGTAGTAACAGAGAGCGCAAAGAAAGGACTCTCCTTGAATATAAAAAAAATAGTAACAATGATGGTATCAAAGAAACAGGTGACACCCAAATGTGAAATAGAGATAGAAGGGAAAATTCTTCACCAAGTGGATAGTTTTAAATATCTAGGGACATTTATAACATCAGATGGAAGATGCACAACAGAGATTAAGGGCAGAATAGGGCAAGCAAAGGCTGCATAAAAAAAAAAAATGAAGAATATCTTATGTAATAAGTCGCTATCATTTAATGTAAAAAAAAAGAGAGTGCTGAGATGCTATATAGAACCTGTTTTGCTGTATGGCTGTGAATCTTGGAACATAAATGAACAAATTAGGACAAGATTGGAAGCAACAGAGATGTGGTTCCTTAGACGAATGTTGCGAATTTCTTGGACTGCTAAAGTAACCAACGACGAATGCCTTAAAGAGGCTGGCGAAACTAGAACATTATATACAACAATAAGAAAGAGACAAACAGCTTTTTTTAGTCATGCGATGAGAAGAGAGGCGCTGGAGAACATCGTGCCAACTGGAAAGATCGAGGGGAAGAGAGGCAGAGGCAGACCACGAGAAATGATGCTGGATGGATTGCGACGGTGGCATGGAGGAATATCAACGACAGAGTTGATCCAGAAAACCAAGGACAGAGATCTGTGGAGAGTCATGAACGCCTACGCCTGTCGGCACGGCACTTGATGATGATGAAATAACCCCCCCCCCCCTACACAGTATATGTAACAATGGAAGCTAAATTTAATAACACATACTAGAACAAGTCTAAACATCTACATAAAACGTGATTTGCGAGTCTACTTACGTTATAAAATGAATTTCAGAAGGGCGAGAAGTCCTGAACTGTAAAGTATGGAGTAAAAAATAATATAAAGTAATCGGTTCTTGTTTTAACGCGATCTTGAAATAATCTTAATTCCCCCCCCCCCCCCCCCCCCCCCCGACACCATAAAATTCCCCCCTGGGTGGGAGGTCCCCAACAGTTGAGAACCACTGTGACAGACGATAGTTTGTTACATTGTGCTTTCAAAAAAAACACACACACATTCACAGACACAGACACAATAACTACAACCAGATCACGAATAGAATTATAATAAAAACTCTCCATGGCACAAAGCCTGGGCTGAATAGTAGAGACCATGAGATTGTCCAAACAGCCCGATCCCTCTCATGAAGAAGAATAGTATACGTCAACATGTATTAAAATAGTTTGGAATTGTCGTCGCGCAATGAATTACGCATAAAAATAGAGAACTAATTATGCATGAGACAATTACATCAATTAATGGGATTCAGTATAAGTTGTATGTAAGTAAACATTTAAAGGACTCAAATACCTGCTTAAAAGTGCAATTGAAGTGTGGCTAGTTACATATCCTTTAGCAGACCTCAATCAATCCCAGTATCTTTGGCTGTTCTTGATTTATATGATCCATCCATCAATCATGTGCCATGTCGGAAAACGTGGGCGATCGTGACTCGCCATTTCACTCGATCACCAGAGTCGTTGATTAGCTAAGTGCTCCTGTCTCGACAATGCCATGTGGTCAAGCCATTCAGGTATTTACTTCTCGGTCTTCCCGTTTGTACACTTCGATCTTGCCAGTTGTTACCAAGTTCGCCAATTCATTTCTTCTTATAACATGTCCAAAAAATTTTGACTGCCTACGTCTAATTTCTCTAATCAATTTACGATTTTTATTTGTCTCCTGTCGTATCTGGTCATTGGTTTTTCTGTCTGTCCATGGTATTCCTTGCTATCTCTTCAGAAATCACATTTCTGCAGCCATCAGATGTTTTTCAGCTTGACTGCTCATTGTCCAAGTTTCACATCCATACAAACGAACAGGCTCTATGTAGCACATAAACACTCTTTTTCTCTTTTCAATTGACATCTGTTTATTGGTCAGTATGTTTTTCATCTTGCTAAAGGCTACTTTCGCCATGGCGATTCTTGTTCTAATCTCTTCAATGCATCTCTCATCAGATGTTATGACTCTTCCGAGATAATTGTACCGATTCACTTGTTGAAGAGTATTCCCATTTACTTGTATATTACATTGTGGTATTTCGTTCTTCCTAGTGACGACCATAATCTGTGTCTTTTTTACAATTTAATTCTAACCCCAGTTGTTCACTGTGTGCAACAACCGCATCTACTAATTGTTGCAGATCCTCCTCATTGTCTGCAATCAATACCATATCATCTACATATCTAATCTTATTGATGTTTCATCCTCCAATGATGATTCCATTTACATCTTCTACATTTCTGAAAATATTTTCACTGTATAGGGGCAAAAAGATCTGGAGACATTACACATCCCTGTCTCACACCTCTCTTAATAGGCTGATATTGTCCCACTTCATTATCAATCCTTATGGCAGCTTGTTGTTTCCAGTATATGTTTTTTATAAGTCTAATGTCTTTAATATCAGACTTTATTATCAGACGCGGGACATCTTGCTTATGATCGAGAGGTTTTCCGGAAGGTTGTTATGGGAGCGAGGTTCTGCAAAGGACATGCTACTGAATGAATGAATGAATGAATGAATGAATGAATGAATGTTTTTCCCATCAATTTGTAGATCTGCAAGCATATCTACCATGCTGGCATGTCTTACTCTATCGAAAGCCTTTGTGTAGTCAATAAAGCAAAGATGTATATCTTTAGTTAGTTAGTTAGTCGCAGTTCCAACTTCACAGCAACGGGTCGTCCCCATTATGCTCCGTTCCTGTGCCAGTGAATATCACACAAAATGCTCCCCACTGCCCAATGTGAAAAGTGAAAAAGACAGGAGTCTCGACAAACAACAGCCCGCACAGATACACTGTGCATAATGCCGCCGCCAGAATGTCAACACAATAGTCCCCCACAAAACACCAGTTCATTTCTGATGGAATCGGCAGTCATTTTCCCATCTGGATGTTTCCTAGATGTTCACCCACACAGTCCACGAAATACAGTTCATCGTCGATGGTAGTGGCAGTCAACCAGAAGCCCAGCAGCCACGCATTTCTGCATAAGGCAAAAACCGGTCAACTCTGGGACATAGCCATCTGCCATCGCTCCGAACATGGAGTCACGTTCCAAAAAACCTCGGGTAGATTCAAAAGCATTTCACACGAAACTCACAGCTCACAGTGTCGCGCCACGCACTCACTCAGTAGCAGGGCGACGGAACCATCAAGCCTCCTTAGTCGCCTCTTACGACATGCATGGTAGGCTGCAGTGTTGCTATTCTTTGCTTCCCTTATGGGCCTTTGTTTACTTCTATAGAACGTTCAATAACTGATCGCAGCATGTACACAACATTTACTATATCCTTTCCTTCTACAAGCAGACATTGTTCTTCCCCTATTTCAGGTTGTACTTTCTTCCTAACTCTTTGCATGGTAATTCGTAGCAAAATCTCCGTGATGTGGCTCATTATACTAATTGTTCGATATTGATCACATTTCAAGGCTCCTGATTTCTTTGGGATTGCAATAAATACTGAATTACATAATTCAGAAGGTATATCTCCGGTATCATATAATGTGTTCAGCAGTCTAGTAACTTGATCTATTCCATATTCGTCTAAAGCGTTAATCATTTCTGTTGTGATGTTATCTGAACCGGGGGTCTTGCCAGCTTTCATATGTTTAAGAACATTCCTAACCTCCATTTTCAAAATTGACGGTCCTTCATTATTAAATTTAATATCATTCTGTTCATCTCTGTTATCATCATAAAGGTTTTTCACATAATCTGACCATTCATGTAGAATGGAACGCTAATGGACAAATTTTAAAACAAACAAACAAACAAACAAACAAACAAAAACAAAGAAAGAAAGAAACAAACAAACTTATAAGAAATAGAGATGTGGTTCCTGGGACGACTGATACGCATACCTTGAACTGCCACGGTAAGTGCCGACGACTGTATGGAAGAAGCTAATGAAACTAGAACATTACATACAGCAATAATAAAGAGACTAAGGCATTCTTTAGTCATGTGGTGACAAAACGAGCATTGGAGAAAATTGTGACAACTGGAAACATCCGTGGGGAAAGAGGCAAGAGAGAATATGCTGAGTGGATTGAGATGGAGGAATATCATCAGTATCAGCTGAGTTGATTAAGAGCACTAAGGACCTAGATCTGTGGAAAGATATGAATGCTTAGGCCAGCTGGCAAGGCACATGACGATGATGATGGTGTAACTGATGTTAAGAGTTGAATGAGGGACTCTTGGATTGTCAGCTCTATTCCTTTAGTTTTAGGTTAAAGAAATCCCGACTGCTTGCCAGCAGCACAGAACAAAGACGGCACCTTGTAAGTATACCCCTGGGGGAAGGCATTGCATGTCATGCTATAGTGCGTTCACAAATGTTTTCCCCCGTATAAACAACCAGTACTCGGTAATCAACTGAGGAAAGTTGATGAGATTTAGCATATATTATAACCTTACAATTATGTAACCCAATAAAACAAAATTTTGTCTGAAGATTGTACAGCAGATCTCCATGTTTTTTTTTTTTAAATATGCGGAGTATAATCAAGTGTGCATATTATGAAATGTGTTACATCTTCACAAGGAAACATCCGTGTTCAATAATGAATATTCTCCGTGGTGAACAGGAATTTCCTTATGAGAAACATGTCACATAGTGGAACGGATATGCCTTGCATCGTTACCCGAATTGACGTGCATTACTGTAAAACAAGTGTGTTAGCGTGAATTCAATAAATTTCGCCAAAACACCAAAGACATTCCGGAACTTTCCATGTTTTCACATGCCTTTGAATCTATCGAAGACATTTCTTGGGTGGAAGTAAATATAAGAGGGCAGGAAATATTTCATCACCACGCAACAGATACTTAAAAACAAAATGAACATGAATGAAGGCAAGCATTTGTGAACACGAGCTACTGTCCTTGTTTGCCTGACCTCCACGCGTGGACACTCTGTATGGTTTAAGACCAGAAACCAAACATGAAGCTGGGACAGGAACTTATTTCATCTGGTTTTAGAAAGTGAGAAAAGTAATAAATATAATATTGATCAAACAGTTTAGTATCTCAAAAAGTATAGTATGTCAAATAGTTTAGTATGTAAACTAGTTTAGTATGTCAAATAGTTTAGTATGTCAAATAGTTTAGTATTAAACAAAAAAAAGTATAGTACGAGGGTGATTCAAGTGTAAACTTTACATGTTTTTTGTGTGTGGTGAATATATTCAGAAAAAGTAAAGAACAAATGTATAATTTGAATAACGAAGACACAAACAATAGATTGCACGATTTATTGCATATAATCACACAACATAAAGTAAAAAATTAATAGCAATAGATGATAGCAAGTAATGACAGTAAGTTCAAAATTACCGTGGTAGACTATTGATATTACTGTGCGAACATGTGTATATTTGAGATTGAAGGATTTATCTAGTTATTTTACTTTACGTTGTGTGAATTCTGCAGTATGTACCTGACGAGATGCAGTGAACTATACCAGGCAATAAATCGTGCAATCTATTGTTTGTGTCTTCGTTATTCGAATTCACTACGGGAAAACATTGTTTCAAATTTATCATTTCTCGATGTAGTCGCCAGTGCGTTCAATGCAAATCCTCCAGCGCCCATAATGTTCTTGGATTCCTGTATAAACAATTTATCTCGGTCGTATGTGCAACCACTCATGTACCACCCGCTGTACATCTTTACAGAAGTCACGCCGTTTTGAAACTTCCTACCTCACTCATACACTTGCTGGACTGACAGGCATACATCACCATACTCAACCTTCATTCCCCGATGCATTTCTATAGGTTTCACCCCTTCACTGATCAAAATACGGATAGCAGAACGCTGCTAATCTTTGGTGCATGTCAAAAGTGGCCATATTTAAACTGTCATTATAACGTCACCGTGTAAGTCTGCACCATGATATCATGTGCTTGACATCCTTAACAACGATATTGACAGGTTATAA
This sequence comes from Cepaea hortensis, assembly GCA_963921405.1. Classification (NCBI taxonomy): domain Eukaryota; kingdom Metazoa; phylum Mollusca; class Gastropoda; order Stylommatophora; family Helicidae; genus Cepaea; species Cepaea hortensis. Next base: position 115,389,703 of record OY992876.1, read on the forward strand.
GACAATGGCATAGTTATTTTAATTTCTATGACTTTTAAGGTTTTCATTTGGAAAAGCATAGTGTGCCAAATAGTTTAATATGTCAAAAAAGTAATTTTTTTTTTGTTCGCATATCCTTTACAGGACATCGCTGTCAACATCAGCATCTTTCAGCTGATTGTTGATTTCTAAGCAAGATTATGCTCAGTAGTTTGCCATTGCTTTCTGAGCGACTGGCTCACATACCCAGTAAGTTACCAACGAGGAGAGAACCGCTACCGATTCTCGCGCAACGTCACGTTACTCACGAGAGTATACGGGATTATGGAGAAAGTCGTGTAACCCCTAGACTGAATATCAAATAGTCTATAGTGCTAATTGCATATACCTCTGCAATTTATATCACATGACCATTGGCTGACACCATGCCAGATTGCCTATCCTCATCCTTTCATCTGTTCTTGTTCACTTCACTTCGCAGTCGAAGAGGTCTGCATGGCAAAGTGATTCAAGCCACTGGACGCACAATTTCAAGGTCATGGGTGTATTTTCACACTGCGTCTTTTCAGAACATCAATGAAATGTTTCTGCGGAACTTGATTAATCTACGGAGTTCATGCTTCTAGCTGGTGGCTTGTGATTCTGCGGAAAGAGACTTGGAGCCATTTGTGGTAGAATCCGGTGCAGTGAAGTGTATCATCTCTCCTTTAGCCTATTTATTTTCCAGATTAATTGATGCCCACAGACAGTAGGCCTAATCATAATATATGGCTTGTCATATGTGATAGTTCCTACAGCAGTGTTCACAATATGTCATTTATACGATGTGATAGTTCCTACAAGCAGTGTTCACAATATGTCACTTATACGCTGTGATAGTTCCCACAACACTGTCCACAATATGTCACTTGTACACCATGATAGTTCCCATAGCATTGTTCACATTCCCTCACTTGTACACCATGATAGTTCCCATAGCATTGTTCACAATCCCTCACTTGTACACTGTGATAGTTCCCATAGCATTGTTCACAATCCCTCACTTGTACACTGTGATAGTTCCTATAGCATTGTTCACAATACCTCACTTGTACACTGTGATAGTTCCTATAGCATTGTTCACAATCCCTCACTTGTACACTGTGATAGTTCCTATAGCATTGTTCACAATCCCTCACTGGTACACCATGATAGTTCCCATAGAATTGTTCACAATCCCTCACTTGTACACTGTGATAGTTCCTATAGCATTGTTCACAATCCCTCACTTGTACACTGTGATAGTTCCTATAGCACTGTTCACAATCCCTCACTTGTACACTGTGATAGTTCCTATAGCATTGTTCACAATCCCTCACTTGTACACTGTGATAGTTCCTATAGCATTGTTCACAATCCCTCACTTGTACACTGTGATAGTTCCTATAGCATTGTTCACAATATGTCACTTGTACACCATGATAGTTCCTAAAGCATTGTTCACAATCCCTCGCTTGTACACTGTGATAGTTCCTATAGCATTGTTCACAATCCCTCACTTGTACACTGTGATAGTTCCTATAGCATTGTTCACAATCCCTCACTTGTACACTGTGATAGTTCCTATAGCATTGTTCACAATCCCTCACTTGTACACTGTGATAGTTCCTATAGCATTGTTCACAATCCCTCACTTGTACACTGTGATAGTTCCCATAGCATTGTTCGCAATCCCTCACTTGTACACTGTGATAGTTCCTATAGCATTGTTCACAATCCCTCACTTGTACACTGTGATAGTTCCCATAGCATTGTTCACAATCCCTCACTTGTACACCATGATAGTTCCCATAGAATTGTTAACAATCCCTCACTTGTACACCATGATAGTTCCCATAGCATTGTTCACAATCCCTCACTTGTACACCATGATAGTTCCCATAGAATTGTTAACAATCCCTCACTTGTACACTGTGATAGTTCCAATAGCATTGTTCACAATCCCTCACTTGTACACTGTGATAGTTCCTATAGCACTGTTCACAATCCCTCACTTGTACACTGTGATAGTTCCTATAGCATTGTTCACAATCCCTCACTTGTACACTGTGATAGTTCCTATAGCATTGTTCACAATCCCTCACTTGTACACTGTGATAGTTCCTATAGCATTGTTCACAATATGTCACTTGTACACCATGATAGTTCCTATAGCATTGTTCACAATCCCTCACTTGTACACTGTGATAGTTCCTATAGCATTGTTCACAATCCCTCACTTGTACACTGTGATAGTTCCTATAGCATTGTTTACAATACCTCACTTGTACACTGTGATAGTTCCTATAGCACTGTTCACAATCCCTAACTTGTACACTGTGATAGTTCCTATAGCATTGTTCACAATCCCTCACTTGTACAATGTGGTAGTTCCTATAGCATTGTTCACAATCCCTCACTTGTACACTGTGATAGTTCCTATAGCATTGTTCACAATCCCTCACTTGTACACTGTGATAGTTCCTATAGCATTGTTTACAATACCTCACTTGTACACTGTGATAGTTCCGATAGCATTGTTCACAATCCCTCACTTGTACACTGTGATAGTTCCTATAGCATTGTTCACAATCCCTCACTTGTACACTGTGATAGTTCCCATAGCATTTTTCACAATTCCTCACTTGTACACCATGATAGTTCCCATAGAATTGTTAACAATCCCTCACTTGTACACTGTGATAGTTCCTATAACATTGTTCACAATCCCTCACTTGTACACCATGATAGTTCTTATAGCATTGTTCACAATCCCTCACTTGTACATTGTGATAGTTCCTATAACATTGTTCACAATCCCTCACTTGTACACCATGATAGTTCCCATAGCATTGTTCACAATCCCTCACTTGTACACCATGATAGTTCCCATAGAATTGTTAACAATCCCTCACTTGTACACTGTGATAGTTCCTATAGCATTGTTCACAATCCCTCACTTGTACACTGTGATAGTTCCTATAGCATTGTTCACAATCCCTCACTTGTACACTGTGATAGTTCCTATAGCATTGTTCACAATCCCTCACTTGTACACTGTGATAGTTCCTATAGCATTGTTCACAATATGTCACTTGTACACCATGATAGTTCCTATAGCATTGTTCACAATATGTCACTTGTACACCATGATAGTTCCTATAGCATTGTTCACAATCCCTCACTTGTACATTGTGATAGTTCCTATAGCATTGTTCACAATCCCTCACTTGTACACTGTGATAGTTCCTATAGCATTGTTTACAATACCTCACTTGTACACTGTAATAGTTCCTATAGCATGGTTTACAATACCTCATTTGTACACTGTGATAGTTCCTATAGCATTGTTTACAATCCCTCACTTGTACACTGTGATAGTTCCTATAGCATTGTTTACAATACCTCACTTGTACACTGTGATAGTTCCTATAGCATTGTTCACAATCCCTCACTTGTACACTGTGATAGTTCCTATAGCATTGTTCACAATCCCTCACTTGTACACTGTGATAGTTCCTATAGCATTGTTCACAATCCCTCACTTGTACACTGTGATAGTTCTTATAGCATTGTTTACAATACCTCACTTGTACACTGTGATAGTTCCGATAGCATTGTTCAAAATCCCTCACTTGTACACTGTGATAGTTCCTATAGCATTGTTCACAATCCCTCACTTGTACACTGTGATAGTTCCCATAGCATTTTTCACAATCCCTCACTTGTACACCATGATAGTTCCCATAGAATTGTTAACAATCCCTCACTTGTACACTGTGATAGTTCCTATAACATTGTTCACAATCTCTCACTTGTACACCATGATAGTTCTTATAGCATTGTTCACAATCCCTCACTTGTACATTGTGATAGTTCCTATAACATTGTTCAAAATCCCTAACTTGTACACCATGATAGTTCCCATAGCATTGTTCACAATCCCTCACTTGTACACCATGATAGTTCCCATAGAATTGTTAACAATCCCTCACTTGTACACTGTGATAGTTCCTATAGCATTGTTCACAATCCCTCAGTTGTACACTGTGATAGTTCCTATAGCATTGTTCACAATCCCTCACTTGTACACTGTGATAGTTCCTATAGCATTGTTCACAATCCCTCACTTGTACACTGTGATAGTTCCTATAGCATTGTTCACAATCCCTCACTTGTACACTGTGGTAGTTCCTATAGCATTGTTCACAATCCCTCACTTGTACACTGTGATAGTTCCTATAGCATTGTTCACAATCCCTCACTTGTACACTGTGATAGTTCCTATAGCATTGTTTACAATACCTCACTTGTACACTGTGATAGTTCCGATAGCATTGTTCACAATCCCTCACTTGTACACTGTGATAGTTCCTATAGCATTGTTCACAATCCCTCACTTGTACACTGTGATAGTTCCCATAGCATTTTTCACAATCCCTCACTTGTACACCATGATAGTTCCCATAGAATTGTTAACAATCCATCACTTGTACACTGTGATAGTTCCTATAACATTGTTCACAATCCCTCACTTGTACACCATGATAGTTCTTATAGCATTGTTCACAATCCCTCACTTGTACATTGTGATAGTTCCTATAACATTGTTCACAATCCCTCACTTGTACACCATGATAGTTCCCATAGCATTGTTCACAATCCCTCACTTGTACACCATGATAGTTCCCATAGAATTGTTAACAATCCCTCACTTGTACACTGTGATAGTTCCTATAGCATTGTTCACAATCCCTCACTTGTACACTGTGATAGTTCCTATAGCATTGTTCACAATCCCTCACTTGTACACTGTGATAGTTCCTATAGCATTGTTCACAATCCCTCACTTGTACACTGTGATAGTTCCTATAGCATTGTTCACAATCCCTCACTTGTACACTGTGATAGTTTCTATAGCATTGTTCACAATCCCTCACATGTACACTGTGATAGTTCCTATAGCATTGTTCACAATCCCTCACTTGTACACCATGATAGTTCCTATAGCATTGTTCACAATATGTCACTTGTACACCATGATAGTTCCTATAGCATTGTTCACAATCCCTCACTTGTACATTGTGATAGTTCCTATAGCATTGTTCACAATCCCTCACTTGTACACTGTGATAGTTCCTATAGCATTGTTTACAATACCTCACTTGTACACTGTAATAGTTCCTATAGCATTGTTTACAATACCTAATTTGTACACTGTGATAGTTCCTATAGCATTGTTTACAATCCCTCACTTGTACACTGTGATAGTTCCTATAGCATTGTTTACAATACCTCACTTGTACACTGTGATAGTTCCTATAGCATTGTTCACAATCCCTCACTTGTACACTGTGATAGTTCCTATAGCATTGTTCACAATCCCTCACTTGTACACTGTGATAGTTCCTATAGCATTGTTCACAATCCCTCACTTGTACACTGTGATAGTTCCTATAGCATTGTTTACAATACCTCACTTGTACACTGTGATAGTTCCGATAGCATTGTTCACAATCCCTCACTTGTACACTGTGATAGTTCCCATAGCATTTTTCACAATCCCTCACTTGTACACTATGATAGTTCCCATAGAATTGTTAACAATCCCTCACTTGTACACTGTGATAGTTCCTATAACATTGTTCACAATCCCTCACTTGCACACCATGATAGTTCTTATAGCATTGTTCACAATCCCTCACTTGTACATTGTGATAGTTCCTATAACATTGTTCACAATCCCTCACTTGTACACCATGATAGTTCCCATAGCATTGTTCACAATCCCTCACTTGTACACCATGATAGTTCCCATAGAATTGTTAACAATCCCTCACTTGTACACCATGATAGTTCCCATAGAATTGTTAACAATCCCTCACTTGTACACTGTGATAGTTCCTATAGCATTTTACAATCCCTCACTTGTACACTGTGATAGTTCCTATAGCATTGTTCATAATCCCTCACTTGTACACTGTGATAGTTCCTATAGCATTGTTCACAATCCCTCACTTGTACACTGTGATAGTTCCTACAGCATTGTTCACAATCCCTCACTTGTACACTGTGATAGTTCCTATAGCATTGTTCACAATCCCTCACTTGTACACCATGATAGTTCCTATAGCATTGTTCACAATATGTCACTTGTACACCATGATTGTTCCTATAGCATTGTTCACAATCCCTCACTTGTACATTGTGATAGTTCCTATAGCATTGTTCACAATCCCTCACTTGTACACTGTGATAGTTCCTATAGCATTGTTTATAATACCTCACTTGTACACTGTGATAGTTCCTATAGCATTGTTTACAATACCCCACTTGTACACTGTGATAGTTCTTATAGCATTGTTTACAATCCCTCACTTGTACACTGTGATAGTTCCTATAGCATTGTTTACAATACCTCACTTGTACACTGTGATAGTTCCTATAGCATTGTTCACAATCCCTCACTTCTACACTGTGATAGTTCCTATAGCATTGTTCACAATATGTCACTTGTACACCATGATAGTTCCCATAGAATTGTTAACAATCCCTCACTTGTGCACTGTGATAGTTCATATAACATTGTTCACAATCCCTCACTTGTACACCATGATAGTTCTTATAGCATTGTTCACAATCCCTCACTTGTACATTGTGATAGTTCCCATAGAATTGTTAACAATCCCTCACTTGTACACCATGATAGTTCCCATAGCATTGTTCACAATCCCTCACTTGTACACCATGATAGTTCCTATAGCATTGTTCACAATCCCTCACTTGTACACTGTGATAGTTCCAATAGCATTGTTCACAATCCCTCACTTGTACACCATGATAGTTCCCATAGCATTGTTCACAATCCCTCACTTGTACACTGTGATAGTTCCCATAGCATTGTTCACAATCCCTCACTTGTACACCATGATAGTTCCTATAGCATTGTTCACAATATGCCACTTGTACACCATGATAGTTCCCATAGCATTGTTCACAATCCCTCACTTGTACACTGTGATAGTTCCTATAGCATTGTTCACAATCCCTCACTTGTACACTGTGATAGTTCCTATAGCATTGTTCACAATCCCTCACTTGTACACCATGATAGTTCCCATAGAATTGGTAACAATCCCTCACTTGTGCACTGTGATAGTTCCTATAGCATTGTTAACAATCCCTCACTTGTACACTGTGATAGTTCCTATAGCATTGTTCACAATCCCTCACTTGTACACTGTGATAGTTCCTATAACATTGTTCACAATCCCTCACTTGTACACTGTGATAGTTCCTATAGCATTGTTCACAATCCCTCACTTGTACACTGTGATAGTTCCTATAGCATTGTTCACAATCCCTCACTTGTACACTGTGATAGTTCCTATAGCATTGTTTACAATACCTCACTTGTACACTGTGATAGTTCCGATAGCATTGTTCACAATCCCTCACTTGTACACTGTGATAGTTCCTATAGCATTGTTCACAATCCCTCACTTGTACACTGTGATAGTTCCCATAGCATTTTTCACAATCCCTCACTTGTACACTATGATAGTTCCCATAGAATTGTTAACAATCCCTCACTTGTACACTGTGATAGTTCCTATAACATTGTTCACAATCCCTCACTTGCACACCATGATAGTTCTTATAGCATTGTTCACAATCCCTCACTTGTACATTGTGATAGTTCCTATAACATTGTTCACAATCCCTCACTTGTACACCATGATAGTTCCCATAGCATTGTTCACAATCCCTCACTTGTACACCATGATAGTTCCCATACAATTGTTAACAATCCCTCACTTGTACACCATGATAGTTCCCATAGAATTGTTAACAATCCCTCACTTGTACACTGTGATAGTTCCTATAGCATTGTTCACAATCCCTCACTTGTACACTGTGATAGTTCCTATAGCATTGTTCACAATCCCTCACTTGTACACTGTGATAGTTCCTATAGCATTGTTCACAATCCCTAACTTGTACACTGTGATAGTTCCTACAGCATTGTTCACAATCCCTCACTTGTACACTGTGATAGTTCCTATAGCATTGTTCACAATCCCTCACTTGTACACCATGATAGTTCCTATAGCATTGTTCACAATATGTCACTTGTACACCATGATAGTTCCTATAGCATTGTTCACAATCCCTCACTTGTACATTGTGATAGTTCCTATAGCATTGTTCACAATCCCTCACTTGTACACTGTGATAGTTCCTATAGCATTGTTTACAATACCTCACTTGTACACTGTGATAGTTCCTATAGCATTGTTTACAATACCTCACTTGTACACTGTGATAGTTCTTATAGCATTGTTTACAATCCCTCACTTGTACACTGTGATAGTTCCTATAGCATTGTTTACAATACCTCACTTGTACACTGTGATAGTTCCTATAGCATTGTTCACAATCCCTCACTTCTACACTGTGATAGTTCCTATAGCATTGTTCACAATATGTCACTTGTACACCATGATAGTTCCCATAGAATTGTTAACAATCCCTCACTTGTACACTGTGATAGTTCCTATAACATTGTTCACAATCCCTCACTTGTACACCATGATAGTTCTTATAGCATTGTTCACAATCCCTCACTTGTACATTGTGATAGTTCCCATAGAATTGTTAACAATCCCTCACTTGTACACCATGATAGTTCCCATAGCATTGTTCACAATCCCTCACTTGTACACCATGATAGTTCCTATAGCATTGTTCACAATCCCTCACTTGTACACTGTGATAGTTCCAATAGCATTGTTCACAATCCCTCACTTGTACACCATGATAGTTCCCATAGCATTGTTCACAATCCCTCACTTGTACACTGTGATAGTTCCCATAGCATTGTTCACAATCCCTCACTTGTACACCATGATAGTTCCTATAGCATTGTTCACAATATGCCACTTGTACACCATGATAGTTCCCATAGCATTGTTCACAATCCCTCACTTGTACACTGTGATAGTTCCTATAGCATTGTTCACAATCCCTCACTTGTACACTGTGATAGTTCCTATAACATTGTTCACAATCCCTCACTTGTACATTGTGTTAGTTCCTATAGCATTGTTCACAATCCCTCACTTGTACACCATGATAGTTCCAATAGAATTGTTAACAATCCCTCACTTGTACACTGTGATAGTTCCTATAGCATTGTTTACAATACCTCACTTGTACACTGTGATAGTTCCTATAGCATTGTTCACAATCCCTCACTTCTACACTGTGATAGTTCCTATAGCATTGTTCACAATATGTCACTTGTACACCATGATAGTTCCCATAGAATTGTTAACAATCCCTCACTTGTACACTGTGATAGTTCCTATAACATTGTTCACAATCCCTCACTTGTACACCATGATAGTTCTTATAGCATTGTTCACAATCCCTCACTTGTACATTGTGATAGTTCCCATAGAATTGTTAACAATCCCTCACTTGTACACCATGATAGTTCCCATAGCATTGTTCACAATCCCTCACTTGTACACCATGATAGTTCCTATAGCATTGTTCACAATCCCTCACTTGTACACTGTGATAGTTCCAATAGCATTGTTCACAATCCCTCACTTGTACACCATGATAGTTCCCATAGCATTGTTCACAATCCCTCACTTGTACACTGTGATAGTTCCCATAGCATTGTTCACAATCCCTCACTTGTACACCATGATAGTTCCTATAGCATTGTTCACAATATGCCACTTGTACACCATGATAGTTCCCATAGCATTGTTCACAATCCCTCACTTGTACACTGTGATAGTTCCTATAGCATTGTTCACAATCCCTCACTTGTACACTGTGATAGTTCCTATAACATTGTTCACAATCCCTCACTTGTACATTGTGTTAGTTCCTATAGCATTGTTCACAATCCCTCACTTGTACACCATGATAGTTCCAATAGAATTGTTAACAATCCCTCACTTGTACACTGTGATAGTTCCTATAGCATTGTTCACAATCCCTCACTTGTACACTGTGATAGTTCCTATAGCATTGTTCACAATCCCTCACTTGTACACTGTGATAGTTCCTATAGCATTGTTCACAATCCCTCACTTGTACACTGTGATAGTTCCTATAGCATTGTTCACAATCCCTCACTTGTACACTGTGATAGTTCCTATAGCATTGTTCACAATCCCTCACTTGTACACCATGATAGTTCCTATAGCATTGTTCACAATATGTCACTTGTACACCATGATAGTTCCTATAGCATTGTTCACAATCCCTCACTTGTACACTGTGATAGTTCCTATAGCATTGTTTACAATACCTCGCTTGTACACTGTGATAGTTCATACAGCATTGTTCACAATATGTCACTTGTCCACTGTTGAATTTAGTTTAGTCGACGGATCAACATCACGGCACACAGGTGTAACTCATAAGTGCTCCGTTCTACTCCTAACGCAAGCCTGAATCTGGAGAATCTCAGCTCAGTGCACGAACTCCGTAGCACCGGCGAGGCTCTTGAAATACATTGGGTAGATTTTAAATTTTTAACTCAAAATTTTGCCCGGGCAGCGGCGTTAGGCTATTCTTTTTTTATTTCCAACTGCCAAGGGATTGTTTACGTGCGCAAAAATAAACACGGGTGTCCGATCTCACTACCCAGAGACCAGGGGAAATTTTGTTACTAGAAGTCGACGTGAAAAAAAACCCAAAAAATCCTGGTCCTCACTGGGGTTTGAAGACACTTCAGCACTGGAGGCGGACACCATACCTCGAGACCACTCAGTCCTCCTACAGCATGTCCACTGTGATAGTTCCTACAAGCAGTGTTCACAAAGTCAACATATGAAGGTATAACACCCACAAATGCACTTCTTGCCTCTCACTCCATCATGAACCAGGCATTATATCTCCTTCAGTCCCAGCAGCTGGGGCAACTAATGAAAAGAACCCAAGTGTATGACTTTAGCAGGGGCCAGATATGCACGACTTGTAATGAACATACATTGCCAGATTTCTGTAATATACTCTGGCTAAATGTAAAAAGTGCTATTACGCATGGCAAACTGATTAATACACATGAAGAATACCCAATTATATGTGGTGTGTTCCCTGGCATACAAACAGCAATAAACCATTTTGTTTTTCACAAACGTGTCTTTTCAATTTTGAATAAATGAACAACTCCTCCAAAGAAAAATCATGAATGGGTAAACCCATCTTTGTCGGACTCTAAAGGGTTTAGACAGGTTTACAAGCCAGAGGGCTGACTTCCATGTGCTGAGTTTTATCTCATATTGTTTGGTCTCTTTCAGAAAAGGACTGACTTCACTGTGCTGGGTTTGACCCTATATGGTTTGGTCTCTTTCAGAAAAGGACTGACTTCACTGTGCTGGGTTTGACCCCATATGGTTTGGTCTCTTTTGGAAGAGGGCTGACTTCACTGTGCCTGGTTTGATCCAATATGATTTTGTCTGTTTCTGAAGAGGGCTGATTTCACTGTGCTGGGTTTGATCTCATATGGTTTGGTCTCTTTTGGAAGAATGGCTTGCTGAAATCTTTGCACAGAGCACAAACTCCCTTGTGCCACTGATGACCCCAGGGGGTCAAATTTCACTTGTGAACCAAATTATGGAGCCCAAAAATGAACCCACAGTCTTCAGTGCATGAGGCAGGCCACTTTACCGCAGATTCACAAAAGGGCTAGACGACAAGAGGGTTGATTTCATTGCTATGGAGAGTCCCCAACCTCGACAGACTCCAATAGTTTTATTTTTTAATTATAAAATGGTGTCCTTATTAAAAAATGGTGTCCTTTCTAGCAAAGTGCTAGCAGGTGCTTTAGAAGCCATGTTTTCTGACAACCTAGAGCTGGGGTTGGCAACATTTTATAGTGTTGTGCCAAAATACTATTACACAGTCATTCAGCAAGCCAAGGAATCAGCATGACTGAATGTATAAGACCGCTTGCTCTTAAATTTCCGGTGTGCTGACGCCGAGGTAGCGGGTTCAATCACTACAACGGTTAGTTGGACTAAAATGATGACTTCTCATCCTTGACTTTGGGATGTAAATTACAAGTGCTTCAGAAGTCAGAGTGGGTTCGCCTGATGGTGAGGGACACTGGTAATAGGGAAAGCTAGCCTACATGCAAATATCAGTCCAGCATGGACTGCACTTGAGTTCAAAGCGAGCGAGCGGGGGAAAAAAAATTTCAGAAGGCCAACCTAAGTCCACCATATTTTAAAAAATGATAATAGAAAAAAAATATTAATGTGAATTTGATATTGTGTTAACAAATTTCTGATACTTAAATAGCTATTCTATTCTTTGTAGATTACTGAATATTGTAATACAAAAATGAACAAATGCAATTATTATGTTTTAGAAAATTTAAAGTTTGAGCTTGTTATTTTGAAATTTTATAAAAAAATATAATTAGTTGCATATCCGTTAAAGGATGTCGCAGTCAACACCAGCATTTTTTGCTGTTGTGATCTCTTGACAAGTTTATATTCAGTAGTTTGCCATTGCTTTCTGAACGAGTGGCACCCATAACATTTAGAAAAAAACCAAAGCAAGGAGGTGTGCTATTTTATATATATTTTAAAAAAGCTACATGTGTATTTTGTTCAGACGGAAAGTCCAATAATTTGAAGAACAAAACATTTTGAAAGGTAGTGTATTACCTGATAACAACACCAATATTTGTGATAATGTCAGTGGAGTGTACTGGTATGTATAAGTATGACAGCCAAGAGTTGATGGTGGTAGTGGTTGGGAGAGAGAAGGAGGAGATGAAAATAGAACTTCGTCAAGATCAGTAACTTTTGCTCCAAAATTACTCAGTTTGCATAAGATCAGATTTTTACCTCCTATGTTTTGAAGGCATGTAAAAATAGGAACAGTTTTACAAAAATTATTTGCTTCTATTTAATTAATATCTCATTTTTGTATGAGATACTATTGTAAATTTCAATTCACTCAGCATGCCAATGAAAATAATTGTGCATGCCATGACTATGTACCGCATGCCGCTGATGCCCTACCTAGTGTTTGCAACCAGAACAAGAAAACAGTGGGGCAAAAATAAAACACAAACTTCTGACTACAACTTCATGCAATAAATAAGAACAACAAAAAGTGGACAAACCGAAATAAGAACATTTATTGTTTGTCTACTCTGTGATAACATGATGACATGTACCCGTATTAACAAAAAAGTAAGAAAACTCAAGAGAAATCAACAAATGAGAACGAAACTCAATTTATAATGCAGGAAAACAAATCAGAAAAATGTGAACATGTACATACATATCTTAACAAGGGAAGAGAACAGGTTTCAGAGCGTACAAATTGCATGAGAATGAGACTTTCCAGCAAATAAACAATTAACACTCAGGGACATCACAATCATGTCTCTTTACTGGATGGTCAGACGATCATGATGCTCCACAACCATGAACGAGGGGGCTTCAAATGAAAACCTTAAAGTGTGATTGAAATTACAATAACCATGCCATTGTCTTGTAACTGGTCTATATTGTTGTTAAGGATGTCAAGAGTGTTAAGCACATGACATCATGGTGCAGACAAACATGGTGACATCATCAGGATAATTTAAATATGACCACCCCACTTTTGACATGAACCACAGAAGAGCAACGTTCTGTTTTTTGTTTTTTTTTGGCAGTGAAGGGGTGAAACCTACAGAAATTAATCAGCGAATGAAGATCCAGAATGTTGATGTATGCCTGTCAGTCCAGCAAGTGTATAAGTAGAGTAGGAAGTTCCAAAACTGCATGATTTCTGTGTCAGACTGTTCACGACTGGGTCAAGAACACAGAGTAGTGACCCTAGAGTTAATTTTTCTACAGGAATCCAAGAACTTTATTGGCGCTGGAGGACTTGCATTGAATGCAGTGATGACTACATATAAAAAATTATACATATTTTTACTGTTTCAGAATATATTCACCACAGAAAAGAAAAAAAAAAAGTTAAAGTTTTCATTTTGAAATTCCCCCACATATTTTATTTTGACATGTTCAACTGCAGATGTCTTTCCTTACCAGTAACTTCTTACTTTGCTGTCCTATGTCTACAACACCCTCAATCTTACTTGTTGTCATAATCTTTTCTCATAAGGAGACCATACATGATAATTGTCTTGTATTTATGTCTTGTCCTTTATGATTAATATATCCTCTGTAGCATCTGAATATTGGTCCACTAATGTATCCCTTAAATTCTTCAACCTACACCTCAATCATGTGCACATGAATTCCATAAAAGTCATAGTCAACTGTCATAGAACTGTGACATTTTACATATGCTAGATCATATCTCTATGATTTGTGGGCGACCATCTGCATTTCTAACTTCATCATCATTTCCCAACTCAAAGCCAAACCACATGCTTGTATTATTACTCACAGCATCATATCAAGGACACAATCTGATTTTCAAGCAACCAATATACCACAAAGTCTAACTTCCAACTTGCAAATCTAAGACAAATAAAGTCACGGGAATCCCTGACAAATACAGCTGTATGAGTGTCACATGATTGGCCTTTACTTCACCGAGGTCCTGACACATTGACAGAGACATCACAACCACAGCTGTATGAGTGTCACATGATTGGCCTTTACATCACCGAGATCCTGACACATTGACAGAGACATCACAACCACAGCTGTATGAGTGTCACATGATTGGCCTTTACATCACCGAGATCCTGATAAATTGACAGAGACATCACAACCACAGCTTTATGAGTGTCAAATGATTGGCCTTTACATCACCGAGATCCTGACACATTGACAGAGACATCACAAACATCTATTTCATGATGGGGCTTCAGCAATGAAGTCAGGGAGAAAAACTCACCAGACACCCACTAGCTAACTCTACACATCACATACGTGTCTATACTCCTTCTCTCTGTCCTAGGTTATTGCTAGTTTAAAGTTGTACACATCTTGGCCTAGATTGTACACATCTCTCTGTCTTAGGTTGTCACTAGTTTAAATTTGTACACATCTTGGCCTAGGTTGTACACATCTCTCTGTCCTAGGCTGTCATTAGTTTAAAGTTGTACACATCTTGGCCTAGGTTGTACACATCTCTCTGTCCTAGGCTGTCATTAGTTTAAAGTTGTACACAGTAGGTTGTACACAATAAAACATTCATAAACCGGCATACCAATCTCTATCAATGAAGACTTACATGAAAATAAAGGCTTTAAAAGTGAGGGGATTGACTTCATCACTTTGTGTTTTATCTCAAATGGCTCCATCTGTATCCACAGGGTGTCCTGCCGAAAGCTCCATAGCTCCAGCGACAGCCCGTAGGAGTCTATGAGAATATTGCACCCGTGAACTGAATGATGTGGCCAGGAACTGAACCCACAACCTATGGAATGCGAGGCAGGTGACATAACCAGTTCATCACAGAGACTCCCTACATGGAAATAAAGATGGTTACACAGCTGTACAGATGTCCGATCAATAATGGTTACGTAACTTTTGTATGTTTTGTATGTAGTTGTGCCAGTGTCCGCCTATTGTTCGTATACTGATGAAAGCTGTAGCCGCAGCGTCCATTCTGTCCACTGTGATTGTGTTCTTGTCATGCTGACGAACTGCACTTCTGGTTTTCATTGATTAACTCACTGCACGGAATGGAACAGAGTGGCACAAGTCACACAACTACAGAATGAAATAGAGTGGCACAAATCTTACAACTACAGAATGAAATAGAGTGGCACAAGTCTTACAACTACAGAATGAAATAGAGTGGCACAAGTCACACAACTACAGAATGAAATATAGTGGCACAAATCTTACAACTACAGAATAGAATCCTAAAGAACCTCCACAACCAGCCCGAGGTGGTGAAATACATGATGATGATGATACTTTTAAACAAGTCTGTGTCTGTCATTTTAGCTGATTATAAACTTGAAATGAGCAGGCTCCTGTCTAGGCTAAATTTTAATTTAGAATACCTACCCAAAGTGTCTTATTTATGGTAAAACTTGAGGAAAAGAAGCAGAGATGTTTTCGAAGTTGATAGGGAGTTGCACTGATAGTGTAATGAGCACAGTTGAAAATGAGAGGTCGATGCCTGGGCTCATCACTTGAAAAGTGAGGGATAGATTGGCCATCTATAGGTCTATAAATAAAAGAAGGGGCTAGTATTAGCTCACGGTAAGTAAAATGGATATTTTAATTTATAAGAAATCAAACAATGCATTCAGTAAATTATATCACTGTATATATTGTAATCAACAAATTGATACCATGCTAGCATAATCATGCTAATTAAATTCCCAGACAGAATTTCCTGGCATTATATTTTATTATTGTTATATTGTGTGTCAGATTTGTGGTTGCACGGATAGTGCACTGGCTTGTCAACATGGTGGTGAGTTTCACTTCCACAAACAGCATACAGATGGAGTCAACACATCCTCATATAATGAGGTTCATTTCCCCATACAGCATGCAGCTGGAGTCAACACATCCTCATATAATGAGGTTCATTTCCCCATACAGCATAGAGCTGGAGTCGACACATACTCATATAATGAGGTTCACTTCCCCATACAGCAAAGAGCTGGAGTCGACACATCCTCATATAATGAGGTTCACTTCCCCATACAGCAAAGAGCTGGAGTCGACACATCCTCATTAAATGAGATTAACTTCCCCATACAGCTGGAGTTGACACATCCTAATATAATGAGGTTCACTTCCCCATACAGCATGCAGCTGGAGTTGACACATCCTCATTAAATGAGATTAACTTCCCCATACAGCTGGAGTCGACACATCCTAATATAATGAGGTTCACTTCCCCATACAGCATGCAGCTGGAGTCGAAACATCCTCATATAATGAGGTTCACTTCTCCATACAACATACCACTGGAGTTGACACATCCTCATTATATAAGGTTCACTTCCCCATACAGCATACAGCTGGAGTCGACACATCCTCATATAATAAGGTTCACTTCTCCATACAGGAAAGAGCTGGAGTCGACACATCCTCATTAAATGAGGTTCACTTCTTCATACAGCATGCAGCTGGAGTCGACACATCCTCATTAAATGACGTTCACTTCTCCAAACAGCTGGAGTCGACACATCCTCATATAATGAGAGCCAGTTCCTTCCCATAATAAGCACAAGACAGAATTTTCTCAAAAGGAAAGGTGGCATGGCAAAACAGAAAACTGGTCACGGCAACTCATCATGCCTAGAATATATGAAAGCTCAACACATGACACCCCAACACATACACCCTAACAACAGTATCAGACCACCTCATCATGGCTAGAATAATGAAGCTGCACAAATTATGCCCAAGGTGGACACCACTAAGTAAAGCTACCCACATCAGCCCCAGAAGCAGACACCACCAAGTAAAGTCAATCTTAGAAGCAGATAGCTATAAGTAAAGCCACCCTTATCGTGCCAGGTAGCGGGCCCCATTATCTCGTAAGTGGACATCACTGAGTAAAGCTTCTCACATCATTTCCCAGAAGCAGACAACTCTAAGTATATTCACCTCTATAATGCCCAGAAATGAACAACCCTAAGTGAATCCACCCCTACAAACATCCCTAAGTGAATCCACCCCTACAATGACCACAAGCAGACAACTTTAAGTAATTCCACCCATATAATGCCTAGAAGTGGACAGCTTGAAGTAATTTCAAGCCTATAATACCCATTAGCAAACTTCTCTAAGTAAATTCATCTCTATAATACCAAGAAATGAATAACTAAAAGTAAATGCACTTCTATAATGCCCAGAAGTAAACAACTCTAAGTAAATTAACCCTTATATTACCCAAATATGGATTACTGTAAGTAAAGCTACTCCTTTAATGCCCATTTAGAGTCCAAGTAAAAAAATAAAAATAGCAAGCATTTCAGCGACAATAAAATAAATAATGAAATCTATTTAGATATTCTAAAAGACTACATGGCACAAGAGGAAATAAATTAAAGATAAGAGGCTGTTCATATTTACTCAGGAAAGACAATCTGAATTAACAATAAACTGGAAATGTTGGGCCTTAAGGTGCAGATACTGCAGCTAAGTTGTAAACTGTGGGTCTATGGCCTCAACACTTAATGATATGACTAGAAAGAAGAAGAAACTGGAGGATAAGGTGAAGAAAAAGAAGAAGAAAAGAGAACGAGAGGAGGTAGAGTACAGCATGATGGAGAAGGAGGAGAAGAAGAAGAAGAAGAAGAAGAAGAAGAAGAAGAAGAAGAAGAAGAAGAAAGATCAAATTAATAGCTAAAAGCTATGAATTATCTTTTCTCAGTTAAAACATTCACCAAAGGGAAGTAATCATGACGAATGCGTGATATTCTCAACATTGATTAATTATTATATTTCAGATGTATGTGTAACAAGAGAAAACCGTGACCTGTACATTTCTTTTGTAAGAGCTGCTACCAAATGAAGTCTCAATTATGCTATGGCCCGTTGAAAAATATATGCTTTCGATGTTGGCAACTGTTCAGTAATAATATGCTAAACGCCATGGGTATTACTTATAAAAACATTAAGATTAAAATAGCAAATAAGTAATTAGCATTTAATTGTTTTCTTATTTTTCTTAGCGATTACCCCTATGGACAACAATCACCTTCAAGTTAAATACCTGTGAAGGTAAAACCGTGGTCAGCCGCTATTTGTGGCTGAGTCACAGGATGATTAATCTGAGCCAGGGTTTGTACCATAATATAACTTCTCTTTGAAGTTGAACGGGGTTGGGGTAATGGTATAACTGAAATAATCAAAATACTTTCTGTCAATAAAATTCAGTCCAGTGCTACTAGAAGTATGGACTACGCTTGAGTTTAAAGTGAGCTAGCGCCAAAAAAAAATAAAAATGTATAAGCATGAACATCTAAGTGGGAGCAATTATGCAATATCTTTGTACTGCTTAGTAATAACAACATAACACAGTAGTTTAACATCAATAGACCTGCAGTGCTAGGAGTTTGTCTGGTCAGTACAGCTCTGGGATTGTCCCAGAATCATTCAATGTGGACCAGGTAATTTTCAGTATATTTTAGGAATTGTCTGTGAAGAACAGATGATAAGGAAGGGAAATGGGCACCCTAACTTATTATGCATGACCTAAAATATATAAAGTAGCTACTACGATTCAGTATCACTGAATTAAACCAGAATAAATTATCAGTAATTTTCGGCAACATATTTTTTGTGTCTTCGATCCAGAAGATTATGTGTACTTGTGATGTTAAATTCCCCGATTATTTCAAGATCGCGTTAAAAAAGGGACAGATTACCTTATATAGTTTTTCCCTCCATGCTTTACGTTCTGTACATCTCGCGTTTCTGAAATTAATTTCCTACACAGAGATACAGAGTGTCTTTTTAAGACATAAGTAGACCCACAAGTCCTTCAAGAAACAAATGAAGATTGTAAACTGATTAGAGTCATTAGACGTAGATAGTCAAAATTTTTGAGGCATGTTATGAGAAGAAATGACTTGGAGAACTTGGTGACGACTCGCAAGATAGAAGGGAAGAGACCAAGGGGAAGACCGAGAAGTAAATTTATCTGGACGGCTTGGCCACGTGGCCTGGTCGAGACAGGAACGTGGAGCTGATCCACGACTCTGGTGATCGAGTAAGATGGCAGAACATGACCGTCCACGCTTATCGGCATGGCACATGATGGATGGATGGAGATCCGCAAATTATGTTTTATGTAGATGTCTCTGGTTGTTCTAGTATGTATTATTAGATTTAGCATCAATTTTTACGTATGTTGTGTAATTTTCGACTATTAAAGTAGGAGGGAACATCCCAAACTAAAATGATAAAGATCACATGCTGTAATGTGAAATTTCAAAGGTGGGGAAATAGCCGTTTTCTTGTCAATGGTGACTATTTAATGGTGTTATGGAATATTGACAGCAATTTTAATGCCAATGAATGCATCTTTGCATTCAACATCCATTGTAGTATTTATATGGAATTTTTTCAATCATGCTGCACGGTTAGGATCATTTATTTTTGGGTAACTTTTCAAGGTAATTTCTGAGACTTCTCTGGTCAAAATGGATCTACACCTCATGGCCTTGCACTGACAGACAGTGCGTGCAGACAGCTTGTGCAGTCTGACCTCATCATAGTATGAAGTGGTCAGTGTATATATCTGTGTGTGGTGTGTGTGTGTGTGTATGTGTATGTATATATATATATATATATATATATATATATATATATATATATATATATATATATATATATATATAAGGCAGCAGTTATCTTCCCCTTAGGTAGGAAAGATCGGCAGTTTTTATCTCACTTGAGCGTATGTGTTAACAACAGGGATGTGAGTGTGTAGGTAGCACTTTGGTTCATATTAAATGATAAACTGACACACAAACATTAATATCTCGGCTTAGTATTGACCTACAGACTTGAATAAGGTACTGTTAGATTCATTTTTTGAAGAGGTATCCAATTATGCAGGTTGCATAATTAAAAAGCAATTTAGAAAATGTTACTAAAATATAAAGACACAACTCTATGGCAGTAGTGGCCATTACCACCCTCCAAATTAATATTTGAAATGTGGCTGAATTGGCCACCTGATTATTAATCTGAGGCTGGGATGGGCCCTAATTATAACTTCTCTTCTGAGGTTGAATGGGATATGGGTAATGGAAAAACACCTTACGGCTGTATCTGGCCCAGACTTATTTTACCTTTTTAATAGCATCCCACCTGCACCTTCCCTTAAGAAAGAATATGGGAAACATTCCTGCATGGAAACAGCATCTCTGATCTTTACAACTCACCTCTTCATCAAATAAATCTCACAGACTACAGCTGTGGATAACTAATAAATCTCAGACTACAGCTGTAGAGAACTACTAAAGCTTTCAGACTATGGCTGTGGAGAACTAATACATCTCATAGACTACAGCTGTGGAGAACTAATAAATCTCTCAGACTACAGCTCTGGAGAATAAATATATCAGACTACAGCTGTGGAGAACTAATAAATCTCTCAGACTACAGCTGTGGAGAACTAATAAATCTCTCAGCTGTTGGGAACTAATAAAGCTCTCAGACTACAGCTGTGGAGAACTAATAAATCTCTCAGCTGTTGGGAACTAATAAAGCTCCCAGACTACAGCTGTGGAGAACTAATAAATCTCCTAGACTATAACTGTGAAGAACTAATAAATCTCACATACTACAGCTGTGAAGAACTAATAAATCTCACAGACTACAGCTGTGGAGAACTAATAAATCTCCTAGACTATAACTGTGAAGAACTAATAAATCTCACAGACTACAGCTGTGAAGAACTAATAAATCCCAGCTGTGGAGAATAATAAATCCTATAGATTACAGCTGTCGAGAACTAATAAGTATCCCATACTACAGCTGCAAGAACTAATAAATATCCCAGACTACAGCTGTGGAAAACTAATAAATATCCCAGACTACAGATGAAGAGAGCTAAAGCAAAGTCCAGAGCATATCCTACAAGACTGCCCAGAAAATGGAAATCAAGCCCACAGGAGCAGCTCTATAAGAGACATTGTGAAGAAATCTAGCATACAGGAGCAGCCCTATAAGAGACATTGTGAAGAAATCTAGCCCACAGGAGCAGCCCTACAAGAGACATTGTGAAGAAATCTAGCCCACAGGAGCAGCCCTACAAGAGACATTGTGAAGAAATCTAGCCCACAGGAGCAGCCCTACAAGAGACATTGTGAAAACCTAAGGCACACCATCCTGTTCTTGATCTATGTTGGGATGGATGCATGGCAAACACTGATCACCGGAGAAGAAGAAATACAATACATCTCAGACATCACTTATATATTCTGCTCCTGGATAGGGAATTGAGTCAAACAAGACTGGAAGATTGCTAACATTCTACCAGAACTGAACACGGAAGAAAACTGCCTCACAAACAGTATCGTGTCTCAGAAACTGTAAGACTTGTACTTTAGCTATATTAAATGTCACAGTGCTTTGGAAAGAACAGTGACGGAAAGCATGGTTCTCGCAAAAGGCAGGAGTAGATTCGGATGAAAATAGACAGGCATGAACATGCATGAGGCAGGGGAACTGGCAGATGATCAGGAGTCTTTTCAGTGGGTCGTGATGAGAGTGAAGTTCTGCAAAATACCTGCCACATGATGATGATGATGGATGTCCTTGATCCAGGAAAAGACATGACTAAGCGTGGCTGAAAGGATGCCAGGGTAGAGTAACTTCTCTAGACATGCTACAAGACATGGGGTGAGTTGTATTTTCAACATACACAAAAGGAGTCATTAGGTTAGGAGTCATAACACAAGTGGGCTTTCTCGTTATAACGTTAAGAAGATAAAGGTTAAATGTGTTCAAGACAAGAGGATAACTTCACTGCACCAGGTTACATTACCCATGGATCATTCTTCTTTCCACAGTGTTATAAGCATTGCACTGAGCACTAAATTCGTAGCTTTAGCTCTGAAAAAGCTTCAACCGTGAACTGAATGGCCACACCTGAAATCATTCCCATACAACCTGTGCAGCATGAGGCAGGCACCGGACTTCTTCACCCTGGAGAACCCCCACAAGAAGATAAAGAGAGTCAAACATTTGCTAAAAAGAAGGGGAGAGGGTGGTGGGTTAGGAAGCCCCTTCTGCTAATCCTTGTGTGTACATGCTATAATTGGATAAATTGCTACAAGGAGTACTTCAGCTAACCCATGTGTGTACGTGCTGTAGGTGGATAAATTGCTACAAGGAGTACTTCAGCTAACCCATGTGTGTACATGCTGTAGGTGGATAAATTGCTACAAGGAGTACTTCAGCTAACCCATGTGTGTACATGCTGTAGGTGGATAAATTGCTACAAGGAGTACTTCAGCTAACCCATGTGTACATGCTGTAGGTGGATAAATTGCTATAAGGAGTACTTCAGCAGCAGACAAAACCTCTTCAAGGATGCTTGATTGTTAGCGTGGTTCTTACAGACAGGTATGTACAGAGGGATGAATCCCACATATTTAGCATCAGTGTTCCTGCAATGATTCACATCTACACACAGCCTCATTTACTAAGGGGAAACAAAGGCTGTATGGCTGTGGCCAGAGTGCTGTAATCTTGGCTCTGTATTAATCACAAACCATGATACATAACTCAACATTCCACACAGACAATCACCTTGTAATGCTGCTGTCTGTTCAGTGCAAGGTCTCTTTACTAGGAACACTACCTGTTCTCCCCTTAGTTGTTTGTCAATGTCATCCCTTAATCTCTCCAGAATGATTCTACTACAAAACCAAAAACTTACTACAAGATATATGAGGGCAAGCTCTAACCTCTTTGACCAGAGTGCTGTAATGCTGATTATGCATAAACTACTAAACATGATAAATAAGTCAACATTCTACACCAACAACAATCCCAAACCAAAAACCTATGACAAAACCATGAAAAAAAAGGACTCATTTTTACACACCTTCAGGTGTGCTAGGCATATGGGGGATAACAGCCATATTTATAGAACAAATGGCATTCAAGGGATGATGTGGTCAATATCCCTGTGGCTGCCTTGACTTCCCAAAACATTTCCTGGTACCCATGTTGGGCTGGGTCAAGCTGGGGGTCAGGTCAGTGTGAGTTCAAATACATGACCACCGGACAGCAGCTTGACCTCACAGCACCCACATGAGAATGGTGATGTTCTTGAATGACATTTGTTGAATGATGGTGTGGTTTGGAGTGGGTGAGGGTTACAACTGGAGAATGATGGTGTTGTTTGGTGGGGGTGAAGGTTACAAGTGGAGAATGATGGTGTTGTTTGGTGGGGGTGAAGGTTACAAGTGAAGAATGATGGTGTTGTTTGGTGGGGGTGAAGGTTACAAGTGGAGAATGATGGTGTTGTTTGGAGGGGGTGAAGGTTACAAGTGGAGAATGATGGTGTTGTTTGAAGGGGGTGAAGGTTACAAGTGAAGAATGATGGTGTTGTTTGGTGGGGGTGAAGGTTACAATTGGAGAATGATGGTGTTGTTTGGAGGGGGGTGAAGGTTACAAGTGGAGA
Source organism: Cepaea hortensis (assembly GCA_963921405.1). Lineage (NCBI taxonomy): Eukaryota > Metazoa > Mollusca > Gastropoda > Stylommatophora > Helicidae > Cepaea > Cepaea hortensis. The sequence goes on from OY992876.1 coordinate 115,413,835, forward strand.
ATGATGGTGTTGTTTGGTGGGGGTGAAGGTTACAACTGGAGAATGATGGTGTTGTTTGGTGGGGGTGAGGGTTACAACTGGAGAATGATGGTGTTGTTTGGAGGGGATGAGAGTTACAATTGGAGAATGATGGTGTTGTTTGGTCGGGGTGAAGGTTACAACTGGAGAATGATGGTGTTGTTTGGTGGGGGTGAGGGTTACAACTGGAGAATGATGGTGTTGTTTGGAGGGGATGAGAGTTACAATTGGAGAATGATGGTGTTGTTTGGTGGGGGTGAAGGTTACAACTGGAGAATGATGGTGTTGTTTGGTGGGGGTGAGGGTTACAACTGGAGAATGATGGTGTTGTTTGGAGGGGATGAGAGTTACAATTGGAGAATAATGGTGTTGTTTGGTGGGGGTGAGGGTTACAATTGGAGAATGATGGTGTTGTTGGGGGGGGGGGGGGGGTGAAGGTTACAACTGGAGAATGATGGTGTTGTTTGG